>CM071613.1:16535130-17735130 GCA_036365135.1 Miichthys miiuy
AATAAGGTACCCGGCACGGTGGCATGTTTAAGTCTGGTTATGTGTTCCGATCATAGCATAATTGTTTGTGCGTTCATACATGCTTGTGTGTGTCCTTTCCTCATATACAGAGCGGACTTACACCACTCCACTTAGCAGCTCAGGAGGACAAGGTCAATGTTGCAGAAGTCCTTCTCAACCATGGGGCTGATGTAAACCCACAAACAAAGGTAAAGCTTTCTCAGATAGGACACACACACACACACACACATTTGTTTGTTTTGTTGTTTGGTTTAATGCATAATCTTTGATTTACACACATCACTGATTTCGCCGCTGCTTGTCTCTGTTTTTCGCTCTACCTGAACTGAATTTTCAGAACTATAGAATAAAATCGTTTCAGTATATTCATGGCATCGGAAAAATACTCTCACACACACTCTTGGGCACACAGACATGCACACCTGCGTCCAGAATCATCTCAGGTGCTACATAAATAAAGGATTGATACCTGAGTGGAAGGTGTTCATGTCTTTATAGATGCACCACACACTGCAGCAACACACACACACACACACACACACACACACACACACACACACACACACACACATAAGCACGTACATGATCTAATATTTGGTCACACTCTGTCAGTTACATTCACCTACACACAAACACACACACGGGCCCCATAACAGGCTGCTCACGTTCACATAGATGAAGGTTGAACTAACACAAGGTTATCGTGTGTGTGTGTGTGTGTGTGTGTGTGTGTGTATTTGTGCTGACATGACAGTTGTTTACAGCGAATAGGTTATTCACTCACTGATCTCCTTTATCATCATGCATTGTACTCATAATTCAGTGTGTGTGCGTGAAATATGATCCAGTTTTGAAGTTTTATGTAGAATCAGAGATAGCATACTAAGCAGAGAGGTGAATAAAATTTCCCTGTGGAAAGCATTTGTTTTTTTCTTGCACAGTAATTAGAGAATTCTTTCAAAATAAGAGCCACTTTTTTCAGAAAGCGTGATGTAACAAGAGAAGGCCTGCAGTCAGCATGCGTAACTATATTACCCTCTTTTCATCTGTTCACCCTTCATGTCTGTGTCTCTGCCCCCATCTACTTTTCCTAATGCAGATGGGTTACACTCCACTGCACGTGGCATGTCACTATGGCAACGCAAAGATGGCAAACTTCCTGCTGCAGAACCGTGCCAGAGTCAATGGCAAAACTAAGGTAGAAAAACACACGCTCAACCACCCGCGCACACATTATTACACAATATTGTATTGCTCTTTCTGTGTAGCTCTTCCCTTACACCCAAATTTATATCTTTTGATGTTTCCTCCCTTTCCCTGACCTTGTTTGTGCGTGTCTCTCTCTAGAACGGATACACTCCCCTACACCAGGCAGCTCAGCAGGGCCACACCCACATAATCAACCTGCTGCTTCAGCACGGGGCCTCAGCCAACGAGCTCACCATGGTCAGTGCACAAACACACTGGCACATACACAGTCCAACAGAGCTAAAAAAAAAAAAAAGTTTGATGAAATGCTGAATGCTCTTTGTGTTTTCTGTGTGCCTCCTATGAATAACTTCCACTTGGTTTCACACTGATCAGAATGGGAACACTGCCTATCCATCGCCTGTCGCCTTGGATACATCTCTGTGGTTGACACTCTGAGGCCCATGACAGACGAAAACCTGACTGCCATGGTGAGTTACTATCTTTAACTGATATGTACACAATCTCTACATTACCAATTCATTTCAAATAAATTTAAGTCGGTGCAATAAATGCATGTGACATTGAGGAAAATAGCATGTTATTATGAGACAGTATAAAACATTTTTAAAGCGAGAATTCAGCATCCTCGGTTTAAATAACCACACTAATGGTTTTGCATGTTTCACATTTTGTACGTTAACAAATCTCAAATATTCAACTGTATGAAAATCATCTTGAAACTAGCTTAAGAAAAGTTATCAGTCTCAGTGAACGTTGAATCACTGTTCATATTTCGTCACATGCATTCAAGGTTTCTCTGACGCATATGTGTTAAGAGTTGGCTACCATAACGCATCATTTTATCTGCTGTAGATGTGGAAGAACGTGAGATAAGTCATATAATCTCGGTTGTTTGTTGCATTCAGAGCTTTGCTTTGGGATATGCTTTAGAGAATCATCTGTCATAATTAAGCATTTGTGGCTATCGGACTAAACCATTATTGAGCAGCTGTATTGAACTGTATAGTGTGACCTACTCCTTGCCCAAATTAAAACTCGACCAGCTCGCAACATGCCGAGTGGGAGTCAGTGTGTGAATCCTGCAAATCAGCCAGCAAGTAAGTCAGTGAATCTCGCTATGTCACATGCGTGAAGTTATCCTGAGAGAGCGGGCTTAGATTAGAGCTTAAGGTTTCTCCTCAAATAGCCCAGGTCACTAACGGTGATCTGATCCACACACGTGCCTGGAAGAACGAGGGGGGAGGGAGAAGGGTGTGACGGCAGGAAAGAAAGAGAGGAAGTAGGCTGATGAAGAGGTGAAAGGAGTAGGAGGGGGACAGTGAGTGAAGGGACGGACAGAGAGGTCACAGAGAATCTTGCACAATCAGCAGCAAAGTATATTAGTCATAAATGAAGCAACTTAAAGATCAAGGTCATTTCCACACACCTTTGTGTGATTGATCTATTATTCACTATGCAGAGGCCTCTGCTGTTGTTTTATGTCTCTATTGAAGCTACATCTGCAGCCTTTGCTGGTCAGTTACGTGGGGTAAATGACCGAACATACAGTATCATTACTGCTCACTGTGACAGGGGCCACGGCTAACGTGCAGTTTAGTGTCCATATTTGAAATTGGAAATATATGTGAAGGTCAAACCAGTTGTTATTAACTGACTACAGTTGTCTCTGAAATATATAGTTTAAGACTTTGAAAATGATTCATATTCAACAAATAGTTCCTGATTGTGTTATGGCAAATGAGACCCCTGGATTTCTGTATTTTTCTCTCAGCTTGGTGCTCATACTTTAAAAATCATTTGTAAACTCTCCAGCTCTCTCTTTAACAATATTTGCAAACATACTTTTAAGGTTTAGGATGTCAAGGTGTGTAAATATGAAGCAAGCAGACAAGACACTGCTTATGTCATCTGATAGTTGACTTTATTGACAGTGAACTGGAATGATCATTTGATATATGAAATGATAATAATATGAAAACCCGCTCATATTCTCGTATTTTCCACCTGAAACTGGTTTAAAGTGTCAAGGATTTGTCCGGAATATCAATATGTTTTGGCAATATAATCTTGTTTTGCCAAAACTGGACTGTTCAGTCGTCTGTCTTCTTTTCACATTGGCAGAGTGCATCAGAAAAACACAAAATCAATGTCCCAGAGACCATGAATGAGTTCCTCGACATGTCGGACGATGAAGGTATGTGAAGAATGCTGAATTATTGTTTTCATTCACGTCATTTTCAGTTCAAATTCATACTTGTAAACTGTTGTTGTGACTGAACAAAAAGTTATATTAATACACTGCATGATGTCCATACACTAGAGACTTTGTGCTATGTGATGTCATTTTCAGTAACATCTGCATGTTTCACTGTATGTGCGTCTAAATCACACAGTCCGGGCCAATGTGCCAGAAATTCTCAATGAGGAGTCTTTTTCAGATGTTGATGAAGGTATTTGTCACCAGTTTTTCTCCACCGTTCTGTCGTTTGTTTGTTTTCCTTTAACATAACACACTTCAGCAGAGCTCACCTGCCTTCTCTACGCTGCTATTCAGCTTTGCTGTTCATCAGAACACACTCACTCAACAGCGGCTTTCTACTTATACAGAATGCTGTGATTATGCACATTAGTTATTATGCAGCCCAAAGCACTATGAATCAGAGAGATATACTATTGATGTAGAATTATTCTCATCCCAAGAGCCAATAAGAGAGTCAGACAGAGCAGATCTCCAGTTTCTGTGAGGTTTTTTTGTGTTATGTACTGTAGTTATTTGTCCACAATCATCAGACAAAAGAATAAAGTCTCGGATATTTTCATTTTGAGCAAGAAATCCATCAGCGAACATTAAATTATTGAGCAGTTTTAGCCTTGAATCTGGTTTGTTTTTCCGTCAGGTTTAAGTGTCCTCTTTCTGTTCACAGACTGACGCTGCTGATGTTATTTTCACTGCAGCTTACAGACACATTTGTTATTTTTAACGGCTCGCACACCATCAGTCTCATACTGCATGATTTTCCCTCATCAAAAACACTTTGTGATGTGCCGTCCTAACTTCATCGCTGGAATCCTTTTGAATGAGTCAGAGTGAGAAAATGGAGGTCATTGTGAGTCAGTTTATAATTCAGATACATGTGATGAAATAATCTTATGTTGCTGTATGTAAACCTTGATAAATTACATAACAGTGATATCATAGTTACCAGCAGCTGCTGTCGCTCTGCACATAACACAGCCAAGTTTATGGTACCAGCCACATTGTTTCAGGCTGCCCACTTCAGTCTTCTGTCCTTTGTTTTGGAACCACAGAGCCAACAGGCCTGTAAAATTGATGAGCTTGTTCATGTTGTTGCTTAGGAGACAGTCGGAGAGGAGTGTGTGTGTGTGTGTGTGTGTGTGTGGCGGGGTTTCTATGTCAGGTGATACAGCTAGACTCAACAAGTTACGTGCACACACATATCAGGTGATAATGGATGAGTTTGTACTGTAGCTGTATGATGAAGATCCTCATCGGCACACATATGATTCAGTGTGTTATCACTACCAAGCAGGAATTATAAATAAAGAGTATCCATGGCCTCATATACTCCACATAAACTGTTTATACTGTGTGCATAATTCATCGGCATTGTACTCGTGCAGTGCGGCCTCGATATTCAGTTTGCCCAATAGTAGCAGCACCAGACAGGCTTCAATTAGCTGTGTGTGTGTGTGTGTGTGTGTGTGTGTGTGTGTGTGTGTGTGTGTGACAGGAGTTAGAGGAAGTAAAGAGTTTCCACATCTCTCTTTAATCCTATATGGGGAAGTAAATCCTATTAAACTGTAGATTGGAGTGAGTGTGATGGGTCACTCCTGGTCTCTGGTTGTTCATTTTGCAGTGTGTGTGTGTGTGTGTGTGTGTGTGTGTGTGTGTGTGCAATCACACGCTCATCTCATGCTTTCTATAGGCTACTACAGCCACGAGCTTTACCATCTTTAGACAACAACTTAACTCCTTGTTGTGCTCTCCATAATCCCTAGCACTGGTCTTAGAGGATGGTGCTGTCACGTATACTGAAACAGCTCTTGCATAATTGCTCATAAATTCACTTATTCTTGTGCAATATTTGGTCATTGTGTGCAACGTGTAGAAGGAAGAAGTAGGCAGAGAAACGTTTCTCAATCATTTGATTTTTTTTAAAAAATGGCAAAATGACGCCTGCTGCCGTTATTTCATCATCATTTTAGCCCCACTCCCAGTTTGACATGCAGCCAGGCTCCCTCGGTGACTTCCACCATAGAGGAAGAAAAGGCAGGAGGAGCGTCCAGTGAGAGTTTTTCTTCTCCTCTCCGTCACTGTCTCCTCCACCGAGGTTCCCATGCATTTGCTCAATCGGCCTGTCAGCTGACTGTGCTCTCCACGGAGCTGTAAACACTTTGAGCGCGGCCCCTGTTGACTCTCTTCAGCTGGAGTTTGTTGTCGGATGCTGTTGAGCCAGGAACACACCGAGACTTTCTCTCTCTCTAAATCCAATGAGATGAGCTTTTTTTTTTTTTTTTTTTCTTTTGAGCCGCTTGCAGGAGAATTAACCCCGGTGTGGCCGCTGGTTTCAGATGGCTTGGACTTGTTCTGTTTCTACTCAGCAATGTGCACTGTTTCGCAGCAAGGAGACGCAAAACTTTGAGTTTGAGCCCGAGTTGTGTTTCTTTGCGGAAAGGAGGCGACAGAGATGTGCGCACAGGTTATAAAAACGCGCAAGTTAGAGTGGAGTTAAGTGCGTGGGGTGAAGAGAGAGGGCAACATTTTCCATCAGCAGCAGCAGAAGCTCTGAATGGACCACTTGATAGTGTTCACCTCTCGCTGGATTTACTTTTCATCCTGGGGACGTTTTGTGAAGCTTTAGAAATTAGAAATAACATATAAAAAGAGTTGTGATCAATATGGCTGCCCTGGACAAAGGTAAGACTTTGAAGTATCAGAGGAGGTTTCTGTGTTTGTTGGAAGTTTTGAAGGCTGCGATGTTAAAAAAAAAAAAAAAGGACAGAAAGTGGTGTTATGATGTGAAATTTTTATTCTTTTATTTTATTCTTTTATTATCTGCTTTATTTTTAGTTTTCTACCGCTTGATGACAGAGATGGGTGGCAACCTGATCAGCCTTTTGGTTTCTGTGCATTTATTATTATTTTATTTTATTTATTTTTTAGTGTTTGGTGCTGTTAAAAATATGCAGTGTGTGTGTATGCGTGTGTGTGTGTGTGTGTGTGTGTGTGTGTGTGTGTGGTGTTTATCTGAGCTTGAATGGGACGGTGATACATTATTACAGCAGCGGGAAGCCGATTGTTTTCCAGTTTTTTTGTCAAGTCAGACAGACACAGCTAGAAAAACACAGGACGTTAGGTCAGCAATTTTACCATCAGAATAAAAGCATAACATAATATAATAGCTATGCAGACATATAATGTATGATAGTTTTCTTTTTCTTCTTGGGTGGATAACTTTTGGGAAATTGGCTGTAAAAGCTGGAACACACGGTGTATTATTATGTGTCAGTGTTTTAGAACAAAGGTGCATGGAAAGCTCCAGACGTGACCCTCTGCTGTAACATCCACCAATGCCACTGGTGGGGAAAAATACACAAAATGAGCACCGTTTCTTCAGCAATTAATGCCACAATGTTTGTTCATGACTGGAAAGATATCACATTTTTCTCCTAACTTGTACCCAAAAATACAAAACGGTCTCAGAGTTCAAAGATTAGTTGAGAGTCAACAAAGAACTACACTACACTACACTTCCTAATGAAATAATTCAGGAATGCATTTAACATAAACACAATTCTTAAACCCTAGATTTCTTTGGAAATGTACTAAAACATAAAACCTTAGATTCCTGTTGTAGAAATACATTAAGACTGAAGGATGGAAATCATATGAGGCTGGACAAACACCCGGAAAATAAGCATATGTATGTAACCATGAGCACAATATGTCCTTAACTTTATGGATATTAAGTTCCCTAATGTAGCCATATTGCTTCTTGTGAGTTAATCACGTGGATCTATTTTTAATCATTCCATTATTTTCTTATTATTCCCCTCGTTTTATTTTGAAATTTGACACCGGAAACACCTACTTTTAACACCACCTAACTTGACACTGGTGCTGGTGTGTGATCGGAGTGCGGCAGTATTGAAGGTAGGGGGAGGGGCTGCGGTGAAGGAGCAGAGTGTTGCAGGCAGGACAGAGCCGGACATGAGGGAGAAGGGGAAGCACGGTAGCCGCTCCGCCGGCTTCGTTGACCGGCGTGTCATCGTCCACCGGTCCGCCGATCGAGGTGCGATGCGGTTCCACACTCTCTGCTTGTTCTTTGCTTATTGTGCTGAGGCTTTTGGGTGCTGCTAAACCCTCTGCTGCGCTCTGCCTTTTGAGTGTTGTGAAAGGAGCTGCGTTTGGTTTTACAGGAGAGCTCCAGATATACCGCAAAGTGGCTCTGCTGCTGCTGCCTCCGGTGGCATCTTTTTCTCTTAAAATGATTACTGTCAAGCATCTGCGCTGCTGTGTGTCCCTGCTTCATGTTGTTGTTCTGCCACAGTCAGATGAATAGACAAAAAGAAAAGTTGCAGGGGGGCTATGCAGTTGCGGTGAGGTATGCTGGGTTTAACGACAGAGTGGTGAATGATCCAAGGCCTCCTTTAAGTACCATAATCAAATAAGTGAGAGACTGATGTCGGCAGTGAGGGCTTGTTTTTATTCCTGAGGTGCCGCATCGCATCTCTTACCCGGATTGGCTTTTGAAGTTAACAGGAGGATTTTATTATTTCATCCCACACCCCTCCCCCCCATCAGGTGAGGATGCGATGACCGGGGATACGGACAAATACCTGCGGCCTCAGGACCTCAAAGAGCTGGGGGATGACTCTCTCCCTCAGGAGGGGTACATGGGCTTCAGCATAGGAGCCCGCTCAGCCAGGTAAGCGCCTGTCATTTATATTAGATATACATGAAAAGCACTGATGTGCTTTGGTGCAGTGCTGTCAACTATTTGGTCCAACTTGTCCTGGTCAGATTATGTTCGCCCGACTACAGAAATTAGGATTTATTGGTGCTGTGGTTGTTCACTCTGTGCACATGATGCCATAGTTGCAGTTTTTTTGAGACTGTATGTTGGACTGAAACAGATTATATAATGTACAGCCCCTCCAACACAACACATAAACAGAATAATGGAAATCGCCAGAGAAAGCAGCTGGAAAGTTGCCATCTAATGATTCAACCTGACATAATGATTCAGCGTTTTGTGTGGCCTCATTCAAACCCAGACAAAGAATACAAATGGCCCATATTATAACACAAGCTCTATCTTTAAACTTTGATGTGTCCTTAGTGAACAGCTGCACGTCAGGATCCGCCACAGGGCCTAACAGTTTCAAACAGTGGACAAAGTATGTAGTGGAAAACTGGGCAGGCTCCAGTGAAAACACATCAACGGCACACAGGACAAGTGCTGTGCTGCTCCACAGTGTGTGTTGTAGCCACGCTAACAGATGGCAGATGCACTGTGATGGTTGGATTGATAAAAACAACTACATTCACTGTGACAGGAAGCTGCTTACATCAGCGGGCCACAGCAAACAAGGGAAACAGAGAAATAAATGGAGAGATTCCATGTAAACAAGCTCGTTTGATGAGGTTCATGGGTTGATGTTGGAAAGAGTTTTGACAGAGGTAATGGATTAGATTATGTGAATTGCTGTTAGCCCTTGAAAATGATAATACAAGAGGTTTCAGGGTTTGAATTTAAAGTTAGTTAGTGTACTGGCATGCCTAGAATAAAAAGTTAAAGTAGAAGAGCAGTTTGTGAAGTCTTTACAGAGGTGTGAATGTAATGCTGTGTACTTTATTGATCAATGAGTGTATGATGCTGAGCAAGTTCTTTCCTTTTTCCTTGCCTTTCTGTTTATGACATCGGCATTGCATGGTTCGCTTCCTGACGATTGCACACACACACACTGTGAAAAACCTTGAAACACTCGTGCCTAAGTCGCAGCGTGCAACCATGCAAAAGCACAGCATCAATGTCATATGGGGAAAAAAAGAAAAGCCACATCATGCTTGAATGTCTTCAGAATGCTTCGCTTTTCACTCTTCTATTTTGTTCTTTTCCTTGTTTTCCTGCACCCTGTCCCTCATTCTAGCCCTAGACTCAGGTAAGAAAAGAGTAGTAGTTGTAGTAGTTGTAGCCAACATTAGCCGTGAATGGTGTCCCTTCCTTTGTGATTCCTGAACTACTGTTTAACCCCAACCCTACACTCATGAAACTGCTAACCCAAATCACAGGTCATCCATTGTACAGTGGTGTCATCCAGTGTTTCTGTTACTGTCGTGGTAGCAGATTTGTTACTCTGTTGCTGTCAAGTGTCGTATTGTCAAATCCATTTTAGATGATCACCATTCACCTCATTGTCTCATCCCTCTAAGAAAATCATCCTATCTGCAGAATAAAAGTGTATTTATTTTTTGATGCAGGTGTGGAAAACGGGCAATCTCCTGAATTGCCGAAAATGAGAAAATAAAAGCTGCACTTTTGTTATTTTGCAGACTTTTCTTCAGTATGAGTTGTGTGGAATAATCCCCTAACTTTTTGATGTGGCTTTTTACCAAGTGGCGCTTTTGTTGTGCCACTGAGTGTAACTTCCAGGGATCAAACGCATCCGTTTATTCATAATACATCCCCTTTTATCCGCCCTATTTACATGTAAGTAATTGGATATATCGCAGCATTTATTCAGGATGATTCTGAATGTTAAATCATGGTTTGCAGAGATGGAAACTTAACTCTGGAGTTTAGAAATCCCCTCCACACACACACACACAGACACACACAGACACACACACACATCAAGGCACTCACATGGACGCACAATGACTCAGACAGCTGTCTCTTTGAGTCCACACAGACGCGCCCCTAAAAAACTTTGAGACTGCTATACGGCATATACATGCAGGTGGGAGAAAAAAACAAGTCATGTGGGTGATGGGAAGTGTAGTTTACAGCAAGGCGGTCTTGATTGATCAAGAGTAAAATGAGTGTAGTGGTGTGGAAATAGGAAGGAAGGTGACAGAGAAGGATGGGGGTAAGAGGAAAACAGCAAGGCAGAGAAAATCTGGAAAAAAAAGTCTTCCATTGAGTGAAATGAAGGGTAAACACGATGGGGTCATAGCAGCATGACTCTGAAATATGGATAATGGAGAGAGGAAAAAGAGCTGCTAGGTGCCATGATGTGCAGAAATAGATGAAACACAGGCAGAAATGGAAAGACACGGATGTTTTTTGGGGAGGAGAGGAGGATGGACAGAATGAGAAAAAGGAGGAAGCTGTGAATAACAAACAGTCCGACTGAAGGCGGAGGGGGTCGTAGCACGGCACTGCCATGCCAGCGAGTCCATTCAGGCCGCACAGAGTTGCTTGGTAACTTCGATGGCGAGGTAGGCAGGCTGTGCTGAATAAAGGGCTTCTCTCTGTGCTGAATAGTGTGCCCACTCAAACACGCTGAGCACTGCATTTTCTCCCCTCTCACCCGTTCCCACCATCCACCGCCCTCTCACACACACACACACACACACACACACACACACACACACACACACACACACACACACACACACACACACACACACACACAGAGGACACATCAGTACACACATACTGTAATATACTCTGACAAAATAAGGCACAGAGTTGTCATTGTGTCTTTTCGCAAGCCCCATTATAGTGCACAAACACACACAGAAACGCTGTCATCATATACGTTATTTATGTGTCTACACACACCTTTTAACACCTTGTGTGTCCACACAAACATTTAGGCTCTTCTGTACTGATCAATTCCTGTAGCAGCAGCACAAGTAAATAAAAAAAAAAAAAAAGCACCGCATTGACTCTTGAGTGCCTGCAAAAATAGGCACACGTCACCACGCACACAGTCATAAAGCAGACTGCAGCAAGACAGATAGAAAAGACCAGCTCCCCCTTTGCTTCTCTGAAATAGGTCTAGGTCAGCTGCTAATGTGAGAATAAAATAATATTGATCTTTAAGTTCGAGTATGAGTATGTCTTATTTCTGTTACTGTAAAAAAAAAAATGTGCACCTGCCAGCCAGGTGCATATACGGTCCACTAACCTACCACATTTCATCATTTAGATACACTTAGTTATATCCGTGTTCATTGTGCACTTCATATAGAAATGATCACAACAGCCGTGTATGTTTCTTTCAGTCTCGTCCTCTTTCCCTCTATCTCTTAATGCAAACGACCTGACCTCACTCTCATTTCCATCTCTGAATAACCCGCTGCAGTATCTGATCCTTGTTCAACTGCAGACTCCTCTCTCTCTCTATTTCCCACTTATTACTTTTGGACTCTCTCTGTCCAGTAACTAAAAACACTGGTTCCCTGGAGGTTGCATGTAGTAATGGATTCCTTGCTTTTTGTTTTATGTTATGTTCCCCTGCCCGTCACTTGTTGTTGCCCGCGGCACTGGGTTGCGTGGTAACATGTAGCCTCCGCTCCTTCAGTTCGGATAGGTCCAACACACTCAACCGGAGCTCCTTCGCACGAGACAGTATGATGATTGAAGAGATTCTGGCCCCGACAAAGGACACGGTAAGATTCCATTTCTATTCTTCCTCGTCAGCTTTTGTTTATTTTCTCTGCTTTGTCTTGCCCCTTTTCAACCTTTATGCCCAACATTTTCCTCTTTCTCTCAGTCCCTGATCACATTTTCCTTCCTTGATATCTTTACTGTAGCTGTCTGGTTTTCAGCTGTCTTTCTGTCAGTGGCCTGGTGAAAACACAGACTGGGTAGAATTAAAGCAGGGAAAAAGGTAGCTTTACTTGTCTTGCACGAAGGTCATAACAGAAGCAGTGCTGATGCCATGCTTGCTTTTGCCAAAGTGCTGAGGGTGAGTGTATAGCACCTTGACATAGAGTTTATTCAAACTTAAGGGCTTTGGGAGGCCTGCCTTTGCTTTCTCATGGAAAAAAAAAAGCTCTGCAGAGCTCGACTCGCCTGTCCAACGCTTGTTTTGGTAGTCAGTGTGAAAATAGTGAAAATAACTGTATCCTTTACTGAACATCTACATCAGGTCAAATCTTTTTTTTTCCTCCTTGGTTATCTGTTTCAATTCCACTGTACTATAATCTATATACGATATGTGAAGTTTCAGTTACAATCACATCTGCTACGTTCTATAGTGAGATCATTTGAATTTAGATAGCTAAATTGTAGGATCGTCTCAACTTCACAGAGATAAGATCATGTTTTTTTGGTTGGAAATTGTATCCTATAGTGTTACAAAGCACCATAAATTCACATGTCTGGACCACACAGTGCCATCAGAGTGACATCTGAACTGTCTGTCTTCTCCCTTAAGCTTCAGAGTGTCTGTAAAGACATTTCCTACTTGGTTGACCCTCTCAACAAGGTATAAAGTGTTCATAGATGTCTGACTCATTTGTCAGTGGTTCAGCTCCCATTTCTCTTGAGTTTCGGTCTTTGCGTTTATTTTTTTTTGTTTTGGGTCAAAGCCATTCTTATCTCATTCATTTCCACTGTATTCATCAAGTAGTTGTTCCCGTGCTACTTTATGAGTTCTCATGACTCAGCGTGCACATACATTTTTCAACCAGTTTTTTCATTGCATGCACGTTGTGTATTCAGTATATTTCCACTGCACATTTACTGCGCTATTTGTTGTCTCTTTGTCCCGATTGTGGTGAGACTGTGGATAATGGTGACAAATGTTGTTGAAATATGAGTTAAGAAGCTGTAAATGTTGTCAGTTCATTGCTCCATACCATGCATGACTCGAGGGGTCGTGAAAAAAAGAAGGGAGGGTCATATCTGTCAGCTGTTACATCCCTGCAATGATTAATAATTAGCTTTTTTTTTCTTTCCATTCACAATTTTTTGTGTCTGTCCTGTCCGCTGTTACTCTTTCTCATCTCCTCCATCTTCTCTTCCTCTTATTTTCACCCTCATCTCTATCTGACTTTCATTACGCTCTTCAATCTTTCTTATCTCTTCTCTCAGCACCTGGCTGTGACCAGAGACTACAGCTCGGACTGTATGCGACGCTACAGCTGGACTCCCGACACCATGGACCACAGCGCACACAACACTGTGTCAAGCCCCATTCACTCTGGGTAAGAAGAGCTGTACTTTTCTCATCCGACCTGTCAAGATATATTGTAGCAGCATTCATACACTACATGCACAAGCTCAGCATCCGTATACAGATACATAAACTGCTTGTACATCCACATAACTATTGCAGAAATCACATTTTATATGCTTACCGCACACAACTGTTGTACTGTCTTTTGTTCTCCCCCAAAGAGTCAATATTCAGCAAACCCTGCAGCACTGATGCAGACAAGGTGCAGGGCTGTGGGATTTCTGCAGTGCCGCTACTGTAGACATGACATTACAACAACAAAAGACACAGGTCATCTTCCAAAAGCTCTCATGTCATAGCGCAGGTCTAGAGACTTGGTCCAGAAGTCATGTTCCCTGACATTTCTATCATCACAGAAACAAAGTGCAGACTCATGACTCATGTGTTTCATTTGGCTAAACTGATAAGATTTTGCTCTCATGTCATTCACATACTTTGAATATATGACGTTATAAAGTGTCAAATAAACGGTGCTGTCTTTGCAGAGAGCTTAATGCATCCTTTCTTTGGTGTTCTGCTCAGAAATGAAATAACGGGATCTGTCATCATCAGTTCTTTATTCCTATTTTGGTCTCATTGTTATGCCTTGTGTGTTTCTCTATTTATACATTTGGTCATTTTGTCCTCTGTGTGTCTTATGTTTTCTGTTCTCCTCGATTTTCCACTCCTGTATTTTTTAATATTTCTTTCATCTTCAGTAGTTATCACAGATCCCGATAGTGCTTGTCAAACTTGTGATACTAAAACTAGGTTCTGGGGGTTTGCCTCCTGCATTGCCTCCATGTGTTTATTTTGCAGCTTCTCCTCCCCGCTCCCTCAGTATGACTCCAGGTGATGACTGAGTTCGCTGCTTTCACCCATGATGCCGCAGTGATGTCACTTACTCCTCCACCTCTGTCTCCCCCTCTCGTCTGGTCACTCTCTCCTCCCTTCTTAGCCTTTCTCTCCTCCTTCAGTCTGTGCTCATGTCACCCGTGTGGTCTGGTGTTTCATTTGCACTGCCTAGATATTAGAAGTGTGTAGTCAAGTGTGTTTGGAAGTCTTTCATTGATGTGCCATCTTTCTCCTCTCTCACTATGCACATCAAATCTTCCTGAAAACCTTACAGGCATTCTGCTATTTCCAACATACAGTATAGAAAACACAACACAGGCATAATGACAGCTCATAAAAAACTTTCTATGCCTACACTGTACTCCATCCTCACTCTGTATTTGTGTCAATAATTGTATTAATGGGACGCCAAAACATAATCTTAATTAGAAGAATGGCTCACATCACATATCAATTACATTAACCCTATCTTGGCGAAACATCTGTGCAGGTGTTTAATATTTGATCACTGAATGCTGCTTTAGAGGAACTGAAACCTTGTCAACGGTCTCACCTTCAGCCTCAGAACTGGAAACTAAACTTTTTGCAACTTTATTTAGCACCATGTTTAGTTTCGGACTGTTAACGTTCTAAATCGAGGCAGATGAAGGCGAGAAGTGCCAGCTTTCAGAACTCAAAGCATCGTTTTTTTCTTCTTTCTATCGTTCTGTCTCTTACTCTTTCTCTATTTTCGTTATTTTCTCTCTTTTCCTTACTTTGTTTGGGTGTACGGTGATCACAGCATGGGAATCGTCCTCCTCACTTGTGTCCGTGGTATGGCTTCTGTCTATCTTTCTCTCGTCAGTTTTTTTTTTCCATCCTCTTAACATCGTTCATGTTCATCTTGCAGGTTCTTGGTCAGCTTCATGGTGGATGCCCGGGGTGGTTCCATGAGAGGCAGTCGCCACAACGGCATGCGCATCATCATTCCTCCCAGGAAGTGCACGGCGCCCACGCGAATCACCTGCCGCCTGGCTAAAAGGCACAAGCTGGCCTACCCCCCACCCATGGTGGAGGGAGAGGGGCTGGTCAGCCGGCTGGTGGAGGTCGGACCAGCTGGGGCTCAGTTCCTCGGGTATGACGCTTGGGACTTTCTTTTTGCTGTGTTGACGAGTTGCAGTTTTCAGCAGAGAAGGGGACAAATCAAAGAGGATGTTTTCTATTATGTAATTAAAATACGATGAGTCAGAGAATGATTATGGACTGACAGTGAAGCTTATTCATCAGTAATTAAACCAGAGAGAACTTCTCAGCTCCACTAAAGTTTATGGTTTATCCATTTCCTCAGAGTGTGTTTTATTGTGTCCCGTTCAGTCCTGTGATTGTGGAGATTCCTCATTTTGGTTCCATGCGGGGGAAAGAGAGGGAGCTGATTGTGTTGAGAAGTGACAATGGCGACACGTGGAAAGAGCACCAGTCTGACGCCAGACCAGAAGACCTCACTGAGCTGCTTACTGGAATGGATGAAGGTAAAGGAAAGTGAATAAGTGAAGGTGAATTAAACCTATACTACATATCCGAGGGCAATATGTCAGATGGTGACCTAGAAAATCAGATTTTCACTCCAGAAGCATGTTTTTTTTTTCTGTTTTATTCAATCTGTTTAGCCTATTTTGTGACCAAATGTCGCACCTTTTTATGTAATATTTTCCCTCACAGAGCTGGACAGTCCTGCCGAGTTGGAGAAGAAGCGCATTTGCCGCATTGTCACCAGGGATTTTCCTCAGTATTTTGCTGTGGTATCACGAATCAAGCAGGAGTCTAACCACATGGGTCCTGATGGAGGCTTGCTGTCCAGCAGCACTGTCCCCATGGTCCAGGCATCATTCCCACAGGGGGCACTCACCAAGAGGATCCGTGTTGGCCTGCAGGTACAAGAAGACTCTATAGATCAGCTCAGATTGAATCTGTTTCATGACATTTTTTTTGTTGTTGTAAAAACAGTATAATTCATTATTTATATCTGACCTATTTTTGGTTAAATATTTGATTCTGCTTCACATGCCTGGACTCTTTAATTTCACAGAAGTTCAGGAAAAGTTTGACCGCTGAAGTTTCTCTCTGTTGTTTGATCAACAAACAAATACCGAGTTTCTTTCTCCGTCTTCCTGTGTTTGTGTTTAGGCCCAGCCTGTGCCTGATGACATGGCGAGAGCAGTCCTTGGGAACAGAGCCACCTTCAGCCCCATCGTCACTGTGGAGCCCAGGAGGAGGAAGTTTCACAAGCCGATCACTATGACAATCCCCGTCCCTCCTAGATCAGCAGAAGGCCATCCCAGCGGCCACCGAGGCGACTCTGCACCCTGCCTGCGTCTGCTCTGCAGCATCACAGGCAAGTAGACTGCAGACAACTAGAGCATGACAACACTGTAACAATACCTCTATCCAAATAGCTCATGCAGGATTAGCTTTGAGTTTCAGGTTATATAATTAAAATAGTTTTACAGTTAGACAATTAGACCTTAGATGCTAATAAATATTATTTTTGATACAAAACATAATTGTTTACCCATATATTCTACATGAAAAAGAGTTAATTACTCAGTGTCACCATGAATTGAATAGCCATGGGCAAATCAGGCCTGCTTTGATGTCTCATGGTCAATAGAGGGAAGATAAAAAACTGAAAAAGATAAAAGGATGAGGGTTACGAAAGCTGAAATGCTGGCTTGGCTGGAAAGGCAGTGAGCTCATCTTTTGACCCTGTTTCATACAGGAGGGACGTCCCCAGCCCAGTGGGAGGACATCACCGGGACCACACCACTGTCCTTTGTAACTGACTGCGTCTCCTTCACCACAAATGTGTCGGCCAGGTGAGATACAATGCAGATAATAGACACAAAGTAAAAAAGAACATTTTCAATTCCATTACTTAAGTTTGAGTGCTGGGGTGTTATCGTGACAGAGGAGTAGTTAAACAATGAGTAATCAGTTAATTGTCAACATTTTCTCAAATGTGAGCATTTAATGCTATTCTCCTTTTATATAATGGAATTTTCACGATGTGGGATCATTAAAGTCAATCTTTTTGGCTGCATTTTATTGAGCCCACAGTTTCCCAGGGCTCAAGGAGATTTTTCTACAGACTAAACAATACATTGGTTAATGAAAATAGATAAATGAATTGACAATTAAGTATATTTTAGTTCTGTTTTTGTCTACAAAGCTGAGTAATAAACATTTACAGTATATGCAGTTTTAGGAAAAATATAAAATATTATTACAAAAACATTAAAATGGGCTTAAAAGTTCCTATTTGGACAAATAAAACACTGTTGATTATTAACAAGTCTATTTCTTTTATTCTTCTTGTGTGTTAGAAAAGCACTGCCACACACTGCCACACACTTACACAATAATGAATTCAGTCAGTATTCAAGCAAAAATGCCAAATTCAAATTTGGCACTTGAGTCAACATTATTATACCGGATATCCATTTTTTTCTGAACTAGGCCTGCCTAGTAATAAAGCTGCTAAACTGACCTCAGCAAGTGAACTTCTTCGTGAACTTCTTACAGTACGCAGAGTCATGACTTCTCAAACTAACTAGATTGGAATCATGTGGTGAGTGTGCAGCCTGATATTAACAGAGCACCCGTTGGTGCTCTGTAATTAGATTACCACACAGCTGTCATGTGTTTCACTCTTCAGAGAAACAATCCAGCTTCATTTATTACTTAAGATGGTCACTTGAACTTTAGTGTTTCAGTCTTATGAAATACGTGATACAAAAATGTGTGATTGTAAATCTTTAAATCTCATATTAGGCAATTGTTTACTTGGCTGACTTCCAGGTTTGTCCCCCACTCCCTTCTCTCTACTCCCCTTTCCTCCGATCTCTCCTCCACAGGTTCTGGCTCGCAGACTGTCACCAGATTCCTGAGACGGTGAGCCTAGCGTCTCAGTTATACCGGGAGCTGATCTGCGTGCCGTACCTGGCCAAGTTTGTGGTGTTCGCCAAGATGAACGATGCCATCGAGGCTCGGCTGCGCTGCTTCTGCATGACAGACGATAAGGTGGACAAGACCCTGGAGCAGCAGGAGAACTTTGAGGAAGTGGCCAGGAGCAAAGATATTGAGGTGGGGCTGTGTGTTCATGTAGACTTGCAAACACTGTACTGCAGTAGGAGAATCTAATAGAAATAAAACTTATATTTTGTTTATGTTTCATTAATGGATTCCTGTAGGTTCTCGAGAACAAGCCTATCCATGTGGATTGCTATGGCAACCTGTCCCCTCTCACCAAAAGTGGGCAGCAGTTGGTTTTTAACTTCTACTCCTTCAAGGAAAACAGACTTCCTTTCAACGTAAAGGTATCAGATGTATTCCTCTCATTACCCTCTGCTAGCATTTACTGTCTATGTTACTCACTCTGGTCTCCTTTGTGTGTGCCTTGCTGATTAAATTATATCAGAAATGATCATCCTCTGGTAATTAGCTAACATTCATAGCAACGGTAATTTTCTTGTTATTATCTCGGCAGATCACATTTCTTTTGTAGTCTTTTAACTTGCATGCCGACTGACAGATGAAATACGTCCTGACAATATCCAGTTTTATCAACATGCAATTGCTTGAGGTAGAAAAAAAACAGATTTCTACTCCTGGATTAAGAAAGAAAAGCTTTTTCACCTCACATCCCCCCAATGGGTATTGAAATAGTTTGTTCCAGTCATCTTGTGATGCAGTGTGTTTTGCTGTCTTTTGCAGGTCAGAGATATGGGCCAGGAGCCATGCGGCCGCCTCTCCTTCCTGAGAGAGCCAAAATCCAGTAAAGGCCTTCCACAGACTGCCATATGTAATTTGAATATCACACTGCCAACCCACAAGAAGGTAGGATCACCATGTTTGAACAGTTCATCCTTTTAGGCCATATCATATCATCCACATGTAAATGAAACTGAAATACAGAAAGTTTCCTGACATCGAGAAGGAGCCATTGAAGTTCATTTGGTCCAGAAATGACTGCCTGCTGCTTGTGTCTTTTATTAGTGTTAAAGCCTGTGCCAGTCATAAGACCCCACAACGTACACATGCAGCCACACATGGACATTGTGCTTTGTTCTATTGCCTGGCTCTCTGTGGGTACATAAAAGTTACGCAAAACAGAACCGACACTTCTCATTTGTTCGTTTGTTGTGGTGTTGATTGATCACAAGAAACTGAAATTATTTTGCTTTTGCTTTTGTTATTTTGCCGTTTACTTTTATTAATCCTAAAGACTTTTTCTGATGCCTTTTGTTGTTTTTGCTGCTCCATTTTCATCCCCTGAATTTTGTTTTCACCTCCCCGCTCACTATAACGCCCCTGCTCTCCATTGTGTCATCTCTCTCCTCTCCTGCAATGCATCTTGGAATACCACAGGATATGGAGTCTGATCCTGATGATGAGGTAAAACAGATTCTTCATCATCACATGGAACTGCTTCTTCTTTGTCGTCCTTTCTGTTGGCTTTACTGCAGATGCTGTAGTGAATATGCGTGTCACAAATAATTTGTCTCTGCGCAGTACCTTGGTGTGAAAGATGCTTCTGACTGCACGTTTTTTTTACACAGCTACGTCATTGCTGAAGTGACCCCCTTGTAGTGCATGAGTGGAAATGGCAGTTGTTTTAATCAGCAAGGATTTATTTATTGTTGTCTTCATCCCAAGTCCAGTGGAGCAAATTGCTGTGCTACACCTCAGCTTGTTTTTCATCTCTATTTTCCTTTTCATACATGTCCAACGGGATCTCACCATATCTCCATCCTTACTTTTAACTCATAGGAGGTTTCACACAGGACTATGGTATCTTTTGTCAGCTAAAGATGAAACCTTAACTCTTATCATTTGTTTACTTAGTCATTGTTTTGCTGTATTTGGGGTTTCCCGTCTTCACACTTGTCCTTGGCTTGTGTTTAACAGAGAATACTAATACTCTCGGCTGCATGCCAAAACAAAGTTTAATCAAAGGGAGATAAGGCTGTTTTTATGTTTGAGTATTTACATTATATGTAGTGACCATGTGTGTTATGTTCCTTCTACATTAAGATATCAACCCACTCGCCAGGCTGAATGTTGATATTCAACAATTCAGCACCCGGATTTTGTTCATTGACGGCATTTTTGAACATTCAGTGCCAACATAACAAAACAAGAACCACACATTGCAGCATAAAGACTGCGATAGATAGATAGATAGATAGATAGATAGATAGATAGATAGATAGATAGATAGATAGATAGATAGATAGATAGATAGATAGATAGATAGATAGATAGATAGATAGATAGATAGATAGATAGATAGATAGATAGATAGATAGATAATTTATTGTCCTTAAAGGAACAGGAAAATACCACAGTCTGTACGGAGCCTTAAACATACATAGATACACAGATACATACAAACACCACACCATAACAACAAGAACAGACATTCAATACAATACAGCACATTTATCACATTTAACTCTCCCTATCCTGTGCATAGTTCCCACCCATAGCGGTAACCAGGGTTCCTCACATTCCTCACACTGACCTTCTCCCTTACATTTCATTCTGTTACATAAAAGACACACTGTTAACTGCATTGGCACTGAATGTTGGCATTAAACTGTAAATCATGTAATGCAGAGTTGTCCGATATCAACATATTTCCTAGAGACTGGGCTGAATATGTATAATACCACTGTCCTCATGTTACTATCTCACCATATTTGATGATGATGATCTGAGGAAGGCATCTCATGATAAGAGGACATTGGTTTAACTTCCTGTACCAAACTGGAAGTTGGATTTTGCCCATGTTTACCAACTTAATTTAATAGGTCACACACACAAAGCACATATGGTCTGTAGTTATTTCATTGTAATGGCATTGAGAAATGCAATGAGTGAAGAGATGCAGGAAAACAGTCCATTGCTCCCCAGAATAGACACTACAGTACACCTGCAGTGCCTCCTTGTGCCAGCACTAACAGCATGTACTGATTCACTAAAAACAGGACAGTGTTTGTGCACTGCACTATATAAATTAATATATTAGATCTAATTCTGATAGATTAGAAAATAATTTCACAATATTTTTTATGTTAAAGCATCTTTTGTTCTTTTTTGTTTGTTTCAGACTGAAAAGCCAGAACGACGTCATACCTTTGCCTCCTTAGCTTTGCGTAAGCGCTACAGCTATTTGACCGACCCAGCAGCGAGTGAGTTTGCCATTTTTACTTACATGAAATTTTTAATTGATTCCAGATATTTATGTGATTTTAATTAGTTTTAGTTTCTAAAGGTCCCTTTATACAGTGTACATATTTTTCCATATACCCATAGTATAGAAAGAGATCTATTTGACAAAACATGTTCATCAATCATTTATTCTGTTCACCTGACACATACTCTTTGATCATCTGTCATTCATCAAACATTTGCATGGTTTACTGTGTGTTACGCTTTGCTTACCCACTCCATGTTGACAATTAGTCTCCCTGTTTCAACTGTCATGTTATTTTACATTTGTGGAAACACTGGGAATCAATGTCTGTCTGTCCATTTACCATTTGAACAAAAAATGTTTTAATTCATGTCGAATAAAAATATTCTTTTGAATTGTTCTCATTCTTTTGGTGGCCATTTCACTCTTATTGGCTTTATGATTGTGTGCGGCTGTGTATATTAATGTGGTAACAGGTTGCACTTTACATTAACTTGATTTCCCCTACAGGGAGAGTATTTTAGAACAAGTGTTTTCCTACAATATTACATTTTTGCTATTTACTAAATATTGGCATAATTTCCATGCGACCATTATATATATCTTAGGGACAGATTTCATATTTTGAATTTATATAATACCTGATAATACACAAAGTTTGTGTATTATCAAACTTTTTGTTTTGTTATTCTAGCATTGTCCATCTGAGTCCTTTGTGGAAACAAATGTAAACACAATAATTTGATTAGACTTAGAATAAATTCATAAGTATGACTTGAAATCTTTGATTAAACTGAAAACAGAGCCAATTCAAATATCTAAATATAAAAATGCATTGCATTCTGGAGAGGCCCGAATGGCTGATTTACTTACTTTTTCTACTTTTTTGTAAAGTGCAACCTCATATTTTATTTTTAAGTCATGACCAAACAAGTAAAGTGATCTTTTTTTTATTAATGGTATACACTTGTGGGGTCATCTCTGGCATTGAAAATGAACCAAATGAAAGGATAACACATGTCAATCAAACATGTACAGTAAAAGGCACTGTTGCAAGGAGGCAAATAGATTAAGCACATCAAAAGTCAATGGAACTGTATTTTTTGGTTATCATGTCATTTTTTGTCAACTCTACCATATGTCAAGCATTTTTGTTCATATACATACTTGATTCTTTATTGGGTGTATTTTGTCATTAGTCACTGATTTGAAATCTTCATTTGTCATATCATCCTGGGTTTTTGAATAAGGGCTTTTCTTACATTTCATGTGTAAAATTTTGTCTTGCTGTTGTGAATAATCCTGTTTCTGACTGACTCAAATTTCTCTTTCTGGTTTTTATGTTTTATTTCAAATTATTTTATGTTACATTTTATGTTTGCTTCCTTATTGTTTTTGGTTTAAATTATTTGTTGAAGAAACAACTGATCGAAGCTCGCCGAGAACACAGCCTTCTAGCTACCCTCACAAACCTGTCTTTTCAACGAGATCTTATCAGGCGTGGTCGCCTGTTCCTGTCGCCGTCCCTGGCCAAGCCAAGTCTGGGTTTGGCTCCCTCTCCAGTTCGTCATCCAACACACCTTCTGCCTCTCCATTAAAGTCTGTCTGGTCCATCAACTCTGCCTCCCCCATCAAGACCAACATCCCTGGATCACCTGCCTCCTCTGTTAAGTCAGTTAGTGACATGGCCTCTCCCATCCGATCTTATAGAACCATGTCCTCTCCTATAAAAACTGTAGTCCAGCAATCCCAGTACCCAGTCCAGGTCACCCCCAGTCCCCTGGCCTCACCAGGTAAAAGTGCCCCAGATCCTATGTCTATGAAAGGACTGGCTGCATTGTCTGCTAGGACCTCCCCTATTACTGTCTCTGGAGGAGGAAGCCCTCTTCTTGAGAGAGCATCCATTGGCATGACACCACCGACCTCTCCTAAATCATCTCTGAATATGTTTAGTTCACCTCTGCCATATAAGACCGTTATGGGGGGCTCTAGTGGCACAGCATCTTCCTCCTCACCTATAAAAACAGTCCCTGGTCTCTCCTCTATGCGTTCCTTTGCCTCGGATGCCATTGGCCCGGCAAGAAACCTGTTCTCCTCTCTTTCATCACCACATAAATCCAACACGTCTTCAAGTGCTGCAGCTCTGATCAATGGAACTGTGTCGCCTACACAGTACCGCTCTTCATCCCCAACATCTCTTCTCACAAGCAGTCTGCAAGAGAGAATACAAGCAACCACCAATGCCGCAACTACAAGTGTCAACGCAGCCTTTGATGAGGTTGAAAAAACATTTAATTCTTGTTCTGCAGGCTATGGTACTTTGAAGTCCATGTCCTCTTCTGCATCCTCCTCATATCAGTCCATTAGATCATCAGCTTCTAATTCCCTTTACGCCTCACTAAGATCCCCTCCCAGTGCCACCACTGCTGTAACATCCAGCACAATGACTGTTCCAGTGTACTCTGTTATTAATGTGTTACCAGAGCCCCAGTTTAAAAAGTTACCTGAGGTATCCAAGTCAGCTGCTGCACTTCTGTCCCCACGGAAGACTGTTCCTCCTGAGGTGAATGCTCAGTTGCAGTCTTCCTTTGCCAGAACTCTTTCCCCGATCAAAGCCCCTCTTTTTTCTGCTGGCCTGAAATCAAACACCACATCACCGCTGTCGTCCAGCCAAGAAATTCTGAAGGATGTAGCTGAAATGAAAGAGGACTTGATACGAATGTCAGCCATTTTACAGACAGACCCAAATTCCACAGCCAATAAAGGATTTCAGTCAGATTCACCCAAAGAGGCTAAGATAGAGGATGAGGAGCCATATAGGATTGTGGAGAAAGTAAAACAAGATTTGGTAAAAGTGAGTGAAATCCTTACTAAAGATACTGTGAAGGATGGTAGGGTTTCCCTGTCAAGGGGTTCTTTGGATGACATACACTTCTCAAAAGTACAAGTTGAACAACCACCAAGCAATTGGAGCTATCCACCAAGATATGAGACTGTGGTTCCTCAAGCCAAATCAAAAACTATACCAGATAGAGATTTCAATCTCTCCAAAGTTGTTGACTACCTGGTCAATGATGTTGGTAGCAGCTCTTTCTCCAAAATGCATGACATAAAGCATAAAGCAGATGAGGGCAAGAGAGAAGGAGAGGGCAAGGAGAAGCAAAAACGTGTCCTAAAACCCACCATAGCAGTTCAGGAGCATAAGCTCAAAATGCCCCCAACAAATATGCGCTCTTCAGCTTCAGACAAAGAATTAAGTAAAGTAGCAGATGCACTTTTTGGAGCCGACACTGTGCTAGAATCCCCTGATGATATCTCACATGAACAGGATAAAAGCCCCCTCTCAGACAGTGGTTTTGAGACCAGGAGTGAAAGGACACCCTCTGCCCCTCAGAGTGCAGAAGGCATGGGCCCCAAGGCCCTTTTTCAGGATATCCCTGTTCCCCCAGTGATCACTGAGACTAGGACTGAGGTTGTCCATGTCATCAGGAGCTATGAGCCTCCAGAAGACAACAAACAACCTGCAATGGAGGATGCACACCCAGTCAGATATATTGATTCAGATTCTAAAGGGCATCTGAATCAAACTGCATCAACTCCAGAACAGAATAAATGCTACTCAATAAAAGTCAGCCCTGATGAGGATCCAATGGGGAAGGGGATGCGAGTAAAGGAGGAAACTCACATCACTACCACCACCAGGATGGTGTACCACAAACCACATGGCAAAGAAGCAGCAACAGAGAGGTGTGAGGAAACCATGTCTGTGCATGACATAATGAAGGCTTTTCAATCAGGCAAGGACCCATCTCGAGAGCTGGTTGGACTGTTTGAGCACAAATCTGGCAATGAGGAAACATCACAAAGAGTCCTCGAGGACATCAACTCAAAGCCTAAGGTTGAAAGAATAATAGAGGTCCACATTGAAAAAGGCAATAAAACAGAACCAACAGAGGTCATCATCAGAGAGACAAAAAACCATGCAGAGAAGGAAATGTATTACTACCCAGGGAATAGACTGGAAGAGGAGGAGCCTGAGGAATCACTCCCAGTGTACCTTGACTCTCCCAGAGTGAACACACCTATGTCACAAGAGGAAGACAGTCGCCCTAGTTCAGCCCAGCTCATGGCAGATGACTCTTACAAAACACTGAAGCTACTTAGTCAGCAATCTGTAGAATACAACGAGGATGAATCATCAGAACTCAGAGGGGAATCTTATAATTTTGCAGAGAAAATGCTACTCTCTGAGAAATTTGATCAGTCTCATTCTGACACAGAGGAATATCTAAGAGATAGGTCTCGCTTCCACTCACCAGACAGAAGCAGTCACAGTGAGGGTAGATCAATCGGGCCAAGGACAGAGTATGTCTTTAGGTCGTCGAGAAATGTGTTTGACAAATCTGGAAGAATGGCCAATGTTGATGATAATTTTGACAAATTGACACTTTTGCAGTATTCTTCTGAGCCTGGTAGCCCAAAGCAGTCTGTTTGGATGCGTGTGTCAGATGACACACACAGTAAAGAAAGAGAACAGCTTATGTATGAGGACAGAGTGGACAGGACTGTAAAGGAGGCAGAGGAAAAACTCAGTGAGGTATCTCAGTTCTTTCGTGATAAAACAGAACAGCTCAACGATGAGCTCTCATCTCCAGAGAAGAAATCACGCAGACCAGACTTCAGAGAATCACGATCAGGGCCCAGTTCTACACACAGTAGTCCAGAGAGGTCAGCTTATAGGAATGGTGGTAGTGGGGAAGAGTGGAGCAGAGAAAGGCTTAGAGACAGGTTCAGCTCCAGTGACAGGAAATGTGCCAGCTTACCCAGCAGTCCAGAGAGGAGAGTATTGTTGCAGTACAGTGAATCAGACCCAAGAAAACAAGGAGATGGTAAATCACAGGGAAGCACAGGTGAAAGCCCTAAAACTTTTCAAATGTCTTCTTCGAAAGTCAGTGCAGCGAGGCTAAAATTTGAGCAAGAAGCTCAAAGGCAAGATAGGAGTCCTCAGGGTGGCCAAAATTCAAACACTTCTATTAGGAAACTCCAGGAAAGTAAGTCACCTGTGTATCAGGTGTTTGCCGGTTCAAACATTCCAAAAACACCAGATAGTCCAGGAAACCAGAGGAGATGCCTAGATAGCGAATTAAAAAAGTTCTCACCCAAGCATGAGAGCAGTGCAAAAGATCAGGAAGAGAAAAAGATATTCAAACCATGGGAGAGCCAAGAGTACGGGAACTACAAGCCCCAATCTCCCAAATTATCTCATTCAGTAATTCACGATTCTAACAAAGATGGCAATAATAGTGATTCCCAAAGACAAGAAACCACCAAGAAAATAATCTACACAGAATTTGTTGTCCGAGAAAGTCCAAATAGCAATGATAGTCTAAAAAAAAACTCGGAATCACAAATTCCTATAAGAAAGCCATCTAATTTCTCAGAAAATCACAAATCCACCACTTTAAAATTAGATTCTTCTGTTGAACCACATGAGAAGGCAGGGTCTCATATACCTACATTAGCTAGAAGTCGGTTACACAGTAGCTCTGAATCCAACAAGTCTACTCGTGGATCATCAGTAGGAAAATCCACAGACTCATCAGACAGTAGCCAGTCAAATGTAGTGTGTAATGGAGTTGATAGTGACCAAGTACAGTATTTGGAGCAAGTAACTCCTGTAGTTGTCACAGAGGGTTTCAAAGATATTAAACCCTTACCTGTGTATGTTAGCATCCAAGTAGGAAAGCAGTATGAGAAAGAAACAGCTTCGGGGCAGCTGGGAACATACAAAAAGATAGTAAGCCATGAGAGTAGGACAGTGCACGAGACTAGGGGTGCATTTTACACTGTCAAGCAAAAGCAGTCTCCATCTCCTCAAGGAAGTCCAGAAGATGACACTCTAGAACAAGTGACTTTCATGGACAGCTCTGGGAAAAGTCCTGTTACCCCTGAAACCCCCAGCTCAGAGGAACTGAGTTTGGCCTCAAGAACACCAGACTCTGTCATAGGTTTCATGCCTGGCATGCCAAGCCCTATCCTAGAGGAGTCTGAGGAGGAAGAAGGGAAGACTTTCATCTACAAGCAGCCTTCAAAGGAAAAATCTAAGCCAGATTCCTCAGAGAACCACAGTAAAAAACAGGATGCAGAGAGACAGAAGCCAAAGGAGAAAAGAGTGGCTTACATAGAGTTTCCACCTCCTCCTCCTTTAGAGCCAGAGCAGTCGGACCCTGAGAAAAGAGGATCGTGCGCTTCTTCTGAGGCAGAGACAGAGATGATGGAGGTGAACCTCCAAGAGGAGCATGATAGGCACCTATTAGCTGAGCCAATCATCAGGGTTCAGCCTCCATCTCCTATTCCCCCCGGAGCTGATAACAGTGACTCTAGTGATGATGAGTCTGTCTTCCATCCCATCCCTGTCAAAAAGTACACCTTCAAAATGAAAGAGGAGGGAGAGAAATGCCCCAAACCAAAAAAATCAGAGAAAAATAATGAGTCTGGGATCAATGGTGTTGTAAAGGCGGAGGATGCAGACTTTGAACAAAATGGCAATGACCAGTCCATCACGGACTGCTCCATAGCAACCACTGCTGAGTTCTCCCATGACACAGATGCAACTGAAATTGACTCTTTAGATGGGTATGACCTTCAGGATGAGGATGATGGACTAAGTGAGGACCCCAAAACATCTAGTCTGTCCAATGATGGAAAAACAACAGACCGCTCATTTAGTCAGTCGAAGCTTGAAGTGATAGAGGAAGAGAAATGCGAGGAAGGGGGGGATAATGGAAAGACTAAAACCAGCACATCTTCAGCAAAAAGCAGTGGTGATGAAAAAGATTATACTCTTGAAGGAAGACATCCAGATAGGCAGGGTTTTGGAGAAAACTACTTTGGCTACCAACTTGAAGAGGAGCTGAATTCAACCTTTAAAACTGTTGCCACCAAAGGCCTGGACTTTGACCCCTGGTCCACCAAAGGGGGTGATAATGAGGGAGTTTTTGAGTCCAAAACAAAAGAGGAGGACCCCAAGCCCTTTGGTTTATCGGTGGAGGACAAATCACAGGCCACTACACCTGACACAACCCCCGCTCGAACACCGACTGATGAGAGCACACCGACTAGTGAGCCTAACCCCTTCCCTTTCCACGAAGGGAAGATGTTTGAGATGACCCGCAGTGGTGCTATTGACATGAGCAAGCGGGACTTTGTTGAAGAGAGGCTTCAGTTTTTCCAGATTGGTGAGCATTCCTCTGACCCTAAAACAGGGGAAAAGGGGAGAGGGGGCAAGATCCTGGGGGTAATTTCCTCTCAGTCAAAAACAGGGGAGAGGGCGACAGTAGATGGGATGGTGAAGGTTATAGATACTACCACAGACAGCAGCACTACACCAACAACACCAGCAACAACAACAGCAAAATGCAGCCCTGCACAGCCTGGCAGTGACACTGGCTATACCGGTACTGATGCCCCCACCTGTGAAGCCATAGCTGAGACTGCCTCCTCATGCACAATCACAGCCTCTAAGGTTGATCCCAAATTACGCACTCCTATTAAGATGGGCATAGCTGCCTCTATAACTGTGAAAAAAGACTCAGGGGATCTCACCGATTGTAAAGCTGAAATGTCAGAGGGTCAGATGGTGCCAGAATACATAAGTATAGAGGGTCAGTGTACAGAGAGCCAGTCTAGTAGACACACTGAGAAGTTAGAAAGAAGAGATTACCCTTCTGAAAACTGCAACAACAACAATAACCTCGAGTCCTCCAGTGTTCAGGCCAACTATATTCAATGTGGTAGCGTGGTGTTTAATTTGCAGTCCTCCTCTGAGCCCACTCTTCAAAAAGCTAGTAGGATAGAAACATTGTGCTGTAGGGATTTAGAAGAGAGGGTGGAAGTACATCATAGCAATGAAGTGCAGGAGCTGAAAAGTGAAACAGTTAAGGAAAGTGAAGTGAAGCAGCCCAAGTCGAGGCTTCCAGTTAAAGCATCAGGGTGGTCATTTCACACGCAGGGAACAGCCATAGGCAAACAGAAGCCCAAACAAGCAGTGACCGTTGAGGTCAGGAAAAGAGGAGAGCCAGCCATAGCCAAAGTAGAGCCCAGGTCTAGAATACCAATCAAGGATGTAAAAAAGAGCAGCCCTGCTGCCACAGCTAGCTCACTTGTTTCAGTACGGGTTACCTCACAGCCATCAAAGGCATTGGACACAGGCAGAGCAGCCATACAGTTGCCCTCAAGGCTACCACTGAAGGACAGACATCAGGTCAGCAATGTCACAGTTGAGGGAGCACGCAGACAGGACAGACAGGAGAACCCTAGTGAGATTTGTAAGCGCACCATCGAATACTTTAAAGGCATTAGCGGGGAGACGCTAAAGTTGGTGGACCGCCTGTCAGACGAGGAGAAAAAGAAGCAGACAGAGCAGTCGGAGGAAGACAGCACCTCCCGGAGCACCTCTCTGTCGGACGCCTCCCAGCCTTCCCAGCCCTCCCAGCCCTCCCGCTCATCCAGGTCTGGTAGAGGTTCGAGGGCTGAGGCCGGGGCCGCGTCCGTAAGGGCAAAGGTGGCGACGACGGACAGGGCCTCCGGCAGTGAGAGAAGCAGGAGGAGTAGGCGGACTGGTGGGAAGGAGGGCAGTCAGGGACTCACAGGGTCTCGAACGCCTCCCATCGCGGAGATCAAGCCTAGTTTGTAAAACTTTCACACTATGTTTAAAATACATCTATATATTTCTATACTTCACTTTTAGTTGCATGACATCGTTGTGATCGTTTAATGGATTGACTGGAATGCCTGTGGCGTGTTTACATATTCTCTTCAGAACAGTAGCTGTCATTTAAATTTATTTTTTTGTCATTGATGTACTGTGTACTGTATTGTCCTTGTTGCAAGATTCTCTTTCCTCTGTTCCCCTCTTTCAACCCTTTTAACCTCCGTATAGTAGAGTGAGCATGCCAGTAGTAGTGACTGGTCCACTGGCACAACCAGTCCCTTTTTTGACTCCCTGGTCTGTCTGTCTGTCTGTCTGTGCGGGGTGGCTACCAAGTTATTGTAGTAGTTTGTTCTTACAGAATTGTTCGTGCTATCAATTGTCATTTGAACTAACTAGCGTTGACAAAGAACATACAAAAGCGTCTTCGCATGTTGACATTTTAGATCCTAACATAGACCTTTCCACCCTAGATCTGTAGAACTATGAGTCTGTTGTTGAGAGTCATGTTATGCTTTGTTTTGTGTGGTTCTCATGACAGTTACTGCTTGCCTAGAGGATACATACCACAAACAGTCACAGAGCACCACTTACTCTATGAACATATTTAAGTTGCCCATAATGTCTCCAATGTGAAACATCCTTTTCTTGCCATCCTGGGGAGATAATTTAACCTATATTACAGTTATATTGCAGTAATATTCTAACTATTGTACTATAAATATTTTAAATACCTTGTTGTTAATTCTCATGAATAAGTGGCCAGAAAAGGAAACTTATGTACATGTTCATTTTTCTCTTACATTTGTGTATGGGGGGGAGAAGAATGTGAATGTTATTGATCAATCATTGTCCTCTATCTTCCCAGGTCCCCAGAGTCCTTGTGAGCGAACAGATTTGCGCATGGCTATCGTTGCAGATCACCTAGGACTGAGTTGGACAGGTGGGAAACTTTCTGCATTGCTCGTCTTCTCTCTCTTAGTCCAAACTTTCTCTCTTTGGCCTTATCAGTATGAAACCCTGTTATTTACTGCCATCTTCAGGCTAACAGAACAACCTGCAATCTACTGTAGAATCTACAAAACACCAATGTTATAATGAAAAAGGAAGAGCTCCTTTAATGAACAATCTCCTTGTTATAGAAATTGTAATTTAAATGTAGTGATGAGACAACAGAATTTATAAGGAGTTTGCTCTATCACATGATTTGAATCATACTGAAATACAAATATATGTATTGTGTATCACCCTCTGCAATCTGCGTGTTTGCACTGTGAATAACATTACAGACATTTAACGTCTGTAAATGAAAGTGTGAATATTTTCGTCTGAGTTGCTGCTGTCTGTGTCGCATCACAGAGTTGGCTCGGGAGATGAACTTCACAGTGGATGAGATCAACCACATCAGACTAGAGAACCCCAATTCTCTGACAGCACAGAGCTTCATGCTACTTAAGAAATGGGTCAGTCGGGAAGGGAAAAATGCCACAAGTAAGACTATTTTTATATCTACAAATCTTCCAACTCCTCCCTTTGTTTTTTTGTTTTTCTTTCTCCCTCTTTTCAGTCTCTCTGCTGTTGTTTTCAGACTAAAAAGTTCATCACCTTGAGAAGACGAACTTCTGATGCTAGCTCACTAAAAATGAATGTTTTTGAATGAAGTGTGTCCAATCAGAGTTGGAGTACTTTCCGTCTGTCTTTTTATCACTGCCATCTCTCATCTGTTCAGAAATCCTCTACCAATATGGAATCTGGAAGATCAATTCAGGAACAGCCTAATTGTGTTTATTGCCCCTATCAAACTACTACCCTACTTTTACTAATAATGTCTAAAAAAAAAATCTCGTATTTTGTTCTCATTAGTAAAACAATGCATTAAGCAGTTTTATTCAAATATACAAACCTTATTTTAATCATTTTCAGGTGACTTAATACATTTTTGTTTGGTTTTTTTTGCCCCACAGCGGATGCCTTAACTGCAGTGCTGACCAAAGTCAATCGGATGGATATTGTGACTTTACTGGAGGGCCCAATATTTGACTATGGTAACATTTCAGGCACGAGATGTTTTGCCGATGATAACGCTGTTTTCCGGGATCAGGCTGATGGTAAAGTTTAGCTCTGTTTAGCTGACCTCTTACCTCTCCCTGCTACCTTTTGTTGTGCCAATGCATGGATCACATATGTATAGTCTCTAGAGAAGTTGATTTATAGTCAGATTTGGATTTTGTTTGGACAACTGGCTCCTACTGTTCTCAAAATGCATTCCTGATTACTGTGAACTTGGAACAGTTTTTGGCAATTGAAATAATTATTTAGTAGTATTCTAATTTAAACTTCAATCTAGCTTTAATTCATTTAAATTAAAACCATATTTTAATACCACTTTACCACTTGCACTGATTTGAATTGGGTTCTGTTGAATTTTTATTTAAATCAGGTCTTGTGTATCCAGTTGTCACAAATGAGCAATATCCACTTTAAAACCCCATTCTAAGTGCATGCTGCATACTACATAATGCTTTAAATGTATTTTTTTAATTATGTCTAAGTTGATTAGTAATTATATAACCCTGTATAGTCTGCTTCCCTCTATTGATTTAGCTTAGCTCTCCTAGTTCTCCTCCAGTTCCTCTGAGCCTTCCTTGGATAGATGAGAGAATATCTGTGAAACCAGACTGCCTCCTCCTCCTCCTCCTCCTCCTCCTCTTCCTCCTGCCTCCCATCACCATCCTGCAGCAGTATCTACTGCTGATAACAGCACATAACAGCTCTTAACAAATTAAGAGTCATGTGTTGCTGATATCTACGTGTGCCCCCTCCTCATCCATCCCTCACGTGCCACCTCCTCCACACATCACTCAGTAATTTGTCGTTATTCATTCATTGTTTTATTGTGCAAGCATGTTTCACATTAAACAATCTTTTATGTATTCTGTTTCCCACTTTCTTCAATTTACTTTGTGTTTCTTTTGTCTCCTCTGCATCTATCTTGCCTTTTTCCTTTCCAATAGTTTGCATAATTATCCCTCTAACTCCCGGAAGCAGTGAAGCCTCCTTCATCCTGCAGACACCCAGCCCCTTTTATCCAATGCTAACCCCAACACCCCCACCCACTCCCCTCGCAACTACCGCAGCACTTTACTGTCGGCCCTTTTCCTCACGCCGCTCTCCGAGTTATGAGTCCTCCATTTCGCTTAAAGACTTGGCACCTCCGGCGCAATTTGAACAGCCACAGTTCAACTTCCTCTCCCCTTTTCCTCAGTGTCCCACTGCTGACCCTCGTCAATCCCCTACCTTCCCTTTCTCACCCCACCCATCCTCCCCGATCCCCCTCATCACTTCCCCATTACCGCCCTCGTCTGCGGCTAACTCTCCACCACCCGTTTCTTTTTCGGCTACGTCTGTCCCATCCACTCCCCCCTCAGTCCCAACCTCCCCCACCCACACTGCGCTGACTCCAAACCCTTCCCAAGCAGATCCAAACACCTCCTCTCTCACATTATCTGGGTCTACCTCCGATCTGTCCTGTCATACTACTGCAACCACGCCCACCAACCTCACCCTCGTTCCCTCCTCTATTGCCCCTAACCAATCTGAATCCATCACCATACCTGTTCCAACCACCCCTCCTCAACCTCAGAAAGGGCATTGCCTTCTGCCACCGCGTCTCCAAGCAAAGAGTCTTTAGTGACCCAGCTGGCCTCCTCCTCTCGCCCTGTCTCCCCTCTCTCCCACTCTACTCTCCCTCCCATCTCTCCCTCTGGGTCCCGATGTCCTAGCCCCAGTCCTTCCTCCCCTCCTCTCCGCTCTCTGTCTCCCTGTCCTGCTTGCCAGTCTACTTGTGTGCCCTCAATCCCTCCACCTCCTATGCAAACCCACACTGACCCTTCCACAATGGAAATATTAATTTAGCGGGCTCTATCCTTTACCTTGTTCCTTCTCCTCCTTTATTCCTTCTCACATCTCTCATCTGTCAACTATCTCACGTGAGCATGTAACAGTACACCCTGGCAAACATTAATACATTACACTCATCACATCCAACACTACATGATTAATATGGCCTTATGTCACTGATGTGTCCCACTTTCAATGTCTTACCTCACCACAACTGTTGAATTAACACTCACTGGAAAATATACTGACAAACATGACATTGCTTTTACCATTACTGACAATTTGAATGTATTTCTTTATATATATTTTTATATTTTACTATTATTTTTATTTGAATATGTTGAATATGGCATTTATAAACATATACAGTAAAATGTGTTGTATGTTTTAATTCCATTTTACTGCATATGTTTGATATTGGTTTGTCATTTAGCCATTATACAGTAACTGCTGACATATCAGCATCTCAGCTAGTTGTCTGGATACATGCTTTACACTTCTTCAGCATCTGTGCCATTGTCCTCGTCATATGGTGTACGTGTTAAGGTGTGTGTGTGTGTTTGCGGTGTGTTTGCTGTGTGTTCTGTTCTTTTGTGGCATGCTTCGGTGTGTGTGGGTCTCTACATATGTCATCCCTGTCACCTACAGATTATCAGAGCATTCTAGCGGAGCTGCAGTCCCCTGCCGCACTGCACTCTGACCCCCACTTCCTGGAGCCCGAACTCCCCGTCACCCCCAACCCTTCCCTTGCCCATCACCAGCACCACCATTACCCAGAACCAGACACCCCTTTGCTGGCTGATTCCCAGCCTCTACCCTGGAGCCCGGAGATAGAACGTGGTAGCGGAGAGCCAGACAGCCCCCCTAGGAGCCCCCCCAGACCCTGTGAGCTCGCCCTGTGCATTCCAGTCTTTGAGCTCCCTGATCCTGTTCCCTCCAAGATCAGGAAGCCCCACATCGCTCTGAATGACCAGCTGCTTTTGAGCGAGGAGGAGGACAGGTCTTTTCATGAAATGGAGATGAGCCACAAGCCCAAGTCACAATCCCTCCCCACGATGTGTGAGTTAGACATTGGCATGGCTTACTCCGCGTCTTCCCCCTCACTCTCATCTGTATCATCGATAACCCCTTCATCGCCTGACAGAGCACATATTGGAGATGGAGGAGATGGAGGAGCACAGATGGATGCTCCCAATGGGCTACAGGAGGATGTTGTTTTGAAAGGAGGTGATAGTGAAGTAACAGAAGTAATAGAGGTTTTTGAGATGGTTGTAACAGAGTTAGCAGAGGGAAATGGATTAGTGGAAAAGTGGGTAGAGCAGGACTTGATTAAAAATGTGGAAAGAAAATGCGAGATGATAACACAAGATAGGTCCAAGTTGGCAGAAGAAAACAACATTTTGGTGGAGCAGAAGGAAGGATTTGCAGAGGAAGAGAGAGATGTGACAGATGAGCAGCTCTCCCTTATTCAAGATGGGAATAAGGGAGCAGCCTGTGAGGTGGAGGAGGTAAAAGATGTGCAGAATCTGTCAGAAGAGCAGCATAATCTGACAGAAATTGGGCATGAAGTGGAAAAAGACAGTAGCATAGAAGCCGAAACTGTCAAAGAGTGTATAGATGAAACACCTGAAGTTCAAAAAGTTAATGTGGACAGCAAGGAAAGGCTTGACGAGGGTGACAGAATACATGGAGCCACAGATGGAGAACTGCAGTTGAAGGATGAAGAGGTGTTATGTGTCAGTGAAAGAGATAATTCCCGGACATCAGAAGGGGATGCAGTAGCTGAGGACCCGGCTGTACCTCAGCTCTCCCCTCAGGCCTGGGTTGAGGCACTTGGGGAACTTCAGCCCAGTGACTCTGGATCCAATGAGGAAGAGGAGGAGGGAGACAGAGATGAAGTAATCACAGAAGAGGCATTAGGATCTCTCGTGGAGGAAGTGAAGAAAGAAGAAGGCTCAGAGGAGAAGGAGGAGGTCGAAGAGATAACCGAGGCCAGTGTTGAGGCGATTCTTGATCACGTTGAGCAGGCAGAAAAAGAAGTGTGTTCGCTTTCAGGTTGGCACAGTGATTCATCCAGCGTCAATGTGGAACCACCAACGCCAGGGCGCAGTGTCAGCTCAGACCTCCTTGACAGGCGGGAAAGGTAAAAGTATTATACAACTAAAGGCTTCAAACAGAATTCCTTAAAAAAATATCAAGTTTCCCAGAATGACAGCAACCTGAATTTGTCAATCCACCACTTTACTTTCAGAAATCCTCTCAGACGATCTGTTTTTCAGCTTGTAGTGTTATCCTACAACTGCGATCCTAATTCTGTGTTTCCTACCCAACAGCCAAGAGAACTCTAGTGACTCCATCACTTCCTCGTCTAGGGGAGAATCAGGGAGGTCCCGACAAAACGGCGACAACTCAAAGCACTCACCTCAGGACGGCTCATCCGAATCATCAAACGGCAGAAAGGAAGAAGGAACACTAGTGTCAGAGAAAAAAGTCCAGGTAACGTTACAAGCAATAATAATAATGTATAGAATCAAACAAAAAATACTCTAAACAGTAGTTTAGTAGAATATAATCCTCTGAATTGTCTGTGGCTACTAAAGCATTACATTGCATTATGATTCTGTTATTGCAGGAGAAACCTAAACCTTAATGTCAGTGTTTTATTCCAGGTTTCTCTTTTCTGATACAGCCAATCTTGGAAGTGAAGTACACGAAGGACATCAACAAAATGTCTTAACTAACTAATACTATCGCCGATACATGTGCTTCTCTCTCCTCCTGACTCCCTCCATGTGTTTGTGTAATGACCTTATAACATCTTCCTCAGCAGCGGGTTAGTGTAGATTCCGGTTCAGAGGAAGAACAGACTGTAACCACCAGAATCTTCAGACGCCGTATCATTTTAAAGGTACCCTGAAAGCCTGGAGAAGAAGCTGGAATGACCTTTGGTTTGGTTTGGTTTGGTTTGGTTTGGTTTGGTTTAGACCGGTTAGTCTGGTGTGTAGTGTAGTAGTATTGCTTGGTGTACTAATAGCTCTACGCCCTTTGTGTGTTCGTAGATATGTTTGTGTACATGACTACTGAGTCTGTCACAGTTCATGGTACCTCATACCATGGTGTTTATGTTGGCTAGTTGAAGACTAACCTTGTGCTCGGCCTCTTTCTGACAAGGAGATTCTTTCTTTGGGTGTTGTTTCGCGTGGTTATGGTGAAGGAGTGTTTTATCATGTTTGAATCAGCTATTTAAGCCCTCAATCATGTGCTAACCAAAAACATTTGCAGGGAGAAGAAGCAAAGAATATCCCAGGCGAGTCTATGACAGAGGAACACTATATGGACAAAGATGGTAACCTCATCAGTAGAAAAGTAACGTATAACTAAATTTCCCGTTCATCTCTGAAATAAAATCACACAGAGAGAAGCTTAATGTTTTTATAAAAGCAGACACCATCAGATCTTTTCCTCCTTTGTCGACATCCTTCTGCCTCGGGCAGGTAATCAGGAAGGTTATTCGGCGGGTGTCTACTCCCACACCAGAAAACCAAAGAGATGACAGGTGGCTACAAGACCTTCAGCACAGTCCCACTCTGCAGGAAGACGGGTCAGAGGTTGGCATGAAGAAACCCTTTAACTGTTTTCTAGGAGAACATTGGTGGGAGGTCAACGGCTAATGCAAAAGTTAGACTTAAAGCTGCACTGGGCAACACTTGGGCATAATTAAAAAAATGATTTATAGTTTATCAGTCAAAGTAGGGATGTAACAAAAAAGAGCATTGTACCTTATCTAAATCAGAAACCTCTTCAACCTGGTGAGATTACACTGTGTGACATGTCATGCATGTGAATAAAATAACTCTTATTTAAGAGGAATTTAAAGAAGAAAGTCACAGTTTAAGAGGAAAAGAAAGGAAAACTCTATATAAAATGACTGATAGCACGTGTATTTCTAGATACTGAAGATCTCAAAGTTACATCTCACTGCAGCTTTAAGTCAAAGAGGATCAGTTGGATTTGATCATGTTCAGCTGTGTGTAGGTGAATTTCTGATTAACACTGGATTAACTGGTTTGGGATAACTGTCTCATTATCTTCTGGACAAAAAAACACAAGTGCAGTTGAAGTGCATTCTTGCACGTGTTGTGTTTTGACACTGTGTGGTGTCTATTGTGTTAGCATAACAAAGGGTTGCTGACTCTGCTCCTGACTGTGTGGTTTTAATGGCCTTTTTAAGTGTTTAACCGATTAGTCAACCGTCTGACTAATGAGCATCGTGACTCTGCTGTGAAAATACAATCTGCCTCTTTTGTTTCTAACTCTTTCCACGATAACATAATTTTTCTTCTTCCAGGTGTCTAGTTGGTGTGTGGTTTGGGTCCTAATTATATTCCTAACAATTAAGCTCCTACTAATCTTTGTTAGTTTCAGATTCCTACAGTGTGTGGACTTTTGCTTTCTCCTTTGTCTCAGTTTGCTGTTTCAGGTTTGTGTGTTGGGTTGCGACTTCTTTTCCTCCAATGAGAAGATAAAAAAATCACCCCTCACCTTTATTTGTGTGTGTGCTTGTGTTTTTTTAGCAAGGCGAAGGGTCGAGGAATAGCAGGCGAAAGGATGACAGAAGATCAGGGGATAAAAAGCTCCACTCATAGGGATGGTTGTGTTCCAGCAGGTACAGTAACTTACCTTGTCTTTGTTATCAATGCGTATGTACATTCGTGCAAAACTTCTCTGCTCCATCTCAGTTCAGTTTCTGCTGTACCGCTGCTGTCTTTACTTTATTCTATTTAGCTTGTGTGTGCTACTCTTTGCGCTACTGCGATCAGCAGTTATCTGCTCTCCCTTCTTTGTACTTGACTCTATGAAGTTGTACATCAGTCTGCACTCACTGACTCTCTACTCTCTCCTTAAAGGGATGTGCTTTCTTTCTCCAGAGTTCAAAAATACGTCTACCAGCACTGCCAATTAACTTGTACCACCAGGAAATCAGCAGCAGTGTAGGGCGGTTTGATAAGCTGTTTTTTTGGCAGAAAAACTTGTTAGAGCACAAAACACCCACCTAAAGCTACAAAGGGTCATTTTCATGTTTGTGTATTTATTAAGCAAACAAAATACAACACGCTAATTAGTGAAATTTAGAGATGCTGGTACGACGTGGATATATTTTTAAGTCCGCACAGAGCCAAGCTGCCTGCTTTCCTTTGCTTGCAGTCTTTATGCTTAGCTAATGGCCTCCTGGCTCCATCTCTATACCTAATGCACATACATGAGAATGGTATTGATCTTCGCCTCTAACTCTCGGGAAGAAAAGAAAACGCGGGTATTTTCCAAGATTTCAAACTGTTACTTGTACTCTCCAGATACTTGCCCTGTCTCACAGACTCACAAAACTGCAAATGGCTGACTGATGTCTGAGTCTAGTTATCCTCTGTGCTCACTGAGTGCGTGTGTGTGTGTGTGGGGGCTGATGGTGATGGTACACACCCCAGCATTATATTGACCCACTGATGCCCTCCATTGCCTGTTTTTGTCCACTAAATCCCTGACGCACAATAGTATTGTAGTATCCAAAAGGAGTTTGTTATCCCACTGGCCAAACTGTTAATCCCTACTGCTGTTCACCCTTATGTTATGTTTGCAGTGAATCATTCCATCTGTACAGGAAACTGACTTTCAAATAATATGGCTCTTCTGCGAGGTCTGGCAAAGAGTTTCTATGGTAACAGAGGTCACCATAACAACCCACAGACCATCAGGTCTCATTAACATGCTGTCATACAAAGATCGTGACAGTGTTTTGCCATTAAAAAGGTTTTCACACATAGAACGTTTTTCTTTTATGAGACAAGCATTACACCTTTTCAACTGAATTTAATATGTAGGCAAAATAATATTTTCTTTAAGGATAATAAACATTTGTAGGTGTTAGAAAATGTCTCATACTGGCCAGATGTAAACTTATTAACTGTTACATTAAATGTGCTACAATATATGATGTCCTATTTTGTGTCTTACAGATGTACAGGAAGTTAGATGTTTCCTGGAAATAAGTGTTTAGAGGGCTGAAGAGTTCCTATGTGAGGACATCGGGCGAGGGTCCAGTCTGCAACTATCTCCTTCAAACAAATGGTTTTCACGTGAGAGGAGTCGACCCTTCTGACTTACCGCATGAGCATGAAAAACTCACCTCCTGTCATTCAAAGGATTGGGGAGGTTTCTCACTTTCTGACTGTGGTGGACCTGTGGACAATGATTCTGCTTCCGGTTTTGTGTGAAACAATACGTGCCATCGGTCCACTGGTGTTTGTGAGAACTTTCTGAGGAGCATCGTTTGCTGTGAAAAAAACGAGACAAAGACTCCCTTACTGACAACCACACAGGTGCAAACTGTGACCAAAGATGGCACAAGAGCTCAATCCACATGGTGGGCGGAAAGAATGAAGTAGACACAAAAACACACAAAAAAAATCTAATGGAACACTTCTGATCCAATTTCAACACTCGCCTTATAGTTTTTTCTTGAACCCATTGTTGTCAGGATGTAAATTGTTTTGGGATTTTTTTCTTCCTTTTTAAAACTTAAACTAACACAAAAGCTTTTTTCTGTATATAAAATAACAACGTGTAAAAATCTTAAAAAAGGGGAGAGTTACCGGTTGAGAACGCACTGAGGAGAGTGACCTTTTCAAGTGCTTTCAAAATTTATTGAAACAGTTCCACTTTTAAAGATTTGAGTGTAACTTCACAGGTTCTTGTATAATTAATTATTAGAGCAGGTATAATGTTTGTACATGAAAAAAACAAAAACGCTGGTTTGATTTTAACAGATGAAATTTCCAGAAAATCAAATTTCACTAATTCCCAAAGTGGGAATGGATCTAATCCTACAAAAAGCAGCCTTTCAGAGTTCTCATATTTTCATGCATGCTGTTCACATTATTTTAAGTACAATTTTTACAAGTTTGCAAACACTGTATTCAAATGACAAATAAAACCCTTTATCTGTGTACACATATAGCCCTAACATTTGTCACCAATTTTATATTTTAAATTGAAAAAGGATACCATTAAAACATTTATCATGTTGGGGTGAGAATGGAAAAAAAGTTCTATAGCTTCTTGAGGGTGTGATGTCTCGTCTGTCTATGTGAAACCGGAGGGCAGCTTCTGCTACGAGAACGAAATAATCTGAATGTAAATGCTAGTAGGCTGGCTCGCTGTAAAATTATAAATGTATTGTGCGTATTGGCTATAAGGTGTAGGAGTCTCTGTACACTGTTAGACTGTTTGTAATCATTTTAGCAGTGTGTCAATTTGGTTTTCTAACGGCTGCTGTGGTATTTAAGGAAAACTGGGGCATTTCATTTTGGATTTTTTGGTGAAGTATTTCCTTAATTTAAAATCCTACTCACATTAAGGACACATAAAGACATTATTTGATTGTAGCTCTAAATAGCATATTGTATGACAAAAACACTGGATGGTCAAAAACAATTATTTAAGCATTAAATAAATTGTGTTTAACTCTGAAACTGTGTGATCTTTTTAGGCTTGAGAGTCTGTATATGCAGTGTCGAATAGAATTGTTTTCACTAGCTCATTGGCAAACTTTTACTTTACATTACATTAGGAAATATCTTTGTATTGGTTTTCATTAGATGCCCATGTAGTTCAAGTGTGGTGTTCTACTGGTGCGATGGCTCAGTATGCTGATGTCTATGCTGTGGACATGAAAACTATGTAACTTTTTTTGGGGGTGGGGAGGGTTAAAGGAAGTCAGGTAGGGTGCTGTACCTCATCCCCTTATACTACTATGTCAATCAGGGGGTAGAGGATCCTTTGATATGGTTGAACTATCAATTTTTGTCAATTTTGTTTGATATGTGTTTTCACCTGAGCAGATTTTTTGATGTACAATTCTTACTAACAGAGTGAAGCGATTGAAATGTAACTATTCTAGCACTTTGGTTATTCAAGGTCTTTTAGAGGCTATAGCAGCAATGAAGCCACCACAAATGTTTCAGACGTCTTTAAAAAAAAATCTACCTAAAAATAAAAAAAATAAAAATGCATTGATTTCGCAATAAATTTGTCTCTGTTCTTGTCTTTGTGTCTTTGAACATTTTTTTTAATTATTATTATTATGTAAGAAACGTAATGGCAGTCGGGCAGGTATGTCATGAGAGACACAGCCCTTCAACCACAATCATGCTTCCTCCAAAGCGTCCTTGAGGTATTTTTACAGGGCTGCTTGGTTACATGTTTGTACGGGCTTCTGGGAGCCAGGCAACAAGAGTTTCCCATAAGGATGTTGCTTTTTTTTTTTTATCTCTAATGGATTGCATTTCAGTAGCAGTTTTATCTAATGTGCTTTACAATTTGCCTTTCATTCAACTATTCACACACACACACACATTCAGAAATGTAGGGTTCACTGCCTCGCCCAAGGACACTTTGACATGTGGGCAGGAGGCCCTGAGGATTTAATCACCAGCTCTACCTCCTGAGCCACAGTTGCCTCATGATAAATGATTAAAAAAATATATTTCAAAGCAGTCCCACCATGTCGGGTATGATTTACATGGAGGAAGAAAAATATACACATAAACTCTCTGTGCAGTAGCTTTATGCAGAAATAAGTCAGTGCAGGTTATGTATTAACGTCCATCACTCAAATCAACTGTTACAGAATTAGTCTCCTCTCTCTACACAGAGGGGAGTCATTATATATATTATTTCTTAACATAAGTGGATGTTGATGATCTTTTTAAACCTACAGTTGCTGTTACTGCCGAGCTGTATAAACACTGTTGCCTCATAAAGTTGGAATAATTTTGTTTTCAGACACATTCCCTCTCTTTATTCCTGTTTATATACATCAGGTTTTCACTATGATATGTTTGGAAGAGACTGATCAATAAAGTTTAGAGATGATACACTTTAAACCACATTGTCACAATCATTTCATGAGAAGAGGTGTTTATATTATTTCTTAACATTAAGTGGATGTTGATGAGACTAATAGTAGTAGTAGTAGTAATTACACCTGTAATTACTGTTTTCATTTTACCTGCAATTGCTGCTACTGCCGAGCTGTACATATATATATATATACATATATATATATGTTAGTATATTCATATATGCTCAGCTGCAATTCGTTGTCTAAGTACTTGTTACTTTATGCAATGACAATAAAGTTGAATCTAATCTAATCTGATGTAATCTAGTAGTAGTATTAGTTACTAATATAAGTGGTACACAGCAGAGAAATGCTCTGACCCTTATGGACCTTCCACATCATCCTTATGTTAAGATTATCCCGCCTTTAGGTCACTGTAGGCCTCCAGTGAACTCTTCTTTATGGTAGTCTGATTAAACACAGATATATTATCCAGCATTGAACTTTTGGACACAGGACTGCAGGGTAATTCAGGAACACAGTTTAAGGTTTTTATCATTCAGCTGAAAGTGTGATTTGAGGTCTGGGAATGTCCGCTTAGCTCAGCTGTTATGTTGCAGTCTCGGATGGCGTTGATAAAAATGCATCAAAGGTTGCAGTCTCATGTGTCAAGGATGCAATGTGCGCGGTACTGGAGACATCCTGGTGATGGCGCTATGCCGGCAAGCGTGCGCAAGGTCACACGGTGTACCATTCTGCTGTCTGCGCTCCTCAAACGCTGCAGCTGCCGTCGTGTTCCCTTACTCCACCACACACTGTCGCACAGCCATGGCGGACAGCGCAAGCGAGAGCGACACCGACGGAGCTGGGAGCAGCTCGGCCACCCCGATGTCGTCCTCCGCTTCAAATTCGGGGAAACCGAGCATAGTCATTTCACAGTTTCGCCTGGAGGAACTGACGAACCGACTGGCCTCGTTACAACAGGAGAATAAAGTTCTTAAAATTGAGCTTGAGACGTTCAAACTCAAGTGCAAAGCCCTGCAGGAGGAGAATCGGGACCTCCGCAAAGCTAGCGTCACCATTGTGAGTAACGTTAGCTCGCTAACAGGCTAGATGCTATTACCCACGCCAGTTATTATATCGCGTTTGTCAGTAAGTTAGCTACGTCTGGTGTTGCTTGTCTAGTCAACGTTGGCCTATTTAATGTGTTTTAATGTGGATATGTTATCTTTATTTGACAACACAACACTCTGGTGTTTTGCTAGCTCCACTATCATTAGCCAGTTGCTCATTTTAGCCAGTGGGGGCTAACGTTAGCCCAGCTAGTTTTGCTTTGTTTTGCTTTGCGTTGCTAATCTTGGCTAACGTTAGCTCAACGGCTAAGTTAAGGGCGTTAAAGGAAAAAATTAGGTGGGCACCTCACGATGCAAGTTACCGGGGCTACTGTTATCTATTTCGGTCTTTGATTCAACCCTGTTAGACACTGTCACCACGTTATGTCAAACATTGGTCACTGTGGGTGAAAATAAATAGCCCATCAGCAGCCTTGGCATGGACGGATGCGTCATATATCTTCATGGTCGGTTAATCAGCCTCAGCTTCATAAAAATGTGTAACTGATCTGTTGGATAGATGTTGGGGAGGTATGTAGGCCAAACTTAGCGAGCTAGCTGAATGCCAGGATGATGTGTTGGCAATGCACCCTCCTGTCCACCCTCTGTAAATGTGTGAGGCTTAACTAGCTGTTTGCTTTCTATTGTTCTTGGAACAACTGACAAAATTCTGCCAGCTTGCAAAAACCAAGAGTTTTAGCTTTGAGGTCAGTGAAGAATGAGGAGGATGGAGAATTTGAGACTGGTGCTAACAAGGACAGACATCACTGCTGTAATGCTAGCTGCTGTAGCTGTCCCAACACATTTCCTCAGTGGGCCCCCATGTTTCACTCTTTCCCCCCTTCCCCTCCCACTGTAAAGTCACCCGCCACTGCAATGTCTCTTGAGTCATTGGAGAGAATTGTGCTTCCTCTTTGGCTGGCAGACTTCACTGCAGCAGATTTTTTGGTTGATTTTTGTGCGTGTGTTTGCAATACCCTTATTGGTCGTTACAATTTAATCAGGATAAATGTGTGTATCCAACAGTTTGATGTGCCAGATCTGAGAGTCCACTTCACTGATGTTTGCCTCTGCCACTGTCTCTCTCTCATTTGTTTTCTTTATTTCATTTTGTGTCCTGCAGCAAGCCAGAGCAGAGCAGGAGGAAGAATTTATCAGCAACACCTTGTTCAAGAAGATCCAGGCCCTCCAGAAGGAGAAGGAGACCTTGGCAGTCAACTATGAAAAGGAGGAGGAATTTCTCACCAACGAACTGTCAAGGAAGCTCATGCAAGTGAGTGATGGGAAGCCCATTTTTAACCCGCTCTCATTAGTTTGAACTTTCACCCTGTTTTTTTAAAGTATCACTGTGATTCAGAGGTGTGTGTTTTTTTTTTTTTTTTTTAAACGCTCAATTATGCAAATTTGTTGCGTTGCAGAGTTGTCACGCGTGTTCAGCTTGAGCCCGCTGGGTGTGTGTGCACACGACCCCATGTATGAGTGAGCAGCAGCTAGTGCATTATCATCAACTGTATTGGTACTTGCCTGAAGCCTGGAAATGCTCAAGATGACTTCACTGCGGCTGCTAGCTACTCTAAATGACTCTCAAATTACTCTCCTCCCGTCTGTCGGTTATTTGGTTCAGTCTGTTTTCCACATCTTACTTTCCCGACTGCTGAGAGCGCACAGCAACGCACATGCATGCTCTCACACTTTGAATGGCTGTTGGCTGACTAATGGTTTGTTGATGTGTAAAGAAGGGGGGCTGGAAGAGATGCATGCAAATGCCTCAGCGGACCCTGCTTAAGGTCATACAGATGGGCTTGTTTGGGCTTTTGTTATTTCGCCCACCCCGTTTAACATGAAACAGAACTGCCTCTGCCCGAACACCCATAGTCTGTATGTATGTGCATGGGATGATTAATGGAGAATTGAGCAAATGTGGTCATTTATTTCACTGGGTGTTTAAATGCTCCTGTGCAAAAGCACTTTAGTAAACAATTTTGTCTGACCTGCATTTTCCCTGCCATTACTTTTGATGACGGATACTGAAGTTTTGACAACTTAAGTAAAAAGTCTGAATGATTCAAGTACCTCAGCAGGTATACGAATCAATTGCTCAACACACCGTATGACCCACGCACGGCCAATTTGATGTAAAATATAATCTCCGTCCCCATTTCTGATATTTTCTAACGTGGAGAGGAGGTATATAAATGTTTCAAATGATTTTAGTCCAGTTGTTGTTATTAATTCATGAGATAATGAAGGGAAAAACTTTCAGACAGTTACCATTATCCACATTATGTACGCCACTGTTGTGCTGTTAGTTACAGACTGCCTCTGCTTTGAAGAGCAGAAGAAACCAAGTGGGATAAAATATCTTTTCACAGACTCAGACATAGTTGCCACTCACCACACAGTACAGTGGGCTGGAGGCCTGTTATACAATAGCTCTTAGTTACATTGGCAAAGAAAGGGAGGCACATTATCAGAACAATTCATAAAATTGTTAGTGCGTTAATTAGATGAAAATGGCTGCACTGGGTGTGGTGAAACGTGGTGGCCTTTTTTTCCCTTTCAGCCAGAATACCACAGAACACTCGGCTCTGTATGAATGCAGTCATTGTAAGTTAAAACAAACTGTGTTGTTCTGAGGTGTTCTAGTTGTTTCTGTTAGCAGCATAATGGAAATAATTATTTTCCCCTCTCAAGTCCTCCTATGAATGAATTTGCATCCCCTTTTTCCAGTAATGAGTAACCACTTCTATAATTCATCACACAACTGTCCCATTTTGAATCAGCGCTGAGCCGCACCCTTTCTTTTTATTGGTGAGCTGCCAAAGGTGGTTCCTTTGGTTGCCAGATCATTATTTTACACTGTTTCATTCTTCAGGGAAGTTTAACCACGAATCCAGTAGAACTGTAACATCGGCTTCCTGTTTTGCGTTACTCTCAATGTGCGAGCTAAATGATCTGACACCAGTGTGTTTGTTCACTGTGGTCATCAAATAGTTTATATGTGACTCATCATGACTCTCTTCTTGTGCTATTGCTCCTCTCCCTTCTTTCTCATCTCTCTTGTTCCATCCACCTCCTCCTCTTCTTTTCCTCTGTCCGTGCACTGCCCTCCTCTTCTCTATCCTAGCTCCAGCATGAGAAGGCAGAGTTGGAGCAGCACTTAGAGCAGGAGCAGGAGTTCCAGGTTAACAAGCTCATGAAAAAGATCAAGAAGATGGAGAATGAAACCATCTCAAAGCAGCTAACCCTGGAGCAGGTATGCTTATCCGATTAGAACAAGAAGATTTCAGCATCCAGCGTGGAGCAGCGTATCCCTAGACTTGTGTGTCCAGTTTTTGTGGTAGTGTAACATACCAAAGTTTCACCATCCTTGATTCTTCCCACTGAATGTTCGCTGGAAAGAACATTTTGGTCTGTGGCTTTGTCAAACCTGTGTGTGCCGAACCACTCCATAATTTTTCCATTCTCTGATGACAGGATTTTTCTGTGGATGCGCATACATGCATTCGTTGGTGCTCACTCATGAATGTATGCATCAGATTGCCTGTGTGGGGGCGTAATCAAATGGCATATTTACAAAACGCGTGACTTAATTTCACCACAAATAACACACTAATGAGCAGCTTATTTTAGCTTTAGGGTTATATCAGTTGGCAAAAAAAGAAATCTCTGTAGACCACCCTGCAACACTGTTATTCTATCACTGCGGCTCTCGCACAAGCCAGCATAGAGACTGCAGCTCTATGAAAGAGAAGCTTATCTAGACAGAGACCTTGGGTTTGCAGAGTAGTGTATTTGTGTGCGCTGCCATGAATGCTTTTGAAAACGTCAAGGTTTCTGTGTCTCTGAGCGTCACTCTCTCCTCTTCCTTTTATTCTCCAGCTGAGGCGGGAGAAGATAGACCTTGAGAACACATTAGAGCAGGAACAAGAAGCCCTGGTCAACAGACTGTGGAAACGAATGGACAAACTGGAGGCTGAGAAAAGGTGAGGAACGATCATATTATGTGTAAATCATTTGAGCACGTAGGTACCATGCACATTTCAGAATCTGCTCCTTGTGGACCTGTATTCAAAGCTTGTCCATATCCACACATGAACAAGTTTGAAAGCCAAAATCACTTCAGTCCTATTAACAAGGAATAAAGATCCATACTGAGGGTCAGGTTATGTTATTGACTGCTTTTTTTTTAATATCTTGCTCTAAAGTGTTAGAAAATAAGGACTAGTTCCACCTGTCTTCCAGAGCTTTCAGCCACACATTTCATAAGTGGATCATCTGTTGATCAACTAATATATAAATAGTGTCAGCTCTAGCTGAAACCTGATGGTTGTGTGTGAACATTACACCTATATTACACTTACATTCTTAGCCCTGTTAAGTGTGCTATCACATGATTTAGCTTCTTTCTTTTTTTTCCCATCTGTTTTGATATGTTTGAAAATGTGCAAGCATTACTGTCTCTGACAGTTGCACACATTCACAGGCATACATAATATGCCGATCGACTGACAGTACTTTACGGTTGTCAGTATTTATTTTTTTTAAGAACAGAATTATCTCTAATTAACTAAAGTCTTATATTTAACTGACTTTTGTCCAGATTCTCATAAAAACTAGAGGATCTGAAATAGATTTTTTTTTTTTAAACACAGCTTGTCACCGTGCCCATCCTTTCTTTTGAATCCTAGTAACGGTGCGGTCTGTTTGTTTTCTAAACTAGAATCCTCCAGGAGAAGTTGGACCAGCCTGTATCAGCTCCTCCCTCCCCGAGAGACGTTTCCATGGAGATAGACTCGCCAGAGAACATGATGCGGCATATCCGCTTCCTGAAGAATGAGGTGGAGAGGCTTAAGAAAAGCCTGCGCACCACTGAGCTGCAGCGTAAGTGGCCTCTCAGCTTGTCACATGATCCAAGTGTGGAGTGTGGGCTTTGAAGAGGCATGGTACCCGCAAGTGTTGATTAAGGATGTGATTGGTAAAACCGACCAATAGGCTGTGAGCGGTGAATTCACCCTACACCCAGGCATGTTTTGTTTTTTGTTTTTTCCCCCGGAGACCAGGGAGAACAGGATACCTTCTGGCCTTGATACAGTTTATATCCTCGTTACCTCCACCTGGTCACATTACAGCTGAAGATACTTAAGCTATATGAAGAAGTGGAACAGCACAGTGGTCAACAACAAGCCTCTAAGAAAGTCTAATGATGGTTTTAATCTATAATCCCTCTTTCTCCTATTTGAAATTACACTGGAGCATATTATATTGGGCCAACAGGTTTTTTCAGCTTCACTGGACAGATTGAGAATAAAGAGTCAGACAGGAATAAGATGCACGACATGCACTGTCTGGAATCAAACTGGTGACATGTGACGTGCAGTAGATGCATAATAACAGCCATATTCCTAATATCGGCTTTATGTGCATACTAGTACTTGTTGTTTGTCCTCGTTTTATTTGACGATGTCGTCATTTAACGAAATATTACCTGTGAAGAGACTGCTAATCCTGTGATTTGACTAACAAATAATCAGTATTGCTTTCCCCTATTTGATCGTGTTGCTTGTGACATAAAATTGTATCACAGGCAGCTATGGCCGATTTTTCCAGAGAAATATGTGTCCAGTTGGACCTTTTTGGATGGACGCTTATTTTCATAACTTCATAAAAATGTAGGGCAGGGCAGGTTATGTTTAATTTGGTCTCTGTAGGCCTATAAAACTGTACAAAATGTACTTGTATAGACACATGCAATAGGACCAAACTGTCCCCTCCCTTCTTCACACTTCATCATGTCACTGCTTTAATAATGTTTTCTTCCCAAAGCACCCAGTAAAGATATAAGGTTAGAACATGCCAGAGAAGGCGTGTGGAATCCATATTAGGGCACTGCATTATCAAGTGTTTGTAGACTCATTGAAAACAGCTTCTCATGTTTTATGGGTTCTCCTAAAGCACACAGGGCGTGGACAAAATAACAGAAGCTTTTCACAGTTCCACAGAACTGCGGTAAACATTTTGTTGAAGCTAATAACACTCGTTGAGATTAAGTTACACACGCCTGGGAGTGTCTCTGAACTTTATTGTGTATGTGCTTTGTTTTTGCCACTAGAGGGGGCTGTTCACCCAACCTTTAACTAATGCTCTGAGCATTGCCTGTATATAAAGATGATTCTGTTAGCAAGACAGCATTGCTACAGAAATGACTATGATGCTGCTTGACCCACTTAAACTTCATTTTTTTAAGTGGAATATTGAAAAGAAAACGTGATTCCACACAACCAGATTTGGTGGCTCTTGCATGTCATCTGAGGGGAAAATACAAGTGCAACAATTTTGACAGTCAGTGCAGTTGTTGCTGATAAGTGTTGATATACAGAGGCCAGAATGTGAATTTAACAGTATCTCAACTGATTTTATTTGTTCTGTTTGTCTTCAGATACAGAGAAGCGTGCCCAGTACATAGAGGAGGAGCGACACATGAGGGAGGAGAACATCCGGCTGCAGAGAAAGCTTCAGAGAGAAATGGAGCGCAGGGAGGCCCTGTGCAGACAGCTGTCAGAGAGTGAATCCAGCCTGGAGATGGACGATGAGAGGTAGAGGATGGGGGAAAAAATGATAGGACAGATTATCAACAAGGTCACAATAAATCAAGTGAGGTAGATGAGAGAGACTTTATCTTAGTAAATGGCACGGCTTGCGTACTGGAGTCTGATGTTACAGAGACATCAGCCATTTATACTCCTGACAAAATGTTGATCACGGTTTCCTAAAGCCCATGGTGACTTCTTCAAATGTTTTCTTTTGTCAACAACATAAAATGTTTACTGTCATAGAAAACAATTCACATTTGAGAAGCTGAAGAAACAGATTTTTTTTTTTTCTCACCACTAACTTACATATACATTAACAAACGTTTAGCAGTCCATGTGAAGCTATATAACCATAAAGGAGGAGAGTTTCTTGGCTTGCTGCTTATTAACCGATGATGCCATTAGCCAAGGAAAGTTGGTTTGTGAAAATAGTCTTTTGATGAGCAGTGTCCGCTTCTTAAATCAGAGATAACCGGGTATTGTCTCTGTGCAGAGTTAACCGCTCGGAATGAAGTTGTGCCGCTTTTTGAGAAGTCAGCTGGCTGAGCTAACTAAACTTATTTAGTCTCAGTGAGCAGTGCGCTAACCAGAGAGCTTAAGGACAGGACAGGCTCCCGTGTTGCGGTCGTAATCCTTCCTTGTCCTTTCTACGGTGGTCGGTCTGCTACAAGGAGACCACGCCGAGGTTCAGAGACCCATCAGGTCTGTGAAAAGGTCCAAGAGGACAGAGGAAGAGAAGGGGGAAGAGGGGATGAGCAGAAGTTTTGTTGACCAGGTTGGGTAGTCAACATAGCAATAAAAAGCACCTTTGATATCAGTTCATATGACTCGTTGCTAAATAACAAGTTTTATTTATCTTTATAGCAAACCTTATCATTAAAATCAATTTTATTTATATATATATATTTATTGATGTTCAAGTCTATTAAAGGTCAGTAAAACCATAAATAAATTCCCAGTGTAGATGGCAGAGTTTCCGGGTCGACCAGGTGGGGCAGTCCTATTACAGGTCACAGGATGTAATCTGGGGAGAGGTGCGACTGTAAATGTAATAGCTTACCCTAACCCGTTACCCTGGTCCCCCGGTCTGTTCTGAAATCAACACAGTTTGTTGTGATGTCTGTAGGGCACAAAAACACTCAAACACTGTTCCATCTCGCTTAGAATGAGGTCATGTAGCAGGATTCAGTATTGTACACATCTAATCTTTATCTTTTATATTGGCTGTTGCACTGACACTGTCATGTCAGCGTTCTTCTCTTTTTTTATGAAGCTTTTATGTCATTTGTCCTCCCGTTTATTGAAGCACCTTGTCATTTAAAATGGTTCTTTAATGTTTGATGTAGAAATGTTGCACATAAGTCTATCTAACTCTATGAACGTGTGGATTGATATTCAGTTTTCATAAAGTTGTCATTTCATCCTTTCAGGTACTTCAACGAGATGTCTGCACAGGGCTTGCGAGCAAGGACCGTGTCCAGCCCCATCCCCTACACCCCCTCCCCGAGCTCCAGCCGACCAATATCACCTGGTAGGTACATTTTAAGACTTCGGCATCGAAAGCGTCCTGGTTTCAGTTTGTCTTCCAAGTAGTATTGACCAATGGCGTTTCAGCAGGCTTTGGTTGCTTGTAGGTAAACAAGCCGTGCAAAGAGTGAGAGGAGGAACACGTCAGCTTACGATTAGCTTTATTTTTAAATGCTCTGTATTCAGAAGCAGAAATCTGTTTATACAGATGATCTGAAATGCGTCTTTCTCGTCATTCTTGTCTATCAAGTTGCTAATTTGACTGCAGAGGAAGTCAAGGCCAGATATGGCTTCACTGGAAGCACTGAAACTTCGACCATTGCCCCCAGAGACTAAATCATGGTTCAACCAGCCATCAGCCGATGGTTTATGAGATTGATGTCTGTGCAATACAGTAATCGACCAGGTATATCATGTCAGAGAATGGCCAGCATGGCAATAAAAAGCACCTTTGCTATCAATTCATATGGCTTGTTGCTAAATAACAAGCTTTATTTATCTTTATAACAAACCATATCATTAAAATCCATTATTTCTTGTGTCAAATCTAGAACAAACATTCATTGACATTCAAGTCTGTTAAAGGTCAGTAAAACCATAAATAAATTCCCAGTGTAGATGGCAGTGAAATAAAATGTTTCCCCCCCACAAACAGTCCAATAAAATCTAATGCTCTCTTATGTAATATCACCTGACAGCTTCTGCAGCTCTTGTTTTTGTTCAGGAGGATCAATAAAATGTTATGTTTGCAAAAGTTATGGTTACCTAACAAAATACATTGTTCTGATTAGAGTTTATGAAAGACAGAGATTGTGTTAACAATTCAGTATTTCACTGGAGTCAGCTGCTAAACCATTGAACACAAAATAAAATCAAAATGACTTTTTTATGATTATCAAATATTCAAGAAACTTCTTGAAATAAGATCTACTAGAAAGCAGCTGTACTCCAGCGTCCCATGGTTCAAAATGCAATAGATAGCAGTGTACTTAACCATTCGACTGTCATAACACTGTTACACTGCTAAGAGTATTTATAGTATATAAAATATATCCCGTTAATATAAAATTAGAAAAAATATAAACTACGATAACTCTTTTTAGGATTATTTAAGATTAATTATAAAATAGGTCTTAAATAGGTGACGATTCAAATAGCTGGCTAATATGGTAAATTGCTGTATGTTAAGAGAAAAGCAGCTTTACAAACAGACCATATACCCGCCCCTACGGAGTGCTCAAAAAGGGCGAAGGAACGCACCCAAGATTGGTCCACACTCTAGCTGTCTCCCTATTGGCTGGTGAAACGCACTATTTTAAGCACAGGAAGGGACATCATTCATTCTGAGCAGACGCCTCAACCTGAAAGGACGTGCTTGTTTTGAGCTTGAGCACATTAGATCTGAGAGCGCACAGGACATATTTGAGTGCGAGCGAAATGTTTGTGTCCAAGAAGAAGAAATGTGAGCACAAGCATGTGATTTTTGATCACATGACCAAGCACACATTTTGAAAGAAAGTGTGCGAGCACAAAATCTGAGCACGAGAAGGAGAAATCATGCTCTCAAACTGAAAATCTACGCTCTTGAATAAAGATAGGATAATTCTTCCATATACTCCTTGTGTTTTTATCAGTGTTGTTTGACGCTGGGAACAAAAGTAATTTAAAGCAGGTTAATAGTGGCTGTGTGAGAGAGTGATAGGAACTGAAAAATAAACAACATGCAGGTAATTTAGGGGATTGAAAGGCACTTTTGGTAAACCAAAAACTCCCATGTAATACTTGCATCTAGGCTAAGCATTAGGTCCAAATTCTGAATACAATGCTATGAAATATCGAGCCATTTCAAGTCTGCTCAATCATGTTTGGTGTGATTCAGCAAGATATCTGATTACAGCCTAAATATTTGCACAGGGATAAGTTGGACTGTATGAACCAGAGCACCGCTGTTTTTTCTGCTCTGTCAATTGCATAAGCTAAGTAATCTTGATATTTTAGGTAGGTTGGATACAATTAAAGATAATGCCTTGGAACAAAAGCACACACATGTACACCTTTCTCTACATGTCTGTCTTCCTGTCTCTGTCACAGGTCTTTCATATGGCAGCCACACAGTTGGCTTCACCCCTCCAGCAACACTGTCCAGAGCTGCCATCTCCCACTACAACACCCCTGCCCTTCACGTCCACGGAAGCTCCTCTCACGCAGTAGCGGTAAGTAACATCCACCCACACCTTGTCAACCAGGCAAATTGTATGTTGTGTGTAATTTGGATGTCAGTTTTTGAGCCACAGCGAAGGCCAAAGACAAAAGTCTAGACTGCAAAAGACTAGATAAGATGTTCTTAGTTTAGTAGTTGTTGATCACTCGCAGCCCCTACTAGCCAGTTAGGAGAACTGAGGAGTCAGCAGTCAGTATAAAACAAAGTAGTTCAATTTTCAGCCATGGTGGATTAAATGTACACTTACCTGGCATATTTAGTTTTCAGTAACAGGCTTATCAAGGCAAAGCACAATTAGAGATTTGAAGTTTGAATGTCAAGGCTACTTTTGTTGCTAATACTGTGCAGTATGTTTGTTTTACTCTGTAGATCAGAGTTAAAATCAACAAACATGGCTGCACTGTTCACCAAATATGAGTGTGAATATTTGAAAACCTTTCCTGACGTGGATATTGTTACATCACAGGCCACTTTTACATTGATACCAGGAGGACATACAGTAAGTCCATAAATGTCCCAAGGTCCAGTCTGCTGTTTATCGCCTCAGTAACAGAGTGATAGCTGAGTCAACACACCCCATTGATATCATATTTATTTCTTTATTAACATTTTATTCATGCATACACCACCGTCATCATCCATTAAAGCCCTTTGGCAAACTAAACAACAGTGTGTCAAATAAGGTCATAGCAATCAGCAGGACTTAAATGGTAATTCCTATATTTTTAAACCTGGGCCCTTTTTTTTGTAACACATTTCAGGGACTAAAGTCAACATCACCATAATCCAGAACTGACAAGAAGACAAGCCTTAAATGATCTGTTTCCTACTGAACATAAGGAAGTGTGCTCTGTTTCTGTACAGATATATAATATTTTGTTGCAGCCTGCTGACACTGTCAATGTGAAATTTAAACATAACAGCCAAGATAGTTGCACTCCGAGACCCTCTCAGTAATTTGCCTATTGTCGACTATGTATCTGGCTCTAGAGAGTCTTGGTCATCTTTGCATTTAGGACTTAGTGTGGGGCGTGCCCCACTGGTGGGGAATAGAGACGTGACAGGTGAGGCACGCCAAACGGGAGGAAGTTTTCCTTTTTTATGCCTATCTTTATTCAGACATCCCGACTCTCCCGGAAGTTCCGGGAGTCTCCCACATATTGATAGCGGCTCGCTGACGCCCCCAAATGAGATCCAATCTCCCTGAATCTGGAGCAAGACCGCGCACTAGACTAGAGAGTGACTGCGCGCGTGTGTGTGTGACTATAAATGCAGCGCGCGTGAGAGCAAAGCGTCCTTATAGCTGTGTGTTGCTGCTTATTAGACTGATCACCCACCTCCCCACCGGGCGACACTAAGTGTACAGTGTACAGAACAATCATTTCCCAAAGTTATGCATTGCTGTCTGAGACAGGCAGTCCTTAAACCATTTACAGGGTTTATGATCAAATCATATAGTCTTCATAAGAGGACTGCAAGATTAATGGTCTCAAATGCTTTGTTAAATCAACAAAGAGAGCAGCGCAGTACTTCCCTTTGTCAGCAGCAGATACAGTGTGATTTATAACCAGAGTAACAGCAGTGACGGCACTGCAGTATGTTTAGCTGTGAAACCAGTTTAATGTGGACACATCAAACAAAAAGGTACAAAAAGTTGTTCCAGTAGATCACCTCAGCTGACATCCACAACACAAATCATGCTCAAATGAAGTCCAGCCTGTCTTGGTGATATTTCTCTTCCAGAGAAGACAACGGTCAGGATACACAACTGTCAACAACGTTCAGCTTCATGAATGCTGAGCCCAAACACTGTACAGTTGCAATTGTATCTGACAGATTTGTGGTATTAAATTATAAAAATGTCTATCTAACTCACTGCACGGAAGTCAGTTTGATACTATCCAGGTCAGGTGACCTGAGTCTTGGCCAGTTCATAAAGTCTTTGTGAAGATTTTGCAGTTTCCTTGTGGAGTTTTATTTGTTTATTACGAATTACTTTTTTTAATATATATTTCACATTTAAATGTTTTACATGTTTACTTCATTTCACGTCAAGATATATGACCTATTAGGAACTGTCTCACTGTTTATATTGTTGACATGTTTTTCAGAGCAGGTTTAGGATAACACCAGTTTTCGCTTGACCACTTCAGCGTGATCAGCATCCTTGTATTCACTTTACTTGAACAAATTTTGACCAAAGTCCTGGCAGTAGCATCAACCATTAGGTTAAAGTTAAAAAATAATGCTATACTTAATGTACAGTCAGCTGAAATCATGTATTCAGTCCTTCCTCTCACAGTTCCCTGCTATTGTATAACTCAGTCTCATTTTCTGGTACAAAGGATGGTACAGACCACATCTCTCTCATCAGAACTCAGCCCACCCAGGAGTTAAAACCGAGAAATAACTCTGTCTGGGAGATCAGAACCTCAGACAGATTAATTTTTCTCTAAAACCCTTTTTCCTTTCTTTTTTACATTCCACTGACTGGAATTGTAGTCGTCAGGTCATGACAAATAGCTCAGTGGGGGGAAACATGACTGGGACAAGTAATCTTGCCACTCAACATGATGTTTGTTGGACTGACTATGACACAAATTGAGGTTTAGAATGCCATTGTCTGATTGCATTATACAAGATGAGGGATATTTATTTATGTCTCTCTCTCTCACTCTCTTTCTCAAACAGAGGCCCTCCCCAAGAAGAAGCACCAGCCCCGACAAATTCAAACGTCCAACACCCCCACCCTCCCCCAACACGCACTCAGGGGCCCAGCAGGCTCAGCCCCCACTACCCCCACCAGCTCAGCCCATGGTCCAGTCCATGTCCTCCCCGGCAGCTATGTCGCAGCACGCAGCAGCACAGCAGCCTCCCTCCCAGCCTTAACGCAACACACAGTCTCTTGTCTTTTCGCGTGAGTGCGCCCACTGAATGCCACGACGCTACCGCAACAGCAGCTTCCATCATTACCAGCTCTGGAAGTCAAGTTTCTTACTCTTTACCAACTCCACAAAAGAAGCAGCTTCAAAAGTTTTAGAGGGGAAAGAAACAAGATGGCGGCTCATCCTCAGTGAAGCAGGCCGCCTGCCAAATCCACACGTGGCGTTACTTAACTACTCTTAAAAGGAATGGATGGACTGAAAAATAATCGCTTCTGGGATTTGTAGGCCAATTATCTGTTCCACCTTCTGTCTTGTACATGTTATATTTTTTTTTTTTCTTTGCTTGGGACTTTAGCTGGTTGGAATTGTTGTTGTGGCGCTTCTAAGATAGCACAAACAGCACATACAGTATGTTTCATGGTGGTGTTTTCTGGTAGGTTGGATGTTTGGATTGATGGATGGATGTATGGCTAGAGAAATGGATGACTTGATAGATGGATGTGGTCGAATCTTTTCATGCCTATAATACGACACTCAATTGCAGTAATGTCCTCCACTCCTGCTCACTCCCCACACCCTTTGTCTCTGAAGAAGTGTCAACACCTAACCCCAGGCTTAACACCGCTTTGTTACGGTCAACAGGAGGTGTCATAGAAAGCTTCTAGGAGGTTCTCCATTATAGGGCATTGATCAAATAGAGCTCGCACCACCATTATTTTAGTCCCTGAAAGCATTCAAAGCTCTGCTGCTCTTCAGTTAAAATGAAAAGGAAAAAAAAAAAAGCAGCAAGGAGGATGGACACTGGTACATAAACCACAGATCAATGTCGCCTTTTGAGGTGTTTAAAAATGTAGTCTGAGGTGTTACAACTTAGTCATGTACTCAGTCTCTTCTCTGCTCTTCTCTCTCTCTCTATCTCTCTGGTGTATTTCTGAAAGCTTCTATCATCCTTGTGGATATTCCTCATCAGAAAAAGGAAAAAAAAAAAAACATAATGCTCTTTACACTAAATATACATACTGCTAAAACATTCTAAATGAATGGTACTGTTGAACTAAATTTCTATGTATGATTAAAGCTCTTGAGATGACAACTTCTGTTTTTTAATTGTCAGTGTTATGGATAGCACATGCTTTGCTCATTTGTAATGCAAAAACTACGAGTGTGTGTGAACATTGATCAGCTTCGTAGACTTCAGAACTGTTGCAAATACCAATCAGTCTGTTCTTTGTGGTCTTTTATTTTTTCCAAAGCAGGAGACTGTGATATCATGCACATGTTGAATTTGACAGATCCTAACAGGTACACGGGTTCAGTTGATCTTTTTTTTTTTATGTATTTAGCTTCATTGGAATGTGTCCTTGTGGAAATCATGAGATCCCACTACACGCCCTTCAGTAGTTGATGGAAAATGTTTGTGCCTTAAATAAATACGCACCATCACAGCTCACACCCTGTTTGGGAAGGCAAAAATGTTATATTTCTTACAACTGAGGAATCCCTCTTAAATACGTTGAGTGATGTGTTGCACTTGCACAGATGAAGAGTTTAAAGGTCTGGTGTGTAACATTTAGTGTCATCTGGCAGTGAGATTCCAGATTGAAATCTCTTTCATACATAGCATAGAAGGAGTTAGTGGCTGAATAAAAACTGTTGGCGAACTTTCTGTAGTTATAAAGGGCTTCTTTTTTTAATGTTTTCAGGTGGTTATACACTAATGAAAACATAAATATTCAGTTTCCATCTATGGACCTTCCTAAATGTTACACTCTGGACCTTTTAACCTCCAGCATAACAGTTCATGTCTTCTCTACACATCAACACTGGTAAGATTTGATGTTTTATTATCATCTTACTACCATGCTTTATAACTTTGTAATGTCTTACTCAAACTTGCAAAAGATTTTCAAGATCCCGTGAGGATGAATTCAAATTTAGCAACCCCCCTTTCTCCTAGAGCCACAGGCAGATATTTTACTTATTTGGGGAAATATCTCAACATTCATGGTTTCAAGATGATGCATCCTACTGACCAGTGAGCGCCCTGACTTTTACTTTAGGACTAACAGGTTGCCATTTGCCAAAGGATGAATTGTAACAACTTTGAACCCTGGAATCTGATATAGATTCTTTCATCTATTGTGCCATCATCAAGCCAAAATGTATTTTTGTCCAACACTTATTACTAATATTTATTTATGACAGTATACTTACATACAAAACTAATGGCATTTCATGCCATGGCTTGTTTTTGATGATTAAAGCTAGCTAAAAGCTATTAATAGCAAATAACTAAAACTAATGATTAAATTCAAAGGCAAAACAAAACCACATCAAATAAAAGAAAAAATGACTCCATGAGCCAGCCGATGCAAATTCCAGATTCTCAAGGTGCGAAAGTAATGCGGACAGTTTGGATGGAAACTGGTAACTTGGATTTTCAAGATGTTTTGGCCAATATTAAGTTGAGTAACATGTTTCATATTTAGATTCCATATTAAAAACAAAACGCAGGTGTACTTAAAGTGTATTTTGCTCAGCTGGTCTTCCAGGCCACTGACATGTGACCCATCACATCACATCAATTAAATTTGGACCACAGAAAGTTGACTTCACGGTTTGCTCAAACACGACAACATAACAGCTGAATTAAATTAGAAATCACAAGGTATTAATCAAAATCATAATCATATGTTCTGTGGTGCCTTCGTGTGCTATTTGTTCAAACTAATGTAGTATTTGTTGAGTTATTTTAATCTGGATCAAAGTCAGAGATCAACCAACAGACAGACTTTGCCATTACCTAGAGGTAAATCTTGAATTCTGGAGTCAGTCACCTTTGGATGTTATCAAATATAACAACGCGATAAGCTTCTTAGGAGCAACAGTGCCATTGGCTCCTGATTCTGTGCCAGTCTCTTTCATTTCCTTGTCTACGTCGGTTTTAACTGGTTCTAACTGGCTGAAAACCGGGAGTTTTTCAATCTTTCCAGGATCATTTAACATTGTAAATGATTGTAAAGTGGGTGCAATAACCTGTAGTGGGAGGAGAACAGCTCAGGCTTTCTTTACGTCTCCACAGGTAACTGTAGCCCATTCACACATACGGCCGGTTCAAACTGACCAGAATCGAAATATACACCACATCATAAGAGTGACATGAGTATATCTTTGTCCAAAGACTTGCTGAGTGTTCTGATACAACCAAAGTGCATCCTGTGTTTTTCTATGATGTTGCGGTGTTCTCTCTTGCCGCTGAAGCCAGCAACCTGAACTAATCCAAGCAGGAATCTGGACCGGAGGCTCGGGGTGACCATGCTGGGTGCTAAAATGGCCTTTCACCTCTGCAGTTTTATGGAGCTAGATGGCCAAACCAAGAGACATTTATCCAGACTGCAGGGTGGCTCTGTATGTTTACACCTGCCAAGCCTCTTACGGAAAAGAACAGCGGGCTGCTGCTTCTCAGGTGTCACAAAAGTGCTAGAGGAAAAAAAAATACTTGTCAAAATATCAGGTTCACTCACATAAAACTTAAGGGAAATCTTGTGTGTTTACTAATGGCGTGTGGATGAGTAGTAGCTCTGCAGGAAGGGCAGAAGTAAAGCGATACATATGTTTTGTCTTGACTATGTTCATAATAAGATGGTTTTTCATATTTGCCCATTGAATCCTCATACTTACAGTAGATTCTGAGATACATTATACATAGACCAAAACCTTGTGCCAGGACAAGGTAGCTTTTAGTTGGTTAGATAAGCAAGAGATCTCCAGTCAAAGAGTTAGTATAATTTTAGCTCAAATTTGATAAAGAAGATCTCAAAAACATCAAAGACCAACCTTAACTGTTAGGCATTACTGACCTAGTTATTCATGCACTCCACGATTTACTCTAATTTTTCATAATATATGACAGTGTAGGCCCAAGCATCACCACCTAGAATGAAACACCTCACATCATTAGATAGATAACATAAAGATACAATCTACTTAGCTTTGAGAGCTTTACTCATTTTTATTTTCTCAAATTATTTTTCAAATGTATCAGCAGTCCAAGTTTTTTCCAGATACAGCCAAGGACGAGACAGTAACCATAGTTACTAGAAGCATGGTGAATGGCAGCTGTAAAATACCATCATAGATCCAAATTTAGACAATCTCCATAAAGGGCTGTCAACTCCTGAACCATCTAAAATCAGGTGAATTCCATGTATAAAATCTTTTACAACAAAGGTTAAGGGTTGACCAAAAGCAAACCTGCACCCATTTTAACTAATTGTACTACCACTCCAAATTGCCATGGTGAAATGTATTGTGGTTTTATGATACTTAAAGTTGTATATTTTAATTACACTGTACAGGTAAAAACCCAACTGGGGACAAGAGTTGAAAATTAGCAAGAGCTATAAACACTCTGTCAGTCAGTTTCATGCTTTGCACTGAAACTATGTCAAATTGCATCATCCCTATAAAATAAAATTCATGTTAGACATATTATAAGGAATATCGCAGAGGTGGTACCACTGCACATAAGTTTCTCCAAAGGTTTAGAAAGGATAAATAAATCATTGGTCCACCTACAGAAAGAGCTTAGCTACACAAATTGCATGTGATATTACAAGTTATTAAATGTAGTTATACATGTTATTGACTTGTGGTAGAACCAGTAAAAGATGGTATAATCCACATACAATTGAAGGTGCTGAGATGGTGAAGAAATATTACATATATAACTATACAGAGTAAATATTATGGGCCCCAAAATGGAGCCTTGTGGAGCACCATCAACATTAAACCAACCACATGCAATTTATCTAACCAAATGTTTTGATCAGTGTTAAAAACCTCAGATGGATTCACTGAGTTAATGTCACCAACAACAGCAGTTGCAGCACATATACTTGCCTCTGTGCCTATGAAGTCTAAACCTCATAGGCACAGAGTTTAGATTTTACCAGTAAGTCTGGGATTTTAAACAGCTTAGATATAGGCCAGTAATTATTTAGGTCAAATATTTCCACATCTATGCAGCGGAAATATCTGATGTAAATCATTTTCTTTAGAAGACATTACATGTACCCTCAGTGTGTCATCTCTTGCATTGTCAGCTTTTATCTGGTACATCACATGAGATGAAACAACATGGCTATGCATAGCGATAGTGTGTAGATTTCAGGAAATTCCAGAAATTCACTTTCCCATATAAAAACTACAAAGCCTTAAATTTAAAACTTAAGAGACTCTATTTCTTTTTTAACCCAGCAGAATAAGTGATCTGTATACTAAAACTGGACATGTGTCAATAAATGTATTGAGTGACTTATGCAAGCAAGTGAAATTCAGCACCAACATTGATTCTAAATTGTATCATAGCCGCTATGTAATCCACTTCCTACCCTCCCTCAGATTGTCCTCCACATGCACTATATCTGGTTGAAACTGGTCTGGAGCAACATGTCAATGTAATGCCAGCATAGAGTACAATTAACTGTGCCTCCCTTGTTCTTTTTTCACTTAATTTTTCAGGCAGAAGGGGATTATGGAGCCTAAATCTTTTCTGTAAGACCCTTCCTGGCAGCAGACCTCAGCTATGGGAAAGAAAGTACCAAAGTTCCTGAAGAATTGTAGGTGTGTTGTAGTGTGAAAACCGGTTTCAGCTCTTGCCTGCTCTCTTCATCTGTCCCCCATTCGTACTCTGATCCCTGTCCTTTCATCTTTCAACTCCGCTTTTCTTTGAGCTCTTCTTTCCCGTCACTTCTCTCCTCCCACCTCCTTGGCTTTTTTCTCCTGACTTGGTTCAACAGTGTTTCTGACCTGAGGTTATAAGAATGCTTGCAGTCACATGGTGTCTTCATTTTATGATGCCACTGCTGTGTGACTACTCTTCAACTCTTCTGTCTGCTCTCACCCCACAGTATGCATTAAATAACCGAACACAAAACAGGAAAGAATATTTGTTAGTAACTGAAATTGGGCCTGTGTTCATTTAAATGTAATTCAAAATGTGTCTAATTCTTGTAGGTTTCTCTGGGTAGAAAGATGGTTGTATTTAAGTTGGAGTCAAATAAACCTCCACCAAGATATGCAGATCTGATTAAAATATATATATGTAAATAAATGAGAAAGTCCAACAAAATAAATAAAAGCCTCTAAATAATCTGTGTTTCCTTGGCTACATCTCATATATTTTATCACTCTGTGTTAATGTGGGCCTTACAGGTCACTGAATTATTCCTATCATGCGTGAATTGTCTGTATTACGAAAACACTAAAAGCATACACTGCAGGCATGTATTTCACCTTCTCCAGGCTATTTTTAACTCATGCTACAGCTGCATGGTAGACTGTCTGCATGTTGCTGTCTGTGATTCGTCTATCATTTAAATGAGTTTAATCAGACTCCTGTTATGTTCGAGTGTTGTGAAGGCCGATTAAGATTTAAATCAAGAGTTTTGTGCATGTAGTGCTTTAATCAGTGCTCACCAGGGAGAGAGTACACCAGGCAGTGCGCCCTGCTGGCGCAGCGTGGTTTTGTTACCATCCATCAACCGGTTCAGACTGGACTGATGGCAATATCCACAATGTTCCTGGAGAGACGTGGCCCCACAAACCCAGCCCCCCATCGTTAGCACATGGATACACAACTTCCAACCCGACAGAGGTGTATTTGGATGAGCTGAATGGGTTCTTTTTTTAATTTTTGTTTTCATATATTTTTTCAAATGATTGTTTCAAGTTTTTTCAGTTGATTAATTTGGTGCTTTAAAGGAAGAACCTAATTTGTGTTGCAGGACCTGGAAACCACTCAGGTAAAGAGAGTTTTTTGTTTGTGCATGCCTGTGTGTGTGTGTGTGTGCGCGCTCCCCAATTAGTTTTCTGATGATTTAAAATTTCAGATGTGGACTAAAGAAAATAGATAAGTACGTATGACCTATAAACCCACAGCGGCTGCACCACTGTGCGGAGAGACTCCTCTGTGTGCGGTGCGCTCCAGGCGCGCAAGAGGAAGCGGCGCTCTTCCTCCTCCTGTAGCTGCGTTCAAGCTGCTGCTGCTGGACCAGCAAGAACAGCTTTGAACCGGTTTTGTCGCCGGCTACAAAGCAGTATGAAACTGATGCACAGTGCGCATTGTTGATGAAAGGATGCTCTCCTAACAGACGGACATCTTAGATTTCAGCTCAGGCAGACCCACATACGAGGGTTTGTTGTTCATTTGCAGCGATTTTGTAAGAAGGCATTTTTTAATAGGGAAACCATCCTACATGGAAAGTTCCCGTATAACGCGCAGCTCTGCAGAGTCCTGCTGCTGTTTTTGTAGATGCTGAGGTGAGTGCCGCATGTGTTTTTAAAATAACAAGCACAATGTGCCTCTGTTTGTCATAAAGTAACACGATAAGATGTGATGTGAAAATACTGCCAGTGTTGATGTCGAATATAGAGCTGTTATTTGAACCTATTGTGATTTTCGTCGGAATATTGTTGTCTTAGATTTTTAATAATAAAAGCAGCATATTTACTGGCAAACATGCAGTAAGCCTGCTTTGTAAACGGAGAAATGTGAGAAGCATTGCATCAACTTTTCCCCACCAATAAGCCTCAGTGTAAACAAAGTGTGACCAAACATTTAAAGCTGCCGCAGTGATGGATAAAGTTGCCCTCAGGCTACATTATTAATAACAGAGGTCTGAAAAACTAAAGGAGACACTCTCCCATTTGTCTAATAAGGATCAGAGCTGACTCATGGAAGAGGCAGGTTAAAGGTGCATAAAGGGGGTGCACAAAGTAGAGCAGTTGTCTTTACTTTCTCCTCCTCCAAGGTGTGGTTATACAGACAAGAACAAAAGGGGCAGTTGCCTGTGGGTAAGTTGCAGTCGGTGTTGTGATGTTCAGGACCTCACACGGGTGCCCTGCCTGTTAGCCCAAGAGCTGCAGCAGCCTACACTACATCAAGGCTTTGTGTGAGTGTACATTTTTGGAAGCTATTTTGGGCCTCGTTTAAAAAGACTGTCATGGGCAATAACTTACATGTCATCTTTCCAATCATTTCGCTGTCAAATGTTGTAACCGTAATGTTTTTTTTGTTTTAGTGTTTTTGCCAGGAACACCTCTGTCAGAGCTGTAGCAGATCCCCCCGGGCAGCAGTAACATCAGCACCATGGCACCATCTACTAAAGTTCAGGACGGAGGCTGGGGATGGGCGATCGTTGGGGCATCCTTCATGGCCCAGCTCCTGGCCTATGGATCACCCCAGTCCGTGGGTGTCCTGTACCCGGAGTGGCTGCACGCCTTCCAGGAGGGCAAGGGCGTGACAGCCTGGGTGGGCTCCCTCGTGGCTGGAGTGGGACTAATAGCCAGTGAGTAGCACACATTGTAATAATGTAATAATCCTTAACATGGGTCCACATTAGGGTTAAAGACCCAAACTTAAAGGCTGTTTTAATTAGATCAGCGAGATCAGTCAGGACGGGTCCTGATACTGCTGTGAAATTTTGTCATGTTACAGCAGCTTCTTAGAGCAAGAGATACAAATGATGAAATATGTGGGTAATCCTTCAGCACTTTTTCCCTCCAAATGATTGTTTTTAGCATCTGATAATTGTATGCTGAGCAGTAAATTGGTGTTTTGGCACTGCATATAATTATGGGCAATATATCTGCTGATATGTCCGACTGAGGGAGAGATATATACAGACTTTATCTGCTATGTCCTAAATGTAAAACACTAAACATTCACCTTTACACCTTTTTTCCTACCACTTCCTTCTCAATCATTATATCATATGATGTCACTGATAACAAAGCAGACATAATACTTGTTCAAAGTCTAACCAATGGCCGCCATGTAAAGGGAAAATGCAAATTATTACCAAGCAATATATTTACTGTGGCTACAGGTGTTCTCTTTACTGTAATGTTTCAACAGGGTGGAGAAAAGAGGTAATTCCGTGACAAAGACGGGCGCTTTGTGGCACCCTCAGCAGAGTGTCTGCTATTGATTTTCTAGGAGAGCCAAACAAGTGCAAGTCATCAATGCTATGAATGTAGGAGGATCACTTAGCCCTTAATCTAACCGCAGAGCAAGGGAAAGAAAGACAAATGGATAGCTAGACAGGGGGAGAGAAACACAGAGACAGACTTAACATGCTGACTTTCCTGAGCAAGGTTGTGTTTATGAACTCATTTGAACTAGAGCAGAAATGAAAAAAGAAAAAGAGAAGAGCCTGAACGTGTGGCTGTGTGGTAAAAGCTGGGTTGTGAATATGAGAATTAGTTGTTAAGCGAAACAAACAAAAACTCAGTAACCTTTCAGTAATGTCTGGAGAGTGTTATAATAAATGCATGCTCAACAACTGTGTTGAGCAAACAAGATCAGTTATACTGTAGATAGTGGTCTTGGTTGACATTTCTGTCTTAGGCAGGGCTCACCCAGTCTGGCTTCTTGTTTCCTTTCTCAAAGAGGTGAAGTGAAAATCATGACTGGACAGTTCTGGCCTTGGGTCTGGCCAAGTACTCGACACGTGTCCCAGTTGTCAGACAGCTGCAGCACTGCAGTTTTTGCTGCACAATAACAGGATCTTCCCTCCTGCTTCAGGGGGAAGGATACAGTAAATGTCGCATGATGCATGAGTCAAGCAACCTCAGGATATGGGAGTATTCAGCAAGCAGTGAAAAAAAAACCCCCATTGTGTCTGTGGTTTAAATATTGCACTCACTATACATGTAGCATCTCCTGAAGAGGTGGGACAAAGTGATAAACATATGTGTCACTGTCAGACACAAGTTGATTTTCCCGACATTAAGCAAATTAAAGTGAAAATTAAAGGATGTTGAGGAGCTAAAGTATGAACCTAATTCATTTGTAAAACATTAACACTGGATCTCAGTATCTTCAGTGATGTGGCAGTGTTACGATTAAATACAGCAGTGCTTTGTGAGATGGGGTTTGATTTTCCCAGAAACCCTGTTTCCAATCAAGCAGCATAACACCACCCCTCTTTGAATTACTTCCTGATTGTTTCTGTCTCCTCTCTCTGTCCCTGTCTGTCTTACTTCCTCTTTTTACCCAGGTCCTGTCTGCAGTGCCTGTGTGGACAACTTTGGGGCTCGTCCTGTGACCATCTTCAGTGGCGTAATGGTGGCAGGCGGCCTGATGCTCAGTGCCTTCGCTCCAAATGTCCAGTTCCTCATCTTTTCCTATGGGATTGTGGTTGGTAAGGAAACACTTGATGATAAGCTTGAGGTGCATGCTCCTGTGTGTTTTATACAGCACTCTACTAGAGTACAAGCCTGCAAAGTTAACACTGCGAACAGCCTGGACACTTAATTCACCTGACTGTCAAACAGACAAGTGTGAGAAAGAAATATGTTTGATGTTGCTGTGGTCATGGGAGTTAAGTAAGCTTCTTATCCATCTATAAGAAAATCTCAGAACACATTGTATAATCATCACATGTTAAGTCCAACTATTATGCAACATCAAAAGCTAACTATATCTATACACTAGCCGTTAATGAATACCACTGCCATGGAAAGCCACACCAAGACAAAATAGGAGCGTTGCATCATTTGTTTGATATTTTTTGTTTGTATTTATTAGATGTTGAAAGAAAAATAATATTATGGCCTGATCCCCATGGGTGCAATACACTCACCAGCATGCCTGTGTGGTCCCAACACCACCTGTTATCACGTATTAACTGACAGCTCGGATGTGCTTAATCCTGGTAAACCCTGCACAGTCAAGTGCTGCCTGTGCAAAATGCAGTGCTGACTAGTGGAGAAGGGAGGCCATGCATATTTGAAGACAGTGATTTATTTTTAGAGGTGCCTTTAGGTGATAGCTGGGGCGGCATATCCACGTGCAGCTTGTTTACTGCTCTTCATATGCTCCTTTCATGTTTTTCTACTTGCATTACATAAGAAAATTACACCGTGCCCTCTGAACTTATGGATTTATGCACATTGTAAATTTATCTGTGTAATTTCAGTTTATGCACTGAAATACACTGAGCACAATGTTTGTAGTAATTTGTAATAGTAGTAGTAATATACATCATTAAACATAACACGATATTCTGATATGTACTATGCAACTGAATTCCCATATTTGTATATTTTAGGTGAAAAGCTAATGGAAAACCTGTCTTTGTCCTCTCTCCTGCTATAGGCCTGGGGTGTGGTCTAGTCTACGCAGCCACGTTGACAATCACCTGTCAATACTTTGACAAGAGACGCGGCCTTGCCCTCGGCATTGTCACCACAGGTACTGCTGCCCACCCTCTGAGCTCACTGGGTGCACACCAGTTCTCCATGCTCACTTCTTTCATGTATGAGCTGCTGGGAGCCTTGGGATGATGAGGTAAACATCTGTAGTGGAGCTAAGGCAGAGTAGTCTCTTAGGTAGGGACATGGATTGATGACCAGTGACTAGATCTTCTTGGCTGAGATTCAAAACTTTGATGGTAATGGTTTGGGAAGGTCGACAGTATACCTTGAAGCTGAGTTAGACAAAATTATCTTTAATGAGGAGGGTTATTAGTGGCACCCAAAGTTTATTTTTTCCATTTTAAACAATCTAAACAACAACAGTAATTTAATATCCCATAAAAATCTTGAGGATTCTTACATTGGCGCCCCCCAGTGGCAGTATCAAAAAAGGACAAGTGTGACCTGGAAACAGATGAATGAGCAAAAGAATCACAGATGGACTTTTTTTAATCATGATTGTGTAATTTTTCCTACAAATAAAAACACATTTGACAGATCCTATACTAATTTATAACAATTTATCTGTCAGTTTCTTACACAAACACTGAATTTCTGTCTTTCTCTGTTCACCCAGGCACAAGTGTTGGAGCATTCATCTATGCCACCGCTCAGAACGAGCTCATTGAGATGTATGGCCTGGATGGCTGCCTGCTAATCATTGGAGCTATAGCACTAAACCTCATGGCCTGCGCTGGCTTCATGAGGCCCCTTAACATGCCAGGGTACTACCTCAAACAGAAGGCTGCCCTGGAACGCAACACAGAGGAGCAGATTTTCGACAAGCCACCACTGGATGACCTGAAGATCACAACAGGTTCCAACGCAACCACTCCAGAGAAAACTCTGATGGTGAAGGAGTTGCTCATCACAATCGATGCCAAGGACTTGGCCACCCAGACTGAGAAGAAGAAAGGCAGCTTTCTGTCCGGGTTGGCCATCATGAAAGTCATCAAGAAGAAACAGCAGGCTTACTCAAAATACATGCACTCCATGCATGAGATCCTCCAAGACCAAGCCATGGTGGCCTTCTGTATTGCTGTCTTCCTGTTCAGTCTGGGGGCGTTCCCTCCTGTGCTTTTTATAGAGGATGTGGCACAGAGTCAAGGACTCATTGAAGAAGTTAGTGTCATTCCTCTGGTATCAATAGGGGCCATTGCTACTTGTGTGGGTAAACTAGTGCTGGGTATCCTGGTGGACATCAGATGGATCAATGGCATCTATCTGTATGCCTTCACCATGTTTGCAGGAGGTGTGTCACTGCTCCTTATTCCTATCACTAAAACTTATATGGGACTGCAGATCCTGTCCGTCGTCCTGGGTTTCTTCTCTGGAAACTGGTCTCTGACCTCCTACATTACCACTAAGATTGTTGGCTTGGACAGATTGACACAAGCCCACGGTATCCTAATGTTCTTTGGAGGATTTGGGATCATGCTTGGACCCCCTGTTGTAGGTAAGATGGCTTGTTTTTGTCTAAGTTTGTAAGCATTGCTACGCTGTAAATTATTGGTTAAATGAAAGAAGTACGCATATTTTTGTTCAAAGATAAACTCTGTTTCAAGACCATGTTTCCAGAGACATTAGGAGAATAATAAGAAGAGAGCTTGTCATTATTTAGCTGACTGCTGTAACTGTTGGGAATCCCTGTTGACTATGCTCACTGTCTGTTTTTCTCATTACTTTCAGGGTGGTTCTTTGACTGGACACAGTCATATGACTTGGCATTCTACTTTAGTGGAAGCTGTGTGGTGCTGGGAGCATTCATCCTATCTGTGCTCACCCTTCCCTGCTGGAACAGGAAACACTCCGAGAATGACAGACCAGACGTCCATTACACCAGCAACTGTGACAAAGTTGCCTCTGTAGCTTGAATATACTGCCCAGCAACTGCCGCTGACAAACTATACCTGAACCACCTCTAGGAGGAATTATCTTTCTTTGACTATACAAGGGTTCCCCCTTTATTTCTGCTGCCAGATCCTAATATACCAAAATATTTGCCAGGAGTTTTGAAATACAGGCCTTTCCTCTGTACTTTGCCTGCGTTTCTCAGGTTCGAACCATATACTGCAGATCTTCTTAAAGGTTTGACTCTGATGCCTGTGTTGATTTTGTATTACTGCCTCATTTTACGAGGTCAACTGAACAATACTGTTAAACTCCCCAATTCTACGTTGTGTTTACGTAAAAACTGGTTTTCACTTCACCGTAGCTCTGAAAAAAACAAACACATGGTGCCCTTCACGGAGGGAGAAAAGCATCTTTAAAATTGTTGGGTGTTAATTTAACACCACAATGACATTTAAAAACACTCTAAAAACGCACAACTATCTCCCAGGATGTCTCTATAGCAGAGAATACAGGGATTACAATGAAGGAGGGAGCAGTTTTTTTGATAATCGTAATTTTAGCAACACATTTTATTTTATATTTAGATTTAAATGTACATCTTAATCACACTGATATGTATCCTACCAAAGCATCAATGATACTCAATGCCTGTCAACACATAATGCCTGTTGGAACAATACAAAAGCCTTGCTTTATAGATAATTTTTGTTTTCAAGTGCATTGACTGAATTTATACTTTTTTAAAAACCGGTTTGAGTTCCACATACCTCCTGTTTCTGGATCACAAAGAGATCTTTTTCCACTAAGTTATGCTGATTCAAAAACACTGAAACACTGAAGAGATCCTACTGTATTTCCAAACATAACAGCATGTTGATTCTCTGTGTGGCATGATTATTATGATCTCTGCTGGCACTCATTTTGACCAGGCTGGTCCTTTTCCATCATGTTTTGTGTGTGTGTGTGTATGTATATATGTTTGTGTGTGTGTGCACATACACATGTTCGCATACATGCACAGGTTTGTGTGTGTGCATTGTTTGATAAACTTTTGTATTAGAACTAGTTTGTAAAGTCCTATGTGCTAGTGACTTTTATATGCACAAAACCGGCCATAGAGCTGTAAAAACTGTTTTTGTTTAAGTTGAAACTTGATTATTGTGATCATAATTGTAATGTATGCATTACAATAGGCTTTTAGAATCACTTGAATGTTGTTAAATATACCACTACAAATGTATTTTTGATAGTTCCAGTTTCAGGAGTAAGGGTAAATCTGGGAACTTTTAGTGTTTGCTTTTTGTGTTTATAGAGGGTATATACAAGGTGCAGATGAGGTACAAATAGTGCCGACTTAGAAGAGACAATATGTTTGGTTGACAGCTTTTAGCTTTTTTTTTTATGTCAGTATTATAATATGTATGTCTACATTTATGTTCTGATGTTCTGTTATTTTATTTAAAAAGTGCCAATAAAATATCTTTGAATTAATAATAATGAGTGTGGGGTATTTATCATGAACTACATTTTTGAGTCCCAAGTGACCTGCGGCCATATTTGTTAGCAGTAACCAGGCTGGCAGAGCTCTCATAAAAACATGAAAAACATCTCGACTTTGCTACATTTTGTTCCCACTTAAGCTCCTCTAACAGGTAATGCGTTAAACTATTACATAGTGTGTTTAAGACACGAACGGTCTCCATATTAAATAGATAAAAAGGAAATGAGTTTAGCATCCCAGGCTAGTCTGCTTCTCCTTCCCCTGGCAACCCTACTACAGGTCACCATGGTTACACGCGTGTCACGTGACTAGCAACATAAACAATTTTCCGTTAACGGTAGGAGGTAAGCTAACCCTGCTCCAGTTTAACAGCACTATTTCACGGTTATCTGAAAGCCCAAACCCTGAGATGTGAGAGCAATGGCGGTAATTAGTCGTACGTCGGACTTGGCGATAGTTTTTGAGACCGGAGCATCATGTCGAGGACGGAAAACAAGTGAAAAATGGAGAGCTGTCCCGCTCACTCTGGACTGAAAAAATGGGAGCAAGCGCTTCGGTGTCGCTCTGTGTAAGTTAAGCTACATGTAGCAGATAGCTGCTATTTTATTACATTCTTCGGTGTTTTAGAGCTGATTGTCCAATCGATTACACTTTGTGTACGGTAATTTTACCTGCTAATATTAGCTATGAAGGGCAGAGCGCTTCTTTAACGGTTGTATTATCTAGTAACTCCACAAAAAATATACATTCAGCTCTGGAGGCTTTAACTTATCTAACGTTAGTGCCTTTACTAGTTGAATTTCTGGACGTATCTTTTTTATCCAGGAGATATGCCATTGTGTCCTGGCTGGGTGCATAATCTTATTGCTAAGCAGCTAATGTAACGTCATAACATGGACTGCATCAAGGATCTTCAGTGTATGTGGGTAAATGAAGTACATGAAGTTCATAACATAGGGGTTAGATATTATACTATATATACTATACTATTTTTATTTATGTATCCACAATAATTTAAGGATGAAACAATTTGATTTCATTCAGCTGCTGCATGTCCTCTTTCCCCGCAGAACGACCCATCTTCAGTGAGTATCCTGAGATCCACTGCTAAGGTCAGCCCAGAGCCCGTTACTCCCACCCTGGTTTCAGAGCCTGAACTGGCCACCAGGTGCGTGTTTGGTGTTGCCTTGGAAACACTGAGAGAAGCTGGGCAGATGGTTGGAGGAATACCCTTTGTGCTAAGAGACATGGTTGAGTTCCTGGATAAGAATGGTAATTTTGTTACTCTTGTATCATGACGCATCTGCTATTCTAACTTATTTTTATCTCAAACATCTCTCCTTCCTTCTCTCAAACATCACCTGTATGTGTGTCGACTGAATCTACTCGTTTCCTTTCCAACAGGAATCGAGCACAGAGGTCTGTTCCGCTTGTGTGGCTCAGTGGTGCGTACTAGGCAGCTGAGGCAGCGATGGGACCGCGGAGAGAGGGTGGACCTGGAGCACGAGCAAGATGTCCCCACTGTTGCCTCGCTGCTCAAACTCTTCTTCCGGGAGCTGCCCACCCCAATAATTCCCGAACCAGAGCAGAAACAGCTGGTCCTGAGCCTCACAGGTACTCAGAAATCATCTTAAACTTCATTAACTTTCAGTATACATGTAGGCATAATTAAATGAATGCTGTTATTACTGTTTTTTAGATTTGAGCAAGGTACTGCTGCCCTCAGTCCATCTGTCACTTTACCTTTGGACCCCATTTTAAAGGTGAATAAGCAGTATGTGCATTAAACTGCTGAGTGACAGAGTAGGGAAACTGTCAGTGTGGGCCTGTTATTGGCAAAAGCCTGCCTGACAGAAGGGTCCCTTAGCAAGAGGCTAAATCCCTCACAGATTCAGCATCGACATATATATTTAGAAGTCTATCAAAAAATCAAACATAATTGCTGTACAGTCAATTAAGTAAATTAATATTAATGGTGGTGTAGACATGTTTAAACATTTTTTTGAGACATGTTATTTTGATTTTCTGCTTTATAAACACAGGTATACTTAGATGATTAATGTCTCTAAGCTATTAATTAAAGGTCAAATGTTTGAAGCCAGTGTGAGAACTTGTGGGATGGTTGCTATTCTCATAACAGTTTTTATTGGCAGTGCTTCTACTTCTCGGTATGTTTCCACCTCTCACTTCTGCTTCTACAATAGGGAACAACCCGTTGCTCAGACAGCAACAAGAGACACAGCTAGGGCTTGTGGGATGTCTTAAATGTGAAATGTTATTAAATACTGTTTTGTTTTTGTTTACTTTTAGGATATGCAGACGAAGCAGAGATGAACCAGTCTCTGAGAGAAAATCTTTGCCACCTCCCTGCTGACAACCACATTATTTTGTCTTACCTCATCCACTTCCTGTCCAGAGTCGCCTCACACAGCCAATCAAATCACATGCCTGTGGAAAATCTGGCAACCATCTTTGGGCCTTGTATATTCCAGTAAGTTGCTGTTGTTAATGCCACATTCAAATTCTCTCCAGACCTGTAATGGGACACAAAGTTCTTCCAGACAGTTCAGTGACTTCACTGGATAACTGTAAAATTGCTTTGCTGTATATACATTTTAAAAGGTTGGTTGTCACACTCAGTTTTGAGAGGAGACACATTAGGGAGATTCATCTAAAAGCACGACAACTCTCAACTCTCATTTGTTCACATCAACAAATGAGAGTGCAAATGTTCCGTCCCAATTACTGGAAGTTAAAGCTTATGGTCTCTCTTCAAGCTTGTCTTTGTCACGTATGTTTGTCACGAAAGCAACCTCCTGTGTCTGGTACAATTCATCAGGCTAAGTGGTTATGTGTCTGTTGCATTTTTCCACAACTGAACCACTAATTTGGGGGTGGACTTGGGTTTGTCACAGAGGAAATGGGTGTGGATTGCGGTTGATAACGTGGGGCATGGCACACGAAAAGACAGACAGATATAACAGGTCATCAGGATTTTGTCGGTTTCTTCTCCCGTCCTGTTTACAGAAGTCAGCCATCACTGTAAACAAACACAGTCTCTAGGGAGACATACTTACAATTAAGCGTGTGTTCAGTTTCTGCCATAGTGGAAAGGACTATATATATATACATTCAGTCAACACCCTGTTAACTGTGCCCTCATCTTTTGATGTCACATTCTCATCTGTGTCACCCCTGTTAACGACATATCAGTGGAATGTGGAGTCTGTCACGCCGTGAGGTCCTGGATATGAGAGGAAAATGTCAGATGATTATAGCTGGGGGAAGAAGACTTGGTTTCGGGGTGTGGAGTTGGCAGCAGATGCTTGGAAAAAAGTCGGGGGTGGGTTTGGGTTGTCGTAGCAGCAGTGAGTTGGAGAATGTCCTGTGCTTTTTGGTTCTTGTTCCACAGGTAACAGAGAGGAATGGTGTCATAGTTTGAATGAAACGGGTTTGAGAATGAGATACATGCTGCAAAAACAATGTTGAGCCTAACAAAGGAACTATTTAGCTTAAAATAGTATCATTTAAGCTTCATTTAAGTACATTATTTTTGGATGTTTTTTATGCTTAATTATGTAACATGTAAAGGACAGATCATAAAACTGAATGACAGACAGTGTAGCACATGCCATGCAGCACGTGCGACGCCTTGCTTGGCAGTGCCCCCCTTCAAATAACTCAGGCATATTTGTCATCCAAGCCTCTTCATAAACTGCCTCTTGCCCTTGTTTGTGTCTGTTATGTAATCCATGTAACAGGCCGTTCCTGTCCTCTCATTGCAACTGACCTGTCTGCTTTTTAATCACAGATCTATAAATACTCAAATTTTTCAGATTCTCTTCCCTGATTATGTGCCACCTTAACCTTTACCTACTGTATATATATATCAGTCAAGAGCTAAAAAAAAACCCAGAATAGATGATGTCAACAACAGCACGGCATCTTGAAAGCAAATAGTCCGCTTCCATGTAAACATGTGAAGACTATTTTGGTCCGGGGTGGCCCTCTTTAAGGTATTTTCAGTGTTATGACTACAAGCTGCACATGTATCTGAAATTGGAAGTTGACAATGTCAAGTGAAGCTTCTTTTACGTCCTTGTCTGTTCATTTTTGTGAGTGAGAAACTTATTTTTGAGTGTTTTTGATTGCTTGAGTGGTTTTAATTCATCTGCTTGAACTTGACCGGTTCATCTCAGTTCACTGCTGTATATGCCCTTCCACTAGATGGGACCCTTTTCCATTATGTTTGTTACAACACTGTACAAATATTGTATTGTTGTTTCCTCTCTCTTCTTCATACAGTGTTGCAGCAGGACCCAGCATGCTGGAGGAGCAGAGTGTGTGCAATGCCCTGTTGCTCCATCTTCTTAGGCATCAGGACGTTCTTCTTCCAACCGCAGCTGAGGACACAGTGGCCTCCTCCATCGCCTCCTCCTCACCCCCTCCTCCTACTCTTTCTGCTCTTTCACACTTTGAGGTGAACCATTTTTTTCCTCCTTTGACGGAAATTGTAATTGAGTTTTATGGTCTGTCTTTTACATATTGCAGTAACTGAAATCACACTTACCAAGAAACTATTTTAACTATTTCACATTCATGCCAATCTTTGAATCATGTACTGAAGTCCTAAATTTTGTGTGTCAATTTTAGCAAAAACATAAATAAACTTAGATTAATTATCTTATCCATTAATTGTTTCCCACTTATCTGGTCCCAAGGCTTGTTAATTGATATTAATTATAATTATATCACCAGAAAGGATTGTTATAAAGTTGGGAAACATGATATAAATGTCAGTAAATTCATACTCCTACCCTTATTGTCCCTACTGGCTTTCTGTTATTCCTTGACTCTGTATGACCATTCAAATTTACATTCAGTGTGACATTAAAGGTTTTATAAAAGCCAAATTTAATTTGGTAAACACTGCAGAAATCCTGTACATAGTACATGTAAGTAATGCTTTGAGGCTTTGTTATCTCTCTGTTGTTGTCGTTTGCAGGTCCGACCCAACAGCTGTTACTCGGAGCGGAGTAGTGTGGAAAGACTGGAGGGAGAGACCACCTCATTCTCAGTGACCTGTGCTTTTAACCAAAACAATAACCAATCACAACCCAACAGGTACTGTCATCACCTTAGCCTCAGTAACTTTGCAACTGCACAACATAGATAGATGAATTACTTATGTCCATGCTTGCTGTTTCAAAACTATTTTTTTCTGCCTTAACCACTGTTAAACTATCGTGTGCTGTGAATATACACAAGCCTCTCCCTTTACATGTCTTGTCCTGGGCGAATAATTAGGACCTGACCTTTTCCCTGTAGCATTTCACTCTGTGTTCAGCATCGTTTAGTCAGTTGTCAGGTTGGTAGTTGTATCACTGGTGATAAGGCTGAGACGTCATTCACAGGGAATTAAGGTCACCCTCTGGGAGTCTTTTGCACTCTGCTCATGGAAGTCTCAAAGATGTTAACTTCTGTTTTTATCATCGCTATAGGTTCAGACAGGGTTAATCAGATGTTAAAAAAAAGAAGTCGACCAGCTTCATGATAATTACACATTAAAGACTAATTGACTACAGATCAGTCATGCCTTCATTTAATACCTTAGGGCTGTTTGATTTCTGTCCACTAATGACTGCATGGTCAGTAGGGGCAGATGACAAATTGCTGAAAAACTAAATCTTGTAGCAAACAGCGTTGGCTACACCTACCTACAGAGTACAACACCCAGTATCTGTAGTCACCAGGAAAAGTTCTGTTCCTTGAACAGATGACTGGCTTTTCAGTCTAATGGTATGTAAAAATAGCATCACAATTTTGCTGCTTGAAGAAGCAGAGAAGTGGAACAATGGCACATTGGTCCCCCAGACAGAATCCACATACTGAAGGCCATCTGCTTTTCCACACAGAACTTGGAAGCTACTGTGCTAGTTTCTATTTTTAAATAGTGAATGTTGGTTGCCTCAAGGTTTCTATGCAGACACTAAATTACATTGAAATATTTTCTATTCCTGTCCGCCCCAAGTGAGCATGTGACATGGCATCCTCGTGCATTTGCTGATTAATTCTGTAGGTGTCACTCATGTATATGAGTATAGCTGTGTGTCTGCTGTCTTAATTTGTGTTTGTGTGTGGATGGGAGCTCTGCTCGAAGCTAATAGAAATGAAAACAAACCGTTATTTGAACCAGACATGGTATCACTAATAAAAATTCTTTTGGACTGAAGGCAAAATGAGATATGAAGGTCATGGATATTCATAGGCAGCCAGATGTGAGACTGGCCAGACCGCAATCAAACTACCTGTCAGTTTAAAGAGGAGTTATCAGTAGATGTAGTTCAGGTCTAACAGGTGGCACGAAATGTGCAGTCATTATGAGGTGACATGGGAAAAGGTTGGTGGCTTTCCAGGTCTTTACACCAGCAGACACAGTCCTCTACCCAATCACAGCTCACATCGATGCACAAGACTCAACTCACCTGCCAAACGACTGTTTTGCCTTCACCTTCAGACATTGAGACAACATCGCTTCGTAGCCCCGAGCAAGAACAGTTTATCTGCATAGAATTGCCTATCCGGGCAGTAGGCTCTCTCTCATGTCACTCCTACACAAATAGATATTAAAACAGATATTAGATTCTTAGCAGTAAAATATGTCACACCTGCAAAGGAAGGAAGCCAAGCCTCATACCATGCTTTGCTTCTCAACCGTTTCTAAGTGGGTTTTATTTTCACACCTATAGGGCAAACAAATATCAATAATTTTTCATTTAACAACTTCCCACTCTCATCTGTTTATCACGGATAAGATGCTGCATCATTCCAACTGTCTGTCTTTCTAGATCTGATACATTGTCTGAAATCTAACACACAGCTTTTCCTCCTCTTTCCACTTTCTTATTAGTCCAAGTTCCTCAGTTAAATCAGGGGGTCCAGATTAAATAACTACAGTAAATACTGGAGTGTGGAAAAGTATTTTGTTCTTGTACCATCATGACAACAGCAGCAACACAGGATCCAGTGCTAGTAACAGCATTTTTCGTGGTTCATTAGGTTTATTTGGTACTAACAATCGGTTATTTGCTTCCACACGTCACACTAGGATTTGTCACTTGGATTATCCGAACATGTCTGGCATTTGCATGCTGTTACGTTTGGTCGTGTCTGGACCTCTATGCTTCCCGCTAACGTCACAGGCCATATTGATTCTAATCTAATTATACCAACAAACGGGTTGATTTCAAAACAAGTGTCTTGTTTTCCGTCTCTCACCAGCTACACGGGTTAATATTTCAAAAGCGCTGATTTAATTCTAAGGAAAAGGGCAGATAGTTTTCAGCCAGATATTTACTTCAATAATATTTGACAATAAATCAGTCATGTATTCCTAAAATGTCTAGATGTATAGGTCAGCCATTATTTTGATATAATAGGGTTTGGTGGTTGACACACATGATTAATCTTCCCTGTGAGGTCATGTTTTTTTAAAGACAGTTATTCTGATTACTCATGTCGTGTTTAAATTGGTGTGCTTGCTCTTATCTGGCCTACTTCCACCTATATTATAGTGCTAGAACTGGCATTTTTGACCCCTATGTAAGAGCGTGTGTGTGTGTGAGGACGGATAATTGAAGGGGATGGGTCAGCTCTGCCTCCGGGGGTCACTTTTTTTGTTCACCATCAAATCAACATCTGCGCTCTCTTTTTTTTTTTAATGTCTTTGGCTTTCTGTGTCCCTCCGAAGCATAAAGATGATCACTGACACATGCAAAGCCTGACTGCTGTGAGTTTAGACATTTCAGCAAAGGATGTTTTCCTGTCTCGTCTGCTTCAGCATTAGTGACAACAACCATGGGTCTTCAGTGCTCCACAAGTGAGTGAGATAATGCACCCAGAAGATAAATGTAGTTGCTTCAGCGCAGGGGCCAATAATGCATAAAACTATATAGATAACATGCTGTCCAACAAAGAAATCTGCGGTTTTAGAAGCAGGGGATAATTTGTGCATCTTGCATTTGAACTTACTGTCGCCTGCTGTTTTTGTCTTCTTTCCTAGTTATCCATGCGAAGTTTGGCTTGTTTTTGCTACATCTGAAAAAAGCTCTGTAAATATAAAGGACGTTTGAGGAAGCAGAAAAAGTAATGTTTATAAAGCAGGCTGCTGTCAGCTCGGCTCATTTTTTTTGACTGAAAGCCGAAGCAGCTATCATTAGTTTCCTGCTGCTGCTGCACTGACCCATCTGTTGTAGGTTACAGCTCTCAAGTCATACAGCGCTTTGAGCAAGTACATGACCGATGGGCTGTTTTTGGTCCACGTCGCTGCAAATCAGTTGTGCTTGTTTTTGCTGGGAGCAGCTCATTAGAGCTTCATGAGACGTGTCGTAGTGTAGCATTAGATTAAACACTGTTGATTCATGACGCGCTTGGATGTTTGTTTTGCAAACTACCAGGTGCAGAGGACAGCAGTTTCCTCAGGGATTCGTTCTTGGACATTCTGCTCTTAACTCTTGTTAATCCTTTTTTTTTTGAGACACTTGACATACAGTATGTTGTTTCAGATGCTACACGTATTGTTCAAATATTTGTGTCACGTTCTAGTGATTTTGTTGGAATCTTTTATTCTTTCTTTACTGTCATCAAGTCTATCAAGTATCTCTATGTCTTGATATCTTTGATGTTCCTCTTTCTTTTTCTCTCTTCACTCCTCTTTTCACTCACTTTTTCACTGTGTTTCACACTTGTCTGTCACTCTCTTCTGCCTTGCCATTTTCACCATTTTGTACCACTTTCTCATAAGGCATAACCAATGCTTTGTAAGATCAGAAATAAACCATGAATAAAAAAATCTTTTGGGTTGCCAGGTTGTGAGAAATCCCATTGCCTGGTATTTATCCTCCTCCAGTGTGACATTTTCTTTGAAACATTGGACTCTCTTCTTTAGCTAGCCCCTTTGTTCTTCAGGAACGCCTCTGTAATGGACCGTTCAACCACTTCCCTTCAAGATAAAAGAGCCACAGAGCACCTGGAGCGAAATATATTTATGAAGAATGTGCTTAAAAATGTGATGAATTCTTGTACGAACCCTATAAAGGACATCATCTCCTTCTGTGTAATCACCCTTTCTGTCTATCCCACTCTCTCTCTCTGTCTCCCCGTAGTCCTGACACCCTGGTGCAGGGCTGTGAAACAATCTCTGACGTCAACGCTGACATTCAGAAGCTGATTCCAGACCAGAAGGCTGTGGAGGAGAGCGGTGCATGTACAGAGGCAGGCTGCGTGCTGTCCTGCCCTGCTGACCCGGGGTCAGAGCAACACGAGCACCAGAGCAGACCATCTCAAAGCATCCAGGGAGAGCCACCGGAGTTGGAGCGTACCACACGAGGGTAAGCGTTTCTTTGGTTTTGTCTTTCACATCATTTTGGGAAGATAAGAAACATTTGTCCATTTACTCCCTTTCTCCCTGCCTTTCTCAAAACTCACACACCGAACATTTAGAAAGTGTGTATCTGTGTGTGGAGAAATTGCTGAAGTCAAAGGTCAATGGTGAGGTCAGGAGAGAAGAAAGTATTCAGGAGCCTCTGATGTCTTATGCTGTATTATTTATTGACGCTCGGCCAAGGAGAATTCGAGACACTCTCAAAGTTCATCAGAAGTGCCTGAGTCGGTCTCACATTCTGCCCAGCTCATCCTGGTGGATAGACTTTAAACCCCAAGATAACACCACAAATACTATACGCCAAGAATTAGTCAAAGAGAATGTTTTTACCCATGTTAGTGTTACCGTGAGCACATTCTAGTCTGGAGACACTGTTATGTTAAAGAAACGTCAACGGCCAGCTATCTATTATGTCTAGCGAGACAACATTAGGTCTCTTCGACGTGACCCCGTTTAACCTAAGGATAGAAAATCCCATAACAATGTGTTTCTTTATCAACAGGCTATTTTCAAATTACAAGAAGCCACTCTGTACCTCCATGTCGAAGGAGAAAGAGGAGGAACAAGTAGAAGAGGTAGAGAAAAGAAGACCTTCCTCATCCATTGAAGACAACAGTTCAACGGTGTGCATTGTTGATTTTCTCTTACTTTGTTTTCCCCTTTATTCATTGCTTTTTTGTTTTCTTTCACATTGTTCTTCCTCTCCTTTTCCTCGAGGCCATTAAACTGTGTTTCCAGCTGCTAGCACTCAACAACTCAAGCTGTGAATATCACTCGGCAACAACTGTTTCTAAAGAAAAACTGTAAAAAAAAAGACAGCTGCTGCCTCCTGCGTGAACTGCAAAATACTTTCTGTGGAGTGTTTAGCATTTGCCTGAATGAGATAACAAAGCACGATTGTGCTTTAATGTTTTAAGTGGAAGGTTAAATGACTTTGTTGTTTTTCAGGCTTCCACAGATACAGGTCTGGCATCATCGATTTCAGACTGCTGCACAGCGAATGGATTACAGCGTAAAACCCAAAGACCGACGGAGAGGTGAGAGGAGGATTTCAGCAAGAAGACTGCATAAGATGGCACTTTGTTTCTGCTTTTACATCAGCAACAATATGTTCATTTGTCTTGATGGATAACATCCAAGTGGAATAAAAATCCTCACACTTTCATATATAAGACGCAGTCTCAAGCCAAAGATAAGATAGATTAATCTGTTTCGGAGCAATTAGATTTAATTTTATCTGATTCCTGTTGCCACAATTGTTGTCATCCCTCTCCACTCCTGCTTGGTTCAGTTCAGCTCATCTCTCAGACTTGTAGTCAGTTGAGAAGTAGGTTATTGGAGCAGTGTGCTGCTCACAGTCATGGTTTTAATATGTTTCTAGTCCAAATAACACTGACTTGCCACAGGGGCCAACTAGTTATATTAGGCCAAGCTAGCGTGTAGGCATGCTGACGTTTTTTTTTTTTTGTTTTGTGCTGCAGGACAGGTCATCTCAGTTATTCCTCATTACTGTCAAACATGAATAAGCCATGACCTTAATGACAATGCCAGATGACCGTCCGGGCCTCAAAACTACACATAGAGCTGCCAGTCGTGCCTGCGAACAAGATTTGATACAGTATTGATTTTGAATGCAGACAGACTTTGTTTGTTTTTTATTCTAATACTTAATGTGATTTTATTGTGCTTGCCTGGTGTTGACAGACTTTTGTTTTTCAGCGTGCCGTGCTGCACGGAGTACCAGACAGAAGACAGAACCACAATGCCTGAGTGGAAGGTAAACAGGCCTTAGGAAGCGTATGGCTGCCCTCTCCAAATCATTTCAACAGGGCTCTCATTTAAATTACAGCACAATACACTCAGGGTGCCTTTTTTTTTTTAGTTTTGAGGGTCACACAGCTGGATGATAACAATAAGTAAAACTTGAAAACATATTGGTCTTGAGATTTGCTAAAGAAACTGTAACTGAAAAAACGAATTGGGTCTTTTGAAGAAGATCAAGAAAAAGAAATTCATCATTTCTGTACTGTGTATGTGTCATTGTAACCTACATATTTAGCATGTAAGTAGGTGTGTGTGCGTGTGCCCACACTAGTGTGTGTCAGTCAGTGGGCTTCAAGAATGAGACTTCATCTGCACGTATGCTGTCTATTCCTCCAGGGGAGAAGAGGAGGAGGAGGAGGAGGAGGATGTAGTGGTTCTCATGACAGACACAATGATCGCAGAGGCAGGAACAACAGCCATGACGTGAGTTCTCCTTCCCCACAGTCTTTTTAGATACACAAATTAACACTTTCTTTCGGATGGGCGTATCTATGACAACGGGTTCGCTGATACCTCCAGTGATTGTGCGTGTTTACGCGCTCACCTGTATGTTTATTGCGTATGTGTATGAGCTCGCTTGCCCGTGTGTGTTTTTCTTCAGTAAAAACAGCCACACTCCCCCTCCTCCCTCCTTCCATCCCCCCACCTCCTCTTTGTGACGCACAAAGCAGGTTTTTTTTTTTTTTTTATGAATGAACCGCCGAGGGGGGTGAGAAAGGAGAAGCCAATCCCTTATCTGCTGCTGCTGCTGCTGTTTGATGATGCTGAGAATGATGTCAGAGCACCTAAAAAAAACACACAAAAAAAAACTATTATTATTACAACCTTCCCACTGAGCTCACAAGTCTTCCATCAGAATTCATTGCATATACACCTACACGCACCCACTCACACCGAGGCAAACCGTTACATGACTCCCCACAGCTCCATAAAATAGACTCCTTTGCTCGATCTGACAACGTTGCCGTGGAAACGCCTCGTCATATACAGTGCCTCTCTCCTCCCTTGCACACACACACACACCCCACGCACGGAGATGAGCGGTATTCCCGCCGCCCCACCCACTCCCGTCTTCCATGCGCGTTGAATAATGCATGTGGAGGCAGTTCAGCGGCAGAAGTACCGGGAATGCCGGACGGAAGGATAACCATGTGGATTTAGGGATTCTCTTCTGGCGGCAAGCTATATTCTCGTACACTCGCACGCCCACAAACATGCGGATCGGGTGATCTGGGAGTCACAGTGATATTGTCAGTGGAATTGTTGCTCATCAGGGATCCCACGCTGGATGCTGATGTATGTTGAGGAACCTGACTCTGCTTCTTGTCTTGCTGGTCAAATGCCTTCCATGCTGACGAGTCGCACAGAGACCTGAGGAGAGCTACAGCAGAGGAAAGTCTGCTTTTGCATTGCTAACAATACCTCACATGGCTCTGTCGAGGAGGAGTATTTGAAGATCAAAGATTTGCTTTTGTTTTTTGAGAAGTTCCTCATACTTCTTCCACCCCCAAAGCAGCCTGCTCATAGTGCTGTATTCTGCCTTTTGACTCATTCCTTTCTCAGGAGGACGAGGCAATCACTCATCTCACTTCATCTTGCAACTCTCTGCCAAGCCACGCATCAGCGCCAGAATATTTCTTTCACGCGAGAGGCTAAAATTATTTTACAGGACTTCGCAAGATTCCCAAGCAGCATGTGAAACACTGAAGACTCTCTCCACGCAAACTACGACACATCTTTCAGGCTTCTCCTGTCTCTGCCCGTCTGCATCCTTGAAGCAATGTTCTGCTTCTGTTTCCAGAGCCCTTCTCTCAAGCTACAAGCCCTGGAGGGTGACTTGGGATCCCTGCCACCAACGGGAGACCCCGAAGCTCAGGATAACCTACCTGCCCAGCAGCAGCCTCTTTCTACTGAAGAGCAGAGTCTGACCCACAAGCTGCTCCTCCACCCGCCACCCTCACCACCAGCTCAGGATCAGCAGACGCTCGAGTCGTCACAGTCTGGTAAGACAGTGGTAATAATATTCAAGTTTCTGAACTTGGCCAAATAGGAAATGATGCTTCATATAGACCATATTAGTGTCTTTATTTATAGGATCTCATTCATTATCTATTTAGATTCAGAGTATCGTCCTCGCTGCTGTAATTCCTTTGGTGCATTTTAAATGACAGTCAATAAATCTTCACAACGTCATTGTTTCCCAGAGCTGGGTGTGTCGTTTCTTGATAACAGTGAACTAAGGTACAATACTGTTTCTGTTGCATCACTACACCATGATGTGACATGATGATATATTCAATAATATTTAATCTTTTTAAAAAAAATGTAGATACTAATGTGTGTCTGTAATGATTCTCTTGTTTCCATGTCTTGAAAAAAAAGAGAAATCATGAGTAACTTGAATAAGAAAGTACTAGTTGTCCTTCTTTCATTCTGTTTTTTGTTTCCCTCTCCTTCTCTCCCTTACTGTTTTCTCACCCTCTGTCTCCGTCTCTCACATCTCTCATTTTGTCTCCTTTTGTCTTCCATCCTCCCTTATTAAAAAAAAATGGCATTTATAATCTACCAGACTCAAATGAAACATGAATATTGTAGATTCCCTTTAAGACTTTCTCCTTCATCTCTCTCTCTCTCTTACAGTTGACACTCCGTCCCCTCATTCATCAGCATCCAGTCCCGTCCTCTCCACTGCCTACCTTCTCTCCGAGAGGATTTCAGGAAACGACACCCTGCCGAGCCCACCAGGCACTCACACCAGCCCGCTCCTCTCCCGTTTTACCATGAGCGACTGCCCTGTTCCCTCGCCGCGCTGCCCTAACCTCAGTCACAGCCTGCGCTACAACCTAGACCCTGATGCAGCCCCATCTCCACCGTGCTCACAGCACATACGCATGTAAGGCAACTGTTTCCTCACCAACTTTATTTGGGAACAGTGGCTCACAGATGGGATAGCCTTAAATGTTCTTGCCGTACTGCTGGGCCACAAATAAGAAGTGGTTTGAAAATATCTCAGTGCTAATGCCGTACATATGCGGAGTGGAGGATTATGGCTAAATGTACATTATGGTTCCATAACATGGAGAAAGTCAAGAGTTCAAGTAGCAAGACGTGTGCTTTTCTGTCTACAGGGCTCGCAGCAGTGTTCATACGGAGCCAGACGAGGGCTCTGTGTCCATCTCAATGCTCAACAGACACATTCACACCCTGAGGAAGAGGATCAGGCGTTTTGAGGAGCGTTTTGAACAGGAGAAGCACTATAAGGTGAGGAGGAGGAAATCCGAGCTGCTGGGTCAGCTGGATTCTCTTGAGTCATGTTGAGTTTGCAAGTTATCACCTCAGAGTGTGATGCTCAGTGCTGCCTTTTTCCAAAACCAATTCGAACCAGCTCTGACAAAGGCATGGGAGGGATCTTGACTTGTTTTTTTGTGTGTGCATGCCCCGGCTGGGTGTGAATTAGCTGTGCCTAAGTTCTAATATGATGCTGTGGATGCTAACCAGAAAAATCATGCTAGAATGAAGTACACCCTCTAGTGGTGCATTGGAAAAATGACATTTGACATCCTTGGTCATCTGGTTAGACAACAAAAAATATTGGCAAAAATTTGAACGAAGTAAAAAGAAAATTTCCACGTACTCAATGCAAAAGATGAGCCTCTGTTCTGTCAGTGATGTGAGTTTTGTGATATTTTTTATTATTCAGCCAGCCCACAATGACAAGACAGCTCATCCAGAGGTGGCCAGACTGATGAAGGAGCTCATCAAGAGTCGCAAACAGCTTAAAGGTCAGTTACATAACTACACACTCACAAATGTAGAAATAATGATTGCGCTGGTGGAAGAAGTATTCATTCTGCAGGGAAAATGGCCCCTGTGACTGACATATTGTATTATATGATATTATTAGATTGTTAATAATGATGCATCAATGCCCAAGTGCCATTGTTCTGTTGATTAAGATGGAACCACTTGTAACTCTTTGATATACAGTTAGTTTATTGAAGTGGTTTCCAATCTGAAGGGATGTGAAGTGATTATTAACAAAGGTAAATTTGTATTTTTGTGTATGAAATATTGAAGTTTAACCCTTTGGCCCTTGAGCTGTTATTTAAATAAAACTATTTGAGGGGTTTAGAGGTGAAATCACTCTTTGGTAGAGCCGCTTACATCTGAAGTGTGACAGGGGACCCATCTAAGACACTGCTTTTTTTGTAAGGGGCTAAAGAATGTTGGGAACCACTGTTTAACTTTTGACGATGCTTTGTATTTTCTAAGCATAACATATGGTTTTAATGTATGTTTATTGTATGTTTACCAGAGAACAGAAGTCCATATTTTGGATTGACGGTCCCTGTTTCCATATCAGCTTATTTTTCTGAACTGCTGTCCTCTTTCAGAGCTGAAGCTGAGACAATCAGAAGAAGGTGTTCTGAGAGGGCAGGGAGGCTCCAACCCGTCAGCTGAAACATGCAGGACCAACACAGACCAGAGGGAGGCAGCACTAACGGGGACCGAACTGCAGCAACTTAACAACAACAGCAACGCCAAGCCAAATGTGGAGGAAACGGTCAACATTATAACCAACAGACTGAAGGAAAGACGACGAGAGCTGGGCCTGCCTGACAACATTAAGGTTGGTATTGCAGAAATGTTTTCGCCACATGCGCAAATATTGTAATATGGGTTTGGTGCTCTGATTTCATGGGCTGAGGTGGAGAATCTGTAAGTTACTGACCCTGGATAAACAGACTGATTGCCTGTCTGTATGTGTAGGAGATGTCCCATTTCCAGATGACGATGGAGAAGACCAGCCTGCAGAAGTGTTTGCTCTATTTTGAGGGTCTGCACGGACGACCGGTAATACCAGCCTGTTGTTGTCCCTCTCCTTATATCATTTGTTTGTCTCTTCCTTTTTATTTTTTATATACCACCACCGATAACAAAGTGTCTCTCTGTTTGTCTTCAGAGTACCAGGCAGGAGCGGACTCTGATGAAACCTTTCTACGATCGGTACCGCCTTGTTAAGCAGCTGCTGCTTTCCTCCGCTTCTGCAAAGGTCATTCCGACCATTGTGAGTACTTATACTGAATTAAAAAAAAGAGATGGCTCTCTTGTAGAGGAGGATGTGATCTCCAGAACTACACAAACCCACTGTATTTCTGTCATGTGACCGACTGACCATGCCCTCTGAGGCCAGTACAGAAGTGTGTTGCTCTACAGCCATCTAATGGCCAGATATAAGAGCTACACCAAATTACTGTGAAACATTTCAGTTCATTCAGCAAAGTATTCATATTCAAGGTGAGTTGGTTTTACTCATCATTTCAAATTGTGCTGTCCTTAAAACATTCAAATACAAACCATGACATACTATGACATCCAACGGGCTGAATAGAGCTAATAAAAACAGACTATATTTGGACAAGCGTCCATACGCTCTGCTTCTTTATGATTCACTACTTTTTTGTCAGACGTTTACTACAACAGATCATTGACCGCTCTGTGCTTGTGTGTCTAAGCAGGAGGAAGAGGACGGCTCTGATGAAGAGCATCCCAAACAGCGAAGCCCCAGGCCGCAGCCTCTCTGGGTGAAGTCTCCCAGGTTTTTGTCTTCAGATGAGTCGCTGCATCTGCCTTCTCTGGAAATGTCTGAAACACCTCTGGTGTCCCCGCTGGAAGAGGTGAAGAGTTTTCAGCCACAGATCGTCACCATGGCAACACTACATGAAGCTTCCAGGTAAAGTTTGTGTGTGTGTGTGTGACTGTGTGGCATCAATCAAATGAATTTCCAGTTTATTTTACCACTCAGAATTAGTTATTAATATATTCAAATATCTAAGAAATGCTTTGATTCTTTCTTCACAGACAAGAATTACTGGATCACCTCAGGACGGCACGATTAGAGAAACGCAGGCTTCACCAGGCGCTCCGAGAGTTTGAGGAGCATTTCTACACACAGACCGGCAGGTATAGTTCACACACACACACCAAATGACACACACCCCACATGTAAACTACTTGGCTTTTGAGTTTTATTTTGTCTTTTAATAAACTGGGAACATTTGGTTTCCAACAATGCCTTGTGAAAAACAAAGAAAAAAACATCCACAAAAGAAATGTCATCGTAATGGTACGACAGTGTAATGCACACTCACTTAACGTTAATACAGCACAGAGAGCTCAGGAAAGAGACGAAGAGATAGACGTTTGCTCTGAACTGCACACATCCTTTGTACTGTACATAGTTAGTCCTCCAAAGTAAATACATTAAGTTTTTGATTACAATACACACTGTACAAAGCTATCTGAGTAAGGCAACATAGGGACTATCAACCAGTTAATGGAAGCTGCTGCAGGTTGTTTGAAACTACTGAAGTTTTGCCTTTTGTTTGCATCTTTTTTCTCCACGTTTTGTTAACAGGACTTGTCAGAAGGAGGACCGTGGACCAATGGCGGAGGAATACTGCCAGTATAAGAACCTCAAAGCAAAGCTCCGTCTACTAGAGGCCCTGCTCAGTAAACAACAAGACTCAACCAAGACCAGTTGAGTTAACTCACAGTGGGACTTCTGTCTTAGTTAACAGGACTCAATCGTTTCTGGAAAATCAGATTGTGAAGCCGGTGGGTCTGGTCTTGTTTCATGCCATGCTCATTGAGTTGATGCACTTTACATGAAGAAAAACTGATGGATCGTGGTGGCAGTCTGAATTAAATGCTGAGTTAAACTGCAGAGTCTTTATAGTCCCAAAAACCATTGTCATTTATGACTTATCCTAATATAAACTTGATGTAGCAAATGTATCTAATGTAGCACTAATTTATGTCAAGGATGAGGAGCTGTAACAACTTTATGTTAGTTACATTAGTAAAGATTACTGTACATTTATTATGGCACTTTGTTACTCGCTTTTCTATTGGTGCCAAAATACAAGTCTTGCACAGCTTTGTCCATAGTTAATGTGGAAACTGCATTTTTAAAAAGTGCTATCTTGGCAAAGAAATGTGTAAGCTTAAATGCAGTCAATGAGACAATCCTGTAGTTTTTGTGCATGTCAGTTTTTTTTTTTAGTCCTACATTGTGCTATGATAGGTATTAAGAATTTCATAATTGATCTAAATTCAATTTACATCATCGCCTTGGAAAAAAGTGTGAACGTTGGTGAACGCTGGCATTGTAGTGCAAGTTATATCTGCTGTCAAATTTGCGTTTATCCCCCCCCCCTATTTGACCTGTATGAAGTTAATGTAGTTGTTGACAATGATCAGAGCTTTTGACATTGTGCACTTCTGGTTTATATAATTTTCTATATATATATATATAGATATGAATGTATCAATAAAAATAAATATTTTTTCACATTTATTCTGCTAAACACAGTTTATGGTTCTACTTTCTTTCTTTCCACTGACTACAGTAAAATAAGAGCGACTGTTGCAGAAAAGGTTGATATGGTAGAGGTACTGACAGCTTTCATACTCATGCTGCACAGGACTGCATCATGCTTTTTTTTTTTTTTTTAAAGGTTAACAAGTTAACAAGTAGTTCACGCTTGGTCGTCAATGACTTAGTGAATACACATTTTAGAGGCTGTTGCATTAGTACTGTTAAGATTCCACAGCGGTTTCATGTCTGGTTTTTAATACCTTTGGTATAAATAAAGATGACTCTTGATGCTGCAGCCCTAGGAAATCGTAGTACCAGTCTGTGCCACTAGTCAGAGGTAAAAAGAAGTTTGAATTGTCTACTGTGGAATGAGAACCGAACTTTTCTAAAACGTCAAACAGTCAAAGTAATTGGAAACAGCAAAATGCTTGTCCAAACAGACACTCGATTAACAGCATATCAATAATAACAAGGCAAAGGTCATTAACAAAATATGGGACAACTTATTAAAATAAACAACAGGAAATTGAATTGAAGCAGCCCGTGTATGTTAGTACAGTTAAAGGGTTTGGTCAGTACGCCAGTGTTGACTTGCAGGATGAATGGATGGATCTGTGTTCTTGGTGTCCCACGTTTGGATTGCTCAGTTTTATGTATGTTTTCAACATTTAGGTTAACCCTTTTCACATGAGGAGACATCGGTGCAGGTGTCAGAGTGTGTACCTCCCTATATTTTTTTTCTCCACTCTTCTTTGGGAATGATGGTCTCTCAAGATTACAGAACGGTGTCAGAGATATGTTGGTGTGCATGTCTGGGAGCCTACTAAATCTGCTGCTTCATGCATGTGTTGGTCTGCTTCATCAGTACATGTGGACTTCCTGTGTGTGTAGAGGCCAGTCACCTCCAGTCCTTCCCTCTCTCTCTCCTACGTTCTTGCCTTTTCTTAGCGTCCCACACTGATGTTGCAGGTCTTGCAGCTGGGGTCCTTCTTGGCATTTACTGTGGACATACTCATCAGTTGGTGCCCGCTGATCTCGGCCACCGTGCCCAGTGCCAGGTCTAAAGGCTCCGTGTAGATCACCTCCAGGATGACATCCTGGGCGTGGTGAAACACCAGACTTCCGGCAGCATCTTCATCCTGCTTGCAGGTGAGGAAGCGGTTGTTGGTGATGTCGAGCGCAGGAAGCCTCTGCTTACAGAAGTCGTCACCCCTGGAGCCCTTCGGCGCCAGAACCAGGATAACATAGTGGTAGGCTGTGTACATGCAGTAGAAGTCTCCAAAGTACAGGTTGGTGTTGGGGTTAAAGAGCGCGTCAGCATGAATCTCAAAGCGTTGGCGGCCATAAGGGGAGTCCTGTGGAGGCTTGCCCGTGTTGAACTCTGTGTTGCAGCTGAAGAAAATGCCCTCCAGCTTGCCACTGATGGGTGAGCCGTGACTGCCGCTGTTGTCTTTCACTGACGGCAGCATCCGGTTCTCCTGCGCCTCTCTAAAGTTTGTAAAAAAAAAAGAAAATGAAACTTGCTGTCAACAAACAGTACATATGTTATCAGCTTCACACTCACGCTCCCTCTCAACCACTCAAAGTTTTGATTTTGATTTTTTTGGAAATGCCAGAAGGCGGTGGCATCGCTCCATCAAGTTTCATTAAAATATCATCGACAGTGCTCGAGACAGTTTGACACATGGGAGAAAGCTAATTAAATGTGTAAGCGGCAGCCAGCCCGAGACTGATAGCACAATACGCAGAGTGAACGCTCAGTATAGAAGACATATCTAGTTTCTGTAATGGCGTTAGACTGGTCTCACGGAAACGTAGTGAGAGAAAAACAAAGATATTTATTTAATATTGTGACAAACTGATAGATAAAAGCATCATTGCTGAACATTCAAAGTGACTGTGGCAGCTGCATATCTTCCCCACTGAGTAAATCTGGGCTCCCAAGCTCCAATTATGAATTATAATTATACTGCGCTCACACCAGAGGTTGTCATTATATTCATAATTGATGCTTTGTTGTGGGCATTATGGAATTATTCAGCTCCCACCCCAGGTCACGGGAGCAGAGGCCTCATCAAGCAGTAATGTCAGTACTGTTACGCTCCACACGATGGTGCAGTTTAACAGAAGGACTTTCAGCAACTCAGCAAAAAGGGAGAGGTCTATCTGGATGACGTCATGCTGCACAGCTCCAACGGGATTGTTCACAAGCTGCAATTTAAAAACAAAAACTGTGTGCTTTGTTAGGCATACTGAAACCAGAGAAAATCCAACATACACTGTAACTCAACAATGCTTCAGTAAACAACTCTAGGAGGCTACTCCGGAGTTGTTTCTCTCCCACGCCTGTCAAACTCTCCTCCAACATCAAAACAGACTCACGCAGCTTTTGCTGCCTTTCTCCCACATTCCCTAACAACTGTCTACTATTGTCTGACAGAGTTACAACAAGCACTGGTCCTTTGCAAAGAAATCACAAGGCAGAGGAAAAAAAGTATGTGTTGCAGAGGATGTTGCTGCAAGAACCAATTTATGACTGTCCACATTATTATTAGGTAGAGCAGGATGCTACAGTAGTTTGGTGTACTGGATTTATGGGACTAATCAACGTGCTTTGTGCAACTGCACCCTTCAGCTGAATCTCCATTTTTGCTTGGCTGCAGGTGCTGCAGTGATACACACACAGAGAGACAGAAATGCAGAAATGCACTGTCCTGAGAAAGATGCATTTTCATTGCATGATCAATAATATACTGTCAGCACCGCAGCATTATTATCACAGTATATTAGCACTATAAGCAGTGCAACCTCAGTTTAAAGGTCATATTAGCAAGTACTGACACTTAGTGTCATAATAATCTGAGGTCAGTAAGGGCACCAGATTATTAAGATGATGTGAATTTAATGTGTTTTATGTTCAAGATATAAAAATCATTTAAAAGTAAAAGTGTTATAACGCAACTCTGGCAGACATGGTTAACTCAGCCCAATTATTCTCGAAAAGCTTTAGGAATTAAGTAGTCAGGCTCTCAAGTACTCAAGTACAAATGGATAAAAAAACAGCAACAGGCAATGTCGAAAAGCTAAGCCGTTAATCACTTTTAAGTGGCAAATTAAAGGCAAATTTAATCTCAGAAATAAAGAATTGAGATATGTTCATTGGCTTCAATCATTTCAATTCCAAACACAATAATACTCCTGTTTATACCATGAATATTTCTGAACACGCAAAGTTAGAATTGGATTACATTTGATTCATAATAAATATTCTGGATGAAAACACTGTGGTAAAAAAGCTAAAGTTTCCAATGTTACCAGAATTCTACATTAGCAAAATATAGTGCAGCCAGTGACATTTTAAAAATGAAAGAAACTGCAGAGAAAGAGGGGAATAAAGCAGCATAGACTCTTAATAGATCAAGACAGCTTAATGGATGAATACACAGAACACAACTACGGCTGGCTGCCTACCTGGCGTGGTCGAAGTACTCTTTATTCTGGTTCCTGTAGAAGACAGAGAAACGCAGCATCCGGCCAGCGATGACCTCCGCCTTTTCTAACAGCTGGTTTAGATGCACTGTGGAATAATCTGGAAAACAGATACAACACGTAGACCATTAATATGCTGCCATCAGGAGGATCAGAAATGTTATTAGTAGAAATTCAGTTATTTAATTACAAAGAACAAGAGTGACTGTGTTCACTGGCTAACTGATCCTTGACTTCTTCATATTTGCAGCTTGCAATGACTCAGCATTTAGACCACCAAAATCATTTTCAGTAAGTCCCAATGTAGATTCCTTCCACTCATCACCATGTGAGCCGGTCTGCCAAATGGGTGTGGATTTAACCCAAAAAATATAATAAGTTTCATCATAATAAAGACTCTTTGTGCAAGCGCATAAACACACTGACAAGCATGATTTGAGGAAAGTTCGCTGGTCTTTTATGCAGATATACCTTGAATTAAAATGTAAGAGCCATGGGTTTAGCAGCAGCATCTTTTGATCGATGACATCATTAAGCTTTCTCTTTCATCAATTTCTCTCACTAAACCTTCAACGCACAAACTCTTCCCCTGCCTGTCCTCCTTCCTCCAATCACATCCATTTCACAGCTGACCCACCCTCTCCGATTTAATCAAATTTATAACGTTACCGTCAGGATGAATTGTTATACTGCATAATTACTGATCCTTTAACTTTTAATTTCCCAACATTTATATTTGTATAATACTTTGACTAAATACCATAGACAGTATAAATATGGACGTTGTATCTGACGTCACCCGTAGGTTCCTGAAGAGCTCTATGTGAGGCTCAGAGTATGGTGACTCTGGCCGCCACCATCTTGGCAGTCCTGCCTGCAGCCACGCTGTTACTTATGCGTAATTTTATAATTTCAGCACAGTCGTCATGAACGGGGAAGTAAGCTATAGAGACCAAAACTGTTTATTGTACCAGGCTGTAAACATGTTTATTTCTACTGTGAAGTTGGGCATTTTAACATGGGGACTTATGGAGATTGACTCGTTCTGTAGCCAGCCTCAAGTGGCTGTTTGAGGAACTGCAGTTTTTGGCAGTCCCACACTTGCTTCACTTGGCAGCCACAGAAGTCACCACTTGCTAAATACCTGCAAAACTAGAAACATTCCCTCTCGACTCAGCTGTACTTTGCGTTTAATGTGAATTAGCAAATGTTGGCATGCTAACATGATGAAGATCATGGTAAACGTTGTACCATTTGCATGTTAGCGTTGTCATTGTGACCATGTTATTAGCATTTCGCCTGTACAGCCTTGTAGGGCTGCTAGCATGGCTGTAGAGGAGGAATGGAGAGTGTCTGACAAATGATTTAACCCGTCACATTTCAGCATTATCCTTCATCGGTTTCCATACTACATCTTCATCCCACAGACTCTTTCCCTGCCTGTTCTGAACTGCTGCTCCTCTTCCCTCTCACAACTACCCCTTCTGATAAATTCTTCCCTCCCTTTCCAATCACACCTCCCCCATCTTCCCTCCCCCACTCTAAGCCTTTAGCCAGTGATGTTGAACTCGTTGACCTCTGCACCAGAAGATATACAGCACAGCGCCTTTTTTCCCCCTAATCCTTCTCTTTCCCCTCCGTCCCTTCCTCCATCTCTCCATCCATCTTCCACTCCACTCAGTATAAATAAGCTTCCCATTAATATTCTCTCCATCCTTTATATCGCTGTATTCTTGTCTCTTAATTTCTACGCTCTTGTCCAGCAGTTCTGTTTTCAGTACAGGCAAAGATCACAGAAAATGTATGTAGTCATGGCACTGTAAGCTGCATGTTACTCACCAGCAGTGCAGAACTCGATGATCTCGCTCCACTCGGAGATGGCATAGTCCCCGTCAGTCTGTTTTGATGCGGTCTGGACGGCCACAGTGTACTCCGTGCGTGGGCTCAGGAACCAGTGGCCCCGGACCGTCATGGGCAGGGGCACTGCCTTGGCAACCAGCTTGGTAGGAACATCCTGGACGGAGAGAAAAAGGAGGTGGATGATGACAGGAAGGAATGAGTCAGTTACATGCAGAGACTTACAAACACCTACAAACATAAAAGTGGTGGACTACAGTTTATACCTGTGGTTTCCTTTTTGTTTGTGTATGTACACTATTCTGTATACTCTTCACCTTCACCCCCCCCACGCCCCCCTCAAGTCGCAGTGGGCCTTAGCAGCTCATTGATTGGACCAGGAACCCCTGCCTAGCAACAGAGTCAGCCCATTAATCCACCAACACTGTTGCTGCACATCGAAATCAAAATACTAGTAAGCGGTTGCCCACTAGAGCAGATTAGAAAGAGGAGAGACACTTTGCTCCACAGCTCCCAGGAAGTGACTGCAGGAGGAAAGGACGGAGGCTAATGAAACAAACCAGATCACTGACTATCCACTGCCACTGGAAGAGCTCAATTACTCTCAAGCAGAGTGATATTAGCCTATTAGAGCTTGGAGCAACAGCTTAATATGGAGTACTTTGAACAAATCCACCTTGATTTTAGTCTTTCTGCCTGGAGCACAAAAAAATCTATCTATCTATCTATCTATCTATCTATCTATCTATCTATCTATCTATCTATCTATCTATCTATCTATCTATCTATCTATCTATCTATCTATCTATCTATCTATCTATCTATCTATCTATCTATCTATCTATCTATCTATCTATAACCTATTCTTGGCACATTTCTTCCTGATCTATGAAATGCAGCAAATTCTGCTCAGTGACTTTTAGTGAGTCATTTCTGCAGTTTTACCTTTAAATTCAAGTGTTACCTTGTGTTTGAACTTGTTTGAGTTTTTGTTCTCCTTCTTGTTCAGGTCAATGAAGTAGTGTGTGATGCGCTCCTTGCTGCGCGCCTCCATGTCCCAGCAGATCTTGAAGGAGTCGCAGGTGATGTTACTGATCTTGATGTTCTGAGGAACAGGGAGCTCCTCCATCTCAGAGATGCTGCCGTCCTGGGATTTACTTCCTGTGTAGTTGAAAAACAGAGAGAAACGTTGATATAATCAGTGTCAAATAGGAATCTCTCTCTCTCTGGAATATGTTTCTCGGTGTACACATGTTGTCTTCTGGCCACAAAAGCTTATTTAAATTTGAGACAATCGTTGATTTTTCATTTTTAATCGATCATTTTTGTGTTATAAGACACTGATCAGTGAATGTAAATCAAATTTTTATTATCTGAGACACATATTAAGTCTTTTATCTGTGCAGTTTATCCCTCTGAATGATCTTTTTATTCAGATTTCTTCCTTACTGACTACAAACCTTCACACACTAACTGCAGTTTCTCAGAAATTTTTCCATTAACAGTAGTATATGCAGTGTATCATACGCACGCACACAAAGAACTGCCTGTGCTGCTACCATATGTTGCCATGGAAACACATCGACCCCCCTCAGTACAAACACACCTATCTTCTTCCAAGAACATACGTGACATTAAATATTTCAAACGCTGCTGATTCAATTTCCTCTCAGCAGAGATGAATCCATTTATGATCAGCAGTAAGGAAAAAACAGCTACTGCACTGCAGTTTAAGTTGGGTAAACTTAGATTATTTCAGTTGTGATTCATAGCGTATTTCGCCTAAACAGGACGGCCACTACAACATCGTTTTCCATCAAATAAGTTGATAAATCTTACATTTCTCTGAGCTGCATGGATCTCATGTATTAGTCAGGTCCCTGTAAGTAACACAACATGTAGCAAAGGCGTACGACCCAAAGTGCACACTGAGGCCAGCGCGAATGTCACAACACGGTTGAATGAGAGCTTTGTAGAATTAGGATGAATATAGATTTTGCGTCACGCTCTGAGACGCCCACTTGGCATCACAACAATGTGTTTTCTGTGCATGCTCTGGGGTCTAAACACGAGAGTGAGTAAAATACAAGAATGCAGAATTTGGGAGTAACGCGCAACACGACTGGACTCTATAGAGAGTAAACAATGGCAGAAGCAGCGGAGCATGGAACATCCATCTCCGCTCATCAGCTTTGAGAGCGGGCGACATAAAAGAGAGATCCCATAATTGGGATGTGTGGACTCTCCTGTCTCGCCTCCTCACAACGCTCTAACAGTGGAACATTTGTAGATTGATTCATTTCAGGAAATAGCCAAACAGAAGGTAATACCTACACCTAGTGAGTTGAAAACACCTAAAAAAAATTAAATCACGATTTTCTTAAAATAATATTCATAAAAGACAAATGTGTGAACAGATCAGACCAGACTCCCCCTGTTACTACTTACTTACGTAATCACTAGTTCCTAATCACAACTAGATTACCAAAACTAATCATCTTTAACCTTAATCGAAGCTGCCCATGATAAATTAAACTAAATATACCTTGAAAAAAATGATTTTCCATTGATGAACTGTCAAATCTTTGAAACGATTTGTTCTGTAGATCATTCTACAGAAAGTCATTGTATTTAAACATAGGATTCATTATCTGGATTTTAGAGGCACTGGGGTTACACCTGTAAAAATGCAAACAAGCCAGCAAGTTCTAATGGCATTACTCTTTGCTCTCAGACCTAATGCGTACTCTTTCACCTCTCTGCTTTGATTTGTGAAAACATTTTGTCCTGCTGCTGGTCCACATTTAAATCTCATCTGATTATACTTAAACCCCACTGAGCTGATAGGTTTGGCTCAGACTGAGTGACATGATGGAGCAGACCACTGTCAGAAAACGCTCCGTCAAGTCAGCACAGACCAGACAGTGATGTCAGCACTGTAACTTCCCACCTGAGACTTTAGGTTGCTGACCTGTAAACAAAAAAAAAAAAAAAAAAAAAGAGAGAAGGCCTGTTGTCATTCTTTGACATCTGCGTCAGGGAAAGATAAAATATACCTAAAGGAAGTGAAAAAATGATTTCATTTGCAAGTTTGTAAAAAAAAAAAAAATGCCTAAGAGAAGAGTTCTTTTAAAAATGCTGAGTAATAAAGGTCTTAAAGAACAGATGTGAGATGTGGGCAGTATTTCATATTTTACAGCAATTATTACCACTATCAGATGTCTTATCAAACTTTTTATGCTGGGAATTTATGCAGACAGCTATTTTGTGCTGATTCATAACAACAACAACAACAACCACAACAATACCAATAATAATAATTACAACATCAATATTAATGTCAACACTGATGTTTCCCTTAAAAACTCAATGCAGGTCTTTGCTCTCCCAGCTCCTTGTGACTCCATAATGCTGACTTAGCTGTGTACTCTAATGCTTTCCTAATTAACCTGCAAATGGAGGCATCAAACAGACAAAGTGAAGCTTTTCAAATGCAGTCAGATATTGTCTACATAACACTCTTGAGGATGAGGATGCAGTTGACCTGAAATGATTATTGGTGAAAACAAGCTCTGAGGGCTGCAGTGTGCAGGGCAAAGGTAAATTCTCATGAGACACATACAAGAAACATACAGAACAGCCATTAACATTACAGCCAACAACATAAACAAACTTCATATATAGGTTAAAGTATGCTAACATACTAACACAGATAATAAATAGGATTAACTACAAGCTTCTGCGATGAGAATATAATGTGTACCAGGTAGCCTTGTCTGCAGGTGCTGGCTTTTTGAGAGCCAGTGCTGAGCTGTGCTCTGAATCCTCTGGGACTCTGAACAAAGGATAAAAGATGGAGGAGGAAAAGCAAAGCAGGATGAAGGTCAGGCGGTAAGGGAGAGAGTAAAACACTTTTACAGTCTCACATGGGAGGCCTAAATTTTCAGCTTTGACTTAAATTTATATGCCAGTGTTGTACCTCGGCTCTCGCTGCTTTGTACTTGCACCGGGGTTCCTACTGTAGCTAATATTCATTTTGTTGAGTCACTGAAGTACTTGACTCATTTCACTGTATTATAGTAGTATATCGTCTGTTTTTGAGCCCTTGCTTGACAGCAGGGGTCATGATATACTGGTATTAAAGACAACTGTGATATTTAAAAATTAAATATTGATATCACGTTAATAATGATGATTGTTTCTTTCCGTTCTCGCTACGTGGTTCACACTCAGTGTAGGTGTCACTCGTAATTTGAGTTTAATTCATTTTGTCAAAAAGAGACAAAACACAAAAGTAATTAAGTGATTTGACTCATGACATTTCCCCTTATTTTCTGCAGCTATTACGATAATAATATAATTGTTATAGTCTATTGTTTTGGCCATGATGATCATGTATTGAAAATGTGATCATGACAGCTTTACTGTGCGTACATGTACAGTGAGTTCAAAATGACATAGGAGCTCTGTATATGCTTCAAATAACTTCACTATAGCAAAAGATGGAAGGCCTACTCTATTGGATCGACTAAACCCGATTAAATTAACCTATTGGGTATTGCCCTTTTACTCAGCGTGCAGTCAAATGCCACAGTGTGGAATAGCAATAGAAGCAGAAGGATCAATAAAAATCTTGTTAACATGCGAACGTAGGGCCATCCTAATGGCTCTCTGTGGTAGGATTTGTTCCAGTCACACCTGGCTTGATACTGCGAATTATTTGTTAGTGCGCATTAACGATGAGAGGAGAGTTATTTGATTTCCATTCAGGCTATCTACATAATGTAATGTACTCTCTCAGAGGTGGTCGGTGATGAAAGTGTCCGCCATGTTGATTTGAAGGTCCATGTGTCTCAGTTTCAAAACAAGTCAACTTTAAGTCAAAGATACCGTTAAAAAAATCTATTTTTCAACTACTCTTGGCAGGTGTGTTATAGTTAAAAAAAGGATTTGGCAGATGATAGTAGCGCTGATTGTCTCTGACTGTACAAGTGGGCACTTGAGGTTCAGACCAACCTCCTACTGTTTAAGTTGCAGTGTTCGGTCTAAAATTGAACCGTAGACATGAGCTGTGCAGCAGACACTCACTAGGCATTGATGCTTACAGGCCTTTGAAAATCAGGCTTTTTATTCCTCTCAATGTGCAGGCTAGACTGAGACAGAGAACAAAAACAATGCCCTGTTCATCAGGGTTGCACAGTCTGTGTTCCAGCTTTTACACATCAATAAGTCCCTGAACAGCAAACAAAGACCTTGTAAAAACAATTTAATAACACAACCTTCCGTAGTGAAGAGGCCTCACCCAGCTTCAGAATCGACCCATCCTTATTCTTACGATTCATTAAATACAGAAGACCTTTAGGAAGGACACAGCTCTTTTTCTAAACTTGTCCAAAACCAGAATGACTCATCATCTCTCATTTGCATAACATTTGAATTTTCAAACAACAGGCTGCTGTAAAGTCCTTCTACTGCGTTTTTTTTGCAGTACAAGTCTTGAATTTCTGAAAACAAAAAAACAAGCACAACAAGAAAAGTGGAGGTTCAGACTTAACAGCAATCAATCTCAAAGAATGTCCTGAACTATGTAATACACTAAAGTCAAATGCAAGTGAATTTATTATGCAGCTGATATGTGGCTGCATAATCACCTGTAACTCTTGCCAGCACAGTCATGGCACACAACTGTTCACAGTGAACATTAGCCAAACTAAAATGCCAGCTTACTCAGACGATACTGAATGTCATGAGGCTGGCTCGTTGATTTGCCATGTTGAAACACGTTATCACAAGACTGTTTTGCAGGTTTTGTTTACCACATGCGTCATCTATGCATATTTAGCATGTTAGCGAATGATGCTAATTAGCAGTAAACATAGCGCAGTTTAGGCTAATGGTGATGTCAAACCAAAGAAAAGTGAAGGTATTCCCAGAGTTGTTACAATGTATCATGGGGTGAACGTGGATGTCTGTACCAAATTTCATGGCAATCCATGTGACTGATGCCAAGACATTTTGCAACCAAATTAAATGGCAATTCATCTAATAGTTGAGATATTTAAGTCTGGATCACCATCCGTAGAACCACAATGGTAGCGCGGACATGCAGCACATTTGGGACGGTGAGATAAAATAAACAGCTCCTTGCACAATCCTTCCTCCCACTGCCTATTTCATCTTTCAAAACTTCTTCTCATGGTGTTTCTCCAGCTCCACTGTGGTTTTGAAGGAACTCAAAAGTAAGGCTTTTGTTCAAGTGTTGCGGCACTGTATTTGAGGAAACAATGCCATTGTTGACAAGTAAGTGGCAGGCTCGACACCGAGGGAGATTTTCTTCAACATGACAGAATTACTGGTAACGTTAAGGCACTTTTGGAAGATGATTACCATCTGTCTATCTGTCCTGTCTGTCTACCATAGGCATACACACACACACATTGCTAGGCTGGGCAGGTCACAGCTAGAGCAGCAGTGTTTCAGGCCGAGAGATTTTAGCAGTGCAGACACAGTAGTTGGTTGCACAAATGGCAGCCATCCATCACGGCAACTTAATTATGTCAGCGGATACAACACAAAGGCCTCAGAAGACAAGATGTGTATTTCATTAGCTCCTGTAAATACACATTTACTGTGGATATAAAATGGTGGTCCCAGTTAGCTTTGCAGAGGTAGGTGGCAAATTTGTATCCAGTACAACATCATGGAAACAGTTGGCAGAGACTTTGTATTCACATGAGCCAGTTCTGTCATTTTTCCACTACTCATCACTCTTAGCATGTTTGACTTACACACCCCACCCCCTGCATATTCACTTTGACTATAAACTGAACCATTAAGGCTGTAACACCCCCTCTAAAACAGGAGGGACACAGGAACAACTTGTATCCCACTCTTTCCTTTGTGCATTGAAATGCTCAAACAGTCCTCAGTGTGTGTGTATAAGAGAGCTCTTTTCCTACTGACAGTAGGCCTACTGAAGCTGCATACATTTCCATTTGCTGGGTCAGCATAGGCACATAAGCCTCTCATGCTGGCAATTAAATATTAATGGATTTGGGAGATAAATTTAGAAAGCTACGTGCAGCTGTAATGAATATAGCCCTTGGAAAGACGTACGTATTGACCAGATTATAAAGCAGACAATTTCAAAGGAAGCTAAAAGTGGACTACGCAGTCTTCTACACAGGGTGTGGCAGGGCAAGTGTATACTAAACAGTATTTCTAGGGGTCATTTAAGTAAGAAACTGATGCATTAAATACGCAGGGGGTGGTCAAAATAACAGGAACACCAATATAATCACTGCAACTGCGCAGATGACAGTATGAGTGCTTCAAGTAAACATCAGTAGAATGATCTGAACTAACATTTCTAAGAAGCACTCAGTCATAAATGAAAACCACCGATTGTTCTGCACAGAAGGTAGACATTGTAACTGTGTTGCTCCATAAACAGACTATGTGGGTGTCTCAAGGACACAGAGATACTGTTTACACCGGGTAATCTACTTGATAAATAGGAAAGTGGCTCTCCTGCTGCAAAGACCAAGCTTATAAAAAAAAAGCTCCCCAGTAAACCTGCACAAAGCTGGCACAGGATCCATTAGAGAAATCCAGCCCCAGCCTATATAGACTACCATTATTAAAATTACAGCTTTAGAATCAGGCCAGCAAAGCACTAAGAGGATATAAACTGTGTCCTGCTGTATTGCATTATGAGGAGTAGCTCTGGCAGATGAAAAAATGAAGCAGCGTGATACAATGACTGCACTGTGATCAGATGCTGGGGGTCGTTTGGAGGCTCAACGAAGACACACCACTGACTCCATGTAACCAGCCAATCCAAATACAGATCAAGAAAATCTGGTATAGCAAAACAGAAAAAACCCAATTAAATTCATTAAAAAAGGTGTGCTCTCGCTTCATTACCAGCGATGTGAATTAATCTGCAGTTTTGATTAAAAGAGAATCTCTGTGATCTTGACTCTGATGTGGAATTAATAGTGTGTAATTGCACTGATGGGTGTGTAGGGCTGCACACACACACACACACGTGGGTGCAGCCATGTTTGAGCCTCTCATTCTCTTCTGATGATGACTTGCTTTTTTCCTCCTCCCCACCATTTAATTCGGGGTGAAGCCTGCTCATGTAAAAAAAAAACAAAAAAACTGCTCATCCATGTTTGATTACAAAACTAGCTTCTAATATATGATCAAATATATATGAACTCTTTTTTTGTGATAAATATGCAGAAAACTTTTGAATCCGGAGAAGTCAGACACTGATTGAATCCAGCATGGACGCAGCTGGATGACTTGATGAATTATAAATGTAGTGTCTTGTGAGTTGAGAATGGGATATAAGATTTGAAAACTGACTCATTGGTAATGTGCAAGATATCATGCATATGTGTTTTATATATATATATATATATATATATATATATATATATATATCAAGATATCAAGGCAGCTCCTAGATAAGAGGCAGCGGTTATAGGCGGGGTGGCTGCCGGTCTCTGTCCATGTCTGTGGTGCTGAAATATATCCACTCATAATCACAACATCGTTTCCTCGTTTATGCATGTTCAGTTTGCAGGAATGTGCATTTATTTTAAGCAGACACTTCTCTTTTATGAATGAACAAACCATCATTGCCACTGTAAAAACACTCAGCTATTCCACACACGCACCAGCATCCCTCTATCCATCCAACCAAGGAACCGGTAGAGCAACCGGCCCCTACTCCGTTCAAACACACAATAGGGGTAAAGCATGCAGCTCAAACCAATGTCAAACAGACCGTGTGCGTTGCAGCAGCTCTGGAATTGATAGCAAGGCGTATTGCATCGATCATTTTTTGTATTTCTTACCATCTCGTTCGCATAATTGTATGGCGTCCAAGCTCAGGTCCTTGATCATCCCCTCGCAGGGACTTAAAGGGCTGGTGATGTTGTGCGCCAAACCTGGTACCTCCATCTCTGCAGAAGAGTCTGGATGATGCTACTGGGTGAATTGCTGTCGCTGGGGGTTGAAATATCGTCCAACGGGGCTCGCACAGCAGCAGGGTTCAGTCCACGGTCTTCTAGGAAAGAGAAACAGAAAGAGAAAGAGAGACCGGTTTCCAGTCAGTCTGTCAGTCCCCCGCTCGTTCCGTCGCTCCTCTCTGTCTCCTGGGTGGTGCGGCTAGTGGCGCGTCAGCGAAATCGTCACGGGCGCGAACAGTACGAGCCGCCAGTTTGGGCTTGCAACGTCAGGCGCATAGCAGAGATGCGATTAAACCTCAAAAGATACCAGTGTGTGCTTCATACGCTCCCTGCGAGCTTCTGTGCCTGCAGAGCCACAAGTGTCCTGTGCGTTATTCCGCCGTGGGACAGTTGAACATGAATAGTTGAGCGGATTAGTGCAGAGACGTTCCGCAAATTCAATGGCTTCTTGTGCAACCAGATTAGCTCGGTGTCCCCCCTCCGGTTTAGGTCTCCATCTAAACCCACCACACACTCCCGTTCTTTGCTATTTCACATTCAACGTCATCCCATCAAGGGTCTCTCACATGTCCTTATTTGGTGAGGTGTAGCCCTCTCTCGCTGGAGCGCAGGTGCAAGTGGACCGCCCAATAATGAGGCTGGGGGACTACTGTGACATATTGCACGGCATAATGAATTAACTGCCTCTTCTTTCAATCTTATAGACGATCCTTCTTGCATTATAATGGCTCTAATAAAATGAGAAACCCTGTGGGTGCCAGAAAACCATACTTCATGCTTGGCTGTGGGGTGTGTGTTTGTAATTATCTCCCCTAGACTGCTACACCCTCTTTATCAGTGGCTCCCAGGAACACGATTGCCAAGGCACGAAAGGTCAAGTGCACGGTTAAATTGTGGCTAAACACACACACACACACACTGAAGGCTGCAGGCTGCCTCTTAACACCATCATGGAGTCATTTTCATTCTTATATTTCCCAAAGCGATGTTGTCTTCTCGACATTCTCCATAGGGCAGCGTCAGAGTGAGGTGATGTCACTTTCTATTTGTTTTTTTTCTATCTCAGTGTTTCACAAGGCACCCTGAGGAGAAGCCAGTGTTTATCTGTTCAGAGGACAATGAATTCTGCAGCTGTGCCTATGGGACCCCTGAGTCATGCTGTTCAAAACGGCACAGGTAGAACTGGAGGATACACTGCTAAACTGCAGGAGGAAAGCCACCCTAACTCATCTCTGAGTGAGGCATACCGACAGAGGAACCTCACTTTCTTCTTCAAGTTGAAACCAGGAAGAGGTTCTCCTTTTAACATTTCATGCAGATTCAGTAAACTAGCTGGTGAGCACTTCGAGGATTAGGAAATCTGGGTTATGACGGTCAGGCAAATTAAAATCCGGCTAAGCTCATAATCACGATGGCATTCAGATTCAGTAGGATACATATTAGACGCACAACTGAAGGCCTGAATGTATTCCACACTCCAATGCTGCATCTGGCTCAAATTTCCTGCCTGGGAAATACAACTCATTAAAAGTGAAGGTCAGTATGCTGATCACTCCCTGTAAACACAGAGCCATCTGTGACTGAGGGGAAGATGCTGCTAGATTCAGTATGAAATGATATATAATTTAAAAATAAAGTTATGTGTGGAGGGAGGTTATATGTAGCATTAAGCTTGCGTGTGTTTACTATATGAAAATTGACTTACCAACTGCCTCCCTGCTGTCTGAGATGACTTGATTACTGAAGTGCTTTGCACTGATATCCACAGATTAACACAGCATCTGTTTAAATGACTCTGTTTCCGCTAATTCCATAAACCAGTATGTGAGCTCATCACAAGTCTATAGGCAGCGATCAAAAACATAAACAAAAAGAACTAGAGCTCGGCTAAAGGCCCCCAGAACACCAAAGTAAAAAAAAAAAAAGCTCATTGGTATGTATGCCACGGTGTATTTCTCTTTGTCGCCCTGTCTCCCTCCCCCTTCCCATTGCCCCGCTCTGCCTGCTGTGCTTATCTGGTCACGGAGAGGAGGAAGAGGAGGAGGAGGTAGAGGATGAGGCTGACCGATTCTGGAGGGTTCCTTCTCATCCTAACTCCATCCGTCCTCCTTGCCATCCCTCTCTCCACCCATCCGTATCCCCTCCAGCGAGAGTCATCATGTGTTAGCGTCACTGTTTCCAATAGAGCTGCAGGAGGACGAGGGAGAGCGACACTGTGTCCCCATGTAACACACACCCAGCCAAGTTCGTCCCCTCCCCCCTTGTCCTCCTTCACCCACATCCCTCCTTTTTTCCTCTTCACCTCTTTTACCTTTGTCCCTCTTCATGTCCCTCTCTACCATCTTGTCTCATTTTCTTTCTCTCTGACACTCCTTCCTACATTCTCTCTGCTGTTAGATCTCATGAAATGCATAGTGTGAGTTTGTGTGTGTGTACACTATATGTCATAGTGTGCCCCTGTAGTGGCAGTCCACTCTGATTTGCTCACTCTGCTGTGCTCAGAGGCCATGTGAACACATGGTGACAGATGGAGAAATAGCAGGGAGAGAGGTGTAGTAAGACTTAGAGAAAAATAGGTAAGGTGATCCAAAATCCAAATATCTCTCTTGGTATATTTACTCCTCGCTTTCTCCATCTTTTTCTGTCTCTCATCCACCCACGTACGCGCATCCTGTGGTCACTGCACATCGCCTCTCATCCAAGAGGTCAGTTATGAGCCAGTATATGGAGCACTCACATGGCCACAACATTTTAAATTAGCAGAAAACAATACCAAGTCTCTGTGGGGGTCAATGTGTGCGTTGGTGCCTCACTGCGTACCACAAACACATTTGTCTGAGGGAAGCCAATGAAGCGTGTCATTGATTTGGAGTGTGAGCTCTGGCCTTTAGCTGAGCTGCAGTTTGATTGATAATGGCCATGTGCGTCTCCAAATAAAATCCCAGTTTTTCTGAGATTATCAAGAATGAAACGAGCTCTGGGAGAATGATCCTGCAGTTACAGCAAAATGTAACGAATAATGACATGTACAATGAGCCCACATGCAACAGCAAGCCTGCTTGTTTTAATCAGGAGAGACTCATTAAAATCAGGGCTGAAAGAGTTATAAATCAAATGCACAATATAGGAAAATGCTTAAAGGCTTTTTTGGTTGCAGAGTTAGATGAGGAGATCACCCTCAAGTCTGTATAATAAAGCTTAAAACAGGGGTTTATGTGCTGGACTACTTCTTGGAAGGAACAATAACATCTTGGAGTCTTTGCTGGTTGACTGTCCAAGAAATAAAAGAGGCATAACAACCCGTAAAACCAAACTTCTTGTTTTTACACTTCAGTTTTTGTACAGATTAAACGAACAAGACATAATGTGGTAACTAGTGAGCTTCAATAGTGCTTGTAGATTTTGTCACTGTTATACAGAACAAGGCTTGCTATGTCCATCTGTTTCCACTCTTTATGCTAAGCTAAGCTAACCAGTTTCTGGCTCCAGCTTCATGTTAGTTTACAACAACAAAGTGAATACGTGTGGTTTTCTAAATGTTAAACTATTTCTTTAAGAGATATCATGTCAAGTGATTTCCTACTATACACTATTATTTTTGTCATAAGCTGTATCGGACTATCACCTGATGAAATCTAGACAGATCTGGATGGATTTGACATGGAGGTGTGGATACCTGGAGATCTCGTACGCGATGGACTCAAAGCTGTGACACTCTCTGGGTCTGGCTTTAATGAAAACTGGAGGTGGAGGTTGGTCACATCAGTCAGACATGGAAACGACAGCTGACAGCAGCCTGAAGAGGTGAAGTTTTACACTTTGACAGCAATAAGATGATTGAACAGAGGTTGAGGCACAAGGACAAGGAGAGAAAACTCATAAACAAGAAAGAGAGAGGACATGAAAAGTTCACTTCATCCACATATGAAGCTGAACATAACATTAGAACAGTCCCAAACCCTCTGTGTGCATATTGACAGTGTTAAGATGTTAAGAGAAGAAAAGAATGAGCATCAATGCAAAGTGAAATCATGTTACTGAAAGCACCGAGAGCTATGACATGCAAACAATAAGAAAATGCTCTGCCTTCGTGAGACTTGTGTCATTTTGCATAAGAATGTGCAAGGAGGGAAGAAAAGCAGATAGACAGACACAACGAGCCAGACTCACCAGACACTGTGACCATATTGCCCACTGGATAAGAGCCAAGTATGGTGAGGTAGCAACCAAGTCACAGCTCTTCTCATTTACACCTTTCCTGCAGAGGCAAGCTGCCCATGAGAACAATATGTGATGCTGTGGACTCGGCTGGTCTTCAAGTGGGAAGGCCGCCAAGATACAGAATAAATGCATGATTGGTCAGTGATAAAAAGCCAGTCGCTGCTTTTCTCCGCAATTTAGCCGTCTTTCACTCTCTGTCTCTCACAATAGAACATGAAATTGAAATTAGTCATGCTGGGCACTGAGAATGATTGCCAGCTGTGTGGAACACGTTAATTGCCCTAAGCGAGGCGAAGAGAGACTTTGATATTTGTGATTTAATAGCTTATCTCTCTGGAACTATTTTAATGCATGTGTATTTAGTATTTATTCCTGCGGAAACTAAATCTACGTTACGGTGAGTGAGGTAAAACTGAGATTTCTCTATAGTTCTGATCTGTTTATCATATGAGGAACTGCCAGCAGACACACTACAACTATCAATATTTTTGTTAACATCCTTCCTACACATTAACCTCGAGCTCCTCAGGATAACATACCAGCATTCAGATCCTGTCCAGTGTTGTGGTGTTAACATGAAGGCGCTCTTTATCTCGCAGAGCTCCTGTGGAAAATAATAACAGAGGAGGAGAAAGTGAGTGACTCACAAGCTGCCACAGAGAACACAGTTCAGTGGCACCACCTGTTTCTGTTAAAGGGCTCATTTGCGTTGGATGAGAGGCTCTCTCTGTCTCTATTCGCCATCTGAACATTAATTTTATGTCATAAACAGAGAGGCCAGTGGATGAGGTTTGGAGCAGTCCAATATGATCATAGATGAAGATAGGCAGGTCGATAAACTGTTTTGTATTTTGTGCACCCGATCACATAAACACACCTAAACACCTCTTAAGTCTGTAAATTTCAAAAACTAAATTCTGATCTTCAAAACTACAAGATAAACCATATATTAGAGGTGTTGCAGTGTTATACAGTCTCTAGTCTCTTTCATAAATGTTCTTTTCAAGCATGTATGTTAAATCTAACAAATAAACCGACAGTTATTTTGTTATGTTATTTAATAATGTATGTGTTGCTGAGTAACCAGTTCATGGTTCACTAGAGAAGAGTCATTTTGAGTGGCAACACTGCCCCCTTGAGGTATTAAAGAACACTGCCTATGTTATTGCAATGCAACGTACTAAGGGTGGACTCAATCTCTAATTTTGTTGAGCTGCTCATGTACATAATTAAAAAAAGACATTATCATGGCCTGATGTAAATAAATGCGCCACAGATAAGCGACACAAAGACTGACCTATTCAAACGGCTGGTTTTCACATCTGAACTCTTCACCCCACAATTCATCATGGAGGAACTGGATTATATGACCTGGATAATGCCTGTAAAAAATAAATAAATAAATAAATAAAAAAAAAAAGAAAGAATTAAAGAATAAAAGAAAAGAAAAGAAAAACAAACAAGAGAGGAAAATCGAAGAAACCAAATACAAAAATTGTGCAAAATAATTTCCACTTCTTTGATGGTCCAGTAGCTTGAGGGAGAAGACAGATGGCCAGTAATTTAAGAGCTCCAGACTTGAGACTAAGCCTAAAATGCATTAGTTCTCCTGCTTTACAATATACTGTATATTGTCTCTGGCAGCGTCTCCATCAATTGCAGCAGATTCATTCTTTTGGATTAAGCAGATTAGGCCTCATGTAGGCATGCATGGCACTGTAACCACACGGCATGGGACTGGGTTGTTTCTCAACCTGCAGAGGATGAATGTGTTTTTAAATTACAGTTAGCTGTGAGGCTTTTAAACGGAGAAACGAAAATAAAATGAATGTAGTGTGTGGCTAAACAACCGGTTCCTATTTATAAGCCTCATTCTTTATGGGAACTAACTTTGTCAGTGGTATTTTTTTTAGTACATATATTTAAAATGTAGTGATTTCATAATGCTGCATTAAAAAACTCAGACTACAGCAGGGGCCTCTGTGCTTCGGCTGGAAGTAGCAAGGTTAAAGCATCTTACAGAAATTTAAAAAATCTGAATTTCCTGACACTCATGTTCCTTTCATCTGATACTATGAAGATATGATTATGGATACTGATGCTTTGTCTTACATTTATGTATGATATGAAGGAAACAAAACCAAAAAAAGGCACTTTGTTTGCATACATTTATTACCTTCATTATATCACTTGAATGTTTGAACAAACATTTTTTTTTTTTGCCTGCTTGACAGTTTCTCCAAAAAGTCCTGTTTATATCTGTACTGCAATACAGTTAGAATAACAATAGCATCAACAGATGCCACAGTGAACAGAGCTTTGGCAACATGGCAAATTCTTCTCTGAATTGTACCTTTCTCACACAAAACAATGGTTGTATAAGATGAAAAAGTTGTACAAAAGTTACGTATTACATCATTTCCTTAGTGGTTTACATTTATTATAAATGTACCATTTGATTGCAGTACAAAGACTCCTTCAAACAAATCCCTTTGGGAACAATATGACTAACACAACAAATCAAAGACATAATTGTGAAACTATTCTATCAAGGGCAAAGACACGCTGGCAGTAAACGTTTCGACTTGATGAGTCCCTTCACTGATCCGTAATAAATCTGCAATAACATGCATCAATATTTTTTTTTTTTTTAAACATTCACTTGACAAGACAAGAACCTCTACTGCCCTCCGAGCAAACACATCCGAACAAGGTGAAAGGATGAAAACAAATGTCTGCTAGGCAGGAACACGAGTCACAGCACTGGGAGAATCAGTGCTCAACAGTTTCAATGTAGTACCATGATGAGTGAGGGCGAAACAGCCCCGGGTTTCCTCTCAGGATAAAGAATCCCTTTCTATATTAGCTTTCTCCCTCTTCATCTCTTTTGTTAAGACTTCGAAGGAAAAAAAAAATATCTGGTTGGCGTAGGCAACCATGTCAGAATATTATTTAGTATAGTGTTATTAACTTGACAACCACATTGAGAATGGCTCAAATCAGATGCGAGGGAGAGTGGAAAGTGGTTAAAAGTGAACATGATAAACAAGTCACCTTAAAGGGAATCATTACGAATTGAACAGAGGTGACAAATGGTCGACTTCTCCCTGTTTGACAATGTATGAGGACTGCAGTTATTTTCTGTCATGGTTAAATTTGTCGTCCACGTACCGGACAGTGAAAATTTCTCAGGAGCGTCCTCTACATACCTAATAGATTTTATACATTGTACTCTCATTTAAACCAAGATAAGCAATTCTTTAGTCTTAGCTTTTAAACTTCTTGAACTGCAAATATAAACACATTTTCCCAGAAAAAAAACCAAAAAAAACCAAAACTTTACAAAGAGGCACTTAATTGCACTTGATACAAAATGCTCAGGACCTTGGAAGAAGGATTGGCCTGTGGGTTAAATCCTCAGATAAATTGTAAGAACATCACACAAAAAAAAGTTGAGTTATCCAAAGTGAATGAACTGTTAGAACAGGGTGTTTTCCCTTTCAAAACACATGACCGAACATAATACAGGAGCCCAGAAAGAACACAAGCTTTGAGGATAAACACTGCTGCTGCACGCATAACCCTGTTACTTCATTAAACACTGCTTAACCAGGTTTTCTGGATACTAGATGGCATGACTGATACTAGAAAATTCCAATTTCGTATTTGTTTTCATCTTAAATCTCACACTACTTCTGATGACTTTGGTTTCTTATTTGCATCTCTTGCAGAAATGCTCATGTGAAACGAACTTGGCTGCGAATATACTGGTTCTTTGTGTGATGCACCTCCTATCTCAAGAGTACGGTCAGGCCAAAATATTGGTGTTCTTAACAAAATATTTCCCTGCTGAAAAACTAGTTATGTACATTGGCACTTTCTGCTACAAAGGCATGGCCTTGCTTTGTTCAGAGGTCTTTCCTTGCTCAAAGTGGAACAGCCAGTGAATAGAAAGATAAAAAAAAGGCGCACAGTTTTAGCATAGCAACTCATGGTCCGGATACATGGAGGAGTGCTTTGTGAGATTTTAGGCACACAGAAGGGGCCACGGGGAGGCCAAGACTGACAAATAACAGATGAGACAAAAGACCATGTGCTATAAACAAACAGAGGAAGAAAAACCACAGAAAGATGCCTGTTGACACAATCAGAGAGAGGCCTGTAAAGCTGAGCGGAAATGCCTCATGTCTCTACTGCTGTCTAATGGCACAGCCATATTACGGCTCCACAGATTAAAGGCCAGAAAAAAAAAAAAAAAAAAAACGTAAAAGATACTGATAATCTAATTACAAAATCATAAAAACTCATTCATGAATGTATAAAAAATACATATGTAAACTGATTACCGTTAAACATCCCACCCTTTCCCATAAAATGGTAATAACAACTAAAAATAAAATCATAATGCATAATGAGTACAAAATATTAGATATTTTTTGTTTTGTTTTGTCTAGAAATAAACAGACACACACAACAGACTGCGGTTGGACACGAACACTGACCTCGGAGGAATGTCCACCAATCAAAACACTTAAGGCAGCCAAAAGTCTAAGGCCACAAAGATACTTTCCTTTGGTACACGTTTTAAAGTTGATGAAGTCATCACTTCGGAGTGCTGACATATTTTGCACTTCATTTGTTGGCGACCTAATCTCACTGGTTAAGTGCTTACATTTGGTTTGGTACAAAATGCATCTGTGCTTTTAGTCGATTAAAAAAAAAAAAAAAAATGCATAGTTATTATTATTTCAATCTAAGGAATTAGGCTCTCACAGGCAAAAATCTAGTATTATTAAAGTGCATGTCACTGATACAACAGCATCATACAAATGCAGGTAGTATCAATGTGTAAAATGATTGTACTAATCATTCTGCCTGTTCCCTTGAACAAAAAGTGGACAGAAATACTGGACAGTACCCTTCTTCAGAACCATAACAACAACCTTCATATATAAATGCTCCAGATAGATTTAATGGCTCTATAAGGAGTGAACACTGAACCTCATGTGTCTGAAACATCCCTTTTTTTTCTCATTGTTGGCACTTCAGGTAAAACTATGGCTTTTTTTTATATATATATATGTATTTATACTATATGGCAATGACAACATTTTGAAGAGTCTTCATTCAGCTGGAGCTGAAAACCTGGGCTGCTGAGGCACATAAAGATACTGGAGGCAGGTCTCCATCATGGACGGTTCTGGGCTGGCCTGGAGGTCTGGAGGCGCCTACCATCGCCCACTGATGCTGGCCATGTCTGCGTGAAACTGACGGGAGAGGCGGCCACTCGCTCCCCCTTCCAGGAAGGAGGACCTGATGGGTGGCTCAAATAGCTTCCTCCGGTTCTTGTTTAGTTCTATAAAAAAATAAAGAAGAGCACCACAAAACATCAGTGGTAGCAAAGGTGATACGTACACGGTTTAAAATGTCAATGTTCTCTCAGTCTTGCTTTGGGAGCTGAAATAAATCAAAGTAAAGGTATAAACACACCCTGCGGAGTATGTTAACATTTCTTTTGAGCCGCAAATGATCAACAATGACAAGAAAATTGGATTCAAATCACTACAAGATTGCCTTAGATCAACAAAAGCTCTTTGTGTCCGTCTGGTTTTACAAAGCAGCTTGGACAAAACGCTTTCATAAAAATGTCAGAAGCACACTGGAATCTCTGAGTTATTCATATGATAGCTGCGTTCTGTCGCTGCCAGCATAAACCTTCAGTTTGATTACTGGAGACAGGCAGTTTGCTCTAGCGGCTCTTTTTACTGGCAGACTGGCAGGAAGTTAAAAACTGGATTGCCTGAACTGGTGTTCTATCTCCTTATAATGAGAGGCAAAAATACAGAAAGACAAAGAGACAGACAGAGGCGTGCATATTCCTGTTTTGGAGCCCTAAAGTCCGTCAGCAGACATGAAAGTTGACCTGCACTTGGCCGAGGCATCAGGCAGCAAAACCAATTCTAGCCTTGGATCCCTCTGCTTCCTTAATAATCAGAGCACTGGCCTCACCATTTCCCCTTGTTGTTCTCACTGTCAACCCTGGCTCTCCTCTGAACTTTTACAGAAAATCCATAGCAGGAAGCTCACAATCCCACCACGAGCATGAATAGCCTACGCAGCTATTACAACGTCCAAAATATGACATCAGTAATGAAGTGCGACATACACAACATTCACATTAGATTTAGTGCAACAACAGGATAGAGTCAGGAGACAGGGAGGCAGCTGGAACATCTGGAGAAACACCAACACACTCATCTGAGAAAAATGTGTCTTAATTCTGTTGACTTCTGCTGGTGCAAATTACTGTAACATATTCTTTTGTATCTTCACAAGATAAATTAGTTCTGTCTTGCACTTCTACTTCTCTGCCAATAAGAAGGGCCACCTATCGCTTTCAAATCCACTAGTTGGCAGTTGAGATGACCTCTGTAGCACACTTTGCCTTCCGCACAGCTGGGCTCCACTCAGGCTAGTTACAGCAACAGACAAAATAACAAACATTAGTGGAAGCCAATTTGAACTGCCTTCAGCAGGAGTGAGCTTGGCAGGATGAGTCCTATGTGGGTATCTCTGTACTGAATCTTCCATTCAGTTTTGGTTTTGCCAGACAGTAGAAAGAGATACTAAAAATATAATGCAATAGAGACATGCCCTTCTTTATTTGTACCTGAGATGGCGAGCAGCATTTTCCTGCGGGCTCCAAAGGTGGTGATGCCCAGTTCCTTCAGGTCCTGGTCTGTTAGAGTCAGGAAGGTCTGGAGGTCAATCTGGAGGCAGCAACAGGTCCATTTAACACAACTATTTCCCTGAGGGTCTTACTTTTATTTCTTGTTACTGCATTGAGGAAATGTAAGAGTTCAATGTACTTCAGAAGCCAGAGGAAAAGTAAATATACCCATAAAGTGTGCAAATATTGTCGGACCACCTTTTTATTTGCAGCTCATAGCTTTAGTTTCAGCCATGTTAGCCGCAAAGCTTTTAGCTGACCAGTATGCTAACATGTCCATCGTTTCATGCCAACATGCAGATGTTTAACAGATCCACTGTACAGTTTAGTAGTTTAGTGCGATAGCCTTCTAACATTTTCTAAATGCTACAGCTGAGGTTGATGGCATTGACATTAGTTTTGCAGGTATTTGGTTATAAATTCAAGTGTTGGATACATTAAAATCCTAATTTTATGATCGCGTTAGATCATGCCTGCAGCAAATGTCATTGCAAGTCATCCAACAGTTCCTGAATTTCAGTCTGTACCAAAGTGGTGGACCAACCGAAATATCATGTCTAGAGCCTCGCTGATAACACAGCTAAACATTTCTTGGAAAATGTCAGACCCTGTCTTCAGGCTGTCAGTCGCACAGTTAAAATCATGATACTAGAAGAAGTGGGTTTACATTCTATACTACCTCTTGTTGCTGGAAGACGTCTGTGTACTTCCCCAAGCCCAGTTTGCTGAACAGCTCAGGCAGGTCTGAGCCTTTCAGAGACGAGTTCAGGCTGCAGCCGTTGCTGCCAGTTACCGAAGAGATGCAGTCCATGTAGTTGCTGCTGCTGAGGTAATGCTCTGCAGCTGTCCATTGAAGGATTAAGAGAAATATGGAAAAAAAAAAATGATGATGAAGTAAGCATTAATAATCCATTTATATCTGAGCTATCACAGATGCCAAAACTTGAAGGTGCTACAAATTTAGGTTGATGAGACCACAGACTAGCTAGGTTGGTATAAGAGGCAGGTTCAATGGAGGTCAGCTGAAGTTCCATCTCTGAACTTTGCAGTGTAAAGCAGTAAAGTAATAAGCACAAACCCGTGAAGCTTGTTCTGAAGCTTATTAAACACAAAATGAAATAAAAAATGTGACCTTTTTCTCTTTCTGTTAAATTATCATGTGATTTACTGGTAAATTGTTGTTGCCCTCGATGCTCACATAGTTGACCGTTGCAGTGCTTCATAAATGTCATTGCTTGTTTATACTCGCAGCATAAATATTACAAAAATATGCTTAACTGACCAGATTTGTTCTGCTTTCTCTTTGGGCTGCTGACAGCGGAGGGAAACTCGGCGTGACTTGGCAGTCCGTTACCGGTGCCGTTCCTCTCTCGCCAGTTGTCAGAGTCGCTGCCGTTCCCGATGCCTTCCCGGCTGCTGGATCGAGACAAGGACAGCGGGGAACCCTGAGAGGGAAAAGACAGTCCAGTTTTAAGTAAGCGCACTTCGTCTCAATGGTCAAATGGTGAATATGGTCAAATAAAATGTTATATAATATACACATTATGACATGCCAAAGAGGGTGAACTTGTGGGTGAAATGTCTGACCTCGTAGGTGGTACTCATACTGGGCTTGTATGGAACATGATTGGCTCTTCGTAGCTCCTTGATGGTCTCAGCTGGCATTGACTTTGAGAAGCCCAGACCACTCCAAGTGTTGGTAGGGGTCCGTACCTCAGTCACCACAGGCTTCTTTAACATAGCTGTGTGAATACAGACATATAGTGAAGCACACATACAGAAATAATGCCAAAGAACATTTGTTACAACTAAACAACCATAAATTACCTGTGTACAATTTGAAGTTACATAAAACTATTTCTACACACTGATTTTTTTACACACTTTTTATGGCAGCAGCATCAAATCAAAGTTCTACGTATGTCAGATAGTTGGTATCTTTGGAGATAACTGCTTGAATTTCCCAGAAGCAGTTTAAGAGTCGTGAATTACACATTACTAAAAATTCTATCCATAGGGATGGATGTTTGCAAGAGGGAAATTAAGTCATCTTTCAACATACTTTTTCAGGTGACATATACTGTAACTGTTGGCAGTTGTAACCTTTATATTATGTGGCAGTCTGTCTTGACGCAAGGCTAAATTATGGGCTCCATCCAGGCAGTACTAATGACACTGCATTATTTGACCACTTACCTTTGGTTGCCAACAGCTTTTTCTGTTCATAGTCGAATGCCTGAAATGACAGCAGACATTTTTAATTCCTTTATTATGTAATAGCACCCAAATTGTGTGGTTTTGGGTACGTGTATCCGTGTGTGTACCTGCATGTTGGCGAAAGAGGTCTGTGGTGCCAGTCTGATTCTCTCCCTCTCGTTCTGCTGTGCTGCCCTCTCAGCCGCCCGCTCGCTACCGGGCGCCCTCTTATCCGCCACAGGGCTGTCTGACGAGCTGGACTCAGCATCCGAGAGGAGACAGTCAGAACTGTTGGGATTACACAGAAGTACAGTGTAGTGAGTGAAGAATATCTAACCTAAAAGAGAGGTAGGAAAAGTACAGAGCCACAAGGCACTGTTTCATTTTATTATCTCACCACACGAGCATGGAGGCTGTTAATGTTCCTGGCTCACCAGGTTTGACTATCCAAGTTTTTATTATTAAGAAACAATAACCGATCCAGTACTTATGCCAATAATTAAACCCCTGAATCTCCATATGTTATCATTTAATTTTACAATCATCTAGTATCTCCAATTTTTAAAAATAAACTCTGCATGCCTGGGTTTGATCCCATTCAGCACACTTTCATTCCAGTGTTTCTGTGGCTTTGTCCATGTGTGAAGGAATTAATCGAGGACTGCCAAACAGCATGAGCTGTAAACGATGTCAGTGGGGATGCTAAACAGAAACAGGACGAGCTGTAAATGATTTCTACATTTACACATACTGTAGATGGGAATTCTTGGTGCCCTGCAGGAGCTCCACAGCCTGTCGTTTCCCTGATGACGTCTTACATGAAGCCAGCATCTGTTTCAGCTCGCTCCCATTGGCTGAGTGTGAGGGGCTTCTGGGCATGCCCACTTCTACAAATGTGTCAGATCCTGAAGGAAACAAACACGAGAGATTACAGCTATCTTCTGTAGAGAAAATACACAATACTGTGAGAACCGAACTGAGAACTGAAATACTTCATGTTCCATCTCTTTTTTCATATATATATATATATATATATATATATATATATATTTCAACCTGAACAGTCTGTGTGTCAGCAGTGCCAGTGTAAAGGAGTGTGTGTGGTTTAGTGGGCATATGTAAATGTGCAAGAGTTGAACAAGTCTCAGCTGAATCCAGGATTAATTAAAAATAACAGCAGCAGTAATTATCGTGGTTTTCCCCTGCTACTCCGCTTTCAGCCTGACAGGAACCTGCTCTGAGTAACAGGATGTGTGTGTGTGTATGTATGTATGTGCATAATCAAACATGGTGCACTGTATAGCGTAAAATAATATGATGTCAGCGAATCTAATGAAGCTCTCGCTAATGTTTGAACAGTCGCCCTGCACTCTTCTCATTCGAGTCGAGTCAGACTGGGCGAGCCAGTCCAAACACATTCTGGGACACAGGAGGAGGTAAGGGAGGGAGAGGAAACCTTACTGGGATGCACCACATCGGGGGAGAACCAGCTCAGTAAACAGCGGGGAAAACCGAGACGCGTGAGAGTGAAAGTTTGAGGGGAAAACCGCGAGCGTAGGACCTAGAGGAAATAAGGGCCTTTCTGAACCACGAGGAGACCAGCAGTTAATCTGTCTCCGTTCCAACACAATAAACGCAGACAGAGGGGAGTGTGAGGTTAGCAGGACAGTATAGAGAAATAGAAATAAGTTCATTCGAGGCATTTTCCTGGGTTTAAGGGTTACATAAATCTCAAGTGGAAAAGCTTAAATTGGACTTTTATGTTACGTCTGCAAGGCTAAGCTGCCAGCAGCGTGAAAAATAATCAAAAATTATGTCCATCCAAGGTTACAATCACACATAAATCACAAGATTTTAAGTGTGTCTTTAACATAACTGACTCACAGGAAGGCAGCAGTCCTGCTAATAAAAGAAGGAAGCGAATATTTAAAAAAAAAAAAAAGTGAATGTATTTCCTTAAAAAACTAAGCTCAGTAGACATTACAGATGATAGGCATGAACTTGAACAGGATAGGCTTTATATTTTGGATGAGTTGATAAGCTAGGAAATGGAAACAGATACGGCCAGGGTTGTCTCTATGCTATATTAAGTGTCTGCATACAATTTCAGCACGCACAGCAGTCTAGACAGTCATAAATTTCAGGCTGCACATGGGCAGTTGATGTGATTTACAATGCACGGACCCTTGCAGCTGTGACCAGGTAAAGTATAATTCACTGTTTAAGACATACCTACTTTTATGTTTCTGACCTGTTACAAAATAAGTTACATTTTACTATAAAATAACAGCAATGATGGAAGATTCTGCAGGAAAAATACTGTAGTTTAGCCACTGAAAAATGTTGACATTTTGCACAGTGTGTCTGGGTTTCTTCAGAGGATTACCTTCATCTGGGCTGGACTTGCTGGATAGCGGTTCTGATGGATTGTGTCCACTGGCCTCCTGGACAGAATCACATGGGGCTGGACTCAAAACAGTTTCTGCAAGTGATGCAGTTGCTATCCTTCCATAGACTGAGCCAGGATGCTTAAATAACCACACACAGAGATACATATACAGACAAAAATTAATACAAGACAAGTGAAATTTACTAAGTGAACTTAAAGTAATGCAACATATGGTGTATAAATGACCAACCTTGACATGTCCATTGAGAGTGCAGGGGCCCTTGGTACAGTCAGGGACTCCGTTGGGCTGCTTGTCTATGGGGGTGAGGCCAGGCGGAGGGGACGGTGTGCTCTGTGTGTAACCCTGCACGCCTGACAGCAGGATGCTGCTCAGGGTGGCCTGGGTGGCAGGGTGCAGCATCAGCTGTGATGAGAAGCCTAAAAAACATAAGCAGTTACAGAGTGTAGCATTAACAATTCTGAATGTTTACTAGTTCATAAAAGGATCCTCAAGACCTGTAGGTCTCTGTCTGTTTGCTCTTGGCTGCTCTGAAACGGCTCAGCAGCGATTCATCAGTCTCAAATATCATCCAAGAGTTTTCATAATGTTAATTGGCATCAATTACCCAATAGTTTTTCTTTAACTTAAAAATTTAATAATGACAATTATTAAAAACGTATTAAAATCTAAATTTGATGATATGTTCCTTAGATTTAAAACTTTAAAACTTGTGTTAGGTTAGACAATTTGTGGACTGTGAAAACGAGATGCTTTCTCATCTTGGTGAGTGTTCAACTGCTTGAAAATGTTTTATTTTACCTAAGAGACAAACAAAAGAAAACAAAAAATAAGAAAACATTGGTGAATCCCAGAAATTAATGGGCACTAACAAAATAAGAGCAAAACCTGGATATGAACAAAAATAAGAGAAAATGTGTTTGTTTGTCCTCTTTGAGGCCTATTATGACATAAAATAAAACATTTCAACTAACTGAAATGATATTTAGGAGTCCAGTACTCCCACATTAAAGTAAGATGAAGTACAGATGGACAAACTGGTCAAAATACCAACCTTGGGTGCTGGTAAGTGAACTGGGCCATAGGGAGGGAGAGGGTGTGGGGGTGCTGGGGCTCGGGGTCTGCAGGGGGCTCATGGAGGAGTTTAGGCTGTTGAGGACGGCGTTTGGGGCAGCAGTGTTCGTGAGGGAGTGCGGCGCCGTTGCACCCAGGAAACCTGAGCAGAACAGAAAGGAACGGGGCAAAGAAAGGAGAGAACAGGAGATAAATAGATCAGCGGTGGTCCTGTCAAAGCACAGAGCCATTTTTCAAGTTAATCACATGTTACACTAAGGCCCTCAGAAAATAATCTTGATCTCCCAGCTATTTAACTGGAATTCCATCAAACTGTCATCAACCAGACAGCAAGAGAGAGAATTTCTTACATTTCTACAAGGTCATGCATGCAAAAGTACATATCTAGTGTGTCCTCATACCCAATAAAACCATGTTATTGAGAGCACCAACAATGTGGTGCTTGGTGGCTTAACCCAAAGACAGTGTATGAAAACAGAAAGAAGCAGGTCTGTGGCTTTAACAAGGGGCTAGTTTGGCTCCAGGAATAAGGCCAGGGATTCTTCTGGCAGACTGGCCTGTAATCTGAGGAAGACAAGCATGTAGCAATTACTAAAGGCCAGGATGTGGCCATCCACAGCTTCACCCCCGGGCCCCTGGGTTTAAAAGAGACAGCAAGAAACCAACCATTTCTACTGTTCTGGGACTTCATGGCACAATGTTTTGTTTTGTGACCAATTTTTTAAATTTAATTTCCCCTGTCTTCCCCATTCCCCTCATTTGATGAGTGCTCGAGGGCATAAAATAAAGGATATCTGGAAAAAATGTATTTATTAAATGTCAGCACACAGCATATTCTTATCAAAAACAGACAAAATGTGTAAAAAAAAAATGAATCTACAATTCCAACAAATGTATTCTGTATTTATCAACACAATACAGATCCAATATCAGTGCTCACCCACCCAATATGTCCTATATATTATGGATATTATTGTCATATTCCTTTCAATCATGAAAAAACAATATCTAAGTAATATAATGTAGATTTGCTGTGGTTAATATTTGATGATATACTTCGATAAACCAAACAAACTGCATTTATATTGAAGATAAACTGTGATGGATCTCTTGCCAGCATGTGCTTTAGGCTATGAGCTACTTCCTGTCAGCTTGTTCCACTATCTGCTTTTCCTACCGCCACTGATGCATTACTCGTGTCCTCATTTCCATGTTTTTAAAGCCTGGACCAAAACAATAAAAAAAAAAAGTCAAGAACGGTATCATATGAGAACAAAAAAGCAGATAATTCGGGCTACATATTTTTTCTATTACACTACTCTTAGTAGATTCAATTAAAAGTCACGCTTGGAAACAAAAAGATCCCAACATGTGTTCCAAGCTGAACTCTGTGCCTTCATGTTGAGGTCAGCGCTGCAGAAAAACAAACTCCTACGCGATTCTAACCATTCATCATCCTATGAATCATAAGCTCGCGATTCATTCAAAGTGGCACAACTAAATTCGTATTGAGGTTATTTTCTGATGGTTTGCTGATCAAAGATTTGAACATGCGGGACTCGTTTCATGGTAAGAAATTTCAGTTCTGCAAACAAATAACTCCTACCGTACACTGCATATAGAGATGGCGGTGCCATAACTCACTGCCTGTGACTTATGTGGATGTTGAGAAGAGATTTGAGTCTGATTTTAAAATCGCTTGCACTCAATTATTCAGTTAACCAGATATATCCTCAATGGATGAGTTGCTAGTGTTGAGTGTGTGAAGCTGCGAATGACATTGATGTATTAGGATATTAATTCCTCTCCAAAGACATTTAATCTCTAGGGCATTTCATGCAAGGTAAAAAGAGGATTGCTTCTTATTTTTCCTCATGAATTGGTCTATTAAAAGAATAAAACTAACACAAGTAGCACTTTTTTAACAGGTTAGACAATGTCATTACCCAGATTGCTCAGCCCCAGGCCAGCTGAGGCCAGGATGTCCAGGCCAACGGGGCAGATGAGTGATGGGGACGGGCCATTGGTGGCAGGATTCAATGGCACAGAGGGTGAGGAGGACGAGACCCCGTTGCTCTCCAGACCCAAGAGGAACTTTCGGGCTTCGTACATATTCACTGCATTCCTCTCCACGCTCTTGACTATTACAGACTGAGGGATTGAGGAAGCATCAGAGAGGCAAAAGAGGAAAGGCGGGGGAGAAGCAAGGGATAGATAGAGTATGAGGGAATGTTGGCACCAGAGACAGGGAGTGAAAGGGAGGATGAGGGGGAGACAAACATAAAGGGGAGGAAGGAAGAGGGAATTAAGGGTAGATTAGAAGGATAAACATTGAGGCAGTGTGGGAGAAAGAAGAAGACATGAGAGCAAAGTTTGAGAAAAAGCATTTCTGTATAAATTGCATGACACATTATATCTAACCTCATTGATACTAGTGAAGAGAATATGAGGCAATACTAGATACTCAATGGCACTTAAGCAGTAAGAATTATAAAGAGGAAAGATTTTAAATCAGTAACATTTACATTTTCCACATCACCAAAAACCCTGCTGTTCATAAACATCAAATAAAAATGAACATGAGCACAAATCACGACCTGGCTCTTTATGTTTTTGCCAGAGTTAAGCTTTTGAAAAATGTATTCCAATCACGATCAGTCTCTCAGTCAGTCAGACACACACACACACACACACACACACACACACACACACACACACTCCTTTATGGGCCTGCCAAAGTGCCGGGAACACAGAGGCTACGGCATAGCATTTGGAGAGGCTTTTTGGATTACTGCTGTCACCTCGTTAAAATGTTTAAGTGAAGGGTTCTTAAGAGGATCTGGGCTGGGTCAGTGTTTACACTGGCACCTCGACACCAGTCCCCACAGGCCTGTCTGGTTTGGGCATCAGGCCCTGGCTCAAGAGTGGGACGTGGGCACCTCGGAGAGACAATCAGGACTGGGCCAAGTGGTGAAATCTGATTAGGAATATTATGTGTTTCAGAACAGTAGACCATGAGTAACATCAGAGGTTGGCTTTGAATGTAACAGGTGTGCACCACAGTTATTGTAAGAGGTTGCAAATCACAATCATATGGAAATGAACATATTTCATTAATATGGGCTGTATTCACTAAAATGTGAATGAGTGGACCACCAATTTACTGCTTAATTTAATTTAAAAACATGCAAATCAAGCCAGTTACTTTTTTTAGTTGGAATAGCTGAGGCATAATAAAAAAGATTGAGCGTTCTCATCCATCAGGTGAAACATGCATGGCAGGCTGTGTGCAGATGAGAGAGCGGAGTGATTCCCTGCTGTGGCAGATGTTGATTTGCCAAAACTCTTCTCAGTGTTGGTATGGCATGATTCCCTTCAGTATACGCTTCCAGGTTTTCCTTTTCATAATTCATGAAATGGTGATGAAATGTGACATGGCAATCTATAATTTATTTCGATGTCATACTTTGACATTTGACAGAGGCTCATTCCCATATGGAACAGTGGCTTATTTGTTTCTTGGTAGTCTTTTTTTCCCCTTTCTGTCTGACACAACATTTAAACAAGTAAGACAGCAGATATGTTTTTTTTTTCTCAGGAGGAAAACTCGGGATATGTTTTCTTCTAAAACCTCTAAAGAGGAACCAGTGGCATTGTGAAAACGGTGGTCGAGGAAGCTGCTGGAGCTGAAGCGGTTGCTGTGAATACCGCAATATACAAATATAAGTTGTGTGTATGTACGTATATACTTTATATTTATATTTTAGCAGTAGCAGGAGCATTCGGTGAAGAGAAAGCAGAAAAATGTTGTGATAGTCATTTCCGGTAAGTAGCAGCCATACTTGAATTGAAACAATACAATCGTGCTGAAAATGGAGCACTACTTCAGGAAGTACATAGTGTATACAGTGTACTACATAGAAGTGTATAAATGGAAGTATCCAAACTGAGCAACTGTGTTATCATGCTTATGTTTGCTAACTAAATACAAAGTATGGTGGAGGCTGAGGGGAATGTCATTAGTTTTGCAGGTATGTAGTCATAAAATAAAGTGCTATCATTACTATTGTTTTGTGCCGTTTCTTTATTTTCTTATTTAGTTTTGCACATTTTAAAGACCACCTAGAAATCGGCATGGCAAACTAGTTTAAACTATTAAGCTTGATTGGCTCACCAGTGTTATTGTAATGCAGCCTCAGGGGAACACGAATATCTGTACCGAATTTTATGGCAACCCATTTCATAATTGTTGAGATATTTCAGTGTGGATAAAAGTGGTTGACCAACCAAACGGATCCCTGGAGCCATGCCACTGGCATAGCTGAAAATCCCCTAAAAACTTTCCATGATGTGTGAGTGTAAGCCTGGTGTCATACCTTGCTGGGCTGTTTTGGCTTTGGTTTGATGCTGATGAAGACATCCAGCTGCTCCATGAGTGCTGTGATACACTGGGGCTCCACTTCGATGTCCTCTTTAATGTCAAACATTAATACCAGAGGCAAGCAGCCCTGTGGAGCAAACACAAAATAAAGGTTGACTTATGCCAGCTGCAGGCTAATAATCTTTCCGAGCCTGCCTGGTATTCTATAACATAACTCTGTTCCTACATTATAGGCTATTTCTCATAACAGTAGTAAATTTCCTTTTATACTATACCATTTGGGGACCTACATGTTAGCCATACCAATAAATACAAGATTCACTGCTGGATTCATCCCACACAGAGCTTGGGAAATTCCGCCAAGAGCAATCTGTTTTGCATGATCACCACCACAAGCGCCACAGACATCTATATTTTGGGCCGAGTGCTGGACAGCGCTCCTATTGTGAGTGGGTGTAATTAGCAGCAGAGTATAGGGCCAGGCTGGCTCTGACAGGGCCTGAGATTGGAGCTGTAATCTACAGTCTGGCTGGAAGAGGCCAAATCACACAGTACACAACTGAGAGCAGGACTCCTCTCCCTCCCCTCCTCCTGAACGACAGCACTCCACTTTTACTTTCACAGCGACTCCCCCACTCCTCTTTATCCCATCTCTTCTTTCCCAACCTCCTCTCCCATCCTCTGCTCTCTAGACTTCTCCTCTCTGCCTCGTAAATCAATTGTTTTTCACTTTCTCACACAGACAGACAGTGAGAAGATCCTACTTGTGTGTCCAGGCCTAGAGAAAGTCATGTTTAGTCACTGCAACAACTTTGGCATTTGGTAAATGTCTTAGGGGCCAAATGGGAGACCGCAGACAAAGAGAAGGCAGCTTTGGCAGAATTACTGCCCCACATTATGGATCTCCAAACAGAAAGCCAAAGCTGTTTACGCCTGAGATGTCTTATATGCACCAGCTCAGCAAAAGCTTTTAGCCAAAGGTAATTAAACAACCATTACTTTTACACATTTTTGAAACAGACATCTGATTGTATTCAGTAATTCAGATAAGGGTAGTCTCAGTGGTCACAGGCAACATGACAAGAATGACCACAGAGCGTTTTTAACCAACAGAAATTTAAATGTGAGGCGCTTCCTCCTGCTCCAAAAACTAATGGTAATGTGTGGATCTCTGAATTACAGACGGGGCTGAGGGTTTAAATCCACCAAATTCTACTGTATATACAAGCCAAACCAGTACCATTAACACCAATAAGGATAATCTGTATACAGACAGGACATTAACAACTCAAGCCAAGCTGATGCAAATGCGTCTGTCTGTCTCACATGCAGGTATGTGGCTATAAATCACGCAGGCTAACCTTGAGTCGGCTACAGATTGTTGTATAACTGGACATTTCAGCGGCCCGAGCAGAGCCAAGAAAATCTCTTTCAAGGCTACTCAAAACCCCCAAAGGCAATCATGGTTTACTCCTTAAACCTCATCTCAAAACCCACGCATCTTTCACACATACCATGATGATGTTAGTGAAACAATGACATCCATTACATCTACCACACAGCATGTGAAATCTGTAAATGTAAGGAATACGATGCCAATGTCATCCGTTCACCATGAAAACAAAGTGCAGTCGTTTAAAGTGATTCTTTTCAACACACACAAGGAAACACACCATGAGGTACTGCCGTGCCAGGCAGACCGATTCAATGGTGCCCTGAATGTAGACTGTGGATTTCTTCTGGGGCTGTTGGGGTCAGGGAAGTGGATCTGGGCTCCCGTTCTCTGGGTGATGTGCTTGATGTTGCTTCCATTGCGACCCTTCATGAAGAGGTGGTGCTGGGGTGCGATGTCCAGGTGGGTGGTGACTGAGATGGTGCTTGCCAGGCTACCAGCCAGGTGCTCCAACAGCAGAGCTGTACCCCTCTGAGTAGACAAAGATGAGAAGGCAGTAGATAAAACACATGAATATATACAGATTTTAATATGTTATATATCATTTCATTCTAACGTCTCTTTGAAAGTATGCTTAGACGCAGCGGTCCTCTGAGCTCTAAGCTAGCTCATGTTATCTACAAACTATAGCTGAGACTGTAGGTATTTGGTGACCTGATGGTGGTGTTAGATAAAAGGTCAAAGGATCACTAAAAAAGTTCATCCTGAGCGGAACATTAAAGTCTGTATCAGGTTTCATGGTCATCCATCTAACAGTTGTTGAGCATTTTGTATGAGCAGTGTGCAGTAGAATACACAACAATATCTAACAATAAAACCAGAATATAATGAACAATTTACTGACCTCTCACAAGAATAATAAACGGCACAAACGATGTGACGAAGAGTTAATGAACAAAAGAACAAAGCTGACACATTATTTCATTTAGAGCCGGAGCCAGGCCACATTACAAACTAACTGGTTAAAGAGGAGAGCAGCAGAGCCGTGTTGCCAAGAGAAAACACGAGTGTTTTCTATTTAACCAGTGGAAACTATTGTGTTTTCCACTGCATCTCCTGGCCAGTTGAATAGTCTCATTCCTCGATGTCTCTGCAAGCCATCACTTGGCCAAGTAAAGTAAGTAATTTCCAGCGTGCAACGGGAATTCACACACTGTGGCCAGCATAACACAACAATCCACAGCGGTTTTGGCAATCCTCAGAGGTGTTCCAAGGGTCTCACACCACCACATAACATAGCACACATATTCCCCCTAATCCCTCTAGGCTTCATCTGGCACGCTTCCCAATCTGGACTGACCCCTCAGACCTACCACACACTCACGGTCTGTGCTTCAGCATACATACATATGCACTATAACTGTACGCAGGACACAGCAGATATACGCAATAGCATGCAAACTCAAACTAAAGTGCATGAACATAGATGAATAATTAAATATGTAAAAAAAGAGAGTTGGTAGAGAGATGAGACATTTCAGATGCCAGTTGAGGAAGTGCATCTGTGTGTGCTGTATAGATACATAAAATACACAGTATGTTTATACATAAACAACCTGCAGAGTGGCAACACAGTCATTTCAAACAGAAACGTAACTCAGAGCCTTCTGGACAGTACAGTAGCAAGGCAGTGTCTATCTTTTAGTGGAAAGCTGACCCAGCAGTCATGCAGCTTGAGCGACCAAACATCTCTCAGCACTCTCTTGCCCCTGTGGTGTCGTAAGTAATGAGGCAGTTTATACGAGTAAATTGAGGAACGCTGACAGTGATAGTGGGTTTTGACATGGTGCAGCTTTGGAAACCTTTTCTTGGTCTGTGGCTCGCCATGTAAACAGGTGGAGAAGACTGAGGGTATTAATGCAAATATTGTTACACTGACATGACTGACAAGGAGCGCAGAGGTCAGGGTTCAGTTAGTTATTCTAGCGCAGGACTCTCACAGGACACACACACTGGCTGCTGGGAGGGTTGAACATGTGACCTTTATGACTTGGTCTCTTCATAATTTTACAATAATTAATTTCAAAATTAAAAATAAGGAAAGTCTTAATCAGAATTTATATTGTTGATATAATTGTTATTGGTGCAGAAGACAGACAAACTCTAAAATGGAAATTATATTGCTTTAACTTGTGAAGCTTTGCTGCTTTGCTTAATTTCCTATATTTGAAAATTGGATGTCTTTGGACCATTTAACAAAGCAAGTTACTTAAAAATGTCACTTTGGAAGATCTAGGGAGGTGGAACAGGTTTTCTTTCCACTATTTTCTGACATGGACTGATTCGTTAAATCAAATAATATATTAGATAATCAAAATAATTGTAAGTTGTCTTACGAAATAGATATGGATGTCTCTCTGTTTGCAGATTAAAGACAGACTTGTTCAAGTTCAATGTTGACTGTCGAAGTAGAGAGGGTCATCTCTTAATCGCAGAGTTGGCGGTTCAAGTGCCTTTCATGTTGCCACCAGTGTGTGAGAGTGTGTGTGGGTGAGTGAGAGGCAAACTGTAAAGCACTTTGGGTTAAGTACACAGTTCATGTCATAAACTGAATTTTATGGTAGTTTTCTTTTTGAAAGCAACAAATAAAAAATTCAGATTCAGTGTGATTGTATTGTTTTTGACTTGATGATACAGAATTATGTATTTAGATTTTTATAACTGAACAGAAACCTCTGATCATTCCATTCACACACTTCACCTCCAAATGACCACAACCGTGCTCACCTTGACAGCGTTGGCGTTATTCTGTGAGCCGCGAACCACACCGGTTGCCCTGTACAGGCGAGTTGGGGGCTTGAAGGAGACTGTGAGGTTGTAGGTCTGCGAGATGTGCTGCACGGTGGGGGAGCTGGGGTCGGATTGCATGATGGCGGGAAGCTCGAAAGACAACACAAGAGGGAGCAGCTCCTGCAACATGAAGGGACAGAAGGAGAGGGAGGAGGGAAAAGAAAGTGTAATGACAGCGAGGGAATCATCACATTTCGATGATCATGGCGTGACTGGCACATCATGATGGCTGCTGAAATACTGAAGTTATGTAAATTTGAAGAGCTTATTGTTATGCTGACACTGCTGCTGTGAGAAAAATTTGAAATAAAACATGTTGTACCAGAACAAAATCAGAACAGGCAGAGGATTGCGGCTTGCGTCACACTGTGCTGTCATTCAGGCTGATTAATACCATTTGGACACAAAGTAAAAACACAGAGGTAAAAGAGTGATTTATTTACATAGTGTAGACTTATGTGAACTGACGCACAGACATAACAATCCTTCCTTTAACAGAAGGTGGCAAAACTTGGAACCTGTCAGCTCAAATAAATCCACAGATGTTAATCAAAATGAGGTCAGCAGCGCCGGCAATAAGAGAGACACCCTTTGTTACGGTAAGTATACTACAGTGTACTGTGGTGGTATCACATGGGAGATTGATTTAAACATTATGGCTACACAGTCATTCTGCAAAGCATCAGTGGTCTATGGTTCATTCTCATACATTAATTTCAAGTCACTGAATCAAACCGCAGAAGCAGCAACATACATCAGCTCTTGTCATTTGTATCACAGCAGTAAGTCAAACAAAACAGATGCAGACAGGAAGGCCTCGTTTCACGCATACACATACTTATGCATGCATGGGAGGCACACACCCATACAGAGACAAACTGAAGGGAATGTACGTACACACACTTACAAAGAGGAGAATGAATACACACTCTCTCACACACACACAGTGTTATCCAAACAGTGACTCTTGGGCAGAGCGCCACTATGGTTTTGGCTGCCAGTGAAGGGCAAGAAGCATGAATTGCTCTGACCAAAGAAATGCAACCCTGATCAGTCCCATATGCGCTTGGCCTTACATTTATATCACGTTTCAGCACTCTCCCTCAGAGGGCTCAAGAAATTTAGGTCAGCACTGAGGGAAATGCAAGAGAGGACACGCAGAACAGCAGGAGTCAGGCACTGAATGAAGAATAGACTGATTTTTATGGTGGAGCTGAGCTCAGCGTTTTTTTCAAAAAGTCTACCTGGCAGATATAAGTTTCACATGTATTCAATCTGAAAGTGCCATTAAAGAGGCTCAGTTCTCCTGACAGAAGAGTGAGAGATGAAGAAAAATGAAAATATCTCTGAGGTAAAGCAATTGGACGGACCTTTCATCACCTGTTCGTCAGCTTCATCCCCAAAGCTCCTATGAAATCCCCTGAGAATCAATCACCTCAACGACCGACTTGTTCCAGACTCAAACAGATCTCCACCCAAGAAGGCTCCAGGAATACAGGAGACCTTACAAGTCCACTGTAACATGTCTGAATGTTACGGGACGTTACTTTCATCGCTGGCCACTTTTGTTTCAGGATCGATGCGAAGAGGATGTGGTCTCAAGGCCACACAAGACCAAACACAGCTTACTGTATCCTGTTGTGTGCTGGCAACCTCAACAACAGGGATCAAGACAGTGGAGTAAACCCCCTTCATCCTGTGTTTTACACTGTGTGGTTTTAAAGGACCAGTGTGTAGAATGTAGTGGCATCTAGCCGTGTAGTTGCTGACTGCAACCCCCTGGCTGCAGCGTCGGTAGACATAAAAGGCTCATTCTAAAACGTTAGTAAAAACAAACCTTACTTTGAGGTGATTATACACAAATCAAATAAAGTTATGTCTGTGATATTCCAATTCTGCCACATTCTGATCATTTATGGTTAAAAGTACAAAGTTATTTAGATCATTTATAAGCATAAAAAAGGTTCTATGCAAACATTCAACACGGAGGCTTATAATACTAATGTATACTCACTATAACTGACTATAAAAAAGGGGGTTATTCATGACAATAGAAATGTGGACTGAGTAAAACTTTTTAGACGCTGAAACATGAAAAACAAAAGCACAGACATAAAAAGCTTGCACAGTATATAAATACATAAATCCCCCTTAATCTTACACACTGGACCTTTAATATTGACACAACCACACCTACAGAAAATCCCCTATCATCCCTCTTTTTAAAAGGAATAGGAATATTTTGGGCTTTTTTTTTTAAAGAAAATAGAGAGTTAGATGAGAAGAACTCACATTTGTCTGTTCAATATGAAAATAGTCATTGTTTAAAGGACAACTTGTCGTTTTTTTTCTTTTACCATGGTAAATGATACCATGGTATTTCTTTTAGCATGGTAGAAATCTTCTCATCTAACTGTCCTTTGAAGCCAAAAGGGTGCAAAACAAATTCAATGTTTGTTAAAATTGCTATTCATTAATAAATATAATTAGATATCTGCCATCTGAAAATACAGCAACACCAACATCTACAAAGCAACCCTTTAATTCATTCAAAAACATTCACTGTGGACAAGGTAATATGCAACGATGTGTTGACGTATATCTGTGAATATATTCTATTCATGCAGAAATTTGTTTATTTGCATGCTCGCAGTTAACTGAAGAGAAACAGAAATTATTATAATTAGTAAAAATATATATATATATCTATTCATGATTACATATAGATTGTGTGACACTCACACAAACACAGTTCATACTCATCCATACACAGAGATATATACATTATGACTGAATGACAGAAATGTCGGTTTATAGATGAGCTTTTTCTTGGTGAGGCTCCTTCCATTTGCTGCATTTGATGAAATTGCCTCCTGGGTAAGTGATGTAGCTCATACATAAATTCAAGCCGTGTATGAAAGGATTGTCTTGTTGTGAGTGTTTTAAGAAACAGCACAGAGGGTATCTGAGTATAAATGAATGAAGCATCAAGGTCTGGTTCCATTGTAAGAAGCCAAGTTGACCAAGAGGGAAACCTGTCTTTTGATCCACCCTCGTCATCCGCTGACTGTGTATTCTTTGGAGGCCAGAACAATCTTTGTGGTTCCCTACAGCTTATGTTATAAACCCCTTTGGACACGCTGCTACAGTTAAGTTTGATTATTCTTTTTTTTTTCAGCCAGAGCAAAAAAAAAGTAGATGAACTGGGCTGCGGCTTACTGCTTATGAAAACAACCATTAAGCACGGAGAGGTATGGGTATGCATACATGCCGACATTTGCCAATACACACAGTGAAAATATCCAGCATGACCTTCCCCTTCCTCTCTCTATCCATCACACACACTTCACCCACTCAGTCATTCTCACAGCCTTGTTAGTGTTGGTCAGTCTATAGTGGAGGAGCGTGTTCACTGTAGACAACTGCTGCGGTGTTGAAATAAAGCAAAAGTTCAGGGATGTAACACTTCACGCGAGCATAGAGGTCCTCCGCCCACAGAGCTGAGGCTGGAGGTCGGGCTTCCAGTCAGACTGAAACTGAAGATGAAGAGGACTCTAGGAAATAGACTGGAGATGGGCCTGCCAAAGGGGCTGAGGATCATGCTTGTATTTTACATATGCTCAAGGGAAGTGGTCTGGGAATAGGTTAGGAATGGTGCCTAAGGCTTAGAGGAAGTGCTGAAACTGTGCCTGGAGTGCACAATTACGTACTGTAGCCCTGAAGCTTTAACATTGGTAGGATTAGGTAGGGAACTTAGCCATCTTGGAAGTCACTGTTTGGAGTGATGCACTTGGTAGCCAATGAATAAATTACAGGAAACAGGATTTCAGACTAGCACATGAGCTGGTGGGGGTAGTCAGTCAAGATAATGAGTAAGCATGAATGGAGTGCTTCTGACAAATTTAAGAGGAGGAGGCCGGCACTGTGAGGTTGCAAACGGGCCGAGGTTCACAAGTTTACTCAAGTGGTGTGGCCAGAAGCAGGGGGAACAGGATATAGTGTGGGTAGGGTTGTAAACATGAACTGCAATAGCTGGCGCGGTTCGCAGGCTAACAACAGCAGTCCACAAATGTGTTAATTATATGGGGTTTCATCAGACGCTTTCCTCTAATTAATATCTGTCAACGTTGTTGCACCCAGCACAGCCAAGCAGCATCCCTCCCTCTCTGCTGCTTGCCTTATTTGGCTGAGCAGTTATAAAATAAAAGTAAAAACGATCGATACTTCCTGAGTGAGCGACAGGACACTGGAGAGCCTTACATTTTCATGTGTCAAAGTTCAATCTGATTAAACTTGCAGCGCGAAAGAGGAGGGTCGGTTTGCAACCGGAAAGCAAATGTGTCTCGTCCTCTCCCACAGTGAAATGAATGGCTGCGCCGCGATTTATGATATGATTTCACACGCCTGCTCACAAGCTCAACGGGGTCATCAGGGTCGTGCATGCAAAAAAATGAGGCAGAGGCACGCATATATTTGGCAAAAATATGATATGATGATGCTTTTATAGTTTTTTCCCACTGTAAAAATTGGTCAGTATTGAAATCAATTGTAAACCATCAGAAATTCAATCCGACCATAGTCACTGTGCTCCATGAAGGACAGAACAAAAAAAATTTACAAGCCTGCAGGGAATGAGTGTTTGGGTGGAGTATTCCTTTAAGACAAACATGGCAGAGTTCCAACTTACCCTTATTTTTACTCGAGCTGCCTCCACCCCTCCTGGCTGCCCTGCAATGGACACCTGTTCACAATAAAAAAAGTAACATGTAAATCAGTTAGCCAGCTTTAAGCCAATCCAACACAAACAAGGGCTCAGATCGTTGCATACAGTTGCACTTAATTTCAATGTTGAAAGCAAAATCTAGAACAAACATTACGAAAACCGCAAAAGTTTAAAGGCCTCCTCTAAACTGAAACCTAATCCATTTTTGTGACATATTTCCAGTTAATGTTTTATATTCCCGAACCACATCATTACAGTTACAATGAATCTTACATTGTGATTAGAAAAAATGGCTACCACAGCTCAAGTAATTGACCTTCTAAGACAACCATGAACAGGAGAGGCCAAATTAAATCCATTTCCATAGAAATGAAGGAGGTGATAAATGGTCTCGTTAGATTTCTCCTCTCCTCTTTCCACCCTCTTTCACAGGCTAGTCAAGAATGACCTAGTGTGACTGCTCCAGAACAAACAAAAAACTGAGCAAATTTATATATAAAAGAGAAAAGAAAACACAAAGCAGGTCATGTCTGGCTCATCTTTAGCCCCCATTACTTCAACAAAAACAAAACACATGTACTACAGAATTTGCACACACACGATTTATCTTTCAAAATGAAAACCATTGTTAGGCTTCAATAAACATTGTGTGCTCAAACTTTATCCTGAATCCTTCCAGCCACAGTGAGAGTGAAAGCTAAGTGGCCAATTCATTGATTTTCACTCTTATTTATATTTGCTTATCAGCACCATTACACTTGCCCAAATCTCAAAGGCTCGGCTGCAGCCAGGAAGCTTACGAAACCAGAAACGAGAGAGAGAGGGTTCTTCAGCCAAAAGGAGCTATATTGCATCATCAGAGTAGGATTCAGTTCAGCTGCAGAGAACTGGTTTAGTCAATGACTTGTCAGTGCTATCTAACACAGGTGCACTGCAGATCACCTGGCAGTTCATTGTCATGCTGAACTGCTCATACTGCACTTTAATGGTAATTACAGCAGGATCGTGCTGAGTGAATCCAGCCACAACCTGGATCAAAACACAACTGGACCAACGTGTTTAAACCTAACAACCAAAGGTACTACTGAAGGAAGTTACTTGTGGTGAGGTGACAACAGTAAACAACAACAAGAATGCAATACACCCACTCCCATGATGCAGTGCTGTGGTTCAAGAGGTTAAAGCAAATTATCTGATGAGCAGTAAACACATCGCTCCACCCCATCCATGCCAATGTAAATCTACGTTGGAGGCAAACTAACCTGGTTGCTTTTCTCTGCCTGGTTGTTCCTGTTGGAGTCTGGGAAATGGATGTGACAGCCCGTCTCTTCCATAACCCTCTTGATGTTGTTTCCACCTTTGCCAATAACGTGGGAGTGCTCCGTGTGGGAAACATCCATCTTGAGAGTTACCCTGTTACTCTAATGAGCAGAAAAGAGAGAGTTGGGGTGAAATGATGATTGATAGCACTTCTAACAGGCCAGTAATTGAAGCATTGTACTAAGAAAAAGATGCATGTTACTATGCATGTGAAAGGCACTTAATAATAAAGATAGACATGACCAAATATTAAACTCTATAAAGTAAATTTCCACTGCATTTACTGCAAGATGCACTCAAAAAATATTGTAGCAGTAACCATCTTCGAGTGAGTGGTGGGTAATGAAACCATCTAGTATAGTGCAGTCAATAGTATTCCTGAGGCATTATCGTGTATCCAATATCCAGACAGCTTATTAAACTCACTATATAACCATCATCATATCAAATGTGTGTGTTTTTATGGCTGTGTGACATTTTAAAGTGTATAAATAAACAAAAAAACTGCACACTCTGGTTCCCGGCCCGCTCCTTTGATTGAAAATGCTGTTTTACTGAAAGGACAATGCAGCATCTGTCCCCCCTTTACCCCATGTAAATACTCTTAAGACCAAAAACGTGTTCTTTCAAATCTCTTTCACATGCTACAGTGATTTAGAAAAGTAGGACATAATAAAAAAAGAAAGAATGAAATTATGAAATACCTCAGCTGCGTCTGCTCGACTAAAACGACCTTTTCGTGACAAAACCATATGAAATGCTACAAACAAAGCCTAATCACGTGTTGCTCTATTTTGTGTGGCTGTTCAAAGTGCATGAATGATTGCCTGCCCCCAGGGGGTGCTACAGCGCAGTCGTCCAGGTATATGATTTCTTGTGTTGCCATGGCAACGAAGCCCTCAATGCACAAACTCCAATCCACGGCATAGCTTGGGATGTGACTATATGGTGGAGATTAGTGCCAAGTTGTACCACGCTGCTGAGCGCAATCTGTCTCTCGGACAGCGGGAGAGCCGAGGTGAAATACATTTGCTCCAACTGAACACCAGGAGAGGGTGAGGAAGAGCAAGAAAGGAGGAGAGAATTACACACACACACACACATGAAGTCCATCATCACTGTGATAAAGATAGTGTACCTTTGTGTCAAGAACGGACATAATTCTGTCTTTGGCTTCCCTCACATTCTCCCTCTTCCCGCACACTTTGATGTGTGGATCTGCAGGAGGGAGAAAAAAAGGGGGAAACATTAAAAGCTGGTGAGGAAGAGTGTGTGTTAAATGTGTGAGTGAGTGAGCGAGCGAGTCAGCGCTGATAAAAGGGCAGAGTGTGAGAGTGGGACACGAGTTAAACCCATTTAATCAAACATGACACAGCAGTCTGCATTTGTCAACAAATTACAGCGCGTCACAGAACAGCTCTGCAACAGTAATTGCTGCTTTGATATCTACCGAGTCTCGTTTAAGTAGGCAAGCAACCACAGAGCATGGGGAGGGCGAGCGGGTCTGTGGGATTATATTCAACCAACGCATCAGTCAGGAGAGCTCACAGAAACACCATGAGCTAAAAGAGAAATGTTCTGCTGCAATTAGGTCTCAACAGAAGAAGAAAACATTCAACGCTCATCACTTTATTTTCATTTTTCAGCATCATCCTCAAAGCGCATGATTCAGTGTGACTACGTCTGCTGTCTTCTCAAGAAATGACTACATAGCACCCTGCAAGAGAAAGTGTGACATCCTATAACCTTTCTGTAAATACACTCAGTGGGCACACCGAAAATTGTGCAAGCAGAGGTCCTAATAGCTTGAGTAAACTGTGCTTCCAGAGACCTCCTCAGCCTCGAAATACTTCAGTTAAAATAACCAAACACTGCATACTTAAACTATTCAAAGCTAATGCTTGTGTCTGTGTAGTGTTGGCTAAGCCTACATCTGGCTCTGCCGCATGCCGAACCCCTGGAGAACGCAAATGTGAAAACACATGAACACACGCACACAAATTCAAAATGTACACCCACATGTACTACACACCCCATGGTCCATCGCCCCTGTGTTAACTGTACTGAGCAGCAGGAAGTCGACTAAGCCCACTTCCAGGAATACCCCTCCCCATACGCACACTTACAGCATTTCAGATTTACAGTATAGCCTTTAGACAGGCCTCGCTGAATCAGGGTTAAAAATCAGGGTTTACTGTTACAAAGTCGTTGGGACCTCGGAAAACCCTGTAAGTGCATGTTTAGGCTTTCAAGGAGCTCGGGAGTGAAACACCTAGAGGAAAAAAAGGTCAGGACATTTTTTTGAGATGACAAGGAAAGTTCTCAATTTACAGGAAGTTTTTGATGTATAACTACGTCACAATATTGACTCATAAAGGCCAAAACCGAGATGCTCTCTGCGGAGCTGCAAAATACAAGAATGATCTCAGTCTTCTTTAAAGAGAGGCAAAAAACGTGGGTTGGACAGAATGAAGAATTCTGTTTTTTAGATGTATCAGAGGGAGGTTTAGCTCTCTGTTTAATGTGGGACTGGGAACTATGGGGACCGTACTATACTAGCAAACAAGCACTGATCTTTTTGGAGTGTCACGGGTCAGACAAGCTCAAAACACGCTGCCAGAGATGCTAGATCATATGGGAGAGTAACAATATCTCTTAGAAGACTTGATGGGTAGGAATTAAACAAAAAGCAAGCCACAGTCTGAAAGAGGCAAACAAAACCAAAGAAAACAAAAGAAACAAGAGCAGAAAGAGCGGTCAAAGATCTATCACAGTATCTGCATTGATTCCAGGAAATTTTCCCATCATACAGCTGCTGCTGTGAACAATAGAAATCCCTCAACTTCCTCCTGTGGTACCTATTCTGACCTCTGGAGGGAGTAGGGTTCTTCCAGGATTTGACCTGCACAGCACATCTGGCAAACATTAGCCAGCCTAAACGAGTGTTGCAGTCATGATGTAGAACACCCCCGCATTTTTGAAATGAAGTGTGCTGTGTGCTCTTTTTTTTTTTTTTTTTTTGATGATTGATTGTGGAATAAAAAATGAACACCTTAAGTCTTAATTTGGCACACACAACACCTAGAAAAGCAAACGAAAAAACAAGAGAAGACTTGCAGCTGCAAAAAGTGAGCCTTTTCAGTTGCACAGATTTTTTTACATGGTTACACTTGACGGAGAAGAAACCTTTTGACCCAGAGCTCTGCACTGGCAAAGTCAAAGCATTTTTCCAGCTGAGGACTACATTTGAAAATACCACACAAATGAAGAGAATTAAGTCCTTTTGGCTCTGCATTTCTCATTCAAAACATCTGCGGAAATGTTGAAACAGACAATTGGCAGGTAGGAGGAGTATTAAGATATGCATCACCTCAAAACAAAACACAAACTTAAATTGGTTTTAGAAATAAAAACACGACATCTCACAGTATCGACTCCTCTGTCGCACAGTTCTGAAGTTGGAGATCTCATACGGTTCCTCGCTATATTATATCGCAGTGCTGATGATTGCTTGCCCCGGAGGCTAACAACTGGTCTTATCACACTTACGCAGGTGGCAGGGACAGCTAGCTGCAGGTGATAAATGAAATAGAGGAGCTGGCATTTTGATGGAGCGTGGCCCTGTATGGGGGTTACAAACATACAAAACCCCCTCACATCTGCCGCTATCCTGCAGAGTATAACCGATTCCAGACCGCACATAAAAGGCTAATGCAAAATTCCAGGAAAACAAGGCAAAGTGATACTTAAAGAGTATGATTTTAGATTGGGATAACTCAAAATAATCAGAACCAACAAAACAACTATGTCATCGGCTATTTTAAGGGCACAGTAAGTGAGTTTTGTGTTGCTCATATCCAGTGAAAGAGTGATGAGGGATGAAAGGAATGTGGATTGTTGTCTCAAGTAATTTTCCTGATGACTCGTGTGAGGTTTCGAACACCAGGTATTGCATCTTCAATCACGTACAGTAGAAAAATGTCTATTTAGACATCTTGCCCTTTCTCTTACCATCACGCCCTCCCATGAGTTCAGGTTGTTAAAACACACATCTCTTCTCCTCCTACAAATGCATTCGTTCAGAAAATAACTAAGTGAGAATCCAACATTCTTCCCCTCTCTGCTCCTCTCGGTTTACGCAACACAGAGGAAAAAAATCCGACAGGCTACAAATCATGGGACAAAGCTTTAAATATCCTCACTTCGTATACAGATCATCATTCCCAGGTGGTGTTGGAGGCAGGTTTTGTGAATGAACTAATACTGATGAATGGATGGTTATGTGTGAACGGATTGCCAGGACTTAAGAGTTGATTAAGCATCCAGAGGGAAAAATGTTAAAGATTCTGATGTAACCTATTTTCTGTACAGAGTGAGCAGGGAAGTTACATAATGTCACTGGATTCCACATCTGGCTTGAAGACGCACACTGTTGATTCCCCTGAGGACAACAAAGTGGGCACAGCTACACCTACTCCTCACCCCATCCCCTCTCAAATCCCTGTCTCACACGCTCCCGCAAGAGCTTTAAATAACTGTGATAATGTTTTATTGGTAACAGAGTGCTGGAGCAATTTGGCCAATAAATGCGCAACCTTCGACACAAGCGACTTCCACCCCTCCGCAGCAATAGCACAAATTCCTTAGTGCAGATGAAGTTGCTGGCTTGTGAGGAATGCAAGCTTTCATCTTCTCAAACTTGTCAATTAGCTTTTTAAGGCAGTGCTTGAAATTCTTCCCACTCGTCTGTGCAATGACTTTCCTGAGACCATAAAGCTGACTCATAATGATTAACCTCCATTAGGTGGAAAAAGCCAACACAACCATGACGTTACGCAAGATTCACACATTAAGTTTAGTTTAGCAGTTAGTCTTGTAGCCACACATCTCAGAAATGACTTGCGAGCACTGCACGTCTGTTAAAGCAACACGTTTCAGTCATGAAAACTTATGCCTGACCTTATGGACTTATGGACCTGATGCACGGCAAGTTAAACATTCATCTGAAATCACATTCATACATTCAGTAGGTCCATCATCAACACATAGAAGTTGCTTAAGAAAAAAGCAATGGAAGCAGTACATGCGTTCAGTAGAATAAAAATATGAATATGGGATTAGATAGAAGAAATAAAATAGTCACCTTTTTTGGACTTGGCTCCGATTTTCAGTTTGGACGGCCAAGCTATCTGCGTTTGGGTCTCATCCATGATCTGGAACAGATTATTACAGATGTCAGTATTGGCTGATAGCTACTGTGTGTTGGCAGACAAAAAACAAACAAGCTTAACTCTTCAATCTTGACAATAATGGTTATATAGTTTTGTAGGAGAGTTTGATTTGCAGCATGCGAGTTGGCAAAAGAACAACAAATTATCAGCCTATATGTTGATCATACTTATGTCATACTTTTATACCAGTAAAACCTAGTGTCCATTGGGCTCTAGTCAGTATTATATAGGAACTTCTTTAATATTATTTCAGCGTCTCAATGTGGCTTTGGTTGAAGTGTGGACAACTCCCCACTGCTTCTCCTGGAATAACAAACATTCATTTTGCTGATTTTAGAGAACATATGAAACAAGGTATTAACAGCCAGCAGTTATGAAAAAAAAAAAAAAGGCCTGACACGAAATAAAATGGCTGAAAAAAAAAAATCTTTATAGGTTATGGAACCCTGAGAAGTCAAAAGAAGCTGCGTGTCCAGTTTAAACATGAGTGGTGATACGAGCTTATACGACGTTTCCAGACATGAATTTCTGCTCAACACCCAAATCCTCCCACCCGAGCACCACCAAAAAGACAAAAAAAAGAAAAAACACTGAGTACACTTGGCTTTGCTACATGTGAAAAATGCCAGGAGCAATCTATGCGAGAGCTCTTTGACAAGTCTAGTCATCGTAAACCAGGAGCATGTGTATCGATGTGAAAAAAAGCCAAGTACTGGCATTACAAAGAGAGAGAGAGAGAGAGAAAAAAAAAAGAGTTAGGAGCTGGTTGACGCTGTCAGCGTTTCAGTCAGGGGAAATCTATTACCCAACCTCCTGCTCCTCTTTTCAACCATGGAGGAAGCTCTCACCTTTCTTGGATTGCTGGCTACAAACCCACAAACAAACCCCTTGAGCACTGCCCGCCATGACGAGTGCTTGATGTTAGTGGAAAAAACACACAAGGGGAAAATCTGTCAAACCTTCCAAAAAAATGAGAAGCTGACATGCTCTCTGTCCTAATGGCTCTCTGTCCTCGATGTGCACTATCCTTGTTTTCACAAAAGTCCTGCGGTCTTTTGTTTGTTTTAATACTTTCCTGGGGTTTGTGTTTTCGGGTGGGAAGATATGAATTTCTCAAAGTTTAAGCCACGTGATTAAGCACCCGAGGACTGCTTCAAGCCATTACATGAGGAGCACTTAATGTTCCTTGGTGGTCCAACACATTAAGCAATGAGCCACGTATTGTAACTCAAATGGTAGAGAGGGTGCATTAAAAGCCATCAGCACTCCCAGTGAAGATTAGTGATTCACAGCCGTCATTTTTTTTTTTACAAACCGCTTCAAAGTACATTAGCTATTTTTTCCTTGCCAAATAATAAGAGCTACAACAGCCTGTATTCCTGTGGGAACTGGTGCACAAATCAAAAAGGGAAGTGCTTAAATTCCCCATATGCTCTTCTGGAAGTAGCATGGTCTGCTTGGCATCTTCACAACAAATTCTGACAGCTTGTCCGCTGCCAGTCTCACACACCTGCAAAACCGAGAGACGGCTTCGCGAGGCCCGATGTGTACCTTTCTTTACTCTGCAGTTATATACTCAAGATACCATGATGGTTGACTGGAAGCCCCTTCAAGCCTCACTGATTTTCTAAAACATCCTATAATCACATATTAAATTAGAGAACCTAGACAAGCAACAGGACAAGGTGTTATCAGACAAAGATTAATATCAAACTTGATGCAACTTTTATTAAGCACAGCTCAATTTATGAAAGCAAGCTGTGAGTTATTTTTTAGGCTCTCTGTGTTGTAAAGTCACAGCAGAAAATTAATAACTTCAAGAGCGTCTTCTCTGTTCTTAACTAAAACAGCATTCCTCAGAAAAACTCGTGAAACAGATCGTTGGAAGCCAGTAAAATCATTGCAACACATTTGTATAACAAAAGTGTATTTACTGATGTTTTGTCCAATTCTTCCTTCTCTTATAAGCTCTTTTCACATGCTGTGCATCTTTAGACATTATCACTATTCATCTAAGCAGACAGACACTCAGTTCATGTTTGCGTTCAGTTTCTATTGAATGAATCAAACCAAGAAGAATTTCAGTATCATTTTGTGCAATGAAAATAAAAGAGAATTCCTTTCAAATGATCTCACTTGACTATTTTTGTAAAGGAATTCTTCTGTGGTAACATCAAAGTGACTACTCCGAAAACAGTTCCAGCTTTAGCGTTCATAATCTCAGTCTATTCACTCAGAATGGTTTCACACGCAATAAAATTATCCGGAACCCTAAATCTGATGAGTTTTGTGTTACTGGGTTTCATACTAGCCCCAGGTGCAGACGACTCTAATCTACGATATGACACCTTGCTGCCGTCGTCTGGTATATGTAGAGAAAGACAATAAATCACAAACACCCTGTAGCTAAATGCAAAAAAAACTAAATGCTTTTTCTACAACAACTGAAGTCACGTCCTCACACCAACAGCTGGATGTATTACCATAACATTACAGGACATTCTGTTCCCAGTGGTGAGGAGAAATTCCTTTAAGTTTTGCCTCTAACATTCCACTTTTTTTTTTTGGCTTTTGTTATTAAAATCAGTCTCCTGCGACAATGACGGATGTGTGTGTGGATTTTGTCAGGAAGGCTTTAAATTTAAAACCGCAAATTAAAAGAAATACAACACTGTCGTCACCTCTCAGAGGTTGTTGAAATTATACTGTAATGGCAATGTGGGAGCAAATGAGTGATTGGAACTTCCATATGAACATGTCATTAAAAAGTAAAAATGAAAAAAATGTCCTATTCTGTCCTCTGTAGAAATCCATTTAATACAAAGCAGTATAGAAAATTCTGTAAAGTAAGAACCTAAAATTATAAAAGTATCATATCAGAAGTAACTGGCCTATGCCTCATCAACTTTTTCTCTAAAAAGGGCCTTGTTCAGAGAGACCTGTTTCCTGTCCAGCATTGCTGTTCTTGGCAGCGTCCCACAGATGGGACTGATTTCTGACAGACCACACACCATTTTAAAGGGTGGATGGCGTTTATTTTTATGAAGGGGCTAGAAAATACCTCTCAAATGGGTCAAGATATTTGCACAAATTAAGTTACCTACACATTCCATGTTCCACCCTTTCTTCTCCGCCACCCCACCCTTTTCTGAAATGAATAAATACATAAATGACTTTGGTTCCGATCAGTTCCTACGGCACAGCCTTGACACGATGATTGGTTCTTAGAGGTTTGCAGCTGGTGTATGCAGGGCTGTACGTGAAATCAAACAGGATATCATTAGGGCGATGTCCTGAGAGAGTGCACATGTGTTCAACACACGTGACTGTGTGTGTGTGTGCGCGTCTGAATTGTGTGTATGTATAAAAACAGCAGCAATCAACATGGCAGAGGCATGTTTCCTGGCCTGCGCTGCAGTGGTACAGCTGTTTATTCAGCTGGAATATGTGTGTGTGTGTTGGAAAGGGGAGACAGAGAGGGCTGTTGGGGGGGTGTAAAGAGGTTGTGAGGGAATTAAGAGACTGACTAAGGGAACGGCATGGACTGAACCATTCCCATGAGATTCGACAGTCATAACTGAGTTCATGTTAACAATTCAAGCGCTAACTTGCAGCTAAAGCCCCATTACACCTCGGTGCTAATATGAACATGTGCATGGTTAGGCACGAGCAACACACATTACAAGGAGGGCACTTGAAGACTACATGTCATTAAAATTATTTAAGCAGCTTGATAAAACACAAACATTTGTTCATATACATATTGACCTGGTTATTTCAGCATCTTGTAATTTTTTGTAACGAAATATTCCATCCTGACCGTCTTAAGTTTTCCTATTTACGCTGTGTCAGCGCAGCGAAATACAAGATGTGCTATAAACCAAATGAAATGGATTACGCCTGGCCTGAGATCTGAGCACACTGGCACTTACATATTGCGCCTGGCATTATTTACAGAGCCACAACTCCTGGGACGGAGAGATGGAAGGGGGATCAGAGATGAACTCGCCAGGGGTTCAAAGGAATCTCTCAACCCAAATCCACTCCAAGCTCTTCTGTGGTGCACAGTTATCGGCTCAACCAGCCGAGCTTCTCGGTACTTGGCTGTCCCATGGCTCAACTTCTGCACAGCTCTTCAAACAGCTTTGTGGTCTGTGCCAATGATTTGACACTCCAGAAATTCACAGTCCAAAAACGTTCACTGCATGAAAGAGTGCTGGACTGTTCACTGATGCACATTTTCTGCTAAATAATCGAGCACTTCATTTGCAGAAAGGTTCTTTTGTTATACTGGACTGATAACGAAGACGCGCTAGTAGTTCCATAAAATGCAAAGATGAATTGACGTTAAAACAGCAGGAGGGAAGAGGAGGGAAAACACGAGGCAGAGACCAAAACAAAGCTGAAAAAGAAAGAGGAACATGTAGCTGGCGAGATTCCCCCGTGTGAGCAGCTGTGGCACCCTCCTGTGGTCCCACTTTGTCTGCCATCCTCTTTACTCTTTCATTGACTACACAAAGAGTTTGCTCTGTGTTATAAAATGTTGCTCTGGACTCAAAGGAAGTCCAGCAGACAGTGAGTAAGAGAGTTTGATCAACCACAGCAACTGGGCCTAGGGAGAAAGTGCGGGGGTGGACCATTTTATGTTGCTCTCGTCAGCGACTCAACTCTGAGTCTCACTGCTGAGGCAACTACGAAATCTCATTCCCAAAGCCCAGTAAGTAAAAGTGTCTGCTTCAGAAATGACCATATGCTCCCTTACGTGAGGGAGAGAGAGCTGCGACGCATGCACTTCATTAGTCTCACTGAGTGTGTGTGTGCGTGTGTGGTAGATGGGTGTGTTGGATGGGAACCTTAGAGTTTCCATTTTCATCAAGTTCAAGGTATTTCACACACCTCATCCATTTTCTTTCAACAATACCGTTCCACAGTCGCACTCTGTGTTTATTTTCCTGACTTTAATTGGGCATGTACGGTGATCACGCTATCAGAGGGAAACTATACAGAGTTATCCAAATGGAAATTCTACAATAAAAACATGACTTTAGCGCTGCTCCTTTACTGCTCTTTGCCAGGATGCCAATCCAAACAGCTGCACACTAATTTCTAATTGACAATTTAACCTCTGGTAACCACAGCTTCTTTGAACGAGCTGTGACAATATTCAAGCCAGAGACTTTAAGAAGAAAGACTGGCAAAGTCAACACAACAACAGCCGTACTTTGTCAGAATAGCTTTGTGAAGCGAGGTGGACACCTACACTGGATATCTTAAACATTACAGTTATATCCAAACCAAAAGAGGTGGAGACAGAACTACAGCATATCTAGGGTCCTTGTTAAAATTCCATGGAGAGGAATCTTAAGGCGCCTGGTTTGCATTACTTGGTTTTTGAAAACTGCTTCAGGGACAGTTAAATTGCCTCCTTCTTTGACATTTAATTCAGCTTCCTAACCTCCAAAACCAAATATGGAAAAATAGACAAAAGAGGAATGCTAAAACAAACCGCTGTCCATCATTTATTTCATTACAGCCCATTAACATACTATAGAGGGAGTTTAACATATTCAGGAAACTGGATTTTAAACAAGAACGAATCCACTCGAGATGCTTAAAAAGAACCACATAATTAACAAGATACTTCATAATAGCTGCTGTCAAAACTCAATTAGTGTTAACGGTTAACTGTGATTGTTGAAAATGTGCTTTCATTTTCAGTGCCATGTGATTAGCCTTGTCTTGAATTGAACTCTTTAAATGAAACAAATGGAGCTGTTTCATGCCATTTGTTTGCCAGTTCATCAATGCATTCACTGTCTCAGCAAATGTTAATGGTTGCTTTCCCTCATAACGATGCTTCATGAATAGAAATAAACAGTGTCAGGCTTAAGGTTGGGCAATATGGCAAGAATCATGTTTTTCACAATCTACATGGAGCTTAAAAATGAACAATAATTGTTATTTGAATAGATAAATTATATAGAACTTGTCTGTATAAGTCCTTGTGGTGCAAAACGCCACATTCAGATTGCTATATAAAGGTGATTGGTTCATAGTATATCACAGTTTATGACTGTCTTATTGGGGTAATTTTGTGCCTCTTTTATCACTTTGCAATACTCCTGTATACACTTGTCATTTTACTCTTATTCTCAATATTTTAAGTAGTATAGTATATTCTATTTATGTAGTATGCCCATATACCATACACTTGTACAGTATAGTGACAGTGCCCTTTTATTTACACTCTGTTTTCTTTATTTTATTAGTCTTTTTTAACTTAAAATGTATTGTATTTTATGTCTTTAGCTTATTTTTATCCTTTATGTTTAGCGCTATTAATACAACTGGTGCTCTTAATGCAGACCTGACCTGTTCTTCTCATCCAACACATTTTATTGTATTGTTGACCCTGTGTTAACCTGCATATGGCAAATAAACCTGAAAACTGACTGTTTGATCAGTCTTTTATATCATTTCTATCACAGCCCTAGTTAGGATTAGTTGTAGAAGTACAGATGAGGAAAGTCGTCATCAGCGAAAACGTCATCATGCTTTGAAATGACTTTATTGTTAGAGACGCGGAGGCTTTAATCAAATAAAAACTTATCCTTGTAGTTCAAGCTTGTTGGAAAGATCATTAATTAATGAAAATTGCCATTTAAACTCTGAAGTTTAAAAAGCAGACCGAGTCACACACCCGTCTGATCAATGCGAGCAAGTTGTGATTAAAATAAAGCCAGTTCAGGACTATTTAAGATCACTGAGGCAAATCCTTGTTTTATTGCATGTAACGAAGCTTCAGACCATTAACTAATTAATTTAATGAGAAAGAAAAAAATCAATGAGGCAGAGCTGGTCGGAGCAGGCCTGTGTTCAACCTCTCCCTCATGTTAAACCGGTATATTATAGTATATTATGTAAGTGAGAAAGGCCCACTGTGTTGTGTCAGCTGTGTTATAGGATCAGAGCCCTGGAGTGACTCTACGTCAGTGTTGTTCACTTATTTTTGTTTGTTTTGATCTGTAATTAGGAGTGACTGGAGGAGCACCTGACATCTGCTCCCTAACCAAGAGGGAAGCGCCGGCTCAGTGGGCTTGAACACAACCCAAAGACAAAGCAAACAGTGTAAGTGCAGACTACACTCACCTTCTGAAAGAAATCCTCCCCGCCGTTGACTCTCCCCTCAGAGGCAGCTAGAGTGAGACAGAAAGAGAGAGAGAAAAATAAATTCATAAAACCACACAGAGCCACTCAGTTTTATATACACAATGTAACCTTAACACAGCCAAATCACACACAGATTATCCAGTCTCCTCGAAATGTTACGGTATCTTCACTCAGACCAGTGTTTATGGTGGATCTCCATTTCTCTGGATATTGTGTTTGGCACGGTTACTGATACTGCTCATTTGCAGGAACGGAATAAAACGTTCCAAGTCATTTTCTATAATCCTAGAGATTGGATACAGCTTCCGTGTAACAAATTGACGGATACAGTGAAAATACTTGGATATTTTACAGTAGCCGTTAATGGAGTATTTCATACCATACTTGGGTCAACTGGTGTCCGTTTTCACACACTTTTCAAAAGGCTTTTGCACTTTTGAAATTTGTCTGTCAGCATAATACACACTTCCGGACTTGGGTACTACATTATAGAAATGAGGGGAAACAGCCCAAAATCACCTGCAAACCAAAAAAAAGCACTGAGGAAAGCCCTGGTGTTTTAAAGTAATGTTTCATGCAGATGACAATGCCAACAAACTCCCACAGCTGATGCAGTAAGCACCAAAGTAAGTCAGGTCTGTGGCCACTCCAACAAATCTGCAAGTCCTTCTCACTGTGGCAGCTCTGGCGATGCAAAATACATATCTGCTCTCCAAGGATAATTCTCATGTTCCCCTGTCATTTGGGAATACAGGGAAGGTTTAATAATGCATTTCAGCCAGCGTTCAAGATGGATCTGCTGCTGTCTGTGCAAATCTGGGTCAGGAGCAGCAGCAGAGTCGATGTGGGTTATACAGTTCAGTCGTAAACGCTGGCTTCGGTGCATGTTGTGATTACATGAAAAACAAAAAGTCCTGGTGTGTTTCATCTACAGATGAAAAAAAGCTTTTATTTTAGAATAAGTGGTTGATCAGATTTAAAAGTGATTAGGGGGTTTTAATTTCTGGATGGAGCACGTTAGTGTTGGCTGATCGCGTTCAGCCAACGTGGAAAAGATTAGCTGATGAATCCATCAGCCGAACGACGGGAAAATAATCAGCAACAATTCTGGTAATGGAATAACTGAGTTGTCAGTTATTGTTGTCTATACCTTCGGCATTTATCAAGTGAACTGATAATAAAAATAGTCTTAAGTTGCAGCCCTACACCTTAAAATAATCTTTGCTACAATGTGTTAAATTAGAAAAGCTAAAAAAGTGTATTATGTTTCGTGTATGTGAACATATATCAGAAAACATCAGCAAAAATGGATATTTTGGATCAGAGAGACAGAAATCAGCAGTTGTGATTATGTTTCTTCTCTAGACTCAAACTACTACACAGACTGTATCATTACAGTTGCAGTGAGGTTGCATGGGTTTCACCTTCCTTAAATCTTGCTAACATAGCTGAAAGTGCACATAAAATGTTTTAAAAGACATAAAATCTGTTCCAATTATAAAGTATATCATGCCTGCAGTGCACGCAGTGCTACATGATGATCACCATGTGAAACCTGGGTGTGAAAGTCATTGTTATGACTTCCCCCCATCAACACCACATTATAAAAAGGGACAAACACAGAAAATGAAAAGCTTCACAACACAGTTTCAAGACCCGAGTGCAGTAATGCCTACATCATGAGCATTTAACAAGTGTTTGTACTTATGTAGGCTGCCCAGTAAACAAGTCCAGGCCGCAGTTTATGAAGACATGGAGACTGGTCTGCCTACGCTCAACGGTGAAGTTAAGTTCACATGAAAAGTGTGTACATCAAGTGCTCATCGCCCCATTACACTGATTGAAGCGATGAATTCTGGCTACTCGTTAGGTCGTTGTTCAAAAAGGAGAATAACAAAAGGGAATCTAAGAAGGATGTAGATTAGAAACGCATTGTCAGTGTAGGGTAACAATAGTTTAACAACATTTCAGAGTGAGGTTTTTATAAAGTGGTCACAGGAATGAAAGAAATATTCCCACCACCACCACCACTCTTCCGTCATCCTTCTCCTTTGTAAACTCATACATAGCCTCAGTGTAAACAAGAGCTACATCCACAAAATGAAGTAAATAAACAGTATTCTCAATAAACAGTTTGCCAATCAATTGAGCTACGACACATCCAATTATGCCAGTGTTTTAATCACAGGACATGCTTTGGAAACAGAGTTGTGAAAACTGTCTAATGGGAAATTAATATTAGCAGATGGAAAGTGTCACAAAAAGGGGAAATAACAAAGTCGCTAAATCGATGTTGGATAACCACTTTGGCCACTTCAAGATCCTCCAGTTTTTGTTTATATAAAATATGGTAATTTTATCAACCGGCTGATGCTCACAGTGATGCAATTGGCGTACAACCAAAATGCTGTGCGTAAATAGTGGATGGAAGTGGCATGCAGCTCAACACGCATAAACACTCGTCTGGACTGAAGTGAAAACATGTCAGAGCTGGTACAACAGCTGAAACTCTTCAGGAGAAATAATTAATCCCAAAATTTTGATGTTGCTGTTTTCCAGCGATAACAGTTTTTAAAATTGGAGAATTTGATCTGAGGGGTGGACAGGCACTGACGTTTACAGGCTAAATAATTAGTCCAAAGAAATGTCAACATATTAACTGATATTTAAAAGCAATGTGTGCTGCATTAATACAAATGATGATGATGATGATAGTAAGTAGAAGTGTTGACATCCAGTATTTGGTCTAGGTACTCAGTTCTTTGGTGGCCTGACCTTATCTAATTATCTAAGGTCTTGTTACTGGTTACTGGTTTCCTGTAAGAACTCAGACAAATAAAAAGGAGTGCAGCAACATCCAACAGACTGTCGAAAACTAACGAGAAGGCCAATTGCTCTTTTTCTTTGTGGTCTCAGTATTCTTTTATCATCTAAATAAAAGTAAATGCCAAAGGTAAAGTCTGTCTCAGTGTTAAATTAATCAGACAGATATAAAACAGGGATCAGGCCAATTAAATGCCACTTACAAACACGTCATTTGCATGGTTAATCCCCTCCTCGGTAATGACGCTGAAATGGGCTCTTTTGATCTTATTATACGTTTCACTTGAACAATCGCTGATATGTAAACTCACTGGATGTGTAACGGAGGTCTCTCATTATTCACAGAGAAAACATTTACTTAGAAGGAAAAGGAGAAACAACCACTGCCGTTTTTCTGCCTGAGTTTTGGGGATGATGTGTACCAACTCTGTATGTACGACAGGCCCAGTAATCAGACAACACACACCATCAACTGGGCAGGCATGCACAGGTAGCACCAGCGTCATAACTACAATTTAATACTAGTGAATTAAAACTCCTGCGTATTGAAATTTGACAGCATTTACTCATAAAATTTGCATTTCCACATAAACATAATAATGCAAAGAAATACATCTAATCTCCTCTCCTGCTCTGCACACATGCACATACAAAGATGCATGGAGTAAAATAAGGCCTAATGACATGATTCAAGACACAAATAAAAACATAAGTACGTAAGAAAAGTTTAGTTTAAAACTTGTAGCAACCAAAAACAAACACAAACAGTGCAACAGCGTTTTCTGGCATGTGAACGCAGGGAGCTGAAAGAAATCTGATACAGAAACATGAGTGAAAACATGAGGCATGTGTTACGAGAAAAACATCCTGTTGGCACATGCGTGGCGTACAAACTGGCCGTGAGAGATCCCAGAGGAAAAACAGGAGCGTCCGATGAGGTCTGATCTGGAGGCTGATAGTATCCTCCTACGCACCACATATTGTAATCTGCACTGTACTTCAGGTTTTTATAGACACATGAATTTCTGACTTTTCTATAAGGCAATACCTACACAAGGCACTTATAGCTGTTTAGGGAGCTCCAAACTCTCTTCACTACCCTTTCACCACTGGCCTAGTTCAAGAGCTCTGAATAGAAGGTCAAGTGTTGTGTTCAATGATGGCCATTCCCCTAGTTGGAAACAACTGAGCCAATAAAAAAGCTTTGTAGGTGGGATTAAGAACGTTGTTAGAGCAGTTACGGAAATAAATCAGTGAACAGCGAATCAGAACTTCAAATTTTACACAACAAAGTTTGTTTACAGGTCTTCGGAGTACAGCTGAATTTGTTAAAAAGGTTATTGTAGCTCCAGAGTGGGCTGTTTGAAGTTTGACAAACTGACTCAAATGATGTCACTTGAGTCAGTGTCAGTGGGGGCTGATATATAGAGACCAAAACTGCTTTTTGTACCAGGCTGTAAACATGTTTATTTCTGCTGTGAAGTTGGACATTTTAACATGGGGACTTGTGGAGATTGACTTGTTTTGTAGCCAGCCTCAAGTGGCCGTTCGGGGGAACTGCAATTTTTGTCACGTCCGCATAGGCTTCACTTTCCAACCACAGAAGTTGCCGCTTGGTTTTAGTCCACTGACTACAAGTTGTATATATTTTTGACCATTTTGTTGACGTTGTTGTTGTTGCATTCAAAGGCCCACCGGCATCTGAGATTTGAAAGTCAGCTGTTATGTGGACCCTTTTCAACACAGGAAACCACCAAATTCAAATATGGTGATTCACAAATTCACATTTTTCACAACATTCATGTTTGCTTGTTTGTCTTGTAGATGTGATCTGCCAGAAACATAAGATTAATAGGAAAGAAGATCTTTTACATTCATCTCTGCCCATTTTCCCAAAGAATTGACAGGCGTTTCACCACAAAACTACATAGCTCATGCCTCATTACTTAGATAACCAAGAAACCTATTATTTTGTCTGCCAACTGAAAAACCCAATTTAAATTATAGGCCTTCTTTAAGACAAAATCGACTGGACTGAAGGGTTGAAAAGCACATCCCTCCATATATTTTTCAGCATTTAGTAGCTCTGATTTATATCAAAGAGGCTTTGTTTGTGTTTGTTTCTTAAGTACTAAAATGGTCTTCTAATAGTGGTTTGTTGGCCCAGGTTATATGAGGACAATGCACTGCTCCTCCCTTCCAGCACAGCAGACTGTAAAGGCATCACAGCTAAGAAACGAAGACTCCAGAGTACAGATCACATGTCGCAATCAATTCTCTTCTCTGGTGTTTTTTGAAAACGTGGAGCAAATAATGTGGCACTGATTTAAAGCAGTGATCTCCGCTGTCTATTGATTTGACAAAGTAAACACGGTGGTTACAGTTAATTACATATACGCCCTCTAATGCTCCCAATATAATTATTTAACGTATCTAATCAGTGTCACTGCATGTAAAGAACTGAGAGAAGTTTTAGTGAATGGTGAAAAGGACCCGACGCTGGCAGATGGAACGAGGTCTGTTATCTATTATTTTGCGGAGAGGCTAACTTTCTGGGAGATTCCGCTGTTTTGACACTGAAGGAATGTAAACAGTGTTGATTTCTACAGTTATGGCTTCGATCCACACACAACAATCGAGAAAACAATAGACGCATGAGCCCTAATAAACCAGTTCAAGACATTTTGACCTGAATATTTTCACTTTCACAGCTAGTTTCAGCCATACACTATTTGGGTTGAAATGTTGAGAATATGCACCAGTCCAACAAAAGCCAAATTAAAGCTGACAAATCCACAATGACTCCTAATAACAAGAGAGCATAGTCCAGATGCAAGCTAATATCTAGTCATTTTGAACATGCCAAATCAGTCATTTAATAGCCAAAATATTTGCGTCAAAATCAAGCAAATCCTTCATGTCAAAAGATTTCTATGAAGACAAGCGGTTTTTAGATTGTAAAAAGCAAAGACAGCCCCCTGAAGGCACCAGCTAAATCTCTAAACTGCAGAGCTGCTTAGACAAAATCCTCTGCACTGGCAATAGTCATAAGAGGGCTTAAGGTGAAACTTGGGACATTCACAGAAAAGTCTACGTAAGCATTAAAAAGAGCAATGGAGAAATGGTTATACAACTTCTTTCTCCCTTGGATAGCATTTCATAACAAATGACAACTCCAATCTACGAAATGTTTGACATCTCAGTCCACCGTCTGTTCACATGCCTTTACTAAAGTGAGACAGATTGATATTAAAGCCAGACTCATGAGCTGCCCTGGTTGAGAGGACAATGACTCGTATGAAACTACCTTTCCCACATTTTCTGAAAAGAGCGAGAGCCCATGATGTTTTCACAGCAGCTTTCTGGTTGTCCCTCCTTCCAGTGTGCACAGCAGCTCTCAGCTGATCCAACATGGAGCTAATGAGAGGGCCTCAGGAAGCCGTAGCAAAACAGGAAGACACGCGCAATGCAACAAACGGACTGGGTAAGCATGCTCATTAAAACATGCAGTTTTACTGTATCATATAGATCAACACCTCCTTATTATGCTTACCCATAATTTCTGTATAAAAGCCATTTTTAGATGACGCAGAAGTTCCATTGAGGATTTTGGTTGAATCACCAGCTGGGAATGTCCAATTTTGGGCAATCAAGCGATAACAAATCAAAGCACTTGATCACATTGCAACAACCGTGTAAATCCAGTGTTGCAATAAAGCAAATTGGTTCAATGGTTTGCCCGTTAAAGCCTAGTATAATCACAGATATTAAAAGGAACAGTTACCTATTAGCTACAGCTATTACAATGCACATATTTATACACTGTAACATAGTAATAGCTGTAGTCTATAGTCACCACTATTCCTCATAGACAACACACACACACACACACACACACACACACACACACACACACGTATACACAGAGTAATTTAAAACCAAAAGCCTGTCTAAAAAGGTAAATATCAAGCTTAGACTATAAAGAAAACATTTAGTACAATCAATAGCACTTAGTCAGGCTGCTTTTCAGTGATGGGGGCTGTTCTCATCAATCAAGCCTAAATGCCTCACTTCAAGGATAGGATGTCTCTATAAGTGTATCACCTTGCAGCTGACAAGTGGTTGGCAGGAATAGGGTTGACATTTAAATGAAAACAGGCAAAACCCAACACTTTAGCTTCCCAGTGAACTGCTTTGGCGTACTTTCCCTACGTTGGCATCTAAACAAAAAGACTCTGGCACCCGAAAAACACATTAACTGCTTCTCCAGGACAACAGTGGTATCTAATCACAAAGGATTGGGGAAGGATACATATGAAGCAGAACCAGCTGTTTGCTTTATGTGATCTTTCATATCAACACTGCCAGAGAAGCACCCTGAGTTTTCAACACAGACTTCTTTATCTTTGTTATTAATGTATTGTGACAGACAAATATGCCTCCAACTACTAACCCTGCTTTTGGGATGAAACTGTTATGCAATTTATCAATCATGCAAGATCATTTGTTGACTTAATGCTTGCGTCTAAAAATCACTTCTCACTTGCTATGGTCACTTGGAACGTAGTGGTGCGATGTGGTTTGCTCCGAAGTCTGTGCAAAATCTTTCATCTTGGCAGCACAGCTGGTTTCCTTGCAAACAATATTTAACTGCCAATTTTATAAGAGTGTATCAAATAACTTGTCATTACATTCTATAATATAAACAATAAATAGATTATAGAAAATAACTTAATATTTGATTTGGGGCTAAGGTTTCATTAAAGGTTTTAACTGTCAGGAATTCAAACCCGATTTTTTAAAACTAATTATTGTCTGCATTTTTATAGTTATAGTCATTACATGTAAATACATTCTGTTATTACTTCTCTACATATTACTTTTCATTGTCAGTGGCAGAGTCTGCCCTTCCCATCTGTATTCAAATTGCTTACCTCTGCACAAGGAAATGGCAGGAAATGATGCAGGCTGTCATTCTGCCCGAGTGTTGTTCATTTTATCTCACTGATATGGTTAGTCGATTAACTGATCACTCGCCAACTGTTTTGATGAAAGATGAAAGACTTAAATCTAAATTGAATTACAATTTTCTGACATTTTATGGACCTAATCTGATAAATGAATAGAGAAAATGATCAACATAATAGATCAAATTGTAATCATCATTCTTTATCAAAACTCTTGCGTTAGATTGACAAAGTGACATTACTGACAAAGCAATTGTTGAGCCTAAGTCACCAAACCAACCAGAATTGCAATCTGAAGGAACAGCACTTGCTTTGCTATCACTTTTCTAGATTTGGTAATTGACGTTAATACCCACAAAACTGTCATTGCTGTTCTGTGCCGAGCGGTAGCCGCCCGCTGTACTCAAAAACTGCTCCTCTCTCCTCTCAACTCCTGCAGGGTTGCCAAGCAACTGTGCTATCAAATAAATGCAGTAAGTACCACATGTTGCTTCCCGGCAGACAAAAATGAATGCCGGCCAGAGAAACTAGACTCACTGACCCACAAGGCCACACAGATGAGACATTCCAAAAATAATAACAACTAGTCAAAAGCAGTTTATGCCACAGAATGTCACTACAGCAAAGTCCATAAACAGAAAATCCAATATGACCTCACATTAACAGTTTTATTTACACACAGGCATCTTTGTAGTGGGATCATCCAGTCCAGGAAACAGGACATCTAGCATCAAGCTGTTGTTGGTAACATGTTTGGGTTATCGTCTCGCCCTTTATCTCTCTCCTTGTGTGAACACTGCCAAGTGATTACACAACGCTGTACATTCCTGGTGCCTGGTATCTACTGTGATAGATCCCCCACGGAGGGAGTCAGTCTCACTTAACAGGCCGAGAGTTGCACTGTAAACATAACATTGTACTATTGGGAAATCACTGACATTTCACATGCACCAGCTTTTCAAACTGTGCAGGATTTTAGGGATGGCATCTATTTCCTCGATTACTGTACTTTATTGTACTGTAGTGTTATCTCCACTGTCCAATCAGAGTAGTTTTATGCATAACAGACTAGCTCTAAGGAAATGAACATAATCCAGTTAGGGTGTTTTATGAATTTCCTGCTCTTGGACTAACTTAAACAAATGAGTTTTCCTTTTCTTCTCCCCTCCCTCCCCTCCACCGTTTCTCTTTTGTTCAAGTGGAGAATATTCTGGAAAAGGCCAGAACTAGATGAAAAAGGTCCTCTTAAAAAAATGCTTTCTCTCCAATCAAGTCAAGTGGAGAAAAGGCAGATTGTACTGGATGTTGAATGAGGAGAGAGAACAACAAACCAAAACCCGAGGTTCTCCAAAGATAAACACGGAAAGCTCTTGGGGGGAGTGGTTAAGGGCTGGGTGGTGTGCATGCGTGTGTGTTTTCTGCATGTATGTGTGTGGTGAGCGCACACGCGTGCAGAATAAGTCAGGGTGCTCCCCCCCCCCACACACCCCCCCACACACACACACACACACACACAAGAAACATTTCTAAAATAGCAACCGCAAACCAGACAGAATGTAAATCTGCACTTTGAAAAGGGTTGAAGAAAAAGATCTTTGAGGGACGTAGAAAAACAGGTATTCATTTCAGCCCATTTACAGTTCCAGCAGCATAGAAATGGGTCACAGCACTCCAACTCCACTCGGACTGTTGAAATAGGACTCCTGGTTTTATTTTCTTGAGTAATGAATTACAGGTTTTTCCACCGGCTGAAGCTCAATTATATTACAGCTCCTGAAAGCTTCATCATGCCCAGGATGAAGGAATTCAACGCGTAAGCAAAGTCGAATAGAATTGTTTAATTGTATCAGCATGTTTCAGTAAAAATTTGAGAGAGAGAGAGAGAGAGAGAGAGAGAGAGAGAGAGAGAGAGAGAGAGAGAGAGAGAGAGAGAAGTGAGGTGGCAAGAGAAAACAGAGCAAAGCCCAGCGAAGAGCAAAATTCAGCAGTTAAACCATTTCAGTTACAAACTGAATGTTCATGGTCATGATGGTGATTTGTTTCCCATGTTGCTGGGATTAATTCAGCGCCTCAGGTAGAGGGAGTTTATCGGTGTGGGTGTCCATAACTTGTATACATGGTGGAGGTAAAAAAAAAATAATTGCACTTAACATTAAGCAGACATATAAGAGCCCGTAGCATGCCGTTATTGACCAATCAGAATCGAGTATTCAACAAAGCAGTGTAATAAACCTCTTTAATCCAACACTCATTTTCCCTACATCCCTGTCCTAATGAGGGTGGTCAGGAGAGACAACAGGTCAGCGGTATACGCCACATAAAAATGGTATACATCATCTGAAGGCTGGAAACCTGCAAGTTAATCTGAGATACAGCTCAGCAGTGTCTGTGTTTCTAGTTATAAAAGTGCAATACACATTAAGATTTGTTTATATTCCTATTCAAATATTGAAAGATTAGAGCATAGCACATTATGACTGAAGTATATGATATGCTCTATTGCAGCAGTTTTTGGGTTGATGCCAGTAGTTTAATATGATCCATTTATGACCTGTGGTCAAAATTCACTTATTATACTAGAGGTCACAACAGGTCATTTTACACAGTCTAAATTTTCAAAAAATTGTTTCACTATGATGAAATGGCTACTATGGAGACTAACATCATTACACATAAATACTGAACTAGGATCATCGAAACCACAAGATTCTCAGCTTTCCAGTCATACCTGATATATTGAATTTCAGCACTGCAAGAATATTCAAAATAATGAACAATGACTAACACATTTATACCGCATACAAAAAACTTGCCAACGCTGCATGGCATTAGCATAATATGTCTGTTAAGGGAGACCCATGAAACCCATTTTCATTCAGATATCTTGAGGTGCAAAGTTTTTTCATGGTCCAAATTTTGACCTCTTCACAATAGCATAGCATGGCCTGCTCTGAAAGACCGGTGGCTAAGGATGTCTGCATCCGTGCAGAAAGGAGGAGGTTAGTTTAAGCCATGCAGCATCCCTTCCTTCTCTACTGCCCCTATGCATTAATCATGACAGAACATATACAGTCAATACTACCTGTACAACAGGACAATCCTACATCTCCTTCAAACTTACAATTCACAGGTCAAAGTTAAATAAGAAAATCTTCCTCACAGACATGACTTAATCTTTGTTGAAATGAATCCTATTATCTTATTGTGGTCCAGAACTCCAAAGTAAGAACAGTTTTCGTTTGGGCACATTTACAACCCGATCGCACGTTTTGCACAGAATCCACGTAGAATCTGGTTTAAACATCACAATATCTCCAAATGACAGATGACAGACTCATCTGAGGGAATGAACAATTTTCACATTTCGACACAAGAAAAGGATTTTCCTCTCTGCTGCTGGCTCAATCTATTGTTTTCCACTATTCACTGCATTTTTTCCAAAGGGTGGTGGTCTGTGTAAGGTTTTTCTCAAAGTTCCCAGCTTCTCCATCTTTACTTTCACTTTAGACTACTCGGCTACAATGGCATTATACAACCTAGGAGCTGAAAGTAAAAAAAACAAAAAAACTTGATGTATGATTATATACAATCAATTCTGTAACCCTACTATCAGCTTTTTAAACAGAAGACTGAAGTACTGCAAGACTCAAAAACACAATTGCTGTTTTCAGCAACATCTTTGTCTGTCTTTGGGTTTGGTTAGGTTAGAAGGTTAGAAGATTGTGTTGTAGTGTAAGGATAAAAACCAGGGAAAGTCCAACAACTCCACAGTGAATCCAATGGAAGCTGGAACAACAGAGCAGTGTTCAAATGCTCAAGAGGGAGAAATAGAGGGGGAAAAAAGAGAGGGAGAGAAGAGAAAGCCTGCAGCACATTCCCCACAAGACACTCACTTCCTGTCTGTGAGTCTTACTCAGCACCCAGGAGGAAGAGGAGGCTGAAGCCCTCACACACACACACTTCCCTCATTATGTGGGTATAGAAGCCTGAGAAATCATTTTCTAAACAATAAAAGGGGAAAATATAATAATCACATTTGCACCAGAGGCCATTTTCCTTTCTTAGAGGAAGAGTTTCCACTGGCCTCCATAATAATATACTCTTATTTTGCAGCCTACAAATGAAGCTGTGCGTGAGAAACATTTTAACACGTCTTCTAGTATTAGCATCCTCGGCACGAAGGATAAGTAGCAGTATGTATTATATAATATACTGACAACATTATCACTACAGTACATAGTGAAAATACCTGTGAAAACCCTTCTGTGTTCTCATTGCCACATGCAACAGTTTTTTCCGTTCAGAGACAACGCTACCCAATAATAGTCTGTGGTTTAGGAGCAGGAAAACAAATTAGTTCAATGAAGAAAATGATTCACTTAGCCTAATTGTAGGTTGTTGTTGCAGCTACTCAGCAAACATGTTGTTACCATGTATGCACACACAGGCCCACCAGAAGGCTATGCTCAGTCACAAACACCACGAAACTCGCATCATTATTAGTCTGAGCTGGGAAACCCACAGCCAGAGCTCTTCACTCAGTAGAATACCTCTGTGATGTACGCTCAAAAGAACTCATGGAAAACCTTGTTGCACATGCACACACTTAATTTGGATAATCTGGGTTTGGAGAAAATGTTACTCCTTTCCCACACTTGCCCCTGGTCTCTTAACTTCATAATGAATGCAAAGAAAAGACGGCACAAAAGTTCTACACTGTTCGGTGTACACATAAAACTACTACTTTCACGACTGTGTCAAGATCTCCAAGCCATTAACTTGGGAGTTCTATTCCAGGGTGCCAACGGTACAACAGTTAAAACCCAGATGGATGTCAGGGTGAGATTCTGTTGTCACTTTACACTTTGTTTACTGATCTAAGCCCAGGAACCTGTGTCCCTGCCAATGTGAGAGACAGTAAACTTGTAATTGCTTAGCAGTTAACAATTTCCATTTTCTCCTGATGGAAATTGTGCCAGGACAGGGGAGTAAAATACGGCTGGTTCAAATAAAGCGTAGCTTAAGTGTGTACGCTGTGACTTTGCTTCAGTGCGGAGACAAGCTAGTGAGTCACTAACACATATTTTAATGGGCACAGAGTGCTTCTGGGTCATTTTTATTCTCCAGAATTTATGCAAACCCTCACTAAAAGGCTCTTCCCCAGTCTGATGCCCCACTCTGCAGTCTCTGAGTACAGCCAGGTTTATAATTAGGAAAACATTTCCAAATTCATGATTAAAAGCCAATAATAATTGCCATTATGGCCCCAGGCTTCAGACACATTGAGGTAAATGCACTTTCTCTGCCGATATCTTAAAAATGACTGTGATAGTCTGTCTGCCCTATCTATCAACCAATGATTGAGGAGTGAAATAGATTTTAAAAAATATTTTAAAAAAAAGATAGTTTGATGAAATGAAATTAACATTAAATATCCATTCATTAATTCATGCACTTTGCTGCCTGTCCTTGGTTGTGGCATTTTTAGGACTAATAACTTTTGGCCCTAAAAAATGTGTCCACTTCTTTAAGCCTTTTATTTGATTCACAGCTCTGTCACTTAAATTGTTCAAACTCTTAGTCAAGACGTCCATGACAAAAACATGGCAAAACACATGGCAGACACACACACACACACACACAGACAAGTGTCAGGCTCATTGCACTGCAGCTAATGCATCACACTACAATCACAAATCACACCCATTATGTAGCTTCTTATCTAAATAAAGTCAACATCAAGATAGCAAAGCAAAGGGGACTGATCAGCACTGAGGTATTCAGACACAAACCAACCAATCACAAGTTGAGTATGTGCACCACATGAATGGGATTTGATCAATACAGCCTGGTCATCATTTATTGGATGAAAATGAAATTGAACTGCAACAATTTAAAAAAATGTATCCATTGGTCAAAAACAAATGTGTTTAATCCTAAACATATTCATGCTGTAATAAGTTAGTGACTATTTTGATAACAATAAATCAATTGTTAGACATTTCTACAGCAAAACTGGCAAATACTCTGTAATTTGATTTATGAATTTACCAGTTCAGATTTATCCACCATTTGAAAATACAACAAACCAACCAAACAAACAAACAAACAATTTCCCTGTCTTATGAAAAACCTCTCGTGTAGGTGTCGGGTAGATATGTCTTAAGTCATACATAGTATACAAGCAAGCATCAATAGATCAAATGAAGTATAATCTCACAGATTTGTCTGGTTCCTCAGCTAGCATCTCTCAGTAGTTCACTTAAAAATCTGCCACTCACATAATAAGTCATAAAAAACATGGTTGTGAATGTTGTTTCCAAAGCATTTTAAGAGTTTCCAGTAACAAGTTTATGAAATTTATGTCCGTCTCTGGAGACATGACACCTTTGACATTCATCAATTATGAACCAGTTCATAACTGAAGCCACCCTAAAATGCAAACTAGTGGCGGATTTGGCAGAAAAGCTGAGATGATGAGTTATTGGTTTCAAAGTCATCACAGCATTATTTGACCCCGTGGCTCTTTGCCGAGTGTCCAGCGCACTTAATTTTCCAGTACAGAGAAGCCAGAGATACCGTCACAGACAATAAAACAAAGAGTAAAAATATACTGGAGTTCCCATAAAATGATTTCATTACAGTCCAAACAGAACATGATGTACCACGTCAAAGTCTACAGCTTATCCAGTCAAAACACAGCCAGATGTTATAACGCTCTGACCCAACTGGATGAGACTAAAAGAGATACACCTTTGGAGGAAGAGGAAAGAGGGGATGAGAATCTAGAAATAAATCTAGACCATGATGCTAGCTTGTAGTAGTAGTAGTCGTAATTAATGACTCATGACAGATTATATGACTGTGTAATATTTAAGACCAACCAAGTTGCAAATGATGCAACCAGAGATCTTGGCCTCTTCAAGACCAGAGGTCAAAGGTTTAAGCAGCTGAGATTTTGTGGCATTACAACCTGAACCTACAACTGACCAGAGACACAAGCCGAACACATCAGCCATTCCTCTTCTACAACCCAGCTACAATGTCAACATGAGCAATGTCAGCCATGATGTCATGATGCAGCAACTGGGAAACAAGATGTTGGCAGACGGACGTGCGAGACCAAACTAACAAACTGTGAGGTCCAAGTAGACTGAATAGATCATACATAACACATACAGACGCACAAACGAACACATTTAGGCACAGTGCGAGACGTGGCGTATGGTATGTCCGGGACACTCAGATTTAGGGCCGGCCTCTGGTTAAGTTGTTTTCCTGGAAGAGTTAGGGATGACATGGAGCTTTGAGGAATGTACAGAGGAGCAAGGCAGCAACCGGGACATTCTCAAGGGGAACTACGTTTGCGTGTGTGTCTGTGTGTGTTAGGATAAACTTAACACAGCTATACTCATCAGCAATGTGGAAGCACTTAATGTCATGCTTGGTTTAATTACAGTAAGAATATGAGTGATAATGTTCCTCCTAAGGTCCTGTTTGTCTTCTACTTACTGGATGTCTTGATAAAGAATCCAGCCCGCTTACCTAAGGCGCTAATAGTCCACATGAATGTGTTTTGAAATGTGTGACACATGACCTCAACCAGAGACTGTCCAGCCCAGTCTTTATGAGCCTGTCATCACTTGTTTAACTGTTCACTGTCACTTGTACTTCATTAAAGGTGAGATCATACAGGCACATTATTTTATCGCCACAACAACATACACCATAACACCGCCCCCACAGCAAAAGCCAGCATAAGTGTCTAAATGAATCCGGCATTACGATGGCAGACATTGAATTTGTTTATATACTGTACACAGTCTCTTACTAAGATGATCTACTCTCAGTCAGTGTCAGTTCTGTGTGTAGACTGTTTCTTTGTGAGAGTAAGAAAAACTGCATGTTCAGGTCAACTTCAGTTTAGTCTAAAAACAAATGCACACCATGGGAGTTTGTGCAGCGACAGCTTGTGGTCGGTGCATGTTACTACGTCCATCAGCACAGCACGATATCATTCCTCTGTTGTATCTCTGACCTCTTAACCTTCTGTCCAAACTTTAGTTTCTGGTAAATTACACGCCCGTATGGGTGTCAATTTATTCAAGTGCTCGATATTTAATTTTCTATTTCTTTTATAACGCGGTGGCACTAATTGAAAGTCCAAAGCTAATTGGAGTCGACTTAATTGACTTAATTGATTCGTTCCGCATCACGCACATGACACGCTCAAAGCTTCCTAACAAACCTAACAACGAGTTTTAAAATTTCAAGTTACCTAAAGTGGTCATTATGTCCTCAAAGTGTCTTTTTATGCGTCTAAAATAAACAAAGGGCCGTCAGAGGGCTGCAACAACACAGCTTCTCGGAAAGAACCACAGGCTACAATTACACGAGATGAAACGTGGACAGGATATGTTAAAAACGTAAAAAAAAAAAAATTCATTTTACCACTTTTAACTTTTTTTTTTTTTTTACCTAATAACATGATTTCCAACTTCTTTCGGTCCACTCGAAACCTCTCCTCAGTCCACTCCGGATCTGGAAGCGGATGAGGTCCGCTCAAATCCTCCTCTGATCCCGGGAGAGGAGAGTCGGTACTTCGCTCGCTGTTGGAGCCATGGTCCGACTGCTGCAAGTATCCGCTTAAAGAGTCGCACTGGGCAGCCATTGCGCTGCGCAGCAACTTCTCCAGTGGCCACTGCGTTTTTTTGTTTTTTTTTTCTTTGTTTTTTTTTATTCAAAGTAAAAGTTGAGCTGAAGCGAAGTAGTTGAACTTCTCTTAACTTTTTTCTTTTATTCCGTCACTTCGCCGTGTTGTGCGAGCTCATGGCAGCGCAGTTGAGACCTTCCTCTGCAGTTTGTTCAAGCCTCTCCGTTTTCCCCCATTTAGGCAGACTCCTCTAAAAATAAGCACGCTCCTTCCACTCGGTATAGTTTGTCTGCCGAGTTAACGGAGCACCGAGCAGCACACAGAAAACATACCAACCAACTGCTCAGAAAAGTTTCACGTGTCATCCTGAAAAAAAAAGAAGAAGAAAAAAAAACGGGACTCCTCCCAGAAACACTTTTTGGAGCATCTACCTCCCCCTGGACTCATGTGAAGGTTTCCAAACGAAATGCACTTTTATGTCTCATTTATGGGAAGCTGCTGCGGGATTATATCCAATTATAGCAACACACACACACACTCACACAAAAACATAGCTACTATGAGCTGAAAATTATATTACACAGTTTAATTCAATTTAATGGCACTAGATATGAAAGTAAAGTCACTACAAATGATTGAGCACAAAGGAACTTCATTTGAGTATTTCTAGGCCACTTCTTTCTCAGTCGGGCCCCGTGCAACCAGTTTATTGGCTTATAGAGGAAACACTACACATCCTGAGAGAGCGGGTAAAGGGAAGCAATACAGGAAAGAGAAACCAAAACAAATGTGAAGCAAGCCTAGATTAAATACATCTGGTCGATCAAGTAAAGATGCTGTGTATGCACTGAAGCAGAATAAAGTAATACAGAACCAGGAGGTATGATAAAGTTCACTAAATCCAGTAATGTACACAATACATTTTAAAAGTCCCTATAAAAATAATATTATGGCGCCAATCTCATGCTGTGGCCAGGAAATGATTAATGACCGTTTCCAGTTATGTATGGCCTTGTTGTAAATGTTAAATTTACATTTTTATGGCTTTTAGCTCACCTTGTTTCTGTTAACAATTCAAAAACATTTTGTATTCTTGTGATTTGTCCTCCACAAGGCCAAAAGTTGGTGATGTTCTACCACCATCATTATTCTGAATATGTACATAAACTCATGTCTCATTTTCCAGCTTTAAACTTCAGATAACCCCACATCGACACCCATAGTTTGACAGCTGGAACTTTCTTCACAAAGCAAATTAAAAACTTCCATCATCAATTACCAGGAATCCCAACTGTTATAAGAGTTGAACATTTGTGTACTCCAAGTGCTTATTAAAACCAGTAGTCTGGTTAAGTCACATGAGCACACACAGCATTGCACGCATATATAAAAAATATATGTGTGAGCTGTGTGCACTAGCATCACCAGTATACAGCAACTGTGCTGCAACCAGCAGAGGTAATGATAATGGGTGGTCTATTTTCAATGGACAGTACATCTCTCATTTTCATTTAACTGCTAAAACAGGACACTATAATAGCCACTATCCACACGAATAACCGTTTACTAAAACGTTTTTATTAAATGTAACACAGACATGAATATTAAGCTGTCCAGGAGGGAAACTGCCTCATGGAAAAGGCTTAGGCAGCAAAAAGTAAAGGCTACCACCTAGTGGCCATGTGAATGACAGAATAAAGGGTAAACTCATGTGTTGGTTATAGAAATATACTGTATGCAGAAGCAAACCTTTTATACCAAAGCTAGTTTAGAACTTCATGTGCAGCAAGAAGCAACTTACAATTCACTTTTTGATTAATATTTTTAATGTAAAATGATAAAAAAATAAATTCAGTATAGTCTTGTACAATCTATTAAAAGAAAAATACAATCAGCCCATCTCACCACAACTAATAATACAATAATAATGATAATAATAGTAATGCCAATTTAAGGGAAAAATAAAATAACCTCTTCATCACGAGAGCCCCCTGTACAGCTGTGTGCAGTACAGACGATCAATGTGCCTGCTAGGAAGCACCAATCCTAACATGTAGCATACCAAAATGATGGGGAGAAACTCAGCTAAAAGCCTCTACCAAGCATTGTCTCCCGGACAAAAACACAATTCGAACCCCAAGCGATTATATGGGCATGTAACAAAAACACAAAAAACAGCGCATGTCCACTTCAGTGCTTCACCACTTCAAGCAAACCACACAAACAAGATGTCATGTGAAAGCAGAGACTCGGCGGGCTAGCAACCAAAGAGTAGCCAAAAAAAAAAAAATACTTCACAAAATGATAAAGTATGTCTTGTGGTTTTTATTAAAGTTTTATTTCAGCTCGAAAAAATGCTGCTAATGTCTACGCTAATGTCACTTCGTGATGAAGAGGATAAACAGTAAAAACAGGTAAGTCAAGTAAAGTCAGAGTAGAGAAAGTGCCTCAAGCGGAAAAAAACAAAACAAAAAAAACACCTCAGCTAGAACCAGTCATATTTTGAGGTGTTAGGGGATGCGTCACCATCTTCACATTGCATACCTCGCAGTCCATTCTCTGGCAAGACTGTTGTACCTAAAGAGTAAAGAGAGTTAGGACAAGTTTCTATAGAATAGTTAACTGACGAGTTGTTCGGGTTTTTTTTAAACATAAGCCAAATTCTTCGGCTTTTGCACTCACTTTTGTCTGTCCGATTTGTAGATGCGTGCAATGTCTGGGACGAGCGGGTCTTCCGGATTTGGGTCACACAGCAAAGAGCATATGGATAACAACACTGAAACAAGAAAGAAGAGAAATCCATTTGCACACAGGTTTCAATTAAAAACAACTTATTCAGCATCTTAGCTCGTTTTCCGCACACCACTTTAAATACAAATGGAAGAGTTTTGATTTCATGCACCTCATTTAAAAAAAAAAAAAAAAAAAAAAAAGTAAGTATAGTATAGTAAGTATAGTAAGTATTTTTAGGCACTACTTTCATCACAAATGTTTTATATTTGGATAATCAGCCCTGAAAATCCTGTTACCTGTGCCCATAGGGGCTGGAAATAATTCATTTGGAAGAATCCAGATTTGGTGACAGCACTGTGGATTGGTTCACCCAAAAGGGGCTTCACTGCTTTGCTAACATATCCATTACTGACATTCCCTCCCAATATTATGTTTTGCCACAATCTCCTAATACTTTACATACTGTTACATTACATTAAACAAATCTCTATTTCCTGAATTTGAAGTGCTTTAATGGCAAGATGTAGATCTTAGTTACCTTTTGATATCGTAAGTGCCGGTGACCACTGTGACCTCAAGATGTCAAGGCAGATGCTGCCGTTGCTGTTTATGTTTGGGTGATAGATTTTCGTCGTGAAGGCAACCTACAAAAATAACAAACAAAGCAGTAATAAGTGACAATAACCCGTTTTTCTGTGTGGATGACGGAGGTGGCTGAGGTCTCTGTCAAAGTACCATTAATGTTCTGAATAGGTTTACATATAACGAGTCATTGTTGATTTATGTGCTCTATAAAATATAGGAAAATGGTGAAACATGCCCGTTATAACAAGGTGATGAAATTCTGAGGAAAAAAAAAAAGAAGCTTACCTTTGGTGGTTTAAAGGGATAGTCAGTGGGGAAATGGACAGAAAGGAAGAATATGCCTCCATGATATGGGCTGTCATTCTGAAACAGTGAGGTAAATAATTGTTAAATCATCCCATATTTTATCCTTAAGGGATAGGATATTTTTACTGACAGTTAGATTTGCCTTTCATATGTTTGTTCAACGTTTTCTTTGTTTAAATTAAGACACTGTGGTATTCCCCCTTTTCCTATTGTCTCAGTAATGCCATGTGAAGCACATTGGGACAGAGTGTGCCAGTCAATGCTCTCCATACAGAATAGAAAGGCTTGTAAAGTCATCATAAAACACTATTGTCTAGAGATCCAGAAGCAGCAAAAATCCAGAAAACTAATCCAGAAAAAGCTCACCGGTCCCGTGATGGTAGCTTGCCAGTGAAACACTAAAAAGAAACAAAGATAGTAAGATAATAATAAATAAATAAAAATCTGTGAGAAGGCCTACATATCAGATACATTACAACACAGTCCCACAACAATATTAGCAACAGATTACAGGATTATTAATCTTAATGTCATGAGGTATCTTCACACTTACAGTCCTCTCCGACAGGTCCAGCCGAGCATGAAGCTGGAGGATCTTTCTGCAAGTCATTTAACTCCTGTACAAGTAAACAAGAACAATTTCAGCTCGGCTGACAGCTTCCGCCGCAATGTACTGAGCTATACTACTTATACTTTAAAAAAAATACTGTGCTACGTGTATAGTTTAGTACAACAAACGTACAATCAAAACTTCAGGGAATTAAAATATATTTAAAAAATAGACTTCATGGTTGGCTTTAAAGTGATTTAACACTGCTCGTTTTCTAGGCCGAAGTTTAACTGCCTAGCTAAGCTAACTGTCTTCTGGGTGGTGTCATCGCTGCTGGCATAAACATAGAGACTTTCTGGCAGTGAAAGCTGTCTTTTTGATTTATTACAAAAGCGTTAAAACGTTTGCAAAACATTTATACGACAGTTAACCACGTTAAATTGGCGAACAAACGCCACTAAGATGACTTGACTGACTGAACGTTAGCTAACGCTACAGCGACATTTCCGCATAGCTCCAACCTTTCCTGTACATTACACACATTACATACTCTTACCTTGTGTATTCTTTTCAGAGCCATGGCGAGTCTTTCAGACGGTAACCGTGTTAACTCCGACAGCTGTTTCACTTTCTGTTGTTTGTGTTGACAAACTGATTATTTTCTTTTGTTTCCGCGTTTTTATTCGAAGACCAGGAATGACGCGGTGCATTGTGGGAGCCCTGTGGGAGTTGTTTTGGTCGAGCTTCTTAAAGGGACAGTGCACCGAAATACATGGTCCTAATATAAATTCACTAACAAACTTAATGTGAAGCAAGTAATAAGATTTATGTAATAGTACTAATAAACTCAAAGTGACTGCATTCATTTTCACTGTTGGGTTTGGGCAAACAAATTGGCTTTATTAATATTAAATGCATAAACCTGGCTACTACTACACTACTGTATAGTGGAATCACATTGAGTTTATTTGTACTATTACATAAATCTTATTACTTGCTTCACATTAAGTTTATTAGTTAATTTATATTAAACCTATGTCATTCACATGGATGGAAATTTTCTATGTAATTGAAATGCATTAAGTCCTGCTTTTTGGCCAAAAAACCTTTTTGAGTGTGGGCACAGTTACTGACGTTTAAACCACTAACCCACTGTTAATATTTCAATGAGCACTAGATTTTAATATAATACATTTTAGAACAAAAATTTAAACCAAACGGACCACAAAAAGACAATTATGGCTAATAGCAGGGATGTCCAAAGTACGGCCCAGGGGCCAATCAGAATCAGAATCAGAATCAAGTTTATTGCCAAGTAGGTTTGCACTTACAAGGAATTTGACTTGGTGTAGTTGGCGCAGAATAAACATTAAGTAAAAAAAATATAAAAATATAGGAAGATAAAAAAACAAGTATTAAAATATAAACAATATAAATATATATACAATATCTTCTAAAAACGAAACGCGACATAACGAAGCATTTGAACCTCTAAGGACATAACTGCTGGTGTTATATATCTGTAGATGTAACACAAAATATTACTTTCTAAATGATCTTGTTAAAGACAAGAGCAAGAGTGATACGTTACTTTACAGACTTTGCATTACTAATAATAAGTCATGTTTAAATTAACATGAGGTTTAGATTTGTATCAACTTCATGCAAATTTTACATATTTATTTATTTACAATTTATTATTTTTTAACTGACTACAGATGTGAAAGAAAGGAAGCACTGTTTTTTTTTTTTTAGATGTGTTCATGCCTGATTGGCTTAGATTTGGTTACATTGTCATTTAAAATATATATATGTAATTGTGACAATGAAAACAAAATTGTTACAGAACAGTGCGTTTGTATATAACTTTTATTGATAATTTGTTCATTTTTAAAATGTTAGTATTAGCCCCCGGGCATCTTCACATTGTCAAATCTGGCCCTCTTTAAAAAAAGTTTAGACACCCCTGAATAATGGGATGTGATGCTATAGGCTATTGTAGACATCTGAACAGCTATTATTTTCTCACAGGGCACCTTTAGTGCTACTTCAGATATAACAAGGATATCCTAGTCTTTACTTTTCAGATGTGTTAAGTGCAAATGCCTGTTTTCGAGCCCTTTACTGTATATCTACAGTAAGAGCGGGTCCTCTTCCATGGAGTCGAACTGTCATTTTTGTACAGTAGCTCAGAACAGACAAACTACAACTGATCTATATATAGCTTTTATGAATTTATATTAATTTGGCAGCCTGAGTTTTTCTTACATACTTGGAAGAAGAGGGTGAGACGTGGGAGGGTATTCATTTGGTTGCAATCTGCGACTCTACTGCTAGGTGCAACTAAATCCTACACACTGGACCTTTAAAGATGACTTTGCTAAAGCTATTATATTTTTATTATTAAAATGAGGAAATAGGTAACTAGGATACATTCCAAATAAAGCTTGAAGTGTGTGATCTATAGCCTATAACCCTTGCCTAAATTGGTTGAATATGGACTTAGTCCAGTGTTCATTGCATTTAAAGCATTAAAGACAATGGCATTCTGTTGAATGAGTTGCCCTAACATCACTGTTATGACTAATGTCTGGCACTCTGGTGATTAAAGCCACACAGTAAAAGTATTGAATAACTTGATCTAATGTTGCTTTGTGGAAAGGGTTCTTGACAATGAAAAATGGCTGTGACTGTCCTCCTGCACTGGGGAACATTATGAGGGGTTGAGGTGAGGGAAGATGGATGGATGGTGTCGTCATTAGCATGAAATTAAGCAAAAACAACATTTGAAAACATGAAACTTGATGCTAAATGTGTGAAATCAAATCACGAGCACACACACAAATTTTGCTAAAAAAAGAAATAAAGGTAGTAGATAATAATAGTACAGAACAGTAATAAAGATTTAATAAGGGAAATAAAATTTCAGCAGAGAATATAATCAACCGAAAGCACACAATTATAAAAAAGTCTTTAATTTAGATTTGAAAGTGGCTAAAGTTGGCTTGTATTTAGGAAGCTGATACATTCTGTATGCAGCATATTAACTTAATCCAACACAGTGTTTGGTTTTGACTCGAGGCACTTCTAGCTGACTGCTTCCTAAAGATCTAAAGGGCCTACTAGGTTTTTATTCATCAAGCATATCAGAGATGTATTTTGGCCCTAAGCTATTAAGTGATTTATAAACTAATAGCAGCATTTTATCTATTCTATAACTGCCTGAAGAACAATGTATGAATGCTTCTTGCAGCAGCATCCTGAACGGGTCTGCAGGGATCTAGTGGTCTGCTGGAAAAAGCAAACAAGCGTTGTTAAAGTCCACCATGCTGAGATGAATGCATGGACGAGTTCCTGGAAAACATCTAATATTTGCTATTTGTAGATGATGAAAGGCAATTAATGCGTTGATGTGGCTGTTGAAGCGTAAATCTAATTCCATTGTAACACCAACATTTCTCACTCTGACTTTAGTCTCGTCGTCCAGTGGCATCCACAATCTGAGTTCAGAATAATCTGCAGGATGCCAAAAACTTCACATTTATGATGTTGTTGAACTGAATAAAAGGAACCTTTTCACACAGTTTGGGATGGATGTATTTAGTATGGAAAGATCTAGGTTGCAGGCAACATTAAGTGACTTTGGAAAACTATCTGACAGTGGTGACCCATTTACCACACATCCAGTTTTAAAAAAAGCTATGGCACACAAACAGGCGGTGATGATAAATGATGAGGAAAATAATGCAAAGAAAGGATGAAATATCTGCTGAGTTAGCATCCTCCAAGACTAACATCTGTTGCTGTTTGGCTTAGTAACCTATTATACATTTTCTTGCACATAATAGTTATGCATTGTTGTAATTCTGTTGGACTAAGTTCATGTTACAGAGAGCAAAGGGTAAGGGAAGACAGAAGATAGATAAATGTACTCATACAGTATATAGGGAGAACTGGCACATCTGTCATCATGACAGATGACTGTCACATTTCATGCCTGGACTGCCGCATACCTCAAAGCCACAGATTGCAGCAAATTAAAAGGTTTTCTATTTATGTATTTGTCTATTTATTTCTGCAACACTGGATACATTGAATCACAGCTAATGCATAATATTCTCTTATATCTGCAGACAGTGTCTGAGTTTTGTGGAAACTGGTGTAAAACACAAGTGCTGAATTTGAGTGGAACACCTCAAGCAAGCAAAGAATACATTTTCAGCTCCTCTGCGTACCCACCGCTACTTATTTTAATGACATAAATGCTAATCTGGTTTCTTTGGGTTTAAAATTCTGCTACGGTATTGTAAAAAACAAAACAAAACATTATTATAGGATGATATCTTAGTAACACAGCTCAGAAGGAAACCTTTTGACTAGTTTTGCAAGCAATTTCTTATGTCTCATTATTTTTCATCTTCATTGAAAACATTAGGCACACCACCTGTGCCCCCATGTTTATTAATTGTTGTTTTCTGATTACTTTAATTAAGACAGGAAACCTTGTTAAGATGCAACAAAAACCTCATGACAAAACACAAAGCCTCAATTAACTGATCAGGCACATGTAATCAGCAAAGTCATTTAAAATGAAGTCTCTAATGAGAGTGATCTCACACAAACTATAGTGTAGGTGACATGCAGTTTTCAACCAGATACTCATATATTAATAGTTCCTCCAAGATGTTACTATTCTGTCTGTCAGTTGGCACCACATTGACTGTCTCGACACAGCAGGGTTGAGTTCATTGATACACCATCTGAAAAGTGTTGACACGGGGAAGTTCTGGGAGTGGACATTACCTTATATGATACACGACTTCTGTCTTAAGAACAATAGTGGAGGAAGTATTCAGATCATATTTGTATTGATTTTCAAACTACCACTGTGTAAATAATAATAAAAAAATGCTTCACTTAAAGCTTGCTAAGTATTATCATCAAACTTAAAGCATCACTATGCAGGAGAAATGACTTATGTCAGTGCTACATTAGCCTATCCTGTATAATTGGATAAGAGCCTACTCATGCATTCTCATGTAAGCAGCACTTTAATGGTGTAACAGGCTGTTGTGAAGCCAACTCTACCTGTTTAATACTGTTGGGTGGTTTGATTTACTGCATAACTGCATTGCATTTTATTTATTCATGATAAGTTTTTGTAGTGGTGATATAAAGCAGCATAAAATTAAAATACAAAGTTCAAGTTCTTCCAAATTGTGTTCTATTCTTTACTTGTGATCTGCCTCTATTTTAGTGCTTTTATTGATTTTGTAGATGCTTTTAAGACACATAGATTGTAAAGAATAGGAAGACAGGGGGGTTAAGGTTTGCATTTCTTTTGTTTTTATTTGCAGGATGTCAGTTTTTTTGTTGCTTATTGTCTTAGAGATTGTATATGTGTTATTTGCGATTGTCTGTTTCTGTTTTTCTATGACATCGGGGACCATGTTGGAAGGTGTTTCACTTTACATGTTATCCCCTGGATTGTCTTCTATATCTATAAATAGCACCAAATCAAATCAGTGCTGCTTAAAAACAATTCTGAGTAAATATTATAACTTTCACTTACTGAATAAGAAAGAATAGATGACCGACTGAGTCTGACTGCATACACTATCATTACGTTCAATTGCTACAGAAACACTGTCTGATTTAAGCTGATTTTAGACGTTTATCCTCCTGGTTCAGAAAATATGGAAAATGCACATTTTGTCCCTTTTTGACCTCTGATAAAGATTGTTAAAATATTAACACGCTGCAAGTCTATTCTATCTCTACCTAACATCTCAGTGGTGGTGAATACAGCAATGCAATTTGAGCTGAGAGAAGAAGAAGAAAAAAAAAAGCTGTATGTATCCAAAACGGGTTGTAATTTATTCTTCACACAGGATTGGTCATGGATCGATGCGCGTTCACGGCGCTCCGAGGGTAGCGCGCCCGTGCTTTCTGAGCATCGTTTGGGAGAAGAGGAGAGGAGAGATAGAGACAGAGAGCTGTACCACACCAAGTGTCCACCGAATGTCTGCCTCTTCACGTTGCCAATGAATAATCCTCGCATTCCTGTGTCTGCCAGTTGACACACTGAACGCGAAGGACCAGGCTTCCACCTCTGCAAGGATTCGGGAGTCCTACAGCGGGCTGTGCGTTTTTTCAGGTAAGCCCCCTCCCCTCGTCGCTTCTCCTCCGGTGACCGATGTCGCTGTGTTTGTCTGTGCATTTACGAGCGTATTCGTGATTGAGGAGAGGGATGATAAACGGGCGCAGGCGGGTTTTTTTCGCGGTAGCTGTCCAAGGTACTGAAAGGGACTGAGGGGAAAAAAACACAGTATAGTAGAGCTAACGTGCTCGTGTGAAGAGCAGGTTACATGACTTCGCTTTTTGCATGCTATAGGCTATTTACTGTTGCAGACTAAACCTCCCAAAGATGTCGTGTGGGTGTCGTAAGGGGGAAGAAAGAGTGATGAAGCCGTGCATACGATACATCCGTTACATTTGCACTGTCTAGCACGTTCTGACTATGGCTGCTCTACCCTATTGGATGTATCTAAGCTGCATTGTAGAGTAGCCTACCTCCTCCGGGGACGGTGTGTTGTTTTACTGCATTTACCGTTGTCAGGGTCCGGGTCTTCACCTCACCTTATCTTGCCATTTGCAGTCTGAGGATGCATAGTAGGTACCGTATAGGACGCTGCTGAAAGCCTGTGATGTCGACAAACAGTAAAATGTTATCACATTTATTTAAAAATTATTTTTTTTTTGTGCACAATGAATCCATCTGAGAAAAGAGTGACAGTAGTCCTAAATGGTGCCAATCGTTGCTTTTCAAGTTGAACTTTTGCACCATTCACCGGGAATTCACATTGTACCAGTAGACATACCTTGTGCAGAATTTCATTTATTTTTAAATTAAAATGTCCTTGTCAAGACCTTGTGAAACGCGAACACATGTAGCCAAGTAGGAGCTCTGCACATCTGTTCCATGTGGAAATGTCAAATATGTTGAAACGTGATCGAGGCCACAAGTTATGTAAATTGTTCTTTTCTTGGCAAGGTAAGGGCAAGTCACGTTCATGGTTCCATTGTTCTTCTGACCGACCAAAATATCCATTCTGTCCACAACAGGAACACCTGACATTTCTTGTGGCAGACTTACTTACCGGATCATGGCACAGACCAACAGCGGTGGGCAGGGAACCAACGGGGTAGCGGATGAGTCCCCCAACATGATAGTGTACAGAAAGGTAAGCTGCTATTTTTAGTCTGCAAGTGCGTGTGTGTGTTTGTGAGTGTGAGCGTGTGTAACTCTCTCTTACATCAATTTACTTGACGATGAGCTGTGCAATGGAAATTGCTAATACTAATGGCAGGACAGTGTTCTTGTGCCATGGTTGATTTAGGGTTGTAATGCTACATCAGCCTGATGGGACCAGCATGGAGAGAACATGCAATTTTTTTTCTCACACAACATGAATAACATGCAAGAAGATTCAGAGCATGCTCACATACTTATTCAAACACACAGTGAGACACTCTGACAGACACGCACGCAGTTTGCCAGTTAAACCATCAGCATTTATTGCTAACATGTTGGAGGATGGATTTTTAACCGACTGACATTAATGGAACCAAAAGGAAGCCATAGGCTTTTTAACCATTCTTCATTACACTGCTTGTGGTGTATTCCTTCACTGTTAAATCTGTTACTACATTAGGCAGTTGAGAGAGGGAGGGAAGTGAAATGGACCGCTGCCGAGACACCTTAATTCAGCACTGCTCCAAACATCAAGCAGATTAATGAAATAGTAAACTGCAGGGAAGATAGCATTTGTTTACTCTGAGACGTGTGGTCCAATGATAGTTTCTTATAGAAACTTTAACAGCTCTAGTGTGTAATATAGATATACAAGGATATGTGCAGGGCTCCTTGTGTCTTCTCCCTCCACAAAACCAGGCAAAAAAGACAACCTACAAATAAACTGCTTTGAAAATTGCATCTGTTCTCTGGTGGTGCTGTTCTTGTCTAATTTTTAAAGGTTGCTTCTGCTCTGCTTTAGTATAATCCGTGCTGTATATGCTACATTTCTTGCACATAAAATTCAATGCCTAATTCGCTTTAACTTCAGTGACAACTTATTCAAGGTGCCTACAAATGCATTAAACACCTGCAGTATCACACCAGAGCAACAACAGCTGCATGTATGCGAACACAACATTGCCTGATGGGCAATGTAATGTTTTACTTCACTCTCGGATGCACCAATGAAGTGATCATTTTCTCATCTTACTTGTGGATGACTCAAGCGTTGAGTGAATTTCTTCATTTCATTCTCTTCACCCTTCAGCGAATGCTCCCATTCCATCTGCGACAGCTTCTGCACACCAGGACAAGGATACGCTTAGCATGATATCATAGATTGACGGTATTTTATAGCACTCACAGCGTGTTAGGCAATAATACTGCCAGTGTGGGACAGGATTTGCTGGAAGTGTCGCTATACTTGTAGCAGAAAGGAGTGCTTTCTATTTTCTAAGTCATAATTTTCAAGATCTTAGTAAGTAGATTGTTCATAAAGTAGGACAAATATTAAGCATAATTGAGATAGATTAATGTGACTGGTTTTGTCATTGCTTGTAAATTTTATTTGTGGAGACAGTGTAGGAAATCGTGTCTCTTATTAAATTTCCTTTAACAGTGTCACAATGTGCTAAGACATCAAAAGTAGTTGCATCCTGTGCACAAGAGCATCACATATTGACTTGAGGTCTTTCCAGCTATTCAATTACATGTGACGTCTCTTCCTTTCTCGTGCCATCGATCCATAAGTGCTGCTTTTTCCACCATGTCATGAAGATTCTGTAGAACCAAGTATGCAAAGAAGCAAAACATCCTCAGCCTGTGTGTTTATCTCCAGCAACTTAAATGCCGTTTGTCTTATTTCTTCAAAATTAAGAGACAAGACAGATTTCAGAATTAAGGAGCTGTTTGCTCTCCACTGTTTGGTCAGATTAATATCTTAGTCACCCAGTGCTTCACTTCTCACTACTTGACCACACATGGCCACAGCTTGGCTCTGTACACTGACTGACCTAGATACACTGCAGAATGAAAGAACATGGTTTAGGCAGTGAGGATGAAATCAGGTTTCTGGAGTAGGTTTAACTTAAACTCCAATTTGAAGAGCGCTGTCTGCAGACGTGTGTGTACCGCCAGGATGAACAGGTGCCCCAAAGCTTTTCAGATGGAGATGACTTGGCAGAGGTGTTGCAACCCACACTGACTGAGCCACACTAAGATGAGGCGAATTCTCAAGTGAGGAATGTGCTTTTATGTACAGTTTTGCTACTCAGACCTCTTGTACATCAATATCATAAATACACAGTGGGAAACGCTAATGTTGATGTTAAGCAACTGGCCACGTCTACTTGATAGCTGACAATGTGCTAGTAGTGTATAGTAGCAGAGGGATTATGTAACATGAGCAGAGGGACTTTTATGGTTGAGGACAGCAGAAAGTGGTTTGATAGTCTTTCCGCTGGGAGCATAACTATATCCTTTCACTCTCTCAATCTTTCTTTCTCTGTGGCTCGTCCACCCCTCCACTCCTGTCATTAACATCTAATGAAAATGGATGCGTAAGCTGAGGTGTTGACCTGCTTGCTGTGGAGATGCGTTAAGAGATGTCTGTTTTCCTCAAGGATGCATGCACACAGGCACCCTGCTTCAGCGGATGTATAGATGTATTGAAAATGTAAATAGACAGGTACACACACGGTATTTAAACAGACACGCATGCAGAAACACATGTATGGACACACACAGCTGGCTTTGTGATAAACTGATTTACTGACAGCGGTCAGTGATGACCCTGAAAGTGCAATCATTCCCTATATGAATCCGAGGAAGATGCTAACAAGTAAAATGTCAGAGCTCGTTTGGTTTATCAATAAAAGCCAATAAAATGTTCAATGGCATGATTCAGTTAATATGCACAGCCTGTCTGAGGGTCTAGATCATTATATACTGTACGACAGCCTCTGTGATGTTGCTCTAACGTTAACCATGTCAGGCTTATATCATCAAGTGTAGCAGATTGTACCGTATGTGTGTGTGTTTTTTTCATTCCTGCTCACATGTGTGCACCATGAATAATGCCGTGATGCATGTGTGAGCATGTGTGTGTGCTGTATGTAGGGCGAATGTTGCTAAGAGAGTCCTGAATTTTTTATGCGTGCCTAAAACAGCTCTGGCGAAGTTCATAGTCACTCAGCGTGAGGAGGGAACATCTTCTCTCGCTAGCTCCTGCTTTGTGTGTGTGTGTGTTTGTGTCCTTGCACTGTGCGTATGCATCTGTGTGTGAGCGAAAGAGGAAAGAAAACACACAGTCATGTACTGTATATTACAGTGATTAGATTTAACACAAAGTGAAGAGAGATATAGGTAAAATATTGATGTTTTCTCAGCAGCCTCTTACAGCTTTATTCAGTCAGTAAAATAAATCGTGAGATGAGGACAAAAGCTGCAGACAAAGTCTACAGCCTAACTGAAAATTTATCAGACACTTTACCACCTCACGTATTCTTCTGTGTTTGACACATTTTCCTTCAGAAATGGCACAGCATTTTGGCTTCTCTGTTGTTGAAAATGTGGGATGTTTCCTTGATTGAAAATGTTATGTTGCTTCTCCAATCACATAAAACTGACATAGCTTTTCAGACTGTGAAACAAAATGTCATCATCATCACCTGGCAGTTATTTTGCTTCAGATGTAACAATGTCGACAAGTTACAAAATTCCACTTCCAGCTTTACTTCTCAGAACATTTTTTTTTTGCAAAGAACAGTTCATGTCATTTGATTTCAGAACATCTTAAATTTGTCTTACAATGATTGCAGATTTACCTGTGGTTTCTAGAAACATTGATTTTTAGGACTCCATACTAGATCAAATAAATTGTTAAGATTCCAATCCTTTGCAGTTTACATTATGTACAGGAGTCTGATCTTCCTCTGTGGTGTAGTATCTGACAGCTGAAGCACCAGCCCACTCTTATTTGCATCTGAGCTGCCGACGGGCATCCAGTAATTGTTCTTCCAGCAGCCAGTTTGGCTTCTGTCTCTGTGAAGAGCCATTAATCCTATACTGTATGTTTATTTTCTGTTCTGTTTCCCATTGAGCACATGCAACATCGCACCACACGGTTATCTTCAGTCGATACGGGAGAGTACCGTTTTACATTCTGGTGCTTAAATAAATGTCAATACTGTGCATCTTTGAAGTAATTGGGCCCTGGTGAAACTTCTGTTCTGCAGATGACAGTGATACAAAAAGAGTGAATGAGTCCATGGTTATTATTGGTCTTACACATTTCACCACTTTACAGTAAACAGACAAACTAGCTGTACGTATTATCATCAACAATATCAGATAATGGAATATACAACCACACATAACGTTACTGAAATAATATTATTATCAGTTTTTTTTGTCATGTAAAGGTAGCTATTTGTGTAATAAGTAGATGCGCAACTAGCGTGAAATAAAGCTGTTTATTTCAGTGGTTCCTTCACAATCATTAGTAAAATACTAGCTAGTTATATAAGCTTATAATTAGCATCATTTAACATAATTATGCAACTGATTTCATGTCAAATGACCAAATACTACTTTAAATGTCACAGATTTAACTTTGATCACAATTTAGTTTAGAAATATTTTCCAGTGTTTATGCAGCAACGACCCCCAAATATGTTTTGCATATAACATATAACAGGAATTACCCTCTGAGAAAAACAATGGTCACTTCAAAAGATTATTAACATTTGTTGATCGGCTTACCTTCTTATACTGTTAGCATTCTCTCTGTGTTTTCAGCTTCAGGGAACTCTGTCCTTCACACATTTGAAAAGGGTGTTGATGAAGCACTGTGAGATTTGAACCATTTCTCCTTAGTGTGACTTAGTAATGAAGTAATGAACAAACAGAAATAACAAACAGGGCAAAGGTATTAGTGCATGCTATTGATTTGTCAGTTGATTAAGTGGTTGTGTACAAGAGATCATTTTGCAGGAACAAGACTGTCTCTCTCCTCTGCATCACTGCAACGCAGCAGTAATACAATGTTGTTACACGATGCAGAACTGCAGTCATTATTAATACACTGAGTCTTGGTTTATACTACTACAAATCCAGCAGGACTCTCCTCATTATTTTTCAATCTAGGCCTAATCTGCATCTTTTAAATCTATCCTATATGAGTCTGCTCTGTTGTCAATATAATTTCCAAACCATCCTACATTGTTCATGAGTCATAACTGAGTACAGAGGGAACTGAATACATTTTCAGCTTTTTTCTCAGTTAAGAGCCAGATTGAAGGGTTCTTGTACTGCCTGTCTCCCTCAATCTGCAATCAGAAGATCAGGAAGACTGGGAGAAAGAGAGGAGGGTGGGGGTGAGGTGGGATGATCTATAATTGCCAGATCAGAGAGAAATCTTTGTGTGTGAAGTAGGGCTCTTTGTATGTCATCTTGCCAGCCAGGCGATTTCTCTTCCTGTGTATGAAAACATACATGTTCTTTTTTGCATACACTATTGAGGGAAAGTGTGGGTGTTTGGCAGACACTGCTGGATGGAAAATTGGCATTCATGGCTTTGTCTGTTTCAAGCTAATCCATTTTGCCTGTATTTACTGACATCAATACCTAAAGGCCAATTAGAAGGGCTGACGTTAGTGACAGAGTCGATAGTAGTGTAGTTCTGGTATATCTCGTCATACTACTGACAGCTAAGATGACCTCCCAGCCATGCTAAATCTTGTCACAATGCGATGTATAACTGCTACAAATACCATAAGTGAATAGAGGCTGTTTTGATAAAAAACAATTTGAGATGTTATGTGAGGAGATCACGCTCCTCAGTCCTACCTCTGGTCTTTAAAGAGAGTAGATAAACAGAGAGCCATACAGAGATATACACAGCACACTATCAAAGGCAAGTTGAGACTGTTACTTGATCATTTACCACATCTGAATACTCATAAGTAATCTTTCTTTGATAGCTTTGCAATCAGTCAACATTAGTGGCTAATGAACATTTAAATCCTATAGTTTGTTTTGGTTGGAGCTATAAATGATCTCGGGCTGGAAGCCAGAGCCATAAAACTGACACTCTGCAATCGTTTGCAGAGAATTATTTTCATACAGTATGCAACTATTTTGTAATAGCAGAATAGTTTTGGCTGCAAATATAATGCTACCTTGATCATATTTCATCAGATAAAACCTGCGTTTGAAAAAAAAAAAAAAATCCATCTTTTGGCATTTAGTAGCATCAAAGATAACACTATGGCACATAGCAATACTAATACATAGCAATACTGAGCTACAAAACATGAAGATTAAACATATCTGCAAAAACCTTGACTGTTAAGTTAATGTTAAAGTTTAAGTCTGGATTTTTTTTTCCCTTTAAGAAGTATGTTTGTTTACTTTATACCCAGAGTTAGTTAGATAAGAGGATCATTAATTAACACGTTATACAAGTTTATATAATAAATAAATGAGATATAATGTTTTAATTAGTGAGTGTTAGAGATGCTGGTACTGTAGGTGATTTCTATTTGTGTCCTTCATACTGAACTGACAGACGTGAGAGCGAGTTAATCTTCTCATCTAACTCTCTGCAAGAAAACAAATGAGTCTACTGATAAAAAGTTTGGTTTTAACCTGAGGTTACTGAGTGAATGTGGTCATGGTTAAACAGAATAACAAAATTCAACATTTCTAGTATAAGACAAGATTTAGCCGCTGAACTCAGAAAATGACACAGTACTTCCTGAAATTTCACTAAATGCAGCTATAGCATAAATCATTAGCTTAGTTTCATATGAATAGAATTACAGGAGACAAAGTTGCATGGCAGCAACTAGTTTGATACATAAAATTAAAGGGTTTTTAACTTTTTAACCCTTATTTTTTTCACATTGTTGTGTGTAATGGGGACAACAATTTTTGAAATAGGTCCAGCATTGAGTGAGAGCCCTGCAGCTGGCAGAAGCAAAACTGGGCTGCAATGTAATCCTTCGGGGCCATTGAGCACCATTATAGTACGTCCACTAAAGTGCTTGTTTTTGCCATTGACGGGCCCAGATTGTTATTATAAGTGTCTGAGAACATTATGGGAAGGATCCCTACAGAGATAGACCTTTATAAAGAGTAAGATCCTTTTTGTTGAAACAGCCGCTATATCACTCTGTACAAAGCCACCAGACCACTGACAAAAAGCAGTCATTTTACCTCTCTAGTCTACTGCTGCCTCGACAGGTTAGTTTAAAAAATTGGACATGGGTCACCTTGTCCAGCAGGGATAGTCAGTGAGGTGACAGGTAAAATATTTAATAGTGGACTTCACTGGATGATGGTTTGGGCAGCTCTGTGAAGATGGTGAAAAGGTACATAGGTCTGTCTTTCTCTAAACTCTCCCCTCTGTATATGCCACAGCTGGAGTTTTAGCCTTGTCTTCTACGGTAACATAAAGGTCTAAGAAGTCTGGGCATTAATATAGAGGCTGACTCAGGCCTCGTTTCTGTCTGGTCATTTAATTCCAGATCAACATTTAGCGGAAGATTACAAGCGAACCCCCTACCAGAGTTGTGAATGAATCCTCAGCCATCTCTGGGGTGATGATTTTAATGAGGACAGAGATTCTCAGGACTAAAGAGAAAAGGACAAAATGAGAGGATGTAAAGGGAAAGAGACAGGATGATCGTTTTATATGAATTTCTTTGCTGTATTTCTTTGTATTCACCACGCACTAGGTATGCATCCGTCCAAAACATCAATGTGTCTGTGTTTATCTCTCTCTCTCTCTCTCTCTGTCTTCTCTTCTGACCCACCATCTCTACATACACCATCTGCATCGCAACTGTGTCCATGCAGTCTGTACTTCTAATGCACTTTCCTGTTGTTTCTGGTGACGGCTTGTTCCTTCCCACACTCTGTCTACGAAGTATGAATTCCCGCTTGCCTTCACGTCCCTACGTCTTCATGTGTTAGACGTTGAGTCTATCTTTGTTGTAGAAACTCTGCATCCTGTTCGCTTCTCATTTTGCAGTTGCATCCCTTCCAAATATCTTCCAGTTACATTTAGGTCATAGTAGACTCCTTGTCATATTGTTTATGACATGTCTACTACAATTCAGTCAGATAACAACTGTGAAGTATTTAAGATCAGTGTTGACTGTAAAAATGGTCTTCCTAACGTGTGCTGGTGCATTTCGTGAAGAATAATTTTTTTAAATAGACATCAGATCCATTATGCAACATGAACCACGACACCATCACCTAATTTCTCCTAATTGCAAAAATGATTTTTTGAAAATGTCACTGCTTCTCGAATCTGTGATTACAACCACTGAAGCATTCTGCCAAAGATATATAAATTACTGGAGGAATGCTTTTCTCAAAAGTCTATTTCACAGCAGCCTTAAATCATAGCCAAGGCTAAAATCATTTGCATGTCAAGAGTATCCAAAAGTAAACAGAAAAAAGCAATTATATTATTTTCTCTGCAGAGTATTTCATGCATTACCTCCCTTCTCTCTGCAGTGTATTTTGGCAGCTTGAAGCCAAAATCTAGTTTTTCTGCAAAACATCCATTTACTTTTCTCTGTCTCTCTGTCTAGACTGATAAAAAACATTCTACACTCTCAGTCCCAACACTTTTTCATCCCAGTTTCCCTCTTGCACTGGTGTTCACACTTTGCCCTCTGTTATTTCTAGTCCCCACTACCCGCTCACGCTACCCTCCCACTCTCCTGCCCTCCTTTGTTCAGTTTCAGGTCTTTGATGTTTCTCATATTCTCACAATATGACTCTAACTTTCTCTCTTTGTCTCTCTCACCCTGACATATGTGTGCACTCCGCTCTCTTTCTACCCCTCCCTCCATACCAGTGAAGCATCCATCCACCTCTGTCTCTCTGTCCCCTCCTCTCACATCCCTCGCCTCGCTTTGAAGTCATCAGAGCCCTAGTCAGAGCCCATGCCACTCCAGTCAGCTTTTATCCTCACACAGAGAAAAAGAGAGGAGAGGAATGTATTTAGACCATGCTGGAGCACAGTCATCTCTCCTCCTGTGTGAAATGATTCACTTGTGACTCATAGCTTTATTGGGAACTCTCTCTAAACAAACAACCAGTGGATGTGGCATTTTCCATCCAAATTGACTGTAACTGTAACTGAGAGTGCTGGCCTGATTGTACCCCTGCAGCTCGGTGCCTCTCTCAACAATGAGGAGTCAGTCTCCCAGAAGCAATCACGTCTCAGTGATTAGCCTGCCATGACTGAGTGCCATTGCACAAATCCAATACCGGCAAAATAATAAAAGTCAAACAGCAATTGTTCCAAAGGGTACATTTTCATATGTTTGAGACATACATTTTCATTTGCCAAACAGACAGAGACACACCTTTGTCTGGAGTTGTGCACTTTCCAACTCATCATTACAGACATGCACTCTCTAAGCTTTGCAGGTTGCACGGTGCTGAGCCGCTTCCACCTGCAGTCTACTGAGGCTCACAGCTTCACACCATTAGTTCAGCTTAGCAAGCACAGCCATCCACAGTACAGCCTAGTCTACAAACCTCAGGCGCCATCTTGGCTCAACCTGCTGCTGCTGCTGCTTTTTCTTCTTTATCGTCTTGTGCCTTTTACTACTAAAATGTGGCAAAATGAGGATTACCAGCCAAAAAACGAAATGGGTGCAGCTGAGATAATAGCTTGGCTATATGAGTAAATGTCCAAAAAAACAAAAACAATGTTTCAGCAAACTACACTAATAATGTTCAAGTCAGGCAGACTCCAAATTACACACATACGGGAACGTGTTTGGATGTTTGGTTTAAAATATGGGGTTTAATTAGCTTATCTCGCTGGTTATGTAACCTGAAGCAAATGCTAAGCAGCCTATATTGTTTCCATATATTGTAATATTTGGAGGTTCACTTGATAGAATTATGGCAACTGTAAGATATGAGGATGTAAATTAGGATCTGGGTGGAGGAAAGTTGGCCTCATTAAATGAGTTTGAGTTTGTCTTTCTTGTCCAGGCAGCTATGTAAACAAGATTATTAAAAGCAATAAGTTGGCAAAGGAACTGCATATTAACATGTCATTTTCTTGAAAATAGACTGTTATGATAAGAGCGTTTTTAGCCATAGTAGCTGTGTATGTAACGGAGTTAAGGTGAAGATGATTCCACTTGCCATAAAAACTCACACACACTTAATTGTCTTATTGACCTTGAAGGCAGTTTAGGGTCGTACATCCCGGGGGAGAGCAGCAATCGGACCTTGCTGTCTTCCTGGTAGGTGCATGAGTTTTGAGCTCCGCTATTGTTTTATATTAATTACACATGGTTAGCTAACCTGCACTTTCTTTTCGTTTTATATTTTTCAGACGTATATTTGTGTGTGTGAGGGAAACGGGACTGACTGTATGTGTTGATCCTTCTGCCAGATGTCCGAAATAAACGGCAAGTTTGCCAAAAGTGACAGCCTTCTGTGAAATACACAACGCAACGAGAGAGTACAAAGCCGCTACATGTAGCTCTATGAATGGTCGACCCACCTTTGATCAAGACTGAGAACTATAAGATAGAAATGTTGCTCATCCATTCAAGTTCCCCTGGCTTTTCCTTAACTTCATCTCCAGGTAAAAAAGTTTGGATTTCCTCACTACTTTTATGACCAAATAATTTTAATGAACAAACAAACTAATGACATTCTCATCAGCCTCAGCTGTACTTGTTGTCCAGTGCTAGTTAGTAAATGATCATGCCAACTCACTAGACTAAGATGGTAAACATTATACCTAGCTGATGGTATCATTTAGCTCAAAGGTACCTCACCTGAAATCAGCGCCTGCTCATCTGCTCAGCAATGCACTAAAGTATCACATCTAGCAGTGCAGTGAGTACATGCTGCACTTGTCATTCCAATTGTGGTGTTTTCACTTCAGGATTCTGTCTTTTTTTAAGTCGTCATTTAAATTTTACTTTTGAAATAATGCCATACATACTCTTTTCAGGCATAATGTGGGCCAAGAAACAAAACCACTTTCAGAATTCCTCATTATTTTAATCATCATGGTTCCCAGGCATTGTCTCCTGGTTATAATGTCTAATTGCTAATTGAGAGATGACATTCCTGCGGACAATACTGTCTACAATGATTGTGCTTTCTCCTGCTGTCTGTTTTGTTTCTGCTGTGGTGGCTGGTGGCTGTTCTGTTGGCATCCCCATGACAACCACACCAGCAGTCTGTCAGATGCTATTATCTCAAACACTTCAACAATGTGTCCAGCACACCCTTAGCTAGCAAAGTGACAGAACACGAGTGTGTGTGTGTGTGTTTCAGTATTTCTGTGTGCTAGGCCATGCATATGAGTGAACAAACATTAGCCCACTTTAAGGAGTGCTGCTCCGTGTGTGGAAACCTACAGTGCACCAACACCTTTCACTTATAAAGTAGCTACATTAAGGAAAGTGTGAAAAGCTGTTGGCATTTGATCAGTTACTGCGCTAAAGTATATATTGTAGCTCCATTTTATGTTACTTGATACTAAAACTAACTTTTTAAAGCAAAATTTATTAAACAGCTACAGTTAATTAAATGTTAACCATTAAAACTATAATCAATTTGTGCAGTTACAGGGTTGCATTACTATAGATTATACAACAGTGCCCAAAGTACTTACAGGTAGCTCCACCCAGGCCAGCCACAATTCTATAATGCTAACTACATCAGCAATAATAATACTATAATTAGTTTGTCGATTATTTATATCAATGAGGGTAGACTGCAACAGAAGCACGTCCTGTATAATGCCATATGAGTCAACACAATGACACAAACCAAAAAACGATCATAAAGTTGAGTGTTGGATCAGCATTAGTTTTAGCTAAGTGAGGTCATTCTCACCACACCCACCATTACTGATGGGTGTAGTCAGAGGTGTTATGTTGCACCTGTAACGACACTCAGCAGTGATGCCACAGTGTAACTGACCCACCCTTGGGTACATTTGCATGTCAATGCAGCAAGGTGAGAATTAAAACCGCAGCAAGAATAGAATTTTCAGCTGGTGTTAAATTGCCTTTTAAGTACAATTTGCTACTTATGCTAATGTACCTTTCTTCAAGTACCGTTCTCTTCTTTTTACATCACTTATTGCTTCCCTTTAAAGGCTCAGATTGCTTTGTCTACCACTGATAATTAGAACATACTGTATATCAGATTCTCCATCTCTTCTCTACTCGGCTTGTAAATCAGTGACTGGACGATGTTAACAGTGTTTCTCATCTCCCAATAAACCCCCACCCTAGATCTTGTAGACATGTATATTGGCAGCATTGCCTCTTCTTTCTTGCAGCTTGCGCCGGACAAAAGATAAAACATGTTATCTAAGCTTGAGGAGAGTGGAAAAAAGAGAAGGTCAGGTTTAACAATGCATTAGGATATGGTGGGAATGGTCTCTCATATTCCTTGCAGTGGACTGATTTGATTTGTTGATATTAGCTTCCCTTGCCTGTAATGTCAGCAGAACCCTGTTAGTAAATGGAAGAGCTGGTATTGGAGTGAGTGAAAGAGGATATGTCAGGGTGAGGATGGATGCAAATGATTCGAATCACCAGAGTTTGACAAGATGTGCTATTAATGAAGCTGTCCTGCATGAATTTATGCACTGAAGCGATTAATTTTTCCCAGTGGCCTCATTGGCAACATCCCTATCCTCTAAATTGTTCATATAAGACAAATTGACAACCATGCGACTCTTGCCTATTATGACATGTCACACTGTACGCCCCACTGTAGCAGTGACAAAGTTTTAACCTGTTTCTAATTTAGTGAGGTAGCAATCCAGCTATTTATCTGAAGCGTCACCACCTGATGACGGTATGAGTCACTCCATGAGTGATTGGCGTTTTGAAAGGTTCAATATAGCCTATCGTCCATCATCTTCATTGCTCCCTAGTTCAAGTGTCACTTGCGTTAAAGAGTCTGCCCTTATCGGTTTATTGTCTACCCTGACTGTTGTGTCCTCCGAAGTGTGCATGTGTGCGTGTCCTGTCAGATACCCAGTCCTTGTCTTGTCTCTGTTCTGCAGACAGGAGAAGAAGAATGTCAGCCTGCCAGTATCCAGCTGCTTCTCTCTTATTGGTATTCGTGGCACACATAGCCGTCCTGAGTGTCTGTTGCACGTGCCAAGGAGGAATGTGGGAAATAAGGGGATTGAGAGAGGAGGAGAGAGAGAGTCAGGCCCCCTCCATCTCATGTTATGTGGACCTAAAAATAGAAAGCATCCTCCCGTCTTCTCTATTCCCAGTGCATCTCTGTTTCCATACCCAGCGTCCCTCCCTGGATCTCCCTCTCTGTTTTCCTCTCATCCTTGTCCTCGTCCTCCTTGTCTCTCAGTTTAGTCTAAGTAAACATTCTCTCCGGTGCCCAGTGATAAGCCTCCTCAAGTGTAATGCCAGACAGTTTGGACACTGCTAACAGGCTTGCCTTGATGAAGGATTAACTATAGGGGTGATTTAATTTAACACTTCGGTATTCCCATGGCCAGACTGCACCAAAACTAAAAGCATGATTATTAAATGCTCCAAAGTACAAACCCCTTTAGTGTCAACAACTGCTGATTGCTAATCATGAATAAGTGCTGAAATATTTTATTATAGTTTTATTCAATTATAAATTAGTATATGTAATTGGCTGTGCATGGCTGATTAATACGTGATAGCATTCTTTTTTTTTTAAGCGTGTGTATGTACAGCCATTAGCAATTAATTAGATAAACTGTCATATTAATTTGAACTTTTTCATAAAACATCTGAAGGTAATGCAGCTTTCTTCTTCATTTATCTACTAATTTATGATAGCATGCTGTTTGAGTGATGAAATCATGATAGGTGGGCAGGAGGGATATTGGCTTTCAGTGGATTATGTTCTAGCACATGGCCAACCTTGGCTTAGTCATCGCGCCCACTGCCCGCCCACCAAGACGATGAGAGTGAGAGAGCTAGAGAGTGTTAGAGAGAGAGAGAGAGAGAGAGAGGCCTTGCCCTGGGAACACTATCCCACCACTAGCAAGGAACACCAGATCATAGTAGACTTAGAAATAGACAGAAATGAGTGTCTAGAAAACAGATAAAGGTAGAGACAGAAGGGTAAAGAAGTACTAAGCCTCAGGAGTGCTATTCCAACATAACCCAGAAACTGATGTATAAACACAGTAAAGGTAACACTGAAAGTAATACAAGACAAACAAGTGTGTGATACGGTGCCTTGGGTCACCTGTATCAGAAAAATATTAAGCAATATTGCAGTTGTTACTTATCAGCAAATAAAAGTATAAGCAGTTTTTTATAGCCGATCTTTTCCCACACATAATCAGTATTCTGTTACCGCAACTGCTGATACAAGAGTCACAGATTTCAAAACAATTGCAGTATATATGTAATATTAGAAAAATAACATAAAAGAACAAGATACACAAGATTGAATAACTATATGACAGACAAAGGCCTTTGGATAAAGGAATTAAAGTCCATCCATCCATTACTGTTGTACTAGTTACTGTAACCGCTCATCAGGGTTGCAGTGGGTTGGAGTCTATCCCAGCTGACAAGCTGATGAATGTAAGTTCAACATTCACTCTCCTTGTAAAATTTTTTTGGTCTCTCACAATTCCTGAGGGAAATATCTGGCTCTTTTGCTGCCTGACAATTCACTATATTCACTAGCTAGCCAATTTAATATGAACAAATGTAAGTTTATTAACTTTACTTATTTTTTTCACTTGTTAGACACACTAAGTTAGATCCTTAGTGTGTTTCACTTCATTAGACAACAAACAAGCCTCATGCTTTTACAATTTTCACCAGGATTAAAAAGAAAAAAAAGAGCTCAGTATACTACTGAAATTCTGAAGGTTAGGCTAAAAGCTTTGTTACACCATTGTAACAGTAAGTTTAGGAATCGTATGATACTTGTGAATAAAGGTTGAGATAGCAGTAACCTACTGGCTGGCAAATTTGGAACAAAAAACGCATTAACCGCAGCAATGTCAAACGAGGATAAATGCCAGTGTTTTTTTTTTGTTTTTTGTTTTTTCCCAAGGAGCAGGCGTTGCTGGCTGACTACCTCTCATCCATGATTCAATGCTTGTCTCTTTCTCTTGAGGAGAGGGTTGTCCCTCGGGGAGGGGGGATGAGGAGTCGGGGGAAATATTGAACATCCTTCTGCAGCCGCATGCCAGGGACGATGATTCTCCGGGGATGTAAGGAGGAAGGAGGTTGTGTGTTCTAAGAAGCTGTAAAAGTTGATGAAAATACTGTGGAAGCTTTGGATGCAAGTATCTGTTGGAAACCATCTGGAAAGCGTTCTAAATGAAATAGTGATAATACCATCTGTCCATCAAAACAGAAGACAATACTGCAACTGCTGCTTCTGCTGTTGTGCACGGGAATGCTGCAGGGAAATTATGGAGAAGATGATGGACTACCAACCAAGTAATATATTATGAAAGGTTTTTAATGTTGTTGGTATGATTATTATACTTAAACACCTACATTACTTCAGTTTCCTCGAAAGATAACTTTTGGAAAGGAATACTACAAATTAATACTCTGCCAAAATGCAGATTTTCACTTTGCTCAATGTGGCTTGGCAAGGCCATGGATGAATTAGCGTGAGACAGACATCAAGGCTGTACAATAGATGACAATTATCTCTCTGACTCGGACATAAATGTGAACCTTTCCTACACCTGATTAGACAAAGATACCATTCACTCGGCTGTTATTGGTCTTTGCTTTCGATTTCCAACTTGGAAATATACCAACTACCCAATGAATTTAGTTTCCGAGTAAATTAGAGGCAAGAAGCATATCACAGCGGCAAGATCGAGCTCATTTTTATCTCCTCAGCGCCATGTTTAAATATTTGTTTTTGAGGTCGGGGAGTTTCACACACAAGTAAAACTAGCATAGTGGCTGTTACTTTTGGATAATATCTATCTTGGGTGAAAATCTACAGCAAAAACAAAATGTCAACAAAAATACACTCCTCCTGCTGCAGATAACAGTATCACAGATGAGGGCGATTAACTGAAGGTGTTGGTATGCTCAAAATGAACTAGCTCATACCATGTGTCACCCAAACAAGTCTGAAGAAAAGCATTTACACCTCTTTTCGGACACACTCGAATGCTGAGTGAAAGGCCTGCTGTAGTACACAGGGGTCAGATGCAATGAAACATTTAAATTGGGATAACCGTGCACACTTTCACTGTGTCATTCCGTGAATGCATTGATGGCATTGCACTCGGTTGCACTCACAAAAAGTGACAGCAGCAATTGTGTGAAAAATGAAAGAAGAGAGCTTGAAAGGGAAGTTCAAATGCTGCCTACCGCCTCACCTCTGCGCACCTGGCAATTTGTCGTATGAAGAGAGCATTCTTCCGGGATTGTCAGTTTCAGAAAGTGACAGAAATTGTCGGATGCCCCTCAATCTGATGTCAGAATGGTGTTGGGGGAGATGAACGAGAACTTCACTTAAAACATCACTTCTGACACACTGACAATTATCAGTCAAGTCTTACACTACCTCCGATGACAAGTGCAGCATAATAAATATTCATGTTACTGATTTACTATACAGCATGTGCGCACTTTTCAGCTGTCACATATGTTTGATGTTAATTTCTCCTCCACATCTAATCAGACTGAATGAGTGCATTTAAATTCATTTTGGATCTATTCAATCACAGGACTCTCAATGAAATTCTTCTCAGTATATGAACACATTATGTATTAAAGGTTCCCTGCAGAGTTTTAGGGCTATGTTGTGACCATTTTAATCTAAAGTTGGCCATAGCGCACCAAGATTCATGATAATGTGCCAACAAAGACAGGAAAGAATAAGACTGTAGCAATCAGCGCGTTAATTAGACCTCAAGGATGCACACAATGCTTTTTTTTGTGAGTAACAATAAATGTAAACAGGAAAACTCCACCTTTAACAGCATATATCAAACCACAATCCAGTTTGATTCAAGTTGATTTTATTAACTGAAATCATTATAATTTAGTCACATCATTATTCTTTCAGACAAACTTACAAATGATTCTTGGAGAGAAAGAGCTGCACAAAGAAAATGACACAACAAGATGCCACTCAGGTAACCTTAAGCCAATAACACCACATTAAGAATCAAAGAACTTGTTTGCCTGCAAATACCGGTCTCACTTTCATCTTTCATCCATTAATAAGTCATTAAAAAAGGCTCTCAGTCACACCTTGAGGGGCAATTGAAAGCATCATGGTTAACAGCATCCATTTGTAATCATCCAAATAAACCAAAGTCTGTAGTAAGAAAGCCATCTGTCCTTCACTGTCGATCAGAGCCTGCTTGTTATAATACTGCTGATGTGAGTGCAAGTGTTTTACAGTGGCGTCAGGTTTTTCTTATCACAGCCTTCCATTATGGAAATAATGGACAAAGCAGAACCATAATGGGGCATTATAAAACACATCAATCGTATTAGGTGTGATGAGAGAGACGATGCATCGAGGAGGAATAATTCATAGATTTTTGCAGTTTTCAGGATGGCAGAGAAACATTTTGTCTCCCCCGGTTTCTTTATACCATACTTTCAAGGATGTAATGTTATTAGAAATAAAAATATGTCGACAAATAAAGAAAATATAGGGAACAAATGTGGGTAGTGAGAGAATATCCTGAAGGGAGAAAGTGAAATGATATCCCAAGAAACAGATGCTTCATTTGACTGATGGCTCAATGGAGCTTGATTGTGTGTACACAAAGACAGAAGTGTATTGATGAATACCACCAAAAGCAAGGCTTATCAAGCACCAAACTGCAGATGTTGTTAAATGGCTAATCATTGGTTTGCAGAATGTGCCTCACAGCTTATAGAAATAAACCTTCAGTTTGGATGGAGTAATTGCCTACACTCCAGGCACTGTTGTCACCTGGGCATCTGTTCCTCATGTTCTATGATCCTTGCCTGCTGTGAAACAGACTGTTGTCCATTCTCCATCTGAGAGCATATGAGAAGTGAATGGTTGGATGAATACAACAAAAATGCAAAATTGGCAGCCGTAAGTATAACATGGGAGCAGAAAAAATTCATTTAAGATAAGATGGATTATAAATCAGGTTAGGTCATGTGAGGTTAAAGGTGAGCAAAGCAAACAGAGCATGGCCATCTGTTGCCAGTCTTTTCCACCATAACCCTGAATGCTTTATTTTTAACAACCCAGAGTGTAGTCTGTCTGTGTTGTGGGTGAAACGATTTGTCTACTGACAGGAAATTAATTGGCCCCTATTTTGATGATCGATTAATGGTTGAAATATTATTCATCTGTTCCACCAACTGGGTGATGGCTTCGGAGCGGTGTGCTACCCCAGGGTAGCGGTGATGTGATCTTTGGCTGTGAGCCATCCTTGGACATAGCAGCCGGATGCTTGTTATTAATGTGGTACAGAATAGTGCTAGCATTGCTAGCCATAACTGACCAATCAGAATAAAACTGTGCAACAAATCGAAAATAACAGAGACCCAAGAATGTGAAAAAATGCAGGGCTGAGTGATGGGGTGAGGTTTTAATAGAGAAGAAGACGGTAAAGTAGCTTTGTGGTCTCAGATACCATAAAAAGGTCAGTGACAGCTTGAGGGCAGGTGAGCAGATAGCAGGTATAAGCCCCCCAACCCCCTGCAGCATTCTGGGGCAATGGGCCCGTTTTTCAAGATTACTGGGATTGTAGAAACTGGACTGTGCCGTTCTGAGAGTGATGGGAACAAAAGTAACAGAACAGGAAACAAAACACCAATTTTTCCTATCGGCAGTATCTTTTTCTTTCTCTTTAACCTTTACGCCCTTGACCATCGGCCCTAGACCCTTGCCCCCCATGCTGACCACAGGTTCTTTCTTTCACTCTCATGAATGAGCAATGGTGAGCTGCCAAAGATGTCCTTGTGATAGTGGTCACAGACTGTGTTGCTGTGGTAACTCGGAGACTTAAGATTCATGGCATCTATTCAACAACCTTGTCAGCATGAGCTCAATAACTTCCCCAACCTATCTGCAGGGTAATTTTATTTAAGTGGTGCAGTGCTGCACAGGTGCAGGTTTAGAGGCTGGCTAAGTTTGTTGGTATTTAACGAAACGTGACAACGTTTTGTTCATGCTAGTGAACACTCATTAGCTAGTCGAGTGAATATGTGCTGATGTAATAGTAATTGTTGACCCTTTAATCCAGTCATAATTCAGTCACTCAATAGATTTATTCTCACTGATGTAAAGACTTAATGTCACATATATAGAGTATTAACATAATCGATGAGAGGTGCATGCATTGTGATAATTTGGGTCTTTTTATTGATCATTATGTTTATAGATGATAGATGAAACTGTGCAGCCTTTTAGTGAACCCAGTCATATTTATGTAAAATTATGGAGAAATATTAAAATGTTGTACTTCAGCGATATTACTGATTGATTTGGATGACACCCTGCAGTGATAAATGTGCATGTGAAGCATACATCATATCCACAATGCTGCAATGATAATAATTAGTCTTTTACTTTCTCTGAATATATATTTAATTTCACATTAATAATGAGCAGTGATGTGAGGTCTTTCATTTTGTCTTTTATTATCCACGGGCTGCTTCACATTCCTACACACTGTTGTTGATTGATATGTGGTAAAAGCTCTATCGTGCCTGTGCAAAGTTCTTTTGTCTAACAGAGGCTGTTACAGTATGAGTGCCTCAGGACAACTTATTTTCTGAATGTTTGGGAGTAAATGAGCGGTTGACCGCTACATTCCAGAGTGGGGACTAGGAAAAGTGTGCAATGCAGTGTATCATTTACTTGTTTGCGTATGTTTAATGTCTCGATGAATAGAGAAAGAAAGTCCTTCATTTGGAAACAAACACAAGTGTGCCCTCAGAGATTTAGAGCTTATATAAGAAGTGATAATCTAATCAGGGCTGTTAAAAAAAAAGGTGTTTGACTTCATCAAGAGCTGGGACTTCTCGCCTAAATCTAGGTCACCACTGGAGAAGGAAAGCATCACTTAAATATGTCACTATTGTATACAGATACGGAAGGGAAGGACTAGACAGGCACGCAACATTGTCTATTAAAGAGACTAATACCAATGGGCTGATGGTTAGCTCAGTCAGTAGACCATCCCGTGTACAAAGGCTCAGTCCTTGCTGCAGCGGCCTAGGCTTTGAATCCGACCTGCGGCCCCTTGCTGCATGTCATTCCCCATCTCTCTCTCCCTGCATCCCTGTCAGTCTTCAGCTGTCTATCAAATAAAGCTTGAAAAAGGCCAAAAAATATCTTTAAAAAAAAAAAAAAGAGAGACTACCAAGCAAAATAATGTAGTCAGTGGTGATCTCAGGATGTCTGAGGGGCAGGGGAACGATTTCCCGATAGGGAAAATAAGAAGGGCACCATTTCCATGTGATGCAGCACGAAGGCACTGTTGTCTGCCATGTAGGGCACTCAGTATTGCACTACATCACATTTTCTCCACTGGAAGGGCTCACTAGAGGGTACGCCATCACATTTTCTCCACTGGAATGAAATCTTAAAGGACATGCCATCACATTTACTCCACTAGAAAGGCACCCTAGAAGGTGCTTTATCACATTTTCTCCACTAGAAAGGCACCCTAGAAGGTGATTTATCATGTTTTCTTCAATAGAAAGGCACCCTAATGGCAATGGCAATCCATCATAATAAACATTGTGTTTTGCCTGTATGGTGTCCTACTCTTATTCCCAAGTATGGCGTCAAGAACATTGTGTTTTTGGATTTGCTCCATAAGCAAATGCACCAGCCTCTCTAAAGGAGATGTGTGATTCATTTGTGGAAACATAGCACTTCACTCTACTTTAATGCAGCTGTAGTGTTGACATTCAAGTGGTTTTGTTGGTATAATATTGATCCTATTAAAAGTTATTGGCTTTTTCTTCTACACACTTCTGGTGTGTTTGTGTGTATTTTTCCTTTGGTAAACCACAGCTGGTTTTTGAGGGCATACAAAATGTCTCAGACTCCACCACAGGTTCTGCCTCCTTCGTGGAGCCAAGCACAGCAGTTCAGAAGGAAATGAGATCAACAGACTTACAAAGACTGTTTTATCTAGTCGAGCTGTCATGCTATATGGCCGCAGGTTCTATTCAGGCTGCTTTCGCACCACCTTAGGCAACCAGACTTGAGCTTGGCGTCACCTATTTTGATGTTGTGCTTCTTAAAATATAATAATCCCTCACTTTCTGGGTCCTTTCATAATTTGTGTCTGTGTGTGCGTGTGCATTCGGTCAGAGTGCATATGCTCTGCTTGCAGTGTGAGGGGAATAGACAGTATGTACTGTCTGCATGTGTGTGGATGTATGTGTTCCTCTGTGATGTGTGAGTGCATATTTGTTGGGAGGAATATCTGTTCTCTTCACGTAGACACATTCGGCTAAAGATAACACTGTCAAGGTAATACCATACTGCCCGTGCATCTGATGCAGTAACATTTACCCATCACAGCGCAGGCAACAAGACCAAGAGAGAGGGGAGGTAGGAGAGGGGGAAGAGAAGAAGAAGAAAAGGAGAGCTTTTAATTTCCTCAGCAGCACAGTCAGAAACTGGAATGAATTCTAGATGAGTTTCCAATTGAATGACAGGGCAAGCTGCGTTTTATTAAGTCTACCAAGAAACACCAAATGTTGATTTATTTTTATAGATACTATAATTGAGGATAAGGAACTAAACTAAATGCATGCTTCCAAGTTACATTTTGTTAGTGGACGTTATGCCAGTTCTTCATTAAAGATGTCTTAAGGGATTTAAAGAGTATGTAGGTAATGATGATCTAATTATTGCTGCTTGAAAAACACATTCATGCTCATCAAATACTGTGTATTAGTCCTTTTAAGAACTAGCGTTTAGTTTGTCCGTACTGGCACATGGTTGACTCCATAGAAGAGGACATGTGTAGTTACAGTAGTTTACAGCAATTTCAAACCATGCTTCCTTACCTGCCTCAGCAAATCAGATTTGTTTCTTGAATCAGATGTGGGATGCTGTGGTAATGACGTATGTGTCAGTAACTCATAGAGATTTTAACAGAGGTTTTCACATGTGGAAACAACTTTGTGTTCCCCAATGCGCCATCAGACTGTCTACATACTGTTGTTCTCTGTGTTGTCCTCCATAGGGCTATGCTAGTAGGATCATGTCTGCTGATGCACTTCCATCACTCTGGATTTTTATGGCGTTGTTGTGCCTCGCGGGTTCGAGTGACTCATAAGACACTTTGAAATCCAATATGAGTGGCCAGTGTCCAGACTGAGAGGCATCTGTAAAATATAATTGAAATTAAAAATGAAACATGGCTTAAATCCGAGTTGCAAAAAAGAATTGCACTTCATGTGGGTTTATTTTTTTTATTTTTTTGCGGTCCAGACTTTCTAAAATCAATCTGGATACAATCTGGATATGCCAAAAACTGGATTTGGACTGGCAGTCCTGGGAGGCCTAAATGCTCTCAAAAACAGTTCTTAGAAATATCTATGCTGAATGATGTTACATAGTTTACAGTTGTCTCATATTTTGAGTAATTAAGGTACTATGTAGTTATACGCCACTAAATAATGAAAATGTGATATAAAAGAATGTATAAAAGCTGTATTGCAATAACCGAACACAATTATCTTATCTAATTTGAATCTTAAGTGTTATCAGTTGACATGTTCACCCTCGATTCCTGGTTTATAAAATACCAGTAGTGCAGTTGTTGTCCCGCTCTTCACAGATCTCTCAAAAATTAATAGCAAGTACCGTAAAAGCACAAATGCATGCACAACAATGTCTGGTTTCTGTTTCAACTGTAACAGCAATATTTCATTTGTATCGATTTATTTTGCCAGCGGCAACCATCCTCGAAATGGTTACCAGTAACCATTGCTGTCGAGCCCTGACATGGTACAAGCTAAAACACTGACCCACATGGACATAAAACAACATCTCTTCCAGCCTCCTTTCTTTCTCACTAGGGTAACTAATAAAGGTCACTTCCAAATGAGCTTCACAGGACATACAGTAACGTTTCCCACCTTCCTGGTGTGCTTTAGATAGAAACTTTTTAAAAACTAATCCTTTTAACGCCTGGCTTTTCTTAGATGCAGCCCGTCAAATAAGGGACTTATGGTGCACTTAACAATGGCTAAAAAGAAACCTAAGAGGCCAGCATTGATTTACAAACCCAGTTTGAAAATGTTTTTTGCTCCAAATGGTGCTTCAGAACATTCTGATTGCACCCTGAGTGCCCTCAGTGATAGTCTTTGAAGTGCTTGGAGCCGTGTGCTGAAGCTCAGTATGTGCTTATATCCGGAGCTTTTGTTAGTCACTTCATATGTACTGAGTCCTGTGCCATCATTATTCAATGATTCACACTGTGCAGCCAAAACACTCACTCTTATCTGTTAAGAGGCTGCAGAGACGCAGTCAGACAGCTTTGGGTGGGTGGATGGGTGGGGGACGGAGAGAGAGAGGATGAGAAAGAGAGACTCTCTTGTGGCAAACGACTCTCCTCTCTTCCTCACAACATGAAGCCAGAGAGCATCCCGACTTCAAGAGCTTTAGATCCTGAATATTCACGCTGGTGGCATTTTACCATGTGTAGGTGGTGAAGGTTTGCAGAGATAGGAGAGAGTGTGTGAAGTATTGATCACTGTTGCTGTTGTCCTTGTTTGCTCTGTGTCTCACAGTGCCAGTTAACTCTGAGAGAAAGACAGTGAGACATAGATACAGAGAGAAGGTTGGCGTTATGAGGCACACTTATTCAACTGGGGTGAGCTGAACACAATTAGGATTCATTTATAGAGATATGTTGAAAAACAGCTAAAGAAAAGATTCATTTTCATTTTTCTGCACACCAGTTTTAGATATTACTACTACTACAACAGCAAACTTGAATTATATAACCATATATTAATATAGGAATGGCTTTTGGTTTGATTTCAGCCTGGATGAGTTTCTTAATAAAATTAAACACATATCTGTATCTTTAGAATCTCATCGTTTCTTCTACCTTTAACTAATGTCGGTTAAAGAAAAATCTCCACCTCGGGTACGACTACCTCCATTATGTTGTGATCAAATATCAAAGCCTAATATTATAAATCTCTCTCTGAAATCCAACCTTTTTCCTACCTGCTTTGTTAATACAGTCAGTGACTTCCAGCATTTCCCAAAATGACAAATTAACAAAGGAGTGAATGTCTATAATTGCAGCAGAGTCCTTTATTAAAAACGAAACTCTGCTTGTGCATGCAATGGATTGTTGATCCATTGCAAGACTTTGTTGTGGTACTGGTATCAGTAGGAGGTTCTCTCGAACCATCCAGACATCAGAAATATGTGAGAATAAGAGAAATCCACCAACAAAACAACAAAATGGAAGCAGAAACATAGAAATAATGGATAGCCAGAAGCATTTTCCCATCAAGGTCTTGATATTTCTGATAAAGTTGAGTTATTTTCATAACAACTTAAACATAAACATGGATAAACTACTAAGGGATCATTGACCCGCCTCAAGCAGTACATCTATGGAAGAAAGAGGTCGACAAAATACTTAGAAAATGTGTGTTTGTTATCAATTCAGGTCTTTTTTCATTTCTCTTTTTCTCAGTCTTGCTGGCCTTCAACTCTCCTCCAGCAGCTCGATAGTTACAGTAGTTGCCTGTGCTCCATCATTGTCAATTAGACTCCAATCACTAACTGGGATGATTTTTAGCTCCAGGGTATTTGACTGGTTACAAGCTTTCATTATATTCTTCTACAGTACTAGCACATCAACTGCTAAAGTAGGAAGTAGTCACATATTTACATATCAAACGCAGTTTTTTGTATAATCAGAACTGTTCCCTTGTCACCAATATGGCCGCAGAAATTCATTTTCTCCCACACGAACCCTTCATTTGTATGAAATAGAATTGGCCGCATTCAAATTGTGTTACCCTTCCCAGATGATTTCCACTGATAAGTTGTGTGCAGTCATACAAAGCTGGAGAGGAAAGAAAATTAATGGGGAAGATCCATGAAGACAGACCTGCAGACAGATCTGCTCTTAGTGTATCTCTCCAACAGAGGTTCCTATGTTTTCTTGGAACGACTCTTTCCTCTTCAACAGCACCCCAACAACTCCACCCATTATGTGGTGTTGGCCAAAGATTAGTCAGCTAAATGTTCTATTTAAATCCAGAAACAGCACCTTTGTCTCTTAGCATGTGTATTAGTGTTTAATAATGGATGTCACTGAACTTTCTGCACCTTAATGAATCTGAATGGAGTCTAAGATGCTTTCATTTCCACCAGCATGTTAAAAATGAATCACCTTGTCTACTGTTGTCAATTATACCACCTATATTTTTTCTTTCTTATAAAGGACAGGGGTTGTCTAATTGAGAAACACAATCAAATGCTTTTTTTTACCTAGCTAGAATACTCTTTGATCGGACTCTTTTAGAAAAACCCGTTTCCAGTTATTATTGCTTCTTTTCACTGGTTTAGAATTGATTTTAAGATTTCATCAAATAAAGCATTTGATTGATTCAAAGATTCACAGGGTCAAGCACTCCAGGTAGGGAAGCAGCATGCTTTGTTGTCTGCCACAGTATTACTGTAATGAGCTGTACAAAATTCTGCATATAGTCGCTTTAATGAGGATAATGAGATGGTTTCCCGACCATTTCATTTTGAAGTTCAGACACTGTAACAAAACAAAACAAAAAATTAATTAAACCTAACCTAATGCCCATGACTGCTTCTTTTCAAAATAATCTTTCAGTGATAATGCTACCATTTACAGGCTGGTGTTAAAAATAGGTAAACCTTGACAGAATGACTACAGCTGAAAAAACAGAGAATTGACTGTCCCCAATGAATAGGCGACCTCTTGGTTCAGAAAATCCTTTACAGGTGGAGGCACCACATTTTGTGTGTTTGTTAATGCGTGCCCATTAGTGTGTTGCTAGGTCTCGGAAATTGTGTACATTTTCCAAGTCTTTATTTTTACACTGAGGGAGGAGTTTGGGGAGATCTCTTGGCATCCAATCCGGCTGACATATCGGGGCCATGCTCTGCTCTCTGCTTTGCTCCCTTCTGTGTGTTCCTGGAAACATGGCTGCCTTGTGTTGCCCTGCCAGGCCCTTGAGACAGCTCCCAGTACATTTCTGTCCCAGTGACGTGTGTGAATGTTTGTGTGTTTGCATGTGTGTGCCTGTCTGGGTCTATTTAGCTCCAATGCAAAAATACTGTAATTTAGTCAATGCTTTTTGCCTTAAATGTCTTTTGAGTGATGTTCTAAATTTTTCTTCTCTGCTTTACAAAGTTCAAATGTGTCACTGTTTTTTGGACTCAAATATACTGTGATGGATAATGACAAGAAACTTCATTGCTAGACTTCCAAAATTCAATAGCTGTTGCAGAACTCAATAAGTGCAGCTTACTGGCAGTTTTATGTGACAAATGAGACAAATCAGAGAGATTTTTTTTCAAAGGAGAGGCAGAAATCTGAAAGCAGTGATTGTTAGTCACTAACTGCCTCACCTCAGACTCTGTCCCTTAGAGACATGGCTGAACCACAAAGGAACCTGGGTGTCTCTGTTTATCGCTTTCTGTCTTTCTCACACACAACCTCCATTTACTAAGGCAGTAAAGTATTTACTCTTTCTTTTGTCCTTTCTCTCCACCTGTCCTCTTCCCTCCCACTGTTCCTGTGTTTCCCAGATGGAGGAAGTAATAGCACGCATGCAGGATGAGAAAAATGGCATCCCCATACGAACAGTGAAAAGTTTTCTAACCAAGATCCCCAGTGTTTTTTCAGGTAAGGCTCTGCTCTTTTCTGTTTTGTTCATCTCGTCTCTTCTCTCCTCCACTTGGCTCCCACTCACTAAGTACTGCACTAGTACTTTGCCAAACAAAACACAGAAAGTATTTAGAGAGTTGTCCGTTTTGCATTTCACACCTGCAGTGCCAGAATGTCAAGAGGATCATATTGGATTTTCAAGCTGTGCAACCTAATAGAAAAAAAAAAAATCTATGCTGGATACTCCACAAGAGATTAATTAAAATAAACACTATTCAAAACCCAAAAGGAGTGGTCGTCCCTGTCATTTTTGCTGTTCATGAAGATAAAAAATAAACAATGTGCTATGTACTGTGATATAAACTAACATTAAACTTACAGTATTATGAAACTAGAAGCTGATACCAGCTAATTACATTTAGACAGATGTATACAGTAATAAATTAACAACCTAAATCTAATCCTTAAAGGTCTGGTGTGTAGGATTTAGCAGAATATATCAGAAGTGGAAAATAATATGCATAAATATGTTTTAATTAGTGTATAACAACCTGAAAATGAGAATCATTATGTTTTGTTACTTTAGATTGAGTCTTTTATATTTACAGATGCCACCGGTTCTCTTCCGTCACGCTGAACAGCCATGTTTCCACGACAGGCCAGAACAGACAAATTAAACACTGGCTCTAGATGGGGCCTTTCATATTTTAACCACTTTTTGCAGCCAACATAGTTTCTCCTACATGTTAGGAAGGAGAGCATGGGGTGACGGGACTGAAATAACAATGAAGCACTAAATACAAATAGACAATATACAAAAATCCAATCATTTTCTGTGAAGGTTCTCAGTCATCCGGAAAAAAAAAAAAATCCAATAAAAAGAAAAACAAACAGACATAACATAACACAACTACAAGCAGCTACACATGCCACTAAATCCCACACACTAGTCCTTTAAATGTAACCCTCAGATTTTCCTGTAAGTGCTTGTTTATGCGAATTGTGCACAAACCTTTAATTTTTTTTATTTTTTTTATTTTTAGCATGATTTTGCCTCAGGTGCCAATAATCATCATAATAATAATAATAATGTCACTACCACTGGTCCACATCACTGCTAACTAATGACCACGCTTGGCTTGTCACAACCAGTGACATGTCATGTCCAGGCTCTTTTGACATGGGTGACTAAGATAGGCCACAGACAGATACATAGAACTTAAAATAGTTGAAAAGGAAGATGCATTTAAATTCTGAAATTTAGCTTCAGTGACGTTAGTGGAAAATGACAAATGCTGATACAGTTGTCTTTTTGACAGTTGTTTGACACAGTGTGTGTGTGTGTGTCTTTGTTTAGGTTTTGCATCTAGCCAAGCTACAGGCACAGGGAGAGGTAGCAATTAGCGTCACTGGTCACGAATGTAGGAACATGACAGTATTGCAACACTTCATCAGCTCATCTGTTTTGCACTACCCTATGTACAGTACATACCTATACCTAACTGCAGAGCTATACTTTATCCACATATCTACTACATTATAACCATAAAAATTACAATATATCTTCATCAAAATGCATGCAATCTATATAAAAAAAATAACAACACTGTGGAGCAAAAGTAGCATCAACTTTACATTTTAAGAGTCTAATGCTCAGATTTCATACAATGCCCCCAACACAGTACTCCCCTGGCAGTATCTAAGGCTGCAGCAAGGTCACAGTCCTTCTGTAACTTCCCCTCTGTGAACACTGCCACTCTTGTTCACTGGAGCACTTGACCAATCTGTAAGCACAACAGTCAGGAATGCAACCAAGGTTGCTGCAGTGTGTTATTCTCTGCACCATCCAGACCCTCAATTTTTAATAAAATACATTGATTTCTTCTCCTGCCGATATAATATACACCAGCAGTTGCTCTCAAACGACTGCATTGCTGACTAACTGTTGCAAATGTGACGCAAATGTTTACTCTCTCTCTCTTTGTTTATCAGTGAGCCAAGTTCTATATTTATTTTTTATAAAAGTTGGTGCTTGTATTTGTCAGACACATATTTTTGGAGTATATACAAATAACATATTTGTACCCTTAAGCACCGGGTATAGGTCTGTGTATGTACAGTATGTGTGTGTCTCCTTTATGTGTGTAGAAAAGGTGAGGAGAACCATAGCTTAGAAATAACTTCGCTGCTCTCAGTTTGTTTTATATTCATGCTCACACGCAGACCAGAATTCTGTCAACATTTATATTCATAAATAACATTTCACATATTTACACTCATAATTTTAGTCCTCCTTTAATTCTCCTTTGCATACTTTGTGCTGTTTTTACTATTACTATTTCTTTTTTTACTATGCTTCTACTAGAACCTCTAAATATTATAATTATGTTATTTTCATACATTCTTTATACTTAATATGTTCAAGCATTAATTTGAAGCTGTGCAAGATGCCCTTTGCTGTCCCCTTTGACTATTTGCTGTGGCAGTTATTCAATATTTGCCATTATTATGATCATTAATTATTGATGCTATCACTTATCACTCTGTTATCGCCACATTCTGATGCAAACACATGCTTGTGCCTGCGCACACACACACACAAACATACACACATACAGACACGCGCACACATGCGCGCGTGCACACACACACGAACACACACACACATGCACAGACCAATCTATGGGCATGATATTAATCAATTCGGTGAACAGTCTTGTTAGAGGATTACCTTACACATCTCATTTGAGCTCTCTCTTAGAAAGTGGGTCAACCTTGATAGTGTGAAAATGGGGTTGTATTAATGATGTTAATCCGTGTAAAATCTCATCTGGTTATGGGGGCAGTGAAAAGCAAGGGGGTGCTGTGGAAGAGAAATGGAGAGACAACAAACACAGACAGACAGAAAGATAGCTTGATGGACAGAGAGACAGCCACAGGGACTGACTTTCTCACTGCATGAATTCCCTCATGTCTCCATTTCACACCTTTTTCTGCCTTCTGTGGCTCTCATCTCCTCAACACACCTTCACCTGTCAGCATGACAGGCAGTAATAATAGCTTGGAAAATATATATTTAGCCAAAGTGCCAAAGTCACATGTTGTGGCGGGGTGTGAAAATGCCCAGGGGGCAGAGGACGCTGTTATTTTTTTCTGAGATGTGAAAGTGATTTTAGTTGCATTCTCAGATGGAGAAGATGAATTGCAAAATGGCATCCACCATAGAAGTTATGTCCATTCTAGAAAAATGTCTTCTGCTTTTAAAACAAGGATACAGGTGCCTTGACTTCTGATCAGACCCTCCTCTCTGAGACCTGACCTGTTCATACAGTTTTGGTTTGTGACAGCTGGAAATGTTCAATGTGATTCATCGACTTATTAAATGAAACAATTGCAGCTGCAATGTCTGTGCTGTGACCGAGTCAGATAAACTGTGTTGTTACTGTACACAATGGATGCTTCATTATGCCATTGTACCTCTCTGGTCATTTATATTAATGGACTACAGCTTGGAGAGGGTGTCAGAAAAGAAAATTTGGTAATGGATGGCCTATTACCCACCCACATGGTGCAAGGCGAGAGGAATTGGTATGCACTGTGATGATGAGGGGACGTGGGTAGGGTTAAGAGTGGCATTGTTTTCCCTTTCATTTGCGTCTATATGCAAAATGGTGTTTCAGCACACTATAAATACATTAGATATGTCAGTGATTCATATCTATGTGCTTTCTCTCATTTCAGGTTCTGATATTGTACAGTGGATGATCAAGAATCTGGACATTGAAGATCAAGGTAAAAGAGCTGCTTGATATTGACATATCCTGGGGCAGACCTTTTTTACTTGGAATGGGCATATGGCAAAGATACTGTGTGAGGTGAAAGAGGCAGGTGCATGATGCTTTTTTAATAAACAACAGGAAGTTTATTGTGGTTTGGCTGCTGATTGATTCAAAACCATACTCCTTTTCGGAGCCATAAATCAGTCAAATATGAACACAGAGACATTAAACACATAGTTTTAGATTTGGTATTACGTGCACTTTGCAAGGATATCAATATCCTTGATGTCCGTCGTGAATATATGTCTTCAAATCTCAGAAAATAAAGACGCTCCTTATAACTCCAGAACTTGCCTTAGAATCATCACGTTTTCGTTAGTATCAAAGTTATTTAGTGGTGATCTGTATCAAAGAGATACAGATCCATGAGAAAAGAGGTGTAGAGTCTCTTAATTAATGTTGATGTAAAGACTAGGATATTATTGTTACCATTTCATTGTTAGCAGTTGTTTATACTGCTATAATTTCAAGGTGATTCTCAAGTCTGAGGGTGAGATGAAAGGAGACATGCTGAATGTAGGTTATTTTTCAGCACTAAGAATAATGAAGTAAGGATAATGTGCCTTTGTGCAACCTATGTTTGCCATTAGCTTACTCTATGTAAAAGTCCTCAGTTCTCCAATTTTCTTTGATCTGTCATTTCATGTCCTTGAGCTACAGCAGACGCCGCACTTCTGCTTATTCTTCCTTTGTTTCTGTCTCATTATTCTTCTTTTATTCCAGTGTGATAAAGTAGAACTAGACTGTCTTGAGGGACTTTCCATATCATTAGCTGTGCCCCTCCTTACATATAAAACAACTCAAAAGTTGACAGGTTTGACTGTGATAAATATGGAAAGTTCAAACAGGTTGCTTGCTTGCATTAAAGATAGTGATAAAGAAGTGATAATGCGAAGAGAAACCTTTAGGTGTATGTGTGTGTCCTGCATGTGTGTTTACTTGTACATTGGTTTGTTTGTGCGGGTGTGAATTCCTGCTCTAGTGTATGCCTCAGTTTTGTGCAGTCAGTTCATAGTCGTGAGAGCTGACTCATCTATTCACAACTCCTTGGTGTGTTGTTTCATTTGTATGCAAGGATTGGCCTGTCTTTGTCTACTGACACATCAGTTGTGCGGGTTTTAATGCGTGCACTGGAGATCGTTTGGGTATTACTGAGTGGACAAACTGTCCGTGTCTTTTTCTTGTCTTGTCTTATCATTTGAAACATGTCAAACATGGATTCAGACGTATCAATTTGCCCAAAAATCATTTCCCCATGCCCCAGACAGCACTATGATTAATAATATCTGTACCATGGCACCTGCAATATGCTCCTCTCCTCCAAAAAAAAAAGCTTGTATCTGTAGCCTGTCAAATCACATCAGCTTAATGTGCTAAACTGGCCCCAAAATGCTATTTTTTTTTTTTTGCTCTGTTCATGGAGCCTGGTGGTAGGACATATGTCATTCCCTCAGGCAAATTTACATTTATAGTGTTATTTTGTGTCACCTGCAATATTGGAAATGCTTTTTCCATAACAGGACTCTTGATCAAAATTGTCAGTAAACAGGGAAGAGTCTGAAAACATGTTAAACACACAGATAGCCTTGTCCTTCAACTTTTTTTGTGAATAGACACAAAGCATGCTGTCAGTTGCCCTGCGGTGGTGAACAGAGTGTCAGCACAGAACAACTCACGGACCTGACAAACACAGCAAAGTGAAACGCAGTTATTTTGGCTCACAGCGCTATAGCAGCATGTTTATTATGTAAAAAGGCAGATGAGCTTATATCAAAGTTGACTGGGGATTTCAGAGGTTTTTTTTGCAGAATGAATGCCACAGATAATATACTGACACACTCCGGATGAACTCATTATCATCCTATTTTGCAATCTCTGTTGTGCCCAATCCTATTTTCATTCAATACTGCATTTGATTAGCCGATGCAAATTCTTGTCTCCAAAGTTCTTCTCAAATGTTTTAGATGTCTTTTTGGATGTTTTAGCAGAGCGTAACTCATTACAGATCATAAACATTCAGCGTTTTTCTAAAGCTTATTGGTTTATCTGGCAACTACTGGAGTTAACTGTTCACACACATTTAAGGTGGCCCAGATTCATTTGCATGCGTCACTGAGCAGTCCAGGCCAGACAGCTCATGAACGGATTGGGAACACTGAGGACCACAGGTTGACAGGATCTACAGCTCTAAGATGAACTGTCTGGTGTAGACGTTGAATACAGTCCTTGAATTATACATTTTAACATTTGAGTTATGCATCAGGAATCCCATAACTGACCAAAGATCTGCTCTTCTGAAAGAAGTATACTTTCTAACACTTTGAACCACTTGACTTGCCGTGGCTTGACTTACTCTTACCAGTGATGAATATCTCTGATACATCATGCATACACATCCATAAATCATACAAAAGAGAGACTTTTAAAACTCTTTTTTCATAATCATCAGATACGGATGTTTCCGTGGCTGCTAACTGACTGAGTTCATATCAGTACTTTACACCCAAAGCATGAGCCCTGGTGCGAAAATCTCAAAATATATTTATCCCATATTAAAAACAAAAACAACAGAAGTGACACCAAATCGGTTACAATAAACCTTTTTTTATTTTATCAGTATACTGTGTGGCACGACTACAGTAGCGGTGGAAATGAGTGAAAACTGAGCAAAAACAGTCTCAAAGAAACAACAGTTCAAAGGGTTTCATGGACTATGGGTTGCTTCATTCACAGTTGCTTACAGTATGAATGAACTTTTGCTGTATCATGTTATAACAACTCCAGCATCCGCAACTCTAAACCTGCCTGAAAATAAATTCCGGCAGGGGTATCAATAACATCACGTTACATAATACTAAATATATCATAATTTTTATAACAAAATGATTCAAAACATTTTATATATTGTGTTTTTTTATTGCCAAAATATAAAACAGTGTGTATGAGAAAAAGTGAAAATACCAAGATGAAGCAAAGGACATAAAGTGTGTCATCACACACATATACATATACAGTATACTGTATAGAAATGCATAACAATAATAGTTTTGTATCTAATAATTTAGATCCCTGTGGGGGGAATTTAACCAGTCAAAGAGCAACAATTAAAACATTTAACATGATTAAAGAAGACTGGATAAAAAAAATAAATAAATAAATTCACTACACCTACCATCAACAAAAAACTGCCAGCCAGTCAGACTATTAGTCAGTCTTATTGAGGGTGTGAATTGCATATTAAAGAGCACCTAATCTTATCAGTGGAACACCAGGGAACAGTAAAATGATCTCTGAGGGAGGACATTTGGCTCATCAGAACAGCATGGAGAGGGTGCATGCTGTTCTGTATAATAATCCTGGTTTTCTCCTCCAAACTTCTTTAAAGCTCTCCCTCATCAGACTCGAGAGTCACTCTTGTAGTGGAGCAAATTAAAGTAAAGTAAATAAAGTCAAAACAGAAAAAAACAAAGTTCTAATCCACTGATTTATTTTAATATATTGGACTTTTCTTGAATCTTCGCTTTTTATGTGAAATGTTGTGTAATTTTGTTGTATTGAGCAGACCTCAAACAATTATTTAAATGAAATCATTCTTTGGTAGAACTTCTGAAACATGGAAAGGAACTCAACCGTAGACTGTTTTAAGGGCTCATAATCCAAAAAGATGAAACCACTGGTTAACAATTTATTGTATTTTATAATATTAGGCTGTTTGTTGTTTTTTTCATGTAAAATCTGAATCTCTAAAACAACATGAAACAAAAAAAATGCCCCATAATCTCCAGTGAAATGCAGTGGAGCTAAAGTATAAAGTAAAATAGAAATACTTAGTAAGTACTAAATATACTTACATGCTTCATTCTTCGTCACCTCATCATCTCCAAATAGCACATGCTGTAGTGTACACACTAATAATCAAAATATAACTACACTGTACAGAATCTCTTCCCTTCTTTACGTAAAGCTCAGCTGGAAGACTACTTCCACACTCCACTTGGCAGAGTTTCAATCTGCTGGGTTTTTGGCACAGAGCTAGTAATATGATAAAACCAAAGGGTCTTTCCCCCCAGACTCTGAGGCTGTCCTTTCTTGACAACTTGACTAATTGCAATCCAAGGTTTAGTCAGCTTATAGAAAAGTCTGCGATATGTTAAAGGAAAGCGAGAAGCTCCCTTTCTACCAGGATTTGATCTTTATAGACTCAGTCCTATTTAATCTTTTATTCATCCCATGGATGACCCCCCATCACACCACTCTGATTATACAGTTTCAGATTTATTCTTTTGTGCCCGTCATGTATACTTTATATACACTTAAAGAAATGAAATATTTGTACTGCTTCTACTAGCATTTTTTTTTTTATCTATCTGCTTTTGAAATTGTGCTGGATGATTTCCTAAATTTCTGCAGGCAATGTAGTGTGAGGGAGAGAAACTGTTGTATCAGTTGCTGTGCGTGGGGATGACATTCAACATCCATCCTTAAAACAGCATCAGAAAAACCCTCAGCTACACTTCAGCAAAAGCAGAGAGACTGAGAAAACCATCACAGAGGCAGACGCTCAGCCCTGTGTTTGAAGACTAGGTGACAGCTAGCTCTAACAGCACTGTCCTCCATGTCATTTTTCATACTTTACTTTCATCTGACGTTCATCCCGTCTGAGATAACAATCCAGAAAATGAAATCTCAGAATGGATAATAATAGTAAAGTATGTGGATGACTGGATTTTTGCCTATAAATGTCTGTCTACTTGAACTTCTCTGTATTCTGTGGACAGGTGCTGATGATGTATACAAGCCCAGACTGTCCCTGTAGCCCACCAACAGAAATGACTCCTCTCCTTCTGACTTAATAACACACCAAAATATAACACACGGTGAATTGTATATATATATATATATATATATTCACGGGATAATATTGCTGTAAGAAATAGTACAGTGGATAAGAAGGAAGGGGTGTTTTTATAAGTAAACAGGTTTAAATAACTTATGAGTCATAATTTATTAATAAATGGAGCACGGTCACACATATGCGCACGCACACATGCATATACATAAGCATCCTGACCTCTCAAAGCTGTGACAGTCACTTCAGTGGTAAAGGAAAAGACAGTCTATATTTATCTCACATGCACCCGGTGTGTGGGGATATGGATGTGTGTGTCAGAGAGCGAGAGAGCAAATTTGTGCATATTTTATGCATGCATACAGTAACATCCTGTTATAGCATTCATATGCCTGCCTATTTAGACCATGTTACGCATTTTAATCTTTTCTGTGCGTTAGTTTATTAGTGTTTCAAGATCACAGTTGTTTGCCTCCTCTGGTGATTTACACAATACATTTAATAAATAATCAACGCAGCAGAAAGAGACAAGGACAATGCAAGTATGAAACATGTACATTAACTGTTACATGTACTGTTCATAGTGACAGAAAAGTGGCAGAATTAGCACTGAATTGTCAACATATTATACTGCACATGAGTAGTAGATGTCAACACCTTGAAGGCATCATAGGTTGAGAGCAGCGGGGAATAGCTGGTGGCTGACGAGACACACAGTAGACGATGATTACGTGTTTTCATTATCTGATGGGTTTAAATCAGGGAGAGTCAGACATGTGCTGTGGAGCACCAGAGGGAAGCAGGTTTTCTCTCTAACCAAGCACAACACCAGGTGATTTGACTGATGAGTTCCGCCTCTCCGGCTGAAGGTGGGCTAATCAGCCAGACCTCCTGCTGTGCTGTTTGGTTGGACCTGCCTATCCCTATGTCAAAGCAGTGTCAGAAACTGTTAGTGCAGCAGCTCCTGATTTATTCAATAAAGTCGTGGTGTTCATTCTGGCCATTTTGTCAAGGGGGAATTTATGACAGGGAATGAAAGGTGAATAAAGTTAATTAGCTGATGGGACAAGAAAAAAGCATGCTGGTTAAGGATCTGTGACGAGGAACTATTGATTGCAGGATTATCAGACAATCTTCTTTTAATGAAAAAGTGATATACCCAAAGCAGCTTCATCTTTTAATGCCTTGGTATTTTGAAACAAGCCTTTGTAAAGAGGCTACATGGACTGGTTGCTCAGCAGACATTTCGATTTGTCAGGACAAGAAAACGCAGGTGGGATAACAGTAATGGTGGCTCAGTTCCATTAATCCACCTGTGAGTTTCCTGCTAAGACTTGGAATGTCTACTGTGCAACCCTTTCTTTAAAATTTATGTGAAGGAAGGGCCTCATCACTTTGATCCTTGACATTTTGTAAAATATGCTTATCCTTATTCCGGCTGAGAGTTAGATGATGAGATCGACCACTTTCATAACTGTCTGTTATATATAAGGCTACAGCCGGCAGGTGGTTATCTTAGCTTAACTTGGCTCTGTCAGCAGCACCTGTAAAGCCCACAAACTAACACGTTATATCTCATTTGATAATCCGTGCAGAAACTTAAGTAAAAAAAACAACAATTTGATATTTGTGCAATTGCTAGGCATCCAACAGAAACTCCAGGAAAGCACTAGTCAGCCAAGAAATTTTTTACATTTTGGAATTTGTGTGGATTATACAACTTATTATAATGTGTTAATAAGTGATCTTTAGAGGTGCTGGTGGGTGGATTTCGTCACTATTTTACAAAGCCAGGCTAGCCAGAAGCTTTCCCCTGTTGTCATAGTGCTAAAATAATCTAAAAAAAGTTAAAGTGGATGTAGCCTTATATTTCCTTTAAAGGCCTGATATTAAATTGTTTGTGGAATATAAAAACAAAAGCTAATAATCAGTTAGCTGTAATAATATGAGTGCATTTTGTATTTTTTGGTGAACAAAGCTATATACGTGTGTACTAATATGATAACCTAATTTCTGAATTCCAAAATACAGATTAAAGGTTTATAATCTTTCAGTTCCTGCTGCAGTACATCTCACCCTTTTGTCATGATCTTTAACACATTTATCTGCATGGCAGCTGACAGTGTTGTTGAATTCAACTTGTGAAAGACTTTCTCAGCTGCTCACTGTCTGAGAAAAAGCCCACAGCCATTTCATTTTACACACTCTCAAAACATGCTGATATATGTGCGAATGTTTAATATGCATGAAAGTGAAGTGTTTATGTGCCGGTGTACTAGATTACTGGGTAAAACTGACGCACAGAACAGGAGTGCACCACGTCTGAATTGACTTTTCGTCTGTGTTTTCTCTCAGTGGAGGCTCTTCACCTAGGAACTCTGATGGCTGCACATGGTTACTTCTTCCCCATCTCAGACCACGTCCTCACTCTCAAAGATGATGGCACTTTCTATAGGTTTCAGGTAAGATATAATATCCAATAATAGTAAAGCTCTGATTCAAATTCTATCTGTAGTAGTAGTAGTAATATTTAACAAAGACATAAGAATAAGAAAAAATATAGAGCAGGGGTTAAGTAACTAATAGTTCAATAGTTCAATAAAAAATAAACACAAAATTGAATTGGAACATGTTTTCCTTCCATGCTGTTGAAAATGAAGTACAAAGTGCAGGCTCTGTGTGATAGGCTGGAGTCAAAGCAGTGATTAGGAGTTTCTGTGCGCCATAATTATTAAAGGTTGATGAAAAACAACAACAACACATCGCTTTGAATGTCAATACCGGGATTGACAGTTTTAGAGCTTTTTCAGTAAGCTCCCCCAAGAGTGCTGCACAGAAATAACCAAAATAAATCAATGCCTAAGGCTGTTTGTGTTAGTAGCAGGCTTCACTTTGGTCTTTATGTGTAATCGGTTTTCATCTGAAGCCAGTCTATACAGTGCAGCCCAAGGAGGGTCAAGATTCATGCTGCTGTCTGCTCTCGGTGCTTGCTGAAAGGAGCTTATGTGCTTTAGACATTATGTCAAGCCTATTATACAACAAAATGTTTTGTTGTGACAGATGCAGGACTGTGACTGCGTGCCCACCTCGCATGACAAGCGCACATTGATTTAAAACGCCATGTGGTTAGCTATACACTGTCAGTAATGTAAGGTTTATTTTAGTTTTGTTTTTTAATGACCCGTTTTCCCCTCCAGACTCCATACTTTTGGCCATCAAACTGCTGGGAACCAGAAAACACAGACTATGGTGAGAGAGCTGTTAAATTCTAACTTCTACTTTGTGCAGTATCTACTGAAGAGGATAATGATGCACACTATTTGTGTAGTGCAGAAAATATGTTAGTCCACTGAGTATGTTATTTACTTTTGATGTTACAAAAAGTTCAAAAAATGAAACAAATTATGCAACTACAGTACACTGCTGGTCAAACATAAAATGCCATTTTGTTTTTGATGTTTGGCCCACAGCTAGAATCAGTTATAGCGCAATGAGCATGCAATAACTGTATACTTCTATTTTATTTCTATTTTATATTTTTATATTTTCCATGTAGCCCAACCTCAATTTTGTCTGCCTCAGTCATACTCTTTGACTAATGCGGACTAATTACAGCGAAAGGAAACCTGAGATGTGTTTATATGTGTGCACCTGTTGTGCACATTTGGCTGAATGTTTTAAATGGTGATAGAGGGAAGAGCTTTTCATTGTTTACAGCAGAGAGGAGTGCAGATAAACATTTCATAATGCCAAAAATGGTTTGGGTGAATAGCCGCAGCCGCTGCAGGTCTTTCATTTGTTGTTTGAATTGTAGGAGAGGAAAAGGGCTAATGTTCGCTGTGGGAATAACCCTGTGAGCGTTGGGGGAAGTTAGAGTGTCTCAGATGTAGCAGCTGATTCACGTGAATGATGCCCCATAATGAAAACAGTCTAATGGCATAATGAAGCCTCCACATAATGGTCAGTTAACAAAGGGATGAAGGGATGATGATAGTACAGGAAGACATCAAAAGTCAGGCGCGCACACACAAGCACACAACAGACGCTCAGACACCATGCACAGTCAATGACCTTTGTGATTTGCAGGCCAGTTTAAATGTGCAGTTGAGAGGATTAAATGAGTAAACGCAGGGCCACTTAAGGCTGTTAAAACCAAGCTAAGATCCCGGTCTGCCTCTATTACCAACCTCTCTGTCTCTCTCTGTTTCTCTCAGCTGTTTACCTCTGCAAAAGAACAATGCAAAATAAAGCACGTCTGGAGCTTGCAGACTATGAAGCGGTAAGTGAAAGAGGTCTTTTGGTGTCAGCAATCCTCTCTTCACATATCTGTTCTGCTCCTGTGTTGGCGCTGCTCTCCGGCTTTATCTCTTGCATTTTTGTTCATACTGAAACTGGGGACATTTGTTTTTTTCTGTCACTGCATCATTTGTAACTTTCTTTTCACTAAAGCTATTAAATGAACCAATGGGTTGGTTATCCTTTTTCTTTTTATGTGCGAGCAGGGATCATTAAAGATGCTATCCAGCTGTGCACTGTACACATCATGTGCAGTAAACATAATCAGTCCTGCGCCCTCAAAAGTCTTTTTCCCCCCTTTTGTTTGTTCTTTCTTTTACTTGCAGGAGAGCTTAGCAAGGCTACAGAGAGCTTTCGCCAGGAAATGGGAGTTCATTTTTATGCAAGCAGAAGCACAAGCGAAGTAGGTTTCTATAAGAACCACACACGCATTGAGCCTATGAGTGAGTCCTCTTACACCCTCATTATGAAATGATTAATCTTAGTGGTTTACTTCAACTCTCCTGTAATTACCAGCACACAACTTCACAGATGAGATACTCATTAAACATGTGACTGAGTCAATCAGTATATATGCGTTGGAATGAGTTATGTGTTATGTAAAAACAGTTCTGAAATATGATTTTTTTCTCTCTCAGAGTGGACAAGAAAAGAGACAAAATTGAGAGGAAAATTCTTGACAGTCAGGAAAGAGCTTTCTGGGACGTGCACAGACCAGTGGTGAGTGAAATTGCTGATGCTGTCTTCATCGTCACCTTTGCTGTTGCCAGTATCATTGCTGACATTATCAACATCATCGTAATTGTCCCTGCAAAAGTTGAAAAATTGAAAAAGTCATTTTACATTGACCACCTGAACAGGTGTCAAAAGAATAGTTATTATTATACAATCCATAGTTATTCTCTTCCAATCCACAGACAATGGGAATGCATCAAGCTGTGCGACAAAATAATGTTTATAAAAATAGCTTTCGCAGCACTTCATAGATTATGTCATTTATATATGACCTATACTTTCTTGATTCCTCTGACGTATGAATCGTGTAAAGAGGTGAACACACTGTAAATCCCCCGTTGTGTATCCCTTTGCCACACACATAAAATGCCACATCAATAACTGTCACAACACATCAGCTTCACTGCTGCTCTTTACCTTGTTCATACACACATGCTTAGCATTAGCATTTAGTTTCCCCCTGAGGTCACAGGGTCTCCTCTGCTGTGTTTCTCAGAAGCCACTGCTCCATGCTTAATTGGAAAATAAGTTCAATTTATGCGTCCTTGGAGCAACATAATCAATATTAATTCAAATTTCACAGTGACGCCGTCAAGCTCCTTAACTTGTTCTTCTGGAGGAGACCTAGATTAGACCACTTGTTCAATCAGCCAGAATTTGCACACTAAGACTCTGATTTCCCGCTGGTTTGCTTGTTTTGCTAGAATTGGCACATTCCATGTTTAATTAACCAGCATCTGACACATTGTCCTGGAGACTTCTCTGAATCACTTCACAGCCCAGATACACATATTGGATTTGATTAACAGAAACTCATAATGGTGGCGAAATTGCACCTTCGTCCTAGAGGGCTGAGCATAAAACTGTAAATTCCTAAAATTTTTTTAATTTAAGCCGAATTAACTCTTGATTTTATGATTTTCTTCTCGCTCTTCTCACAGCCTGGATGTGTGAATACAACAGAAGTTGACATAAAGAAGTCCTCCAGAATGAAAAACCCCCACAAAACCAGAAAGGTAAAGTACAATCTCCCAGTGATACACCTTTCTTTTAAGGTCAGGACTCATACTAGTGTAACACAGACATAAACAGACAGGCTTATTGTGCCTTGCTGTGCTTGTCAGCAGCTATAAAACTACTGCTATAGATAGTTTTATTTTATGTGTTTGTTTTTTTTGTTGTTTCAGTCTGTGTATGGGCTGCAGAACGATATCCGTACCCACAGCCCAACCCACACCCCCGCCCCAGAGGCCAAGCAGCCTACAGAAGAAGAACTGCAGGAACAGGTTAGACCTGCAGGTGGCACTCTACTATTAAATATAGGATCTTTAACCACTTGAAATCAACGCAAGCCCTCAAATTGTAGTTGTAGTTTTTATTTTACAGCTGTAACTTATGATGATATTATACTTTAAGCACAAAGTGGTACAGATAGTACCAGATATATGCAGATATACTTGCAAAACAACATCTTGTGAATTCATGGTGATTGATGTGTGCTAATTGTTCCCTGCTATGGTTTCAGATCACCTTTTGGCAATTGCAATTAGACAGGCATCGACTGAAAATGTCCAAAGTGGCAGAGAGGTGAGCGATGTTCTTTGTGTCTTTATTCAGTTTAGCCATCGATCTGTTTATTGAGCCTTTAAACGGCCTAACACGCTGTGGAATTAAGAGCTCCGATGACCTTGAGGAGTGATTGGGCCCGGACAATGCCTTCAGTGAGTGTCAGCGCTGATGATACCAGATTCCGGATGGCACACAAAGTGTCGATTTGTGATTTCCTTCACTGAAAAGAGAGGTGCATTCACCAAAGAGTTCTCTATTCTTGTGTCCAAATACAGGGGTCAGTCCCTTTTGTCAGGCTCTAGCTTTATTTCAGTTTGTTCTGTAGTTGCTCTCGAGAGGATTTCACTTCTCCTTTTGTCAGTTAAAGCTTACAAATAAACTAATTCATAATCACTCACAGAAAGGTATGGAACATGAGTTCAGCAGACATGAAAACTAGATTATAATATGTCACAGATTGGTGTCATTCATACTCCCTGTTGTCTGTCCTCAAACAACAGTTTGCTGGGATACACAGAGCAGTACGTTGAATACGACCCCTTCCTCACACCCCCAGATCCATCCAACCCCTGGATCTCAGATGACACCACGCTCTGGGAGCTTGAAGCCAGGTCAGTATATGAGAAAAGCAATATAGATATTTAGAGTTGATATATTTTTATAGTTTGAATGTAGAGCGTTTTGTTGCGCTCATACTTCACGTGTAAAAGACATGTTTTTGTATTTTTGTGTGTCCTCCTCCAGTAAGGAGCCAGGCCAGCAGAGGGTAAAGAGGTGGGCTTTTGGCATTGATGAGGTTCTTAAGGACCCCGTGGGGAGAGAGCAGTTCCTCAAGTTCCTGGAGTCTGAGTTCAGCTCAGAGAATCTCAGGTATATGATAAAATACACTTTGCCAACACACACACACACACACACAAAATACTTGTTTGTACTCGTTTTACTTTATCAGTATGTTAGTTTAGTGGGTCACAGTTCATCTTATTTTATAAGATGGTCATTCTGTACCATTTTAATTGGCAAAGCAACGAGCAACTACAGCTTTCTGAAAAATGCAGCAAAAAGTACATTTGGATCTGAAATGATGTGGTGAAGTATACTGTAGGTAGAAAGTGGAAACATCAAGGTCAAGTACCACAAAAATGTACCTGAGTAAATGTACTTAGTTACTTTGTGCCGCTGCTTGGTAACCAGTATAGAAAGATTCAGTCATATGTTCTGATGTGGATTATAGACTTTGCCTAATCCCGACCCTGACATTTGCCTAAAACTTTATAAATAGTAACCTTAACCCCAAAATGAGTCTTAAGCCTAAAATAAATGGTTGACTGTTGTCAGACCAGCTTTTTGTTCCCACCTGGGTATCCACAATGTGACTGTGAGAACAGATATTTGTGGCCACAATGTAAGTAATAAAAGCACACACACACACACACACACACACACACACACACACACACACATGAATGCACATGTGAGAGACTGTGGAGGATTTAGCTCACACTTTCCTGCATGCCCCCACTCGCAGCAGACACACACGCACACACACAGACACACTCAATTAAAATGTTCAAAATATATAAAACACTCCTTTCGCCGAGCCCCGCCCCCCTTAGTTACTGTTGCTAGGTCTGTCAAGCGCGATGCAAAAACGGGTTACAATATGCAGTGGAGGGATATATTCAAAATATTAAAATACGCAACGAAGGCGACATAACCACTATCGAGGCTAATGCTTACCGGTCCCTTTGCACAGCATTTATAGGATTGGGAAACTCAGGAGTAGGCTGTCCGTTCAGAAAGATGAAAACAAAATGAGTTGAAGTTGCTTGTTGGGCTGCTATGTTCGACTTTGTTGAAAACTGACGAAAAATAAGGTTAGGGAGCTCCAAACATTGAGACCAAACACAACAACAGCTAATATAGCTAGCGTTAGCTAACACGTTAACTAATGTTGGCTAAAGCTAAAGGGCTTCGCTGAACTTAGCTTAGAGGGTAACGTTCTGGCAATGATACCCTTGTTAGGCTAGCATCACTAGCACACAGCACGCAGAGTCCATACACCACACACACACTAAATAACAAGTACATACAAAGCTAAATAATAGATTGTACTTAGCTCGCCCGCTCGGCGAGACCCTCCCCCGGGGTCTGAGCTTGTATCTCCGTCCAACTCCCCGGGGTAACGGCTTCGCTGGACGGCGAGGACAGGAACTGACCACGGAGCACTCTCTACAAAGGGCCCTGATCTAGCTACAGGAGGCAACCAGCCTCCCCTCCTAATACGTGAACCACTAGCCTAACTCCCCCTGGCTACCTATCTTCATCGCGCCGCTCCAGTTGTGTTTTTGGCTTTGGGAATGGAAAGAACACAACTCCTCCGGTCAAGCTCTTGGGGTATCTACTGTCCGGTTTACATACACCATTGGCACAGCGCTTCACCATCTTGCTAGGAGTCTGAAGCTTGACGGACCTTGCTTACATAGTAACGGTTGCTAGGATGTGTGATTGGACAATGGCCGTTTGGGGGCGGGGCTCGGCGAAAGGTCAATTGAAATGTTCAAAATATAAGAAACACTCACAGTAACACAACACACAGTTAATATACTCTTTACTTCAAGGACTCCCACTGTACCTGCCCATATGGTTAGACTGGAATGATTGAACATTAGTCTTTTGTGTATTCTGTGATGATGAGAGACATGAATAATATTATCTGAATGGTTATTATATCTGAATAGCATCTGACTTGAATGGGTTTTTACAGTACAAATGCTCACTTAGTTTAAATGTATATTTCTAACAACAACAACACAGTGGCAACTGTCGCTGTTATTATGGGGTTCACTGCTTCTTTTTATGTATAAGAAGTAACCTACAGTAACGTTCTTTAATCAAAGCGAGATGAGCTGCTGGATGCAGCTTTTTTTTAAATATGCATGAATAGAGCTCTAACAGAGGTGCGGAATATTGCCTTAATCTGTTTATTCATGGTAACAAGAATACTGTGTATAAGTTCTGAATATTTAAAGTACATGCTAACAGCTAAATATGAATAAATGCAGGATAGCTCCTCATCCACCTCAGATTGTATTATTTCTTCCCAAAGCTGGTCATGTGGTCAGTTTGATTAGATTATAATTTAACACCTCAGTCAGTTTAGAAACCTTTTAGCTTTCCTGTCATTAAACAGACGTATCACTAAGAAAATGCATGCTGCTTTACATAAACATATTTACCCTATTAACCTTAACTTTTTAAAATTCAACTTGTGGCACACGGCTGTGATTGTCCATTATTTAAAATCTAATTTAAAAGCAATGCATTACTTAATATTGAAATTGCTCCTGTTTTTTCTCCTCTGTGATGAAAAGATGATTAGACTAAATTCCTTTCATGTAATATGTAAAATGCTCTTAAAATGAACTATGCAATGATCTTGCTACACAGTCTGTAAGGAGAACCATGAGCTGAGCTAACATTTATTCGCAAAAAAAAATGTCATTGCTGGATTTGTTTAGGTTCTGACTTTGAAACATGAATGACTGCTAAATCGTAACCTACCAACTGTCAATGTACAACACAATCTAGGAATGGAACCAGCGTAGATTTGACTTATCATTGTTCACTATTATGCCATTGTTTCATACTAGCTGTGCCACTTCCAATTTGTGGTCCAGAGCTATATCATGAATGGGCAAACTATCTTACTGTTAATTTTGGTCTGTAGGTTCTGGCTAGCAGTTCAGGAACTAAAGAAGCGTCCTATCAGAGAAGTTCCAACTCGGGTTCAGGAGATCTGGCAGGAGTTTCTGGCCCCTGGAGCACCCAGTGCCATCAACGTGGACTCAAAGAGCTACGACAAAACCACCCAGAATGTCAAAGATCCTGGACGCTACGCCTTTGAGGATGCACAGGTACAAAAAGATAAATATCCATTAAATCACTTCCATAGCTCATTTCTGTAGTGTTTTTTGTACAATTTTACACCGTACAAAAGCTTTGAAAATTTCAACTTGTAGCACAACTGATGCACAACAACAGGCAATTTATGAATCAGTGCTCTTTTTTGGTGGTCAATGGAATATTGCATTTTTTAATTTCTTTATAATTTCTTTATTTTCACATGATGTTTTTCTACAACAGGAACACATCTACAAGTTGATGAAGAGTGATTCATACAGTCGTTTCATCCGTTCCAGTGCCTACCAGGAGTTATTACAGGCCAAGAAGAAGGTAAAAAAATAAAAAAAAAACACAAAGCATAACCCAAAAGCACTGAATAAACATGGAAATCAGATGAGATGCAGATGATATGCATGTGAATGACATTACATGCTTACAACCTTTTCACTCGTGGTGATGCTGAAACGTGCCCTTCTGCCACACACAGTCACGCCTTTTCAGAATCTGTTAAATCACACATTAAGCCCATTCACAGTAATCCGTTCACAAACAAAACAAGCATGGAAATTTAGTTGCTGCTGCACTCACCTGTAGTGACATATATTCTGCTACAGGGGCAGAATTGATATAATTATGCAGCTAAGTATAGACAGATGTTTTTGACCACTGAGAGGCAAAAAAAAAATCCTAGTCATTTTAGAAAAACAAAGACATCCCAGTGGAGCAGTGTTCCTGTTCTTTTTAGTTGTGGTTTGATCTCCACTTTCTCCTAAACAAAATTTGTCTGTCTTGTGAGTTAGTTTATTTTTTCCCAGTGGAGATGGATTTAGAGCTTCAAGCTACTTCTTGAAATTACATGCAGTAATTTGCGTTAACCCAAAAAAAGAATGTAAAATTCATGAATTCAGCGGTGTATAGAGTGGTAGTGGTAAGTTGCTTAAAGGTGCAATCCAGGTCAAACCAAAGAACATGTCAAACAAAATGGCACCCACGTGCCAGCAATACCAATGAGAGGCAGAGAGAGTGAATACAATGTGTTAATGGAGTCTGCTTCAGGTCTGGATGATGGAGTAGCTGATCGGGAATCCTGTCATATTTGTAGAAACCATTATGAATAGCATAGACAGAGAGGCTGTCAAAACATGATGAATAATTCAGTTATACAGGTGTTTTTTTTTATGTCTCTTTGTATCACACCACCTACTCATTCTCTGCATGTCATTCTGGCAAAAAAGATTTTACTATTAAAGCGAGGGTTTTTGAAATAAAATTTCATATGAGTGCAGTACATTGGAAGTGACTATAGAAGTGATAATGATGGCAGAGAACTCTCTCTCTCTCTATTCTAGTAAAGCACAGCTCTTCTCTATCTGGCTTGCAAACTCTTATTCTCTAGATATTGTGATTTATTTATGACCGAATCCTCTGTACAGTAAAATTACTTCTCTTAATGTGTCCTTTTTTTTCCCCACAGAAAAGTAAGAACTTGTTCTGAAGGCTCATGCTTCCAGGTAATGCCCCATACAAAATTATACATACTGTACAGTACATTGTCATTTGGTTGTTGTATTTTCAGTGATGCTGGTAATTTTCTTATCTTGTGATAGCCATTCTTTTAATATTTTTACCGGTCTATAAGCAATGATATATTCACCTCAGGCCTTAAATTTGCACAGTATGTGCGATACAAAATTTCCAGCGCAATGTCTATGGCTGCTTATGTTGTTATTAAACCACAAAACATTTGTATTCCTTCAATCTTTTACCCACATTAACCTCGATCCACCTGTTCCACCTTCCTTTCTCTTCTCCCAGCGCAGTGGAAACCACTAGCATCCAAGAGGCTGACCAGTTGTGTGCCATCATGCTAAAATCAATGCCATCTCTCTCTCTTGGACATGGAGAGGAGGACCATCTCATCTCTTCGTCATCATTGTCTGCCCGTCCGCTCTTGGCGCAGCTGGGCAAGGAGCTGGGCCGTCTGTTCGTTTGTTGTCCACCGGATGTTGCATGTCCATGGAGAGGATGTTCCTTCTTCTCTCTCCTCTTACAGTACCTGATATATTTCCAGTATTCTCAGAAAGGAGGCACTGCTGGACTTGTGAGGACACTGACAGACTGGCGAGATGAAAAATGTCAAACCCAGTGCTCCGGTTCTTTCCATCATAATTTCTGGATCGGAGCGCCCTCTCTCACTTCCAGCTGAAACAAATGATGTCAGAGAGAAAAAAAAGAAGAAAAAAAAACACATAGAAAAAATATATAAAATGACAACTTAAACTGATAAATCTAACCAGTGTCATCGCTTTACATGATCTGAGGTCACAGATACTTTGTCTCGCTATGGGAAGTGTTGTGCAGAATGAATATACAATATATATATACATATATATATTATGATTATTATTATGATTATTTATTGTGCATTTATTTTGCTTTGCATTATTTAATTACACTACAATAATTAGCACATATGGTTTTCATTGCACTTGTAAAGTCACATTCAAAATTACAAAAATGCTGTCTCCTGTCTTATGTAGAACATAATTCTTTGTTATTCTCTCCTGCATTTATTTTTATACCATATTTAAAGACACTTTTACTTACTTGTATTATTAAAGTTGGCCCTCTATCTGTTACTGGCCTGGGCTTTTTTTTTTTACTTTTAAAAGGCACAAAGTAGCACTTCAGCAATGAAGACTTAATGTAGTGTTAATTCTGCAGTTTTAAAAGAATCCAAGAGCAGTGCTTGAACGATGCACTTTTTCTTTTGACCACTAGATGGAGTTAAATTATTTCCTACAGCAGGGATCTGCCTCCTCCTCAACACAGATCAGTTTCATGCACCACGGTACTGTGCAGACAAATGTAGTTTTGTCATGCAAAAGTGTCATCATCCTCTGCTGAAAGGGTTATTGTTCAGACTGTACCCGTCTGAGGTTTTGCAGGGTCTGTTGATGTTTCAACTCTTTGATGGCAGAAGTGACAGTCAGTGTTTTTAGTCTCTGTGCCCAGTGGTCAGCTTAGCAAGAGCCACAAAACAGACAAACATTATTGTCTCAGTTGCATCAAGGAATGCGAATTGTGGCATTTTTCAAAGCGCCCCGTTAGTGTGTCTGGGTACAATACATACAATGATTTATGGATTGTAGATTATGGGTTGTGAAGTGATGTGGTCACAGTACCAATAAGAGAGCATAATTTAGGTTTTTTTTTGTAAGAGATCATTGTTTCTTCACAATTTTGTGTTTTATTGTCCATGGTGGCAAAATATCATCCATTTCCTAAAAATGTAAATGCAATGTCAAAGAGAAGGGAACAGAGAGAGAGAGAGAGAGAGAGAGAGAGAGAGAGAGAGAACTTACAATGGAAACAGAAGAAGAAGACAAAGAAAAAGCTGTTATGATAGCTTTGATATATCATGGGTGAGTGGGCATTGCAAAAAAATATATCAAAGAAAAATATCAATAGGCAGACGGACACGGGGAGGGACAGACTTAAAAATGAAAGAAGCGAAGCTTGGTTTGATTCACACAATGACCAGGGCCAATAGGATAAACCCTCCCAGTCTTGAGGAGGGAAGGGGGTGGTGGGGAATCAAACTAAGGCAGGCTTTACAGTGAGTCAAACACTCAAAGACTGACTACAGACAGTCTCTGCAGCACTAAGATATGGGCTTACTGTGACTGAAACCTGGAGCTTCTCTCTTGAACCTAACAACAGAAAGACTAAGAAAAGAAACTTAGATTGCGAGCAAAGTAAGAAAGAGATACAACAGATACTTGTCTGGGAAGATGGAAAACTGACCGCGTCCAAGACTTTGAATCTTCAGTGTGGGGGGAAAAAGAGGAGTAAGGACAAGCCTGAGGATACTACAGATTATGTTGCCATGGAAACCAAAACCTGGAAGCGGACGCAAGGACCACTGAAGGTGGACAACCTCCCTTGACTGCATCCTCAACACGTTACTGTCCCGCTGCGCACTGTGGTGAGAGGTACATGAACCATACTTTATGCTTCACTGTGATAACACTTTAACACTTAAACACTTAATTAAGTCCTTTGAGTCCTTTCAGTAGTTTTCCCTGTTTAACTTTCCAAGGATTAAAAAAGAAGAAAAAAGTCAACTACCATGACACATAGGATGCACTAATTCCACTAATACCATTTCATTCAAGAAAGTTCTTGATGTATGATGATACAAGTGGACATATAAATGACCTCATTTCATTGGCTGAATTTTAATTCTAAATAGCAGAATGCTACAATACAATGATGAATGCTTTGATGATGGACATTGTTTGCAGTGTACCAACTGGATTTACTGAGAAAAGTGAAGATAAGTAAGTGCTGGCTCAACGTGTCCCACATGAGCGCTGTGAAAAAGTGGGCACGGAGTTAGACTGGGTGACTCAGTGAATCTCTGAATGACTAAGCGTGGAACCATGTAATTCGACCAGCAGTAGTTGTAAAGCTATTTAGTACTTCTGCCAGGAGTCAGGGTTTGATTCCCACTGGGGCCACCCATAGTAAAAAATATACGCCTTCAAGGTACTGCAAGGTGTTCTGGATAAAAGTGTCGACTAAATTACTATAATTAGTGGCTAAAGGTTCTAGGGGATTAGTGTTGTGAGTGAGAGAATTAGCGAGTGATGACACTGTGTTGTACTGTGAGATTAAGAGTCGGTTTAGTTTTTACAGAGAATATGAAAAAGGCAGAATGACAGATAATGGTGTTAATGTTTATAGTGAACCTGTATTCTGTGTGAAGAAAATAACCTGTTCTTTTTTCTCTGTTCCTGTGTACAGGTGTATATACTTGTGTTTATGTCTGTCCACTTTTGTAACATTAATGTGTATGCTGACGTGTGTCCAAGTTAGTGTGTGAACATATGTGTGCATGTGTGTGTGCGTGTGTGTGTGTGTTCCTACAGTATGCGTGCAGTGAATGGTAGAGAGTTTTCCTTCTGATCCTTCTTACAGCTCTGGTGACTGCACCACCTTGTACAGTTCGCTTAGATGTCAAAGAGGATTTAGCACACAGACACATCATAGTTTCTACTTCATTGTAAGCCCTTTAAAGATAGTAAAACTGGTGTTTGATAGAAGCCTTAACAACATTCTTAACACGTGAAGTTTACACATGAACAGGTACTAAGAAAACACAGAGGAAAGGGGATTAAAATGGCAGAGTAATGCTGCATTTTGGCCAGTAGTGGCTTTTTTTCTGTTAAAATAAACCCCTTTTTTAAACGAATGGAACATTTGCCTCGCTTGTGAGCAAAATATGGCTTAAAAGAACGACTTTTAAGACCCTTAACACACAGTGGCCTGCTGGTGTGCCAGTCATTGCAAACTCATGCTGTGCAGCCGAACGCTGTCCAAACCCACAGAGCTTTATTCCAAATTTTAGTGGAGATCCTAAAGTTTCCAAAAGAACCAAGTCTATTTCAAATGATGGTCAAGACACCAAATATATTTCACGGTTGATGGAATGATAAAACCTTAAAAAAAAAAAAACATGGAGTCTTTGGCATGGATAGCTCCCAATTAAAATCTGGAATATAAATGTGATACTGTCAGACTGTGTGAAATAAGGGCATTTTAGCAACCTTAAAGCTACTTAAGGGGGAAAACTGAATGTTAAGGGATTATACAGACAAATTTCACTGTAAGAGCAAATGGACGGTGGTTTTAATCATCACAGCTAAGTAGTGCCATCCTGATCTGAAATGAGAAACACTGTACTATCATAGCATCTCTAATTGCTCCTCATCCTCCACTAAAGCACTTAATGTTGCTGAGGTGAAGGAGTTGCCTTACATTCTTGCCAGTACTTAACTTGGAAAGCATTATATATGGGCTGCTAGTCATTATCAAGATGGATTGTGGTGACAAATGGCTGCCCAAACTGCCTAAAGCAGCCTCCTGGCAATGTTGGCATTAGACACATTTACACAGAAAAGCCCCCAAAAGGACCCCCGCCCCCGCCCCCGCCACCCCAACTGTTAATGAGCCAACAGCCCAGCATAGTTTGGGAAAATAGAATCCGCAAATGCAGATAATGACATGGTTCCTCTTTGTGTAATTGGCTCCAAGTGAAAACATTTCATTTACCTCTCTTTCCCTCTCTCTTTATATCCTGTGTATGTGTGTTTGAGTCTGTCTGTTTGTGTGCATGTGTGTGTGTGGTCACGTATGGGTGTGTTTGTGTGTGTGTGTGTGTGTGTGTGTGTGTGCGTGTGTGATTGAGGTTTGAGCTGCACGGTGAATTAAATGCAGTTCTACTGTAATTAACTGCACTTACAGTCTGTGTGTGAGACTTTCTGACGCACCAATAATTGAGGCATCAGGTTTTGTTTGTTTTAACCTGCCTTTGAAGGCATGCTGGGAAGATGTTTCACATGGTTTAGTGGAAGTACATCTGTGTGTACAAATTTGGAAGTCTTGAAAGGACTCTTGTTTCTTTCTTTTTTCAATTATTTAACAACCGAATATCAGAAATTTTGAAATATTTAGCAGCTAGACTGGATTTTCATGGCTAATTATGTTTTTCATCTCACTTTGAGATTTGAAAAAAAAAAAAAGACCCATTGTTATCCAGACAGAAAACATTACCATCTTATTATAATGCCATTTTGAAAAACAAAACATAACAAGTTCCCACTGATGATAATAGTTGTTTTTAAAAAGACTTGTGTCTAGCTCAGCAGTCTCTCTGGCATTTGTTTCTGGTATTTGTAATTTCATTAGAGGTCTGAATTTTGGAACCAAGGTCTGCCACAGTTCAGTGAAGCATGTCCCCCAAGTATTTTGCGGTTCTTGTAAAACATAAAGCTGTGTTTGTGGACAATATTAGTGTTTAGGAGACAGAGAGGTCCGGTTCAGTTCAGTCTCAGCATTAACACACAAAACCACAGTCTCCTTCCGTCTCCAGGACTCTGTGATGATTAGTGCTATGTGTCAAGGAGAGACAGACAGATGGAGTGACGGAGAGATACAGATGTGGAGAGAAACAAGTAAAGAGACAAACAGCTTGTGGAGAGATATACAGTTGTGGGAGGAGGGCATATGCTGTTCATGAAGCCCAAGTGGCATTGGTTTTGGTTCCCAGTAGGTCATCTATACTAAACCCCACCATCACTTCAGCCCCTTTCCTTTCTATCTCCCAACCCCAACCACTAACCGCCCACCCATCCACCTCAGCGCTCCCTCCAAAGCCCCTGAATCCCTACCCCAAAACCGCAATTTGTCCTGCAGCAGAGATTGATGAGGATAGCTTTGCAGGGCAGGCACTATCATACTTACGCTGAGTTTTGGAGCAGAGAGGGAGCACGGCGGCTGACTGTATAGGCCATCCGTCATGCCCTGTGTACACATTCGGTCAGGTCATCCCTCAAAAGTCCCCGGGGCTTTGCGAACTGTAGCTCACCGGAGTCACAGGGTGCCTCTTTAAGCAACGGATAGCAGGAGAACAGGGAAACAGAGAACAAGAGGCTGAACACAGAAGCAGAGACTGTTCCTCTGGCCAGGGGTTCATGCATTTAAATACACAGTCAGCAGGAATGAGATGGAGCAGCTAAAGACAAATGAGACGGTGTTATACATGGAAGGGAGATCACTGGAAGATGGAGTGGGGTCATGACTCCCTGATGCAGTAGGTGGTGGAAGGACCCAGCGGGAGTCTTTGGTTTAGTTGTTCTAACCTTATGATGGGTGTGTGTGGGTGTGTGCTGGCTTGTGTGTGTGTGTGTGTGTGTGTGTAAGCACTAATGTGTGACCACAGAAGAAGAACACATCTGAGATGCAGTTTCCATCCTGATGAGGATATTTGAGAAATTATTCTTGGCTATAAAAATGAATTAAAAGAAAATAAAAAATCTGTGATGCTCTCATAGAAAATTGATTCCATCTTCTCACCATTCTTTGGACATATCAAACGAACATGATTGCAAGTGTAGAGCACTCAAAATGTGATTTCTTGGCTGAGTGTACACAGGTTCTCTTAATGAAGAAAACAAAAACAGATTCAAGAGATCAGATTCGCACAAAACATATCCTCCTCGAACATATCTCTTGACGTCATATAAAGAAAAATCTGGTTAGAATTCATACTACATGTCTGCTAGATGGACAAACAGCTGCTGTCTAACTTATGGCAAGTGCTGGCGGGATAGTGATATACAGACTCGAGTGTTCGAGTGTAGCTCGGACAGAGCTGCCATGACCTTAGGGTCAAGGGCAGAAAAAAGGAGGCAAAAAACAGAGTGGATTATGATAAAGTAATTTGTTCCATGTCAGAGTGAGTTGCGGGTCCAGGAAGGGAAGAAAGAGAACATACAAATTTGCACAGCAAAGAAGAGTCTGAATAGGAGCAGCCAATAGCCTTGAGGCAGTTTGGTTCTCTGTCAGAATTTCTGACTTGATGTCATGCAATGCTTGTCAAGAGCAACATCTGCTGAAAAGATGCTTGAGTGATGGTCAAAAATGTGCTGGCTCAAATACTGACAGCATGCACACGGACGGATACTCCATTCTGAATAGTGGAAAAATAATTTCTCTCGATCATACTATCCTTCTGGTGCTAACATGATACCGAAGACATTATGGTTATTATGGACACTATGGGTCATTCTCAGTTCAGTTTGCTCCATAGTATATCACCAAAGAGTAGAAGAGTGGACTCCCAAAGGGTACTGTAGAGTTCCCCAACTCTTCCCTAATAACATGCAGATGGGCCTCTGTAATGCCTGTTTACATATCTGCGGCATAGTTCATGACTAAAGTAAGCAAAGCCCTAATTATTTTACCCGGCGACGGGACCAATAAAATCAACTTCCCCTTCTCGTTATGGGTGTTTAAGTGTATCCTTTGATGGCAGGACTTTGTTTATTTTTGGAAGAGTTGCGTAGCCGAGAGGAAAGCAAATAGAAGTAATGACACAGAGATGCTGACAAATGGGGGCCCTGGTGATGGATTCATTTCCTCAGTGATGCCTGGAAGGCCAGACTGCGAAGGTGGTTCAACATGAATGCACATTTACACAATTGCAAACGTGATTGGCAATATTAATATCATGTTAGCAACTGTCATGCATCATCACATACCTGTTGCACTAACTTCGGTGTTAATCATTGCGATTCTGTTCATGTGACAACAGAAGTTTTATTCTTCAGAAACGATCTTTTCTGTGTACAAATGTAATGCATAGTAATGTGTCTCCCTCTTTTTGTAGAATGCTGTGGAGAATAACTATCCCGGTCATACTGGCTGGGGTGCTCTGCATCACCGCAGAGACCAAAAAGCCCCGTCCCCAGGGAGCCATCCCATCCCCACACAAGACCAAAGGGAACCTGTCCTCAGAACGTCACCATCGGCTATTGCAGCAGAAACCAGAGGTGCTATCCTCCAGCCGGGAGGCCTTGGTGGTGACAGAGCGCCGCTACCTCCGCAGAGACTGGTGCAAGACCCAACCTCTCCGTCAGACAATCAGCGAAGAGGGCTGCCGCAGCCGTACTGTGGTCAACCGTTTTTGCTACGGCCAGTGTAACTCCTTCTACATCCCTCGCCATATGGGTCCCAGCTCGGGTCAGGGCCAAAATCGAGGCCAAGCCTCAGGCTCTGGAAGGAAAAGCCACAACAAGGCCCAGGAGCCATTCCAGTCCTGCTCCTTCTGCAGGCCCCATCGCATCACGCAGCTCACAGTGCAGCTAGACTGCCCAGACCTGCAGCCCCCTTTCAGACACCGTAAGGTGCAGAGGGTCAAACAGTGTCGCTGCATGTCCGTGGATGTGGGCGGCCACGGGAAACTGTGAAGGACATACGAGGTCTTTGAACTGACATTATTACATATTGTCAAAGGCAGACTTTGCAGAACAAGGACTGGCACCAAGTTGAACTATTCTGCATCGCGTTGTACAAATAATGGCCTGTCCAAAGATAAAAATGACATGAAACATGAAACTGGTATTATTAAACAAAGGCAAAGTGATGCTGTTGAAAGACTGATTTAAGTGGCTGTGTGAGAGACACTTATAATGAAACAGCCATTGTTCAACATTAAACAAGTTTTTCCTGTGTGTTATTTGAAAAGATTCATATTCACCTGGCTATTTGTACATTTGTCACTGTGCCTCAGAGTTTTCAAACCACAAAACATGGACACTACTGATAAGTCAGTGTGTTAAATAAACTGTAGAAATAGTGAGACCTCTTTAAAAGGTTTCTGTAATATGACGTTTTGGATCTAGAGCAATTACACAGTTTGTCAGCAATGTGTTTACCTGTACGAGATGTTGACATGTGTTACAAGTATTGTATCTGTTATCCTGTGTCTTTTCCTTAACATTTAAGATGCCCCAAATGATACACAAATTAATGTCAAGGAAAAGATTTCAAGAAACATGAAGCAATGCAGCCATGACCAGTGGCATCCACCCGCTTGGACACAAGCCTGGCTGTACAGTGTACATTTGCCACAAATATACTAGCCAGTAGGGAAAACATACTGCAGCATGTGTAATGGAGGTGCAATGCAATATATACAATATCTATATTTTATGTATGTGTGTATGTATGTATGTGAAAAGTATATTAAATCTATTTCATATAAAACAGCAGTGGTGTTAGAGTGCATGTAGTTCTGTACCACTTCATATCACAGCTGGACAAATGATAAACAGAAAACACATCAGCAGCAGCAGAACTTCTATTAAAAATTTATGTCATTTCTTTAATTCAATAAATATATTTTTTCATGGTCAAGGGTATTCAATCAAAACATATTGTTGGTATTGCACATGAACGTCACGAGCCTATTACTTAATTAACATATGGGAGTTCACACACTCACACCTAGTAGGGAAAAAGATTCTGCTTAAACAAGTTGACAATACAGCTGCATAAAACAACAGTGGCTCTATATCAGATCACACCACTTAGATATGCATGGACTTTTTGGATGAAAAAAACAAACAAAAAAACATAAAACCACAAAAGAGAAGTTGCTGTAAGAAAAACATATGTATAGTTACCACTAGGTTCTGAGACACACTTGATGAAACTATTAAAAATGTCATGTTTTAGTTTATGTAAAACATCTTTCTTCATTACATGTAACATTTAATTATATATGATATGTCTCAGAACTAAGCTCTGTTCTACAGCACTCATTTCACCTCTTCGCTGTGTGATAAGGCACTTTCTGTCTGGCAGGTGCTCCATACCGTATAGAAATATTATAAAATTCTGTGCTTTTCACCAGTTAAGAAGACATAAAGAGGAAGTGTCCGTGCCTTCCTGTTAAATTAGGCTTGAGAATTGCACTAAAAATCAAAAATAGGCTACATATGGCTTATAAAATACTGAAAAAAGATTAGGTATAGTGTTGCTACACCTTTCCTCCAGTGAGCCTTTTTCTGGCAAATTACTACAACTAGATTTAATCACCTCAGAGTAAGGTCATCTTTTGGTAGCAATATTTCACATAATTATGCGATTGCTTTCAAAGGGTGGCTGAGAATGTAATTTTTCATTCCACTTTTATGCAATATAATATCCAGTTTGAACCAACTCACAATAAACATCAGGTCTAAATCAATTGAAAACAAATTCTGGAATCAAATAAATGTTGTAAAAATGACTGATGAGTCATTGTCAGATTGTACAAACAGTGCTTGTGCAATAGGCTTGATGATGATAATTTTCCATTCTCCGCTTCAGATCTTCTGACCCAGCTTTGCTTTCTGTGGAATAAAAAATGGGTCTGGGTTATTTACAGCTGGCAGCACTCAATATGTTACTGTAGGAGCCAGAAGTGTTGTTTTTTTCAACACCCTGACAAGTGTTTGTAAGGACCAGAGTCTTAACAAATAAAAGCACAGATGGGACCATACAGTAACTGTTACAAGAAGTGTAAAGACGTACTATTCCAGTTGCATGTTTGGGTTTCACATTGTAGGAAGCCTTCTCCCTGGCCTGTTTGAAGCACTCTTCAGCCATTTTCACCCTGAAAAAAAAAAAAAAAGACTCGTAATAACCATCAGACATCCTATGAAAACACATTCATTTACACTGTTGAAATTCACAATTTCATCATAAGACACAGTACAAAAATTCCAACTTGGACCATCCAGAATATGGTCATGTGGTATTTGGACACAATGACCTCGGTTTGTCAAAGCTCCAGTCCTCCTACTTTAAAATGACTCACTCTAGTTTACTACTGCATGAAGAGAGCCAGCACTGTCACTACTCATTTGTGCTTTAAAAAGACAAATTATCAGCGTGTTGGCATTGAGGGAGTTAAAACAATTTATACCAACAGATAATCATGTCGCCTTTACTCATTAGATGGACATTGTATGTACCAATGCTGTACACATGTCCATAAAGAGCAGGTGAGGATTAATATCTATAGATCCACTGGAATCTAGAAGGAAAACCAGCCGAGAGAGAATCGGGATGATTGCCGATGGCAAAGGGCAAGAGTTAATGCTTTCAAATTTGTTTTTATTTTTTCCTACTGAATAAGCAAAGCTTGTGACATTTTGCTTCTTTTACAAATACATATCACAATTCAATCTTCATTTGGCATAATGGACCAATTTGCTTTTTGTTGACATATGCAGCAGTATCTTTATATTCATCAAACCACTGGAAGCGAACTGGATGCTGCATGTGTTCTTTTCATTACTGGGGTGAGGACAAAGATTTGGGTCATTTAACCTCTTTTCCCTTCATGAATTTGAATGAATCTGATAGGATCTTCAGTGAACACGAGATGTACTGCAAGTTATTAATGGTTCGGGAACTTACGCTTGGGGAAAATTTTTAAATGTAGGAACATTGGTGTATCTGTAATGACATTTTAAAGGTCAGAGAGTGCTGTACCATTCCCAAAGAGATAGAAAAAAAAAATGAGTGAAAAGATTCTCAGCATGATTTGATTTTAGGACAATAGGTTCAAGTGTCCTGTCAGAAGACTGTATCTATATCAAGTATAATGTCACATCATGAAATAGGAAACTTGATTTCCCATCATATTCTTACCGTTCCTGTAACATCAGCTTATTCTGCTTCTTCCACTGGTCTTTGAAATCAGAGGAAAACTCATGCCAAACGGAGAACAAAGTGTTGGGAGAGACCTCTTTCTCGCCTGCCTTGGGTTTAACTGAGAAGGAAACGCTCAACTCCAAGAAGCTGAGGATGGAGAACAATAACATTACTTCAAGACCAAACTATTACAACATGAGATTACAGAAACCTACAGTGATTGTTGTGAAACCTGGTCATGCTGAGAAAATATGCAAAATATGAAAGTTAATCTTGGAAAAATATGCTTTTTCAGAGATTTAATAGTAGAGGAACATAAAAAACACAAACCAATGATGACTTTGCATTTCAGAGAAGAATAGTAGACACAAAATGGAATTACTGCCACTAAAGCAGCATAGTCGTTCTGTTTTTCTGATGGATTAATTCTAAGGACTAAAACTCTTATACGTCTCATATGCAGTGTTTTGCTTTGTCACTCCTCTCCCTGGTGTGTATAAGCCTCAATGTAAGTGTATGTACATAAACACGCACATACTGCTCATTATATGTAAGCATGAGTGAGGAAAGAGGCGAAGGGGAAAAAAAAAAAAAGATGTCCGACAAGGAGACAAAGACAGATCTAGCAGAAGGAAAGCACGGATATGGCATACGGATGACACATGCTAAAGTGTTAAATGTGGTGGCCATTTGCAGTGGATCAATACAGTGGACAGGTTGGGGTCTCTTTGTTTGGAGTGTGCTATAGGAACACATTCCTAGCCAGCAGTAACAGAAGCCTGGAGCCAAGGCTGTCTACTCTCGCTCCGCTTAGATAAACAACACAGACACTGCACAGGGGGCCTCCCGTCTACTGAAGGCCTGGCATGATGGCCTGCACCTTCCATGTAACTGAAGGAACCAGGAGTCCTAAATATTGACAAAGCAGCAAGATTATATTTCTTCACCGTTGTGACAATATATCACTTCAAACTTTATTGGTTTGCATTATGCTGTGTTGCCTTGACTTTCAAATTCACAACTGTGGCCACTGTGGCTTTGACGCTCGAGTGAAGGCAGAATGAAACAGAGCAGAAGTGACTGCGTTTATTTTCAGGTGAAGAAGCTGCAGGAAAATGTTTAAAGATAAGGAGAGCTCTTACATCTTTTGAGTGTCTGCCAGCTGCTTCTCTTGCGTCTCCAGGTCAGTTTTGGCTGTAAAAGAAGGCATAAATAAATACAGGATTAGATTAGGATTAGGACAGATACAGGATTTCCTGTAACATCGGAAAATACATATTTCACCTACAATGCAACTTGTATATAAGGAGGATTCCACATGTCGCCATTACTTAAATCGACGGCGCTATTCAAGGTCAAAGCTGTGCCACCAGGTTATTAAGTGTTGGATTGTCCGCTGTTGCACAACTGACAAATGAGCACTGCAGATTGCAAGACAAGTGCTTCTTTGTGTAGTGTTACATCGAATGGAGACAGATGACTCTGTGTGTGTGTGTGTGTGTCTCTGTGTGTGTGCGAGTGAGGTGTGAGAGAGTTAAAGGGAGACATCAAGAGGGTAAGAAAACTGAGAGAGTTGGACACCATGGTACACATTAGGAGATATTTCCAGCAGGCCACAACATTTATCTCTGTGGGCCATCAGGATCATTTTGACTGTGTTATAAATTATGATTTAAGAGAACAGCAGTGAAATGTGACAGCCTCAGTCAGGAAAATGCTGCAGGTTACTACTTATCAAATTTCAGATCCATGGGCTGATTTTTCAGCCCATTTTCAAACATAACAGAGTAGTAGTAGAGTCAATCCAGCTGTATTTTCCACGGTCTATATCTTCACTGTGCTGCTGTCTGACAAAAGGTTAGACATTAAATAAATTCTCCCCCAGACAGCTTCCCTGTCCCCTCAAGGCCAATTATCTGTAAGCTGCTGCTGTCTCAAACTGTCAAATGATCAGAAATGACCTATGGCCTCCTCAAGGCTTCCCAAGACAGACATGACAGTGGATGGGACAGAGAATCTTTCCTGGCACAAATCTATGTTCTGCTCTTATCCCGGGAATATCTGGTTGCTAACGTGTAATTGAAGCCAGAGCCACATCTAAAGATACAAAGACAAACCCGTCGAGACCGGCACTATTCTTTATCATTCCACTGTGCTAAATCACTCTGTAGTCCACAATTGTGTCTCTCCTTGCTAATGGCTCATCAATAAATGATGACAAACTGATAAGTAATATGAATGGCGCTTGCTAGAAAACCATCAGCATCAACATCTGTGCTTTGTTCTTGAAAGAGATGTTGCTCACCACTTACTAAGACCACTTAACACTGAGCTGGACAATTCTGCTATGATTGATGTCAAATGTATTTAACTATCAATTAAAATAGATAAACTCTGACATTTCCCTGACATTAAACAATTCAGTATGACTTTAATGTGATTCATTCTGTTCTTATCTATTATATTATTGTGGTGATATATAAAACAATGTGGTATTGTGGGACATGATAAATAAACTGCTGAACATTGTATTTACAGCAAAACAAAAAGAAAACATTTCACCGAATATTATTTAAAGATGTTAGTTCTGTTATCGCATCATGTGGTTCAACATAATAAAGATCAGCATGTCCATTTAATATGTGAACATTGTATACATAAACAGGAAAAATTGATGTTCATTTTAATTATATTGGCCCGCTGCACATGATGTGACATCCCAAGCAGCAGAGGTAGAAAAACGAGGGAGCGTTTGACATCAGTCTTACTAATCTTCATGTCCATCAGAAACAGATTATCACATGGCCAGTGCTCTCTCGCTAGTCACAGTGACTCCATCAAAGGCCTGTATGCATGAGAATTTGTGAAGCGAGCGGGGAAAATCGAGCTAGACCAAACAGCCGAGCTCCAACAAGTCCGCTCCCACTGTTATTCTGTGGTTAGTTTCATGGTCAGAAAATAAACAAAAGTGGTTTAAACTGTGGAGCCAGAAACAGTTTAACCCCAGGCTTTTTAGAAATTACAGAAATAACAAAAATAAGACATTTGGCTGTTGTTCTTTTTTCACCGCCACAGTGGAGGAACCCCAAGAATCCCGTCTGGAGCCTTCTGAGTCACATGTCCATGTTACGGTGCTTACATTCTGCTCTCAGAGGAAAAACCTCGTCATTTGCATCAAAGAGAGAGCTCCCATATTTCTCTCAAACACAGAGAGCGAGAAAGGAAAAGAGAGAAAGAGAGGGGGAGAGGTGGAAATGGGAGAGATGCTTTCATCTGCAGACTTCCTTTAAAATGGACAGTGAGCATTACCACGGAAGAACATATGCTATATATTATACTCTCATCTGAATACAAAAGCAGTTGGAAGAGAGGCCTGTGAGCCAGGTCCTTCAGAAAGATTGGTCACAGTCAACTGAATGTAGCCAAGGTCAAAGCATATGCTACATAAAGAATGACATTTGGCTTGTTATGTTAAAACAAGCATAACAAACTAAGTCTTACACCTTTGAAGTGGACCACAATATCCCAATATTGTTGTATTGTAGATGTCAGATTATGGATAAAAAAAAGCATGACGGTATGACATCTGGTGGACATGACGAACAAACATGAGTACATTTTCAGTGGATTTTGCTGTAACAATATCTAGAACAAAAATGTAGCAGTAGCTGTTCAGCCATCTTTCAGAACAGAAGAGATTTTTTTTTCTAGCTTTAGTTTGTTCTCATGGTGTCTGCAGTTTACAGCTATGCTAGCAGTGGCACTAGGAATGGCCATGTTTGATCCAGGATGAAATGGCTCAGGAAATACTTGGTGGATTGCCATGACATTTGGTACAGATATCCATGTGGTACAGAAGATGAATCTTAATGACCTGATTTTTTTTTTTTTATGTAGCATTTCCAGCATGTTAAAATTTTCACTTATCCAGCGAAATATTTCAACATTTACTTGATGGATCGGCGCAAAACTTTTCATCGAGAGCCACGATGAGGTTGACATTTGTGGTTTTGAATAAAGTATTTCAACAACTGATGGATGGATTCCCCTCAGGATTAACTTTGGTGATCCTGTGCCTTTTCATCAATCATCGTGTCAAATTTCAAATTTGTCTTTGTTTTTTGATCAAATACATGCAAAACCGATATCAGCCTCACCTTCAGCTGTTTTTTCTGTTTAGTGCTAATTTGCATGATGCTAGCTTCCTAAACTAAGATGGTGAAGATGGTAGACATACTTGCGACACATAAGCAATTAACATAGCATTTATTATAGTGAGCATGTTAGCATGCTGACATTAGCATCCAGCTCACAGCACAGCTGTGTATACAGCTGCTAGCATTGCTGTAGTCTCCTAGTCTAGTTGGAATAAAAGGGCAATGGAAAAGGAAGTGATCATTTACAATCAATTCATCATCATTGTTTTAACAGCTCTCTTAGTAAACACGTCCCTGTGAAGGTTTATTTGATTTCCTAATAGGAGTGAAGGAGTGATAGAAAAAGAAAAGAGGTCAAGAAGGCAACAGGGTGCTTCAAATCTTTCTGTCCCTCCTCTGACAGAAGAAGGAAAGCAGCCGAGTGGAAAGAAAATAAAGGAAGACAGGAACTAACACCAGGGAAAAGGATAAATATGTGACAAAAACATTTCATTACGTCAAACTACCAAGTGAAAGGGATCAGGTGCCAAACAAGTCAGTTTTCTTCCAGCCTCTCAGGCATCCAGCTCTGTTCTCTGCAGCCAATTTAACAGGCTGCATGACAGGTTCACCTCCGGCCATCCTGAATCTTCTTTTGAGGTAGAGCAAGACACACTATGTGTTATAAGGTAGAGATCAAGATAAAAGACCTAGCTACCATGTGCAGGCATAATCTACCAAAGAAGATAGACATACTTGAAACAATAGCTGTGAGCTATTCAGTACACCCTGGAATAAACAGACGTCCCTATGGAAACAACACTGAGTGAACCCTTGTGTGTGTACTGTATATCAACCAGAAAACAGCATGAAACAGATTTGGAAATGTGTCTGCAGTCGTATAGGACTTAAATCATTCTGACTGATGAGCTGCTTCACATACTCTCACACCTTAGATGCATTTTCAACTTACTGTAGATATGCCAAGAGTACACCAGCACAGACTACTACTTTTTGAATCAGAAGGGAAACATTTTTTTGCCTCTATTGTTTTGACTCGTTGTGTGGTGGTGACACAGATCAGTAAACCATATATTTAAGCAGCCTGACTTATCTGTTTAATCATATTTAAAAGAACAAAGCCAGCAATATTCTCAAACAATAGTTTAGTTGTTGGGGATTCTTTTTAGCAGTGCACTGGGTGAAGTTCTGTATATTTAAAAGGCATCAGAACAGTTTATATGGGACTCAAAAGACACTACATAGGCTACCCAAGTTCAGGGTAGTGAACAGAGTTGCTCACTGAGGCGCTGGACAGTTATTAGACTAATGGAGCCCTATCAGCAATAAGATATATCGGACAGTCTACAAAGGCAATATTTGTTAGCAAGATCAATTGGTTTTGGTCTTTTCATGGGATTCATTGACAAAGAAAAAAAACTTTCCAGACATATCCATTAATGAGACTGGGGAAAATCGCATCAATCACTTTTTATTTATTTGGAAAACAGGCTCACCTTGGCTAAGAAATTCATCCATCTTGTCCTTAAAGGGTTGCAGGTTCTCTTCAGAGGACAACTTGCAAACTTTCTCTGTCTCCACTGAGCATGCTGAAACAACAAATGATGATCATGATGAGAGGGGACTGCTTTCCAAGCAATAATATCTTATCCAGCATTTGTGTTGTAATTACAATCTCTGCAGAGCACTTCACCCTGATTGAGCTTGCTTTGCAAAATCTCTGCTGAATTTTTGCTGAATATGTGTCAGCAAAGACATAAAAACCCATAATGACTAATCAGGCACCCCCAGGAACCAGGAAGGCCTGCGCTCTGATCCCGGGAGAACCTTATCGTCACGCTCTATCTGTAACCATAACGGATACAAAAACCCAGCTCAAGGCCTTAGAGGTGGAGAGGCCATGAGACGCTTAAGGAAACAGGGAGGTCGGGACTGGGCAAGTGGTAATTCATAGACCATATGGTGCCTAAACCAAAAAGGTACACAGCGAGCCCTCTTCATTGTGCTGCTTGCTGATGTCCTTTGGGCCAGCCAAGGCCATTTCAGCGCCGCCTACCTATCGGAACCCCCCACTGGGAACTGTCATCGAAGCCCACGTCTGCTAGAGCACTCAGCCGGCTTTGCTAGGTAATGAAGAGGTCTGCAGGTATAGCATGTGATGATGTATTTATGTACGGCCAGTTTGTGCCACTGCCACTGAGGTCAAAGCAGACACAAGTCTATTTCCCCTGTGAGCAACTTCATCTTTATGAATTGCAAATAATGAACAGCCTAAAGAATCATTATGGAAGAGGAAAAACAATATTTGGCAACACTGCTTAGGCACCTGATTGGTTTAGCAGCAGAGATGCATAAAACATGATAGAGAACAGACCAGGTTTGGGGAATTGTCGATCGACCTGCAAGCTTACACGCTCAAACATACACATGTAGGTACTCACACGTGTGTGCACACATATGTTTGCACAAAAATACACAGTCGTTTTTTACCACCTGTAGGCACTTGAGTCTTTGGAAAGTGTTCTAAGTGCTGAGTGACTTGAGACAGAGTAATGAAAGGGAGTATTTCCCAACTGCCTCATTCATTAGGACTCTTTGCACTCAACCAATCAGTTTGGCATGTCAAGTATAATCCAATTTCCACAGTTTTTTTTCCTGAGGTCTTGATATGCAATAACATTTATTCTTGTACATATTTTTAAAAACCTCTTTTAGACATTTACTTTTATTTATATAATGTACATATTTGCTAGGTTTGATACTAAAAGTTTTACTCACGTGTTGTTTTATTATGTTTTGACTTAACTGAGGGATTACATAATTGTCATAGCTCTATGGAAATTTTGAATCCCAACTCCTGGTTTGTTAAACCCACTAAAAACTTTTTTTTTGTTTGTTTTGTTTTATTCCCCCTATAACTGATGGTTTGATGGTTTAACCTATAATAATGATATGTTCATTATATAAAAGCTGGCTAGGAGAAAGTGTATCATCCTCATGGAAAGTTATGTAATAAATGATACATATGTTTTGGTTTGGTGACTGATTCACTCTGTACTTCATTATTTCATTCATTCATCAGCAATTTGCTCAAAGACTCAAAGCCATTAACCAAATCAGTGCATGCATCAATCATATTTAGGTGATCACGCACATCATCCACGGAGACATGCAGGAATATTCTGAAATTTTGGTTTTCGTATCTTGCAGGCTGAGGTGATTCAGACCTCGAGGAGAGTTTCTTACAGTTCAGTGAATAGCTGATAAACGTTTGATATTTTGCACAGGTAGTGAAGTTCCCTAACCTTGCCCCCTCTATATTTCGATCTCTATTTCATGAGGACAGCAAAGGCACACCAGGTCCAACAGGAGTCTACATCTGACAAGCCACATCTGCTTCTGGTTAGCTCGTCTGTACGACAAACAGATGCTATCTCTCTGCTGACCCGCCTCTACAATCCACACATGACCATAGCTGGTCAGGTTTGGAAAATTATTTTCCGTTGTGCTTGGATATGTGCATTGATTAATAGATAATTTGTTGCTACACGATATAAACATGATATGACACCTGCCATAATTTGCTGGATATGGCATGGTCAAGCTTACTATCTGCTAAGCTTGTTGTAAATATGCAGTTTAAAAGGTTTTGGAACGTAGGTTGACAACCATACCATTGAGGTCTTTCTTCAGCTTGCGCAAATCTCTTTGAAAGTCGTCAAACTTCATCTGGGAGGCCTGGAAAAGGTCCTGGGGCTCAGGCAGAGGGTAGATACACGTCTCTCTGCCAGCATCCTGGTAAAGCACAACACACATTCATGCACAAAACACACACACACACCAATGTCAAAGTCAATCTTTCTCAAATGGAAGAGGGCCTCTCTAGTATATACTGTACACACTAGGCAAGATTGAAATAAATGTCTTCAGAGACCTAGATGTACTTATCAGCAGTCCAAACATCTCAGAGAAGATATGGCTGAAAATACAGCAGATAATGACCATTAAGCTTGGTGCCGAAAGTATATTGCAATTCCCTCCATCAGACTTACTACAAGGCCATTATGAGCGCTAGAGCCATGTCATGCAGGTTGATTTTGGCAAGCAGCACTTTACTGAGTTCATCTCATCTGGAGAACCTAATTATTTACACTAGAGCTCCTTTGGATGCTGTGCCAATGAACAGACTGCAGGTTTGAATGAACCCAGACCAAAGCAGAGCAAGAGCGGGAGATGAAGAGTGAAAGACAGAAAGAAAATTATAAGAGAGCCAGAGGAGGAGAGAGATTTGTTTCTGCCGTAAATGAGGAAAAAGAAAATAAATAATTTGATAAAGGATAAGCCATAGTATCCTCTGGCAAGAGAGGAGATGAAAAGAGAGCTCTGGAAGGATTTCTAAGCAAATCAGACTAAAACAGAAAAGTGATTCAAATAAACAGGAACCAAAACATACCTCATCAAAGTGCCTTAGATAGTAAGCAACTATGTAGGACAAAAGACTCTGGGAGTTATCCTGAAAGAAAGAAAAAAAAAAGGTCCAAATAAATAAACCAAATTCCTTTTATTTATTAATTTAATCATTTTGGAGCAGGACGTTTTAATTTGTACAAGGAAAACAAGAATAGAGACAGCGGTTGTAGGAGTTGGGGATAAATCATGACATTGGAAGAGCAATACAACAAAACATAACTGTGCTGGGCTGGCTGTCATAACTCAGAGTTGGTGGAAAGTTTGATGTTCTTTATGGATACCTTACTCGGTCCACCACCACAAAAACACAAACCACTGTGTCCTTATATGGCAGTGCCAAGGGCACAGTGAGCCCGTTATGATATTGAATAAGAACAGTAAACAGAATGGCCTCTCCTCTAAATTTGAACAGCTATGGTCCACATGCTTGACAGCAATGAAGGTCCCTTTCAACTCCTGGACTCAACCATAGATGGGACAATTGTAAAACTGAGTCCAGATCAACATTTAAACTCTCCATTTTCCCACACCACTTATTTTTTTAGTACAATGTGAATTACAGAATAAAGCTGTGTTTTTATGGGTGAACATAAATTACGCAGCTTTGTCTCCTTTACTTCTCTTACACAGATTTATACATACACTTTCAGTTTCCTGTTTGCTTGTGAATAACACCTAATTAAACGTCTGCTCTTGTAGACTGAGTGATGTTTGCTTTTACTCCCTATAACACACAGACTCACACTGCTCTTAACGTCCTTCAGTTTTGGCAGAATGTCCAAGGTGAAGCCATCGGCCTGCCCTCGGGAACGATTACCTCCGTTCATGAAGTTGCCAAAAGCAAGCACCAGGCCGAGCACCTTCAATACACACTCACCACTCTGGAGAGTCTAGTACACGTACACACACACACACACACACACACACAAATTAAATGAGGGTGAAGGTTAAATTGAGTGACCGAAAAGAAAATGAAATGAGAGGAAAACCAGTGGCTCACCTTGCACACTCTCTGAAGGATTTCCACTTTGCGGAGAATAGAGGTGATACATTCGTGGAAGGTTGACTGAAACAGGATGCAGAACACTCGCTCTGAGAAGTTGGGAATTTGAGATAACTGGAATAGAAACCTGATGAGGGTGCACAGTCAGTCACCATGATACATCTGTTTAATGACACAACTCACATGTAGTAAATTTGGTTCAGCTCTTACTGTTCCGGCTTGTCCAGTGGCTTGGCGTCCTCCTTATCTTTGGAGGATTTAATATGCTTCTTAATGCCGTCCATCTCATCAGCTTGAGCTCTCTGTCAAATGAAAATGGAGATTTAGTTAAGATGGAAATTTATTGTATCTGGGCAGATGAAACCTAAAGGCACTTAGAGTACAGGATACCATAAAAGTGTATGAATATATTAACGTATGTATGAACAATGTCATGAATAACAAAGTCTCACAGTTGACAAAGGATTTTTTTTGTACTCAAATCAAAAGTGTAAGACTAGCTGACCAAAATACAGTATGCGCATATTTTGGCATCAAGGGCTCAATTTTATCAGTTCCCGATGTTTCCCTGATCAAACACATTGATATTAAACTGGAATTCTGCTTCTTTGGGTTGCACCTAAGGGAACATATTCAGACACATTCTCATGCTTTTCTTTTTTACACTTGGGGTATGTGTCCACTATGTGCCCACTACTAGCATTGTCATGTTTAGCAAACCACAAACATGACAGAAAATGTCGAAGAAGGAAATCAGTTTCACATTTCACAACAAACATGAAAGAATTTGGATTCATCAATATAAATGGATGAGACAATGACAAGATGGGCAACAACATGAGATGCCTTGAAGAGGAATTTCCTACACTCTGCTAGAAGATGGCAGAACAATGCTAAAATGTGCACCCAAACTCTTTTCAATAGGATGTTCAATCAACCAATCAGTTTGCAGGAGACACAGGTACAAAACACATTATTGAGATTAGGGAGGTGTGCACGTTGGCTCCTCTGCAAGTCTGCAAGACAGTTAACATGTAATAGCCTTTTCTGCATAGGTTCATTAAGTATACTGGATGTTTTTTTATCATTAGGACCTCTGAATCGGATAGTATAGATGCACCTGAAGATCATATTATACAATCAACAGGACCAGAACACTTACTAAATGGACATTATCATCTTGCTTTGTTAGCTCAAGGTCAAGACTGAACCTTGAACGTCAGCTTTCAAGCCAACAAGAAGTGCTCAAAAACAGGAAAATGTAATTTTCACAGTTCCCTAACAACTGGTAAACTCCATCTGCCGATGAAGATCATGCGGTGTGATGAAAAGCTCTAGAGCAGCTACTAAATGGAACTTGAGGTTAGTTTGTTTTGTCAGTTTAGTGCTCTATTTTGGTCTGTAGACAAACTTTAACTCAAGCGTAAAAGAATTCTCAAATTGTGCCATTTTGCAGCCAGTCTATACAGTATAAGGTTCATAAATGCTAAAGAGTTGCCTTCAGCCAGACTACATTCCAGACCATTATCCTGCTGTCAAGCGCTGGACCACAGTTTTATACAAGGTGGTATAAAAAAAAGCAGGCCAGAAATGCCCCTTCGTTTCACAAGAGGCAAAGACAATAGATGTTAATGTGTCTGAAGCAGTTGGGCAAAACAATAAAACCATCTCCAGGAAGAGAATGTAAACTCTCTCTCAGTCCCTCCAGAGCCCGTAGACCCCCAAAGAGTCTCAGTCTGGTCTCTCTGTTTCTCTCCATCTTTCTCTCTGGGGTTTGGCCTCGGCATGGATCCTTGGAAAACATCAAACACCAGCATCAAACGCACTGAGGGCCCGATTAGTATTCTACACACCGCTGCCTTCTGTCGACGAGGGCAAGCTCTCCTTCGCCTTCTCTTCGAGATGTTTTCAAGTGTAAATATATTTAATACAAAGCAGATCCTTTTCAAAGGGCAGCAGCGAAGCCCAGCAGTGTTTGGTGTAATTGGGGACAAGTAGGCATTAGCGTGTGATCTTTGAATTGCTAGGGCATGTTGCAGTGGTTGTTAGCATGAGAAATACAGTCCCATGTGGAATATCAAATGCAAAGGAAAGTAGGATGATATTTGTGATGCCAAAATTCTAGCGATAGCCAAGTGGTATTCATTAGCCAGGTTTCTAGTACAGGGCTAAACAGAACCAGCCAGAGCTTAATCACTATTTATGTCACTCAATTTTCAATGGAACAACATTTATGAGATCATTTGTACATGTGAGCTGCCAAAGAATAGTGGCCAAATGACAAATTGCATCATGTAATAAACACGTCAAATATAATTAGACATCACAAGGCCTTTAAAAGAAATAGTACAAGGTGTTTATTTGTAGTGTAAAAGTTCGTAGGAGGGACTTTGGCTGTAACTGACCTCCATGACATTTAGCTACTGTCAGCTGAAAGCAGTCTGAACTTCAGACAACCAGTCTGGGCCCAGATTATGGCTGGTGATATTAGAGGGGAGGGAGCAGTGTCCCACTATCACTGTGACCCATTTAATGGTGGTGGCTTATTGTTCAAAGGACAGGAGTGGCTATAATCCACAACTCATAGACTGAGCGACTCTGTCCCTGTATATATGCGTGCGTGTGTTTCTGTCTGCGTACATACAGTACAGCATGTGCACATTTGTGTGGGTCAACATGTTTATTTGCGAGCATGTTTGTGTGTGAACAAAAAAAAAAAAAAAAAAAGAGTGAGTGAGAGCAGTGTGTGATCTCGCTCCTAGCACAGTGAGTGAGGGTGTAACCATTAGAAGCCCCTCACATTCCTCAAGACAGGCTGACTGTGCTGCCAACTGTGGTTTAGGGGGCTGGAGACCCACAGACAGGATGGAGTCTCGCAATACAAAAGAGAAACAATTTGGCTCCTCGACTCAATAACATAGCCTTAGGCCATAAGGGGGAGAAGGAGTAAGAGGGAGAGAGGGAGAGGGCTTGAAGTCTCGGGGTGAGTGGAGAGGTTAGAAGACTTTTGATCCTCAGTTATGACACATTGGTTCATAACTACAGCTTGTCTCAAGCCTCAGTCTCATTCCCATGATCAACATTATTAATATGCCTCTGGCAGCCAAAGGTCCAGGCCTCTCCTGTGTAGTTGTGCCAAAAAGCAATTCACAGGAATTTTACAGCATTTTTAAACTGTATTACAGTTGAAATGTGGAAAAAAAAAAATGCCCGTTTTCATGTTCCATTATTTACTGACCTGACTTCGAACGGGTCCTGAACCTTTTCCACTGGGTGGGGGAGATTTCCTATCAGTGAAAGTTGATGAATATGTATTTACCGTATACAGGGAGCGATTCATAGCCAAAATGGAGACATATTGCAAAGTAGTGATGACAGCTCCGTAATTCTTTCTATGCTAATATTATACGATACTATGTGGTCATTTCACTTGGCAAACCTCAGTGTAGTCTCTTCTTTTTTTAAACCACTATGTACTTTCAAGAGGAGCTGTGAGACACAAACGCTGGAGTTTCTCAACTATCGTTTGCTTTGCACAGGGGCATTACAAAAGTCAATCAGATCCAGTGTGAAGAAAACATGTTTACTATGTAAAAGTGTTGGTTCCCTTCCAGACCAGCAGACAGACCTACACAAGACTGACTCTGTCGCCAAACAGCACACATACCAGTTTGTGGCTCGCCTGTTTGTTTTGGTATCTAACGCACACTTCCTTTCATTCAGCCTTTTAAGTGGAACATGGGATATAAACTCTACATGAAGAACTATGTTCACAATGAAGTGACATCTCTGACTGACATTGCAAAATCCATTCTGCTTTATGTAATAGACACATCACTTTAATTAAAAAGTGGATTTTTTTCCCCCCACCTACAATGTATTTACAAGTTCAGCTTTTGATCATCTTCGAAAGGTACATTTGATGGATAGCAATTGGTGTTTTGTGGTTAACCCTCAGGGACGGGCCAAATAAAACAACACTAACAGCTGATGAATGATTTTTGCCATTTTGTTGATATCATGGCTTGTTGGGTCTTCTTAGGTTTCATTCTATAATAAAATGATTGCCTGTTATTCATATATGGCATGAAATGAGTAACCATAAATCATTCTATTTGTCACAAGCAAACTGTTCCAAAATAATACTTTTACTGCAAACCACAGAGGAAAAGAAAAAAAAAGAGACTGCAAGGTTTTCCCAGACTGAACGTTGTAGTCAAGATCAGCCTGAGCTGTCAGTGGTGTTACTTTGTATAATTATGCTGGGTTTGTTGCTCAACACTGTGTATTTATATGATTCTGCATTGGCAGGAAAGTGCAGAAATGCGTTTCAGTTTGGGATATTGTCTTTTCACTGGTCTATTGACTTTACTGAAACCACTGTCCACATGAGGTATGATAATCCTCCCTTCAAAGTAAAAAATTGGCAAAGTTAAAAAATGTTTGTTACAGTTGTAACCAAAAAGACATAGTTCCAATTCCAAGTAGCTCTACAGCATGCTGTTATACTCACGTTTTCATAAAGGGCATGCAGAGTCTCCAGATCAACGACAGTGTTGTCCATATTTAGGACAGCTGCAGATGGAAGGAGAGGACGACATGGTTAATGTGAATGTTAACACTAAAAGCACGTCATGACATTTCTCAGCTACTTTCGAGGAACACCATTAACAAGTCGGAAATCAAACCAGCACAAACAGGCCTCCACTCTCATAATCCCTAGACTTTTAACATTTTTCCTTTGGCTGAAACAATGCTCACAAACACCTTTTAACACATTTCAAAATCTGTGTTAAAAGGTGTTTTGCTTTGCTGCAGCTAAAGGAGGCATGAAACAAGGACACAATTCTCCCTGCACAGCCCACATAAAGTGCCATGCGCCGTATGCTGTGAGTTACATAGATATCAGCTCTCATCACGATAGCGTAGAAAGGGGCCACAAACTAAAACATAAATGCGAAGGTCTTAGAAATCTGTCAAAGGTACCAAGATCTGTGTTTGAACTCCTGTGTTTGAATTCCTGGTGTCGCCTTTTTGTCTCGGCGCGAGGACCTGGCGCCCATGAGCATTAATCCTTTGAAAGTAAATGTTTAAAGACAAACAGAGCCCGGGGGTCTGCGGTATTGAGGCTGAGGTGTTGCTGTATGCACAATCACCCAGTGAAGCACTCGACACCTATATATGTATTTCAGTGTGCTGTGGGTGTCCAAATTATTCACAATGTTTTGATCTGCTGATTTGCTGTTGAGGTGCAAGGGGAAAAGGTAGTGTCAGAAGGGATAAAGGAACGTGGAGTAATGGAGTCAGTGCACAATGTTCACTTTGCATCACATCTTGTGCTTGGACATTAAATAGTGCTTGACGTCTTATACGCTTTCACCAACGCAAACCTTACATAAGAGTCAAGAATAAAGAAGACCATGAGAAAAAAAAAATTAGAGAAAGTACAGACATTTGGAAAAAAGCCCCAAGTGACTGCTGTACTGTTCCAATCCGTTCAGTCTTTTGTTTTTAACTTTTATATTGCTTTAATTCCCTTTATGTAATCTGTAGCCTTTTTAAATCGCTTCACTCTTGTGCCACAAGGGCAAATCCACTCCTTTTTAACTTCTTTGCTGTCACTCTGTAACCCCTTCACACTCTCTCCTCTTCCAAAGCCACCACAGAAATAACTTCCTTCTCCCTGACTCTCCCCTTTTCTGTTTCTCGCACTCTTCTCTTGTAACCATTTGGTTTTCATTACTATCTGAACCAGAGTCTGGCTGGCTGGTTTGATTGGAGACGGGTTTTAAAAGACATGGGAGAAAACCGTATCATCGCTCTGACACAGACCTCTTATGACCAAAAGCCAGACCCATCTGCCTGGGTCTACCCCGACTACCACATTCAACCCCAGCATGGCGCCGGCAACCACCATCTAATACTGTGACTGGCGTTCCAAAGCCTCACAGGAAGCAGACACCGCACGGAAGTGTCCTATGAAACATGCAGAGTGTCGGCCAAGTCTGACAACAAACAACAACAGCTGTGAGGAAAAGAAAAATGTGTTGACTTCTCACTGAGCAATGGGACCGTCATAAAACAGACATGATCTAAATCAATGATTCAGAGGTTGTTTTTCTTTAAGTCGGAGATATCCAAGTGATGATGGTTTTGCTAGTCACTGTCTTCATCATGGAATCAAGAGGAAATGGAACTATGATTCACTGCACCAAAAGGGACAATTACAAGTTTTGAAGAATGAATCTTTGTCTTTTGTAAACAAATTGTCCTTCAATTCTTTAATCATCTTAAACCTCTAATTGCACAAGGGAACATGAGATCATTTCTGGAATGGGAAAACAATAGCATTACTAATATATAGTCTTTTGGGTTTTGTTCTTTATGTAAAATAATGAGTATTTTAAGGCTTTAATTATTCATGCCTAATAATCATTCACTTAAAATGCATGGCAGTAAAAACTCGTTCTTGGGTTATGTTGTTTAGGAAGACATCTAACTGTTTTGGGGGAAAACAAGTACCTCAACAAACCACTGAGATATCTTCTCTCTGATCTTACTCACCATGATATACTGAAGTTTCCAATCAGCGCTAATTATGTACTATGGTAAAAACTGTCCTAACATAGGAGATGAATGACAGTGCTGATGAGAGTGGCCCTCACTTGCCCTCCAGCCCTGACCTGAGATGGATGCACCAAAGACTGACATTAAGACTAGAGACATAGCGTGGAACAGTTTAAATTCAGTCTACAAGATGTAGTTAGTGTACAATATGTACCAGCCATGGTTTCTGTGGTGCGCATTTATTATAATGTAACCTACCCAGCTGCCAAGTGTGTTGACATAAAGATTTGAAGTTGTAATAAAGGCTCTACTGTAGGAGGATTGAATAGGACAGGGAGATGAGAAAGAGTGTTTAGACACATGGATGAGCGAAGACTGGAGAGCAATCAGAGAGTAACTAAAACAGGAAAACAGTTCGTTCCTATCAACATCTCCTGAATGACTTCACTTTAACAAAGCCGTTTAGACAAGATGGTGACAACTCATCAGAGAAAGACAGAGCGCGGCGGAGAAACATGATGTGGATGTTAGATGGGGAGAGATTATGCAAAATGAGAGCAAAAAAAAAAAAAAACAGACAAGAGAAGAGTATCAAAGGAAAAACATTTCAGGGGCCTTGCAACATTTTGACTTGTGATAAAGCTAACTACCAGGCAGAGGTCAAAGCTTTGGCAATGACATCAGCCAATACTCAGTAGACTGAGAACAAGATTTATTTTATGAACTGGGATAGCAGCACTCAAAAAACAAACAATACAATCTCAATGCCAACTTTTTAATTTGGTGGAGTGAAACTGTTGAAAGATGTCAATTTTCAGTGTATGTTTGTACAGTATGTTTTTGATGAAAAGTGTCTGTTTATTGCAAGTTAGCACCTATTTGTTATAAAAGGCAAAGGAATCGACCCTTTGAGTGCTCTGAAAATTGCATATTTGCCAAAACCATAGACAGTATAAAGAATGGATGTCATATCCATAATGTCAAGCATTGGTTTCTGAAGAGCTGTTGCGAAGCTCAGACTGTGGTAGCTCTGGCCTTCGCCATCTTGGGAGCCTTCCGCCTCCTAGCTATGCTAATAATCGGCAAAGACGTTAATCATCCGAGTGCCAATATCCCAGTTCAAAAGATGTTGTGACTTTAGCAAAGCACCAAATTGACTCAAGCAAGAGCAAGTACATCTGCCTTGCGTTTGAATTTGCATTTGAGTGAGCCTACATTCGTGCCAGCTGCTCTGTGAGGCTGTTATTTAGGCATGTTTGAGTCTTAAGCTAACTGCAATCAGCATGCTAACATACAATGACAATGCAAACATGTTGTATAATACATATCACATACACCATCTTAGTTAGCATATCAACATCAGCTAATTAGCACTAAATATGAGTGCCCCTGATGGGAATGTAACTTTTGTAGTAATTTATAAACTAAAGTATTGTATTAATTAAAATACGGATGGCACTGATTTAAAGTTAAGGGATTGCCAAAGTAATTATAATTCATTCTGAGGGGGACTTTGCAGTCTGCACCATATTTCAGATCAATTCATCAGCTGTTGAGACATCTTGCTAAAAAACCACATGTCAAGAGTCAAAAGTCAAGGGATGACTAAAGTCAGTAGGGATCATCCTCTAGGCATCATTGATACATATATATCCAAATGTCATGGCAGTACATCCATGATATTTCAGTCTGCACCAAAGTGGCGGACTGACTGACCAAGTGACTGGAGCTGTGCCACTTCAAGTGTGGCTGATAAAAAAACACAGATAAAGTGTATTGAATTTAATAAAAGTTCCAAGAAGTAGACATACAAAAAAATTTATAAAATACAGGACAACTTATTGTGAGAACAGTATTATACTTCATCTATTTTGGAAAATGCAATTAATAAATTTATTGTATTTGTATTGTATTTGTATCTGTTATTTTTCATTACTAAATCTTCTTGAAGAGCTTAACAGGAAGATAAGTTCAGATATACTGCATGGCCACATGATAACACTTACCATTCTGGATGTCCTTCATATCAAGGTGAATGCTGGACATCAGAATACCCACAGCTTGTGAACGCTTGTTGTTCAAGAGCTTCACCACCTTAAAGTTGATTAGACAAATAGATGTGAGCGGTAGGGTTATACAAGGCCAAAGAGAAGAGGGATGTGTAATACTCCAAACGCCAGACATGCACGCACGTGCGCACACACCTACACACACACACACACGCGCGTAGACAAGTCATTTAATAATTGACTGGAAACAAAAGACAGGAACATCACTCTCATTTATCTACCTACTTCTGTGGGAGGAAAACTTGAGACTATTCACCCGCAAACATTAGGAAAATTATAACACTGTCTAGCTGAATTATGATGATTAATCATTTCTCCTTTGCCTCCAATTCTCCACATCCATCATCTTTCAGTCGTGCAAATAAAAACCTTTTAGCCAACGAGAGGCATATTTGCTAAGTGGATTATGATCACATGAATTCAAGCCCTGCGATGATTAACATACAGTGAATCTCTGTTATATTATATTTTATGGAATTGCACAATGCAGGGAGATAACAATAACATTTAGTCAAAACTAATGTATCCCAAGACTAAAACTGATCCAAAAGCTGCAATATTAACAAATGGTAGCTGAATAATAATAACTTCCACTTGTTGAACAGCCAGGAGTTGAATATCAAGCCAGTGTTGTTTTTATGCATGAAAAACTGCATCCAAGGGGGCCATTATGAACCACAGCTCGCCTGAGTAAGCAGAAGTGTGTGTCGGCTAGCAGAGTGGTGAAGGGACAGGACAGGAAAGGCGTAGCCTACTGTGATCCAGACAGAATGCTTCCATCTAAACCAGATCACACAAACCACAGACCTCTCAAACACACAGGAAGTTATATCACCAAGCCCCAACTGTCTCAGTTTTCGCAGCTCAACCACAGCTTCAGGGGACAGACCATTCGAGATATGATGCAGAATGGCTTCCACAGTGAGCCCGTGATAGCTAGGATAGCTTCTTAATGGAAATGAAACAGCAGTCGTGTTTTATCAGCTGACTCCAACTATCCCAAATGTACAAACAGGTTTAACTTACATAAAACAGGGTTCAGTAGTTTGCTACCTAGCCGAGCTGCCTGATATTACAGAGGATCATTTTACCACTTTTTACATAAATCTAAAATGAAAATTGCCTTGTAGTGTTTCAGTAGTATCATTTCATAATGAAACACAGCTGGATCCATGAACCACTACAGTTATTGAAATTGTTTTCGTGACGAACATTTGGTCAACAAAACAACCCTGAAAATGTCATCTAATAGTGTCTTTCAACAATCTTAAAATGAAATCCATGTGTTTAAGTTTTTGGTTTAAAGAAATCCTTTAAGTCACATTAATCATATGTTGATCTTTTGATCCATTTATCATTTCAGGGTTAGACTTTGATCAATTTAATACAGCTCTGAGTCACATGTGAAGAACAAATCCCTGAGGTACAACTTGTTCTCTCAGACAAGCTGAAGACCAGACCTGAAAATAAAACGGTATGCAAGTTTTGAGTTGTACAAAGTCATTATTAATTATAATCTAATCTCTTTGTCATCAAATTTTGTGATCAAGCGCTGAGTTTGATTAAAACTACTTAAGAGTTGGACCAAAACTTCTTAAGAGTTGTCCTAATCTAAAGGGCACTTTTTGTATCACCTGACAGTCTGAACTGAACAGTTTCTGAAGAACCCACATATTGATCGATCAACAGTCTGATGTTACAACAATAACCAGCAAAGATAGTGTGTGAGGCAAAAGAGACAGGTGCATGCCAATGCTCTTAAAAAATGGGAAGTTAGTTATTCTAGTCTGGCGGCTTAAATAACACAGTCAGCAGTCAGAGCTGTAGCAGTCGATGTCTCAGCTCATGGAAGCAGTTAAGATACTTTAAAACACTTGGCATCAAATTACCACAATTTGTGACAAAAATAGCACTCTTTCTTTGAGTAACTCAGATAACACACACACACACACACAGACAGACATGATACACATATTTTTTAGATTTAGTGCAAATTAAACTTTCCGAGCTGTGGCGGTCTCAGGTTGTCTGAGGGGCAAGATGCAAACCTGGTCAAGATTAAAATAGTTTTATTATGTGACGCAGATTTAAGGACCTAAAGTATACCTTTTAAATATGACTACTTTTCTAGTACGTAGAGGGCCTATATGACACTGTATTTAGCTTTCTTTCACTTTGAGGGCACCCATTAGGATACTGGATCGCATTTTCTCCACTAGAAGGGCCCCCTAGAGGGCAATAGGAGTAAGACAAAGAAAATAGAAAGTCAGACAAAAATAAGTAGTGTGATTGATTTTGCCCGTTAATGTGGGGCCCATAAAATATGAAATTTTGAAAGCCAAAGTGTATATTAGCATTCATTCGATATGTAAAAACACACTCTGCATCTCAAAATACTGCCAAAATACTGCTGGACTGAATGCCAAGAAGCAAAATAAACATATGAAAAGGGACAGCAGATGAGAGGTAAACAGCAGCAGGGTCAACATGTGACACTGGGTGACAGTGGTAGTCTTTCTTCACATCTGATGCTGCTGTTAACAGAGGCCTTTAAACTGGCCAAGTACTGACGTCAAAGCTGCTCTCTAGTGGTAGCATTGGAGAAGATGCTTGTCCCCTCTAATCAGGAAAACAATTGAACTCATAGTACTCAGGGGGATGGGAATTGCTGCAAGTAGTATGAGATGGGATTGATCGTGTTGACGCCTGAGGCCGGTGCTCATTAGATGGAAATGTCAAAGGTTGGCTCCAAATTGGGGTCAGTCGAAGTTCTTTGCACTGTAGGTTTTTATTTTTCTGTTATTGACTTCAATATCTTCAGCACTGTTGTTGTGTTAGAGAAAATCCACAGCAACATCATGTAGACATGACCAAGGGAATTAAACCCACACCCACCTCAATTTGTCTCATCTGTCACAATTTAGCAAAAACAACCACTACATGAGCGGCTTCATGACGTGGTAACCATCTTACTGAGCTCCATCAATAAGAACAACACATCAGGGGAAGTCTCTTTTATAGAGAAAAGCACACTCATTCAGGTGGTTCCCCGTCTCTCTGCCATGTGTCATCTCCTATATCTAGTCTCACAGGTGTATTGCTGCTCTGTGCAGAAGTGAATTCCCTCCATTGTGTCTCTCAGATCTCGAAGAAACCATCTGGCAGCTCCTGGAGTGTCAACAAGCTTGATTTTTGAAGTGTGTTTGAAAAGGAATTCCTGTATGGAAGTGCGGTTTTCTTGTGAAGGGCAAACTCACTTAGCTTATCTACTGTTTCCCATTGCTGTTGACTTTTGTGCTTTATTGGATCACAGCTGCAAGGTGACTTTTTTCCTCTCTCCTATACGTACACAGGGGCTTTCACTTCCAAGTTATTTCCTGGTATATTGTTCATAAAAACAGAAGAAGCTCATACTTGTGGGCTGATGTACAAGCACATGCTGCATTATCCTTATACAGGACCCTCAGGACTCCTCACAGCTTGAAGGTCACATGCTGTAATTCTCCAAAGCACTGAGCATTAAATAATAAACATACACAGGAAGATTTTTTCCCGAGAATTCTTTCCTAAAATTCCCTTGTATTCCACGACTTTTATTTGCCAGTTACTAGTTACTTTAGAGTTTTACAGGAAAAAATAATAAAGCTAAAATATCAAATATCAAAACTGGAGGCAAAGTTTGTGCAAAATGTGGCCCAGCAGATAATAAACTGAGATGAAAAGTCTATAAACTGCTTCAGACCTGACCGGATCATGAATCAAGGGTGAATATAGCTTTGGAAATTTTGAGGTTTTGAAAAATGTTATGTAATGTGGCTTTAGAAACCACTCAATCAGACCTATTTGAATTATTATTTAAGGGTAATAATAAAGATGACACATTGACGGCTTCTAATAAAAAAAAAAGACAGAATGAAAATAAAACCAGAAATAGAACGCCATAATTTATGGGAAATAAGATGGAAAATAAAATCCACTTGATAATAATAAAATATAATAAATAATAAAAATAAGCTAAAAATAAAGATGAAGGGTAGAGGAGTTCAACCATCGTTCAGGAGACAAACTGGAATTTTTTCCAGTTTTTATATTTTAGTGTTAAGTTTCATTTTATCACTTCCTGTAAACTAAGAAGATTTCCCACTAATGTCCATATCTGAAACCGACATTTCAACTGTTGGGTAATTCTTCTGGGTCTCTATTAGAGGAGTGAAACGTCATTCCCCAGTGTAAGATTATTTGTGATTTAGGCACAGAATTTGGGCAAATAGTATTTTAAGATAAAAATCTTGACTAGAGCAGCTTCAAATTGTAAATCAAATGTTTGATTTGCAGATTGATGGAGTGACATGAAGGGCATTGGGGAGGCAAACTGTCTGACTATTAAACTAAGTCATACAGAAAGCACAATGGGAGGAACCACATCACGAAATACAGCTCCCAGGCTTCTCCCGCCCTCTATTTTTTCCTTTTCTCCCCCCTCTCTCTCTTCTCTCTCGCTCTACAGTCATCACCGACGTGAGGTTTCCTCACCGCACGCGAGACATTGGCTCAGTGCCACTGGATGGTCATGGGGGAGTCGGGTGGGAGCCAGAGCTCACACCACATAATAACTGTCTGGCTGTAGCAGTTCCTCCTGTCACTCAAAGCGACTCAGAGAGCGAAGAAATGGAAAGGAATGGGGCATCAGATGAGTCAAAGTGAAGATGGGAAAAGCCCTGAAGAGTGCCATATTTGGTGACCCAGGGGGGATACAGACACACACACACATTTGCATACATAAACAAATCAGCACAGATGTAGTATACTGTATATAGACACAAACAAAATCGCACACACAATCACACAATCACAAAACGTACTATACCTGCTTGGCCTTGGACTTGCTGATTGTGTCTGAAATTGGCTTTTTCTTCTCCTTAACAGCACTTTTGGAGAATAGCTCCACAAATTCCTCAAAGTCTACTGTTGGTTCCTCGATTTTCTCCCACACCAGTGAGTCAATGGGTCTAAAGATAGGAGGAAAGAGGAATTATTTACAGCGCACATAGGCAAGCTTTAAACTGCCACGTAGTTTGAAAAATGACACAGAGGTCCACTTAAATAGTGTAAATCATGTTGTTATTTCACCGCAAAAGCCATTTTTGACATTTCTAGATTGATTGTACAGTTTTACGAGTACTCATATGCCATCTTTTGCAGAATAAAGTGTAATACACTTGTCATATCTGTCAGCAAATAAATGACATTTCCAAGTTCCTCACTTGTAAATCAACTAGTCTATTTCTAGATATAGGCTATAGGGTATTTAACTGCATTTTTCCAAGCCTTATTAAGGAAAGAAAACCTGGTTCAAGTCAATTCACTACTGACCGCAATGCCTGGACTGCATCACTTTCATTTTCCACAAGGTTAGCATCTCTATTGCCATCACAGTACGTGGTCGATCTTTATCTTAAGTGGACAGGCTTCCTCTCAATTCTCTACTGTTCAGGGAATACCTTCATGCAAACGATCCACATCTATCTTCACTTTATGCAGCATATCCTTACTTTTTAGCATGCAGCTGTATGCGTGTCCAATAGAGTGGCTTCATTGGCTTGGGGGGCTCTATCAGAGCCTTGGCAGGGGCAGCTTCCTGGACCATCATGGAGGGCATGGGACCTGGTGGTGGTGGAGGCCCAAAGCCTGGGGGTGGGGGTGGAGGAGGGGGGCCCATTCCAGGCGGAGGAGGTGGTGGAGGAGGGCCCATTCCCGGTGGTGGAGGAGGTGGGGGTGGAGGTCCGAAACCAGGCAGGGGAGGAGGTGGTGGAGGTCCGAAACCAGGCAGGGGAGGAGGTGGTGGAGGTCCAAAACCTGGTGGTGGTGGTGGTGGTGGAGGAGGGGAGGGGAGGGGGTGGTGGACAAGATCCAAGCCCAGGTAAGGGTGGGGAGGTGGTGGTGGAGGTGGGGCATACCTCCAGAGATTGGTGGTGGAGGTGGAGGGGAGGTGGGGGCAGGGAGCTGGATGGGTGCTGCCCTGTTGCCTCTGCTGGCACGTGCAGACAAAGCTCTCTGTAGATTTGGGGATGGAGGATGAAACAGAGGACGACACGCTGCCTGATCCTCCGTTGAAAGGCACGTCAAACTTAAACCCCTCCTCCACAGGCGAGGTCTGGACAGACACCTCCTGGCTCATCTTCCCCAGTCGTCCTCCTCTCATCTGTGAGGCCTTGTGGTGGGCAGCGCCCAGAGCTCCCATATTATCTAAGCTGCCCTTTGCCAAGGAGGCCTGCTGGCCCTGCAACACAGCAATCTTAATCCGAAGGTCATCAATGGTCCTCTCCAGCTGAGGGATGAGACAGCTTTCATCCTCTGAGGATGACTGACCTGACTTCAACCTGCTGGATTCTGTCTGTCAGCGAATGGAAAAAAAAACAAAGATTTTAACTGCATGCATCTGCATTACGGTTCACAAATGGAAACTGGAGAAAATAAAACCCATGAGTTTTTGCTTTGTGCCTTTCCTACATGAATCCTTCTTTAAAAGCAGGTTGTCAAGCCTATCTTGTGCTCTAAATATTGAAAAGCAGACATAAAATTTGCTATTAAATCTTGGCCATGTTATCATTAAATAAATTACACTGTACAAACAGTAAAAACACCCACAACTGAGGGAGCCTAGTGACAGAGCTATGAGCTAGAGAAAGGTCAAAAAAGTCCATTATGTCTAGACTCCATCAGACCTCTGGCTCCAGACTGGTTAGAGCAGGGATGAGGGGATACCGAGAGATTTGACCCCAGAGACAGTGAGTCTCGTTGGGCCTCACATGGGGAGGGTCTGTGTCTGCTAGTACACATTCCCCATCGTTGAATCTTAAGGAGAATGATCACTCATCATGGGCTTCCTAATTTATTAACTCCTCTAGGAAACAGGGAGGTTCACTGCGATGATAACAAGTCTCTCAAGACAAGCCTGACCTCTGGTGGCCAAAGAATGATTCACAGTTGAGGCATTTAGCTCATGCAGTTTATCCAGAGTAGGAGTGATGAGACAGAGGCGTACTGTATTCCTCTGTAACACTCTGACAGGTCGCACAGGTCATGTTGTTTCAGATTTCAAATCAAGATAATACACATCAAAAAAGGAAGAAGATTTATATAAATAACATATATACAAGTCTCAAACTTAGGACAGCATCATCCACTATATGTAGAGCTCTTTACTTAAAGCAGCTACAAGGAAAGATTCTGGTGTACAAAAGGTTTGTTTCATTCATTTCCGGTTGCAGGTATTATGAGAGTAACTATAGCCAATCTTCTTGCTGATGGTCTTCTTTGTTTATGTAGGTCATATAAAGGCATCAGAATGAATTTGTCAGCCTGATTCAATTCGGATTCAAAAATAACCTTCAAAACATACACAGTAGCACAGCATGACTGAATATATCACTCAGAAGTAGTGTCTTGCACAAATATGTATTTAAGTAATAACAGTTTTGAATAAAGTGTTCTACTTTGCAAGAAACCTGCGAAGCCTGCAATTTGTGTGTGTATCTCCTTTTCCCATTTTAACACAAATGAAAAGATGCAGATGCAAACAACAATATTTGTTTTATATATTGAACCCCATTCCTGTAATAGGTTACTGGAAGGAAGAGGTTTCCTTATGCTAGTAGTAAAACAAAAAGGCCATAAAGCATTATGCATGGAGTGTAGACAGGGCAAACACACTGTAAAATATTTATAGCTGAAGAGAGGATGTATCCAACCTGAGTGTGTAGAGCTCCTGGTGTCTTGGCTGATGATTGATGCAAAGGGGATCTTAAGCTTTGTTCCCTGCCTGTGAATCGCCCCCCATAGAGTTCCCACAGGTGGGAAGACACTGGCAGACCTACTGATGCCCAGGTGTACAGCTGCTCCTCCTGCACACAGTTTTGAAAACAAGCAAGTGCATATACTGTAAATGAGATCAGATGTTTGTGCTCAAAACCATTTACTCCCTCCAAGGACTGCTGTATATACAGCAGCATACAGTGTGAACACATAGCAGGATGCACCACGATTAAAGGTTGATAACATCCACCAGGCATGTGACTCAAGCGGCTGCTCTTTCTGCAAGCTTCAAGCATGGAAACACTTGAGGATGATAAGCAACAGTAGAACCATAAAACATTTTTCCCCACTTAGCATAGCAAATGTATCAGTCTAATAAAATAGACTGAAAGCATATTCTTGACCTCTAGTTTATTATTTATTGTCTCAAAACATCATATCATCAGGTGTCAGTTAGCTCAGTTGATAGAGCATATGCCCCATGTACAGGGGCTCGGTCCTCGCTGCAGCGGCCCAGGGTTCGAGTCCAACCTGAGGCCCTTTGCTGTGTGTCATTCATTCCCATCTCTCTCTCTCCACATTGCTGTCACTCTTAAGCTGTCTCGATCCAATAAAAGCTTGAAAAGGGCCAAAAAAAATCTAAAAAAAAAACCCAAACACATCATATCATTTACGCAAGTTAAAGACACAATAATTAATGGGTAATACTTTGTGGGTGAGATGGATTTCTGGCTTTCAAAGTTAACCATCCTGCCTGTGTTTGTTTTGTTTTTAAAAAAAAAAACTCCCCTGTTCCATCATGAAACATGATGTCTCCACTTGACAGTGCTAAATGATCTGGGTGTACTTATTTAGGAGCGTCAAAGGTAAGAGATAAAAACTGAGCCTGAGAACACATTGAAATAATTATTCCAGCAATCCTTTTCCCCCCCGACTCCCTCTTTCTTCAAATGGCCCACTTCATAACCACGTGGACATTTTTACACAATACTACATTTAAGATGGCTTGTTGTGCAACCACAAGGATTCTTAAATGTCAAAAAAGGTACCAAACTTCAACTGCAGGTAGGTTGTGTATGTGTGTCTGTTAGTCTCCATGGTAAATAAGAACACTAAGCTAAAATTATTCATTAGTTTTTTGTTGCAATATGGTCCCTGGTCAAGGTTTAAAAACTGCTCAATCCTTTTAAGTAAGTCATGTCTCTAAAATAGTACCATTATTACTTTTCACAGTACTTATTTTACAGCCTCTAAAGACAATGCCAGACACTACCGAAGACACCCACAAAGATTGTATGGCTTAATCAGATGATTATGACTGTGCAACAGTAATCAAGTTATTAAAGAAAATGTAAAAAAAACTTCCTTCCCTTCCTTGGTGTTCCTAAATTCCTTGGCGCTTTCCATTTTTCCACTGTAATCCCAAGTAATTATTTCCCAGGAAACGGGCATGTAGAGTTAAGGCCATGAAGAGACAAACTACATACCAACACACCACAGTGTAAAGAAAGTTACTATGCAGTTAGATCACATATCTGTTTATGTGTGCACAAATCATGTGTGAATATCAATGTCTCCCCGTTTTGAGAAAGTGTTTCTCTCAGGACAAACCCCATTAGCTGGATAATGGCAACTTGGTATACAGCCAGAAACACACACACACACACACACACACACACACACACACACACACACACACACACACACACACACACACACACACACACACACACACACACAAGATACAAAGTGTGCCAGATTAATGTAAGCCCATGCCACTTATTACTATTTATCCACTCAGCAATGTTTTGCCAAGTGTAATAAGGGATGACACTTGATTTATACAGAGTTCTTAGATACTCATACTCCCCAAACCCCATTTTTGGGCTGAATGTAGCTGATGGTATAATTTTAGGCGGTATGCAGAACAAGCAACAAACTACTCATTCTGTTCACTGCACCAAAATACAGTTATGGAATTGGATACAATGCCATATTTAGGTAGCAAAGTAGAAGACAAACAGGAGATGAGAGATAAAGACGGAAATAAAAGCATAAGGAGCTGGAGAAAGAAGACAGAGGTGATGCAGCAAGCGATTCATTTCGAGATGGAATTTAACTGTAAAAGGAAAAAGAATACTAAAAAGGATTTAAATGAAAAGGTTGCAGAAACAGACTGTGGTGATTTATTTTAAATGGGAGATTAGCTGTAAGATACAAAGCAATAACAATGAGATCTGTAGTCGATGGGAAACAGCAAAGGTTGTTCTTAGTCAAGCTGTATAATGCAGGGCTCCAGGCAAAGCCAGAGACTGAAGTAGGCAGAGAGTGTGGACAAAAACAAAGGGGGGGGGGGGGTGGGGGTTCGAGTGCAATCCTGCCCAATCCTGACATGGTGAGCTTTTTGCTGGGGAAGAGCAGCCTGAGCCCAAGGCACGTGGAGTTCTTACATAACAAGGTCAGCAGATGGTCTACGCAAGCACAGATGTGTGTGTGTGCATTTGTGTGTGTGTGTGACTGCTATTAATCCAGCCATGCGAGCAAATGCCTGAACATGTAAGGGTGTCTCAGGCTGTCCTTTTGTATATATGAGTGCACATGTGGCAGAGTTGTACATACAAATGAAGTGCTCTGCTTTTGTGGCCTGTTGTGAGTGCACACTATGCAAACATAATAAGTTGGGGGTATTTGAGAGATTTGCATTTACAAACAAACAAAACAAAACAGCTTGCATGCATGTTCTGGTGAGTAACACTCCTTTTGTATGTGTGTGTTAAGAGTTATGCATACAGTACTGTACTGTTATGTGCATATGAGCACATACAATAAATGTACATGCATTGACTTACACTGCAAATGCTCATATGCACATGGGTGAGATGCGCTGTGCAGCTAGAGGCCAACACTAGTCAGTTCACATGCTTTGATATTCAACAGTCAGAATAAAAAAGACCAATTGTATGCGGTTGTGCTAGCAGCTCTGTGTGTCTCTGCGTGTGCAATGAGCTAAATATGAACATCAACATGCTAACATGGGTTTAATAACAATGCTAACCTGTTAATGTTCATCAACTATGTTTATCACATTAGAAAGTTATTTACTAAAAACACAAAGCACATGTTGAGACATGTCACTAAAACAAAACAAACAAAAAAAGTCAACCTCATGGAGATGTGCGAGGACGGATCTGTGAAGTCAGTAGGATTTCTCCCATAGATTAGATAATTAATGTATGGAGTTTCCAGGACTATAAAGTGAAGTAGCTCAAACCTAGACATTCATTTTAATGGCCAACAGAGGGCGACTCAACCAGCTGCAAAAAGTCTGATTGTATGTAAACTTAGGAGAAAATGAGCCTACTTTTCACTTGATTTATTACCTCAGTAAACATTTTCCTAACGAGTTTATGGTCTCAGTCGTGAGTTTCAAGTCTTCTCCAATGCAGCGTGATTTTGAATATGATGGTCCTGTTTAGAGTAAATACAGATGATAAAGCAGGGTATACTTTAGGCGATGACTACCTTGTGATCTAACCCTCTCATCCAAATATGGTCACTTCTAGCTTGAAAAAAGGTGACGACCATAATACCAAACTTGAGGCTTAAAAACTGTAGCTCGTAAACCGAAGGGTGATGTTACAGTGGCTCTATGCACTATTTATTATATGGAAATATAATTTATACATAATTTTCCAAGGTTTTTAACTCAGATCTACAGTATACCAACATGAAGGTCAGTTAGATGGATCCAAGTAGAAGGCTGAGTTGAACTATGCAGGGGAATGTGATGCACATGAGATCACATCTGAGCAAAGCATTACTGGAACGGAGAATTAAAGATTCATGAAATCAACTTTCACATGGTTACCCCATCTGCATGATCCACTGCTCTTCAGATAATGAAATGTCTCTGGGATGAATCACAGTGATACAGCAATAAATATAGAAACAGATTGGAAAGGCTTTGCTTGACTTTATACATCTTACATAAGCTGCTGACTGAAAATCGGTTTATGCTACATTCTTCAAGAATTTCATCTGATAAGGACATGCTCTCTTTTGCATACCGGCCCATGTTATAAAATGGTATGAAAAGTTAATGGGAGAAATGTAAATCATTCAACCTTTGGGATAATAACAAGATGCATCACAACTTGATGAATTAATCAAATATTGAGCTATAGTGCTGCAGTTATTGCTTCCTAAAGTATGAAATTATGACATTAACTGTATTGTTAACACTAAAATATATCTAATATACATATCCCCTTGAGTTAAAAATCAATACTGTCTGAGAATGTCACCTACTCAGAGCTATAAATTGACTGTATGGTCGGCAAAAACCTTGGTTGGTTCAGCTTTGTGCTGAGCTGATGACATGCATGATGACAGTGAAGACAAAGGTCTTACATTAAAGACTGCTGAGACAGTGCTGTCACCGTGGAGCTCTGCGGTGCCATCACTGAAGGGGTTCAACAGACCCGTGACCAACATTCGGTGACACAATTCCTTCACGTCTTCTTCTGTAGACCCATTTCCAGGATGCATACGCAGCCAGTCCAACAGTGTGTGACCTGAGAACAGAAGAGAGGTGCCAAAATGTAGCTGGCCTGGAGAATACAGAGCTCCATTATCTATGCTGGAGAAGCATGCTGCAATGAATAAATCTTAAAAATTGACTCGTATTATTTATCTTTGGGATCCAAAGTGTGCACGATGGCATCCTTGTGTTATTCTGAGCAAAGAGTTGAAATCAGATGTCTCAGTTTCAGATGTGATAATTAAACACCTACATGTGCAAACTCTGTTCACACCATTTTACATGTGGGTGACGAGAGAGATGGTGTGATTGTGCGGTGCAAAAAAACTTAAATGCTAAATGATAATTCAAGATGCAAATTATTAGTACTTTTGATAATATCACTGTTTTTAAACTATTAATTTGGTTTTAAAGCAGCAATGGATGAACTTGATATGACTGAAAAGTGTGTTTTGGGTGTCAAAACGAGAGAAAACACATGGCTAACCTCGTGGTGTTGATGTAGGGTTTAACATAATAAACTGAAGAAAGTAGATCGTCTCTTTAATTGTAATCTGGCAAAGAATAAAGACTTTCTTTGCCAGGCAACCCGACTATGATGGAAAAGGGAGTTTGAGCTATGATACATATAAAAGAAATATGTCCTAATATGAAATCCCTGAGCAGGTCTGGATCCCAGATAAGGAAGAATCCTGTTTCTTGATGATGGCAGGGGAAGAAGTAATCATTAATGGTTAGGAAAAATATTGACGATGTGACAGACAGAGGACGTGGAGCCTGAAAGAAAACACAGCTCTGTTACTTCAGAAAGTCCAACCATGACACATTGTGCAGTTAATGTTGTTTGACGGGCTTGATGTTTTTTTAAACCATGTGATTCAGAGGACATCACTAAATTAATTAACACAGTCTTATGACTCATGGTCCTGTGGACATTGATTTGAGTACTTTGGATTAGAGTTTGACAAACACTAATGTAGACTAATGCTGAAAATTGATTGCGTTTCATAAACTGTGTGACATAATTCATAAGAACAGGCATAATCTTCAAGACACAGACCAACTTAACTAAGTCTTACACTTACAATTCAAATCCAGCATCAAATTAGTTCAGTTTAATTTGAATTCAGAATCCTCAGGGAACGTGTTATCAGTTACTTGACAATTAAATCATCTTTTTTTCTACTTTATTTTCCACTCCCTCCTAAGACCAAGAGCTGGATGTGACCTGGAAAACTTGCTGAACTGATCGGTGTCACATGCAGTGCTGAATTAGTCTTTGTGAATAAAAACAGGACAGCGTATGTCCTACAGTACGATTATGACATGCCAGATAGGCCAACTGTTAATATAAATCGGGATTTTAGATACAATGTACCTCTATTGTTTGGAGACAGTAATTTCACCTGATGAAATGGGAATGGATCTCATATCATGACCTATTTTTGTCATGTAGAAAAACTGTCACTTTGGTTTAGCATCCACAAGTGTGCGCTCTTCGTATGTGTGTACGTGTGTGTTTTTTTGTCTGGAATCAGAGGATGGCATCGCCTTGGGTCTATGGCGGTGTTGTCATTTGGCCGTCTGATTTATGAGTTCAGCCACAGACAGTGGAGAGCAGCTGAGCTCTTGAAAGGCACCACAACAGAAAGGGGGACAGAGCAGCATTGTTTTATTAGAAGGAGGCATTTGTTCTAAAAGACACTTCTCAATAAAGAACCCCCACTGTTTCATCATCATTTTCACAAGCTGTTGTACTTTTAAATCGTAACTTTAGTATTCCCACTGTGATAATTTTTTACAATGTGATAATTTGTAAGTCATTAGAATTTAAATCACTAGGCAATTACCATAATCATTTCACAATACCATTGCATAATAACATAATCTTGAATGAGGAGCCAAACAAATAGAAGTCACATCCAGCCCATGGGGATTCCCAGCAACAATAGAAATAAATGATTAACAGACTAAAATATTTTAATGAAAGGACCCTTTTTTTCCCTCTGGTACGTTGTTTGGTCAGGAGAAGGTTGCTTCTGTGAGAGCAAAGGAGCCAAAATAACAAGATTCATAAGACTTACCCTTTAATATAGTACATTAAAAGAGTAAGTCTGGGGATATTCTATGTTTTTCTCACGGTCAGATCCCGTGACAAAACCAAAACAGATATTTTCTTGGTTTGTATAGACTAAAAGCTATAGGTCTTTCATCTGTGTCATTGTCTGTGTCAAAAAACTTTGAATAAACATATAAATTAACCAAACCCTTTCACTGGGTGACATGTTCTTTTATCACTATGAATGTGAGAACTGTTGATCATTTTTATGTATTTTTCCCCACATACACACAAGCAGTGGCTGCCACAAATGCTCCATTAATATTTGCTGAAAGCTAGGGCGCCTAGTTGATTTAGGAAACGGCTTAAGATTTTTGTAATGAGACTAGATATTTGTGACATTTTTTAATTAGATTTGTGAATGAACAATTGGGCTCAGAGCTGAGTTTCACAGGCTGGGGAAGAAAATATTGAAAATGGGACTAACATATCCAGTCTCTTCATTCATTGATTCCTCTGAGTCTGTAGATCACATGGTTTCTGTCCATTCACACGTTCTCACATCACTGGAGCAAGATTTATGAGGTTACTCCCTTGTAGGTTCACACCATCCAATCAGGAAACCTCAAAATACCTCTCCTTTGATGTTGATATCAATATCGAACCACTACTACAGGCATCATTATGTCACCCAGTTTCAGTGCAATGATGGCTAAGATGTGGGGTTATGTTGTGGGGTGTGGGGTTGTGGGCTTATAGATTAGATTATTCCATAATCAGATATTAAGATATCAGAGAGCGAATCTACACCAAAAGTCGAATCTGCTTTATATGTGGCAACATTTCAGCTAACTGTGTTATATGTGACTCACCAGAGAAGACATCCAGGTAGGGCACTGTGGTAGTGGAGGTCTGCCGTGCATAATGTGCTCTCCTGGATCCTAGTGTCCAGTAAGTCCCCCCTGTGTAACTCTTCTCTGGTGTTTCCTGCTCTGGGTCTTTGGCCCCGCCACCCTGCCTTCCTCGGAGCTTATCCAACTCTGTAGACCAGTCTTCAGATACATTTATGGGTCCAGCAATGGAGCAGGACCTCTGTTTGTGCCTCTTAAACCCCTTGACCCTAGCGGGTTCTACCGAAGCAATGATGGAATCGGTTTTTCTGGGCACATGGGGGCTGGTAATGGGGGAGCCGATTGGAGAGGTTAGCTGCCTGGTGGTGGTCTTAACATAGGAGGGGTGGACTGGAGGGTAGAGTTTGACAGTCGAGGGGGAGGTGGAGGATGTACGTCTAGGCTGTGAAACATAGGGGTCTGTTGTTAATTGGCTAATAGACAAACTACTCTTCCTCCTTCTCAGCGACAAGAAGTCCCATCTCCCGGTTTCCTCTTCCCCCTCTCTCTCCATGGACAGGTCCATGCTGCTTGCACTCCTGTGAGACCCCATTGGCCCTGGCCCTGCCACTGTGGACTCCAAGCATACAGATTGCACACTTGTGTGTTTGGTCTGTGCAGCCAGATTATCTTGACCATGCTGTTGGTGTAGTGGGCTCTCCAGGTCATCATGTGGCTCCTCAGCACTCTCATATGACGTGGTGGTAGTCGTTGTGTCAGGGAAACTATATGTGCTGTTAGTGTTTGGAAAAATGCTGCCGCTGCTTCTCTCTGTGTCTGGGGCTGAAGATGGTGGACCACTCTCACTCAAAGACCCTGGACCAGAGGAATTTCTTGATATGGGTATAGTTTCGTACTCCAGTTTCTTACACGCTCTGCTTACTCCTTGAGGTAGACATTCACTACCACCTGGAGGAGAGAAAACATTCTTATCCAGATTAAATAGCTGGTCAGGGTCTTTGTCCTCTTCAGAGGGTGACCGTTCAGACAATTGGCCAGCCACCATTTCCAGTACTCTATCACTGGCCACATGATGGTCTCTTAAGACCTGCTGGATGTCAGAAAGCAGGTCTTCATTCTCAGCTGCTGCAGAATGATAGCTGTAGAGGTCAGCATCCGACCCTGAGCTTGTCTTCCGGCCAGTTTCATCCACCACAGACCGATGACTGTTTGCGGTCAAGCGGCTTAGATCTTCACCAATATCTGATAGCATGCCCATTTCATTAGCCGACAAGCTTGCCTCTGCACCAGACTTGAGTTCTGCTTTGTCAAAGCATACTGACCTCTCATCTTCCAACATGTCATCCTTAGACAACCCTTTAGCTTTTGATAAACTCTTCCTGATCTTCATGCCAGAAAACACAGAACCCTTTGAATCTGACTTAGATTTCTTCTTACTAGTACTTTCTCCTCCTCCTTTACTTATCTTATTATTGGACTTTTTAGATTTTTTGTCCACTTCCCTCTCATCAGCATCACCATCACAGGAACCATCCCCTGCTGTTCCACCACTTCCTCCTCCTTTCTTCTGCTTTGTTTCCTGGTTCCCCATGTTCCTGAGCAGACGGACACCCTTGGCTAACAGGCCATGCTGCTGTGATCGAGGCTGAGCATGCTGGCCTTCTTCCTGTGCTGCTACTGATGCTGGTCCTCTGTTGGTTAGAGCCCTTTCAGAGTTGCCTAATCCCTCCTGTCTGCCCACCACAGTTAAAGGCAGCTGTGAGAATGATGCTGCCTCCCCCCGCACCACTGATGCTGATGATGAAAGGAGGAGGAGACTGGCACTGACAGCCGCGGGCTCACTACCACTCACTCCTCGCTCCACCCCCCTCCCCTGCACAGTCTCTCTGACTCTCTGATCCTTCCTCTCTTTTTGCCCCTCCTTTCCATCCCCATCTGCTCCTGCATGCTCTGCTGTCTTGCATAACGGGCTGCTGGTCGAGCGGGCAAGGCGCTGATGCTCCGGAGTGCGCTGCCCTTGTCCATCTTCTTCTGATGGGGGAAGAAACTGCTTAGGATGCTGCTGCTCTAAAATGCACTGTTGTTGCTGGTGTTGTTGATTAAGCAGTGAGTGCTGTTGTTTACGGAGGATGTTGGTAACGCTGCTCTTCCTCCTGCCTTTAAAAGTGCTAGTGAAGAAACTCTCTTTCAGAAAGGGCACTTGGGTCTCCACTGTCTTAATAGTCTGCATCCTGACCACCGAGGCTTCATCCAAAGGGGAAAATGATCTAGGCAGGCTGAAGTGAAAAGAACAAGTTTAAACTACAGTGATTTATTTTATATTCAAGCCTAGCTTCACAACAGCAGAGAAGGGGTAATCTGTTCTGAATGGAGTCATGAGGTAAAAGGTGAACATAAGGGCAAGCTGACAAAACAAATCTTGTCTACTGTTGCCATGCAATGTGTACATTGTTTTTTACATAGTGATCATACTATCATTTTCATTTCCAATGTTTTTGCACTTTGTTAGTTATCTGGATCAATTGAGGAAAACTAGACTGAGATCCGTGTGACACAGAAAAAAAAGGCAGCATGTGCTTTGATAAAACTGGGTATTGGTGGGTGTGGGAGAGCTGATGGGCTCTGGGAACTTGATGGATTTTATAGATTAAACCAACAATCGATTAGTCCAAAAAATATTGGGAGACTAATCCATAATGAAAACAATAGTTAGTTTCAGCCCTTAACGTAATTATATAGCAAATATGAGAAACATGATGATTGTACTAAATGTGTCTCATGTTAAATTGAGAACCGTTCAAACTGCCATTTACTGATAAAATGTTCTCAGATGATACACAGTGTTTACAGTTAAAGGCACAGCACAGTACTTTATTACAGTAATTTCATTTACAGATATCTCTTAGAGCTAATGGTGAACATTTCTTAGGGCCTGCATCAAGGCGTGCCTGAGGACCGATCAATGGTATGATCAATGTGGTACAGTCAAAGTGTGAGTCATTTAACGCTAATTATAAAGACAGCATTTCTTATTTAAGAGCTTAAAGTAAGTGGTTTAAACTAAATGCAAATTAAGTGAGTGAAACAAATCACATACAGATGATTAAATGACATACACATTCTTGAAATGAATCCTAATTAAAAGAAAAACAAAAAACAAAAACAAATTATCAACTCACATAAAAGTTTCAGTTTGTTCAAGCACCTAAATAACTCAGAAGTTTCCTGTTCTTCAGCATTTTAGAACATGTTCTTAAAAAAACAACACACATTATATCATCACTCTCCAACATGAGTCAAATTTGCAACATTTGTTGTCACATTTAACAATATATGAAATAAGGGGGGGGAAAAACTGTATAAGCCTCTTAGTAAAATAGTTTAACGTATATTATAAATGACAATGTACTTGCCTGACTGGTGGATTCTCCTCAGTGGATCAGCACTGACTGAAGAAAACAACACAAATGGGTGTTTGTCTTCGCCTATGAGCCGCTCCTTAGCCATGGGTCACATGAAGTTGATATTTTCCTCATCACATGCCTGCTCTCCTTGGCCATCTCCCATTAGCACTGTCTGAGACTCCCCTCACTAACTTCATTAGGCTTCATCATGGGGACACACAGAACTGTGCAATTGTCAAAGACAACTCTTGTGTGTTTATTCGGTGTCCGGTTCAGTTAAGACACTCAGTGCTAATGTTGTCATATTGTCAGATGGCGATGAAGGAATCATTTTTAACAGAAAATTTGAACAAAGACTCCCAAACACACATGACATTAAAGTCAATCAGTACTTTCTACTTTTGCCTTGCAGCTCTCTGCTGTCACTTTTAAGTCCACCCCTTCAATCAAGAAATGCATTTCAGCTGTGTGCTCCTAACCTTACCAGACATGTCAGACATGTCAGTGACCTCAATTACTAGTTTAAACACCTACAGGTTTCGAAGGAGTGGGTATAGCATAATTACAAAGAGTGATTTAACTTATAGAGGGATAAAGAAAAAACAATAATTCTACAAACTGGAAAATAATAGCACTTTTTCCTTAAAAAAAAAAAAAATGTAAGTCCTAACACACATGTAACTGTGAAAGAGCAGGTAGACCTGAAAATATCACCATCACAAAGAGTATTAGAGTTATGGTAATAGAGTATAAATTGGGGTCATATTTTTGCATTTCATAATACACCAAACATTTACAATAGGTGACAAATCAGGACTGCAAGCAGGTCAGTTTAGCACCTGGACTGATTTACTCTGGAGCCATGACTTGTTCCTCGTCCCTAAAAGAGACGTCATCTACTTTGCAGTATATGTTACTCCAAAATGTGTATATATACTTCAACTTTGATGGAGCCTTCACAAATGTGATTACTCATCATGTCAAGTGCACTAATACATCCCCATACCATCATGGATGCTGGCTTTTGAACTGTGTGCTGATAATAAGGCAGCTGGTCCCTCTCCTCTTTATCCCGAAGGATGCAGCGTTCATGGTTTCCAGGCAGAATTTTCAAATTTGGACTCGTCAGACCACAGGACAGTTTTCCATCTCGCCTCACTCCATCTTAAATGAGTTTACTGAACTTGAATAAATGTGTTTTACTTAAAATTATTCAGTTTTATGATTTTTTTTTTTATTGATGGGAACCCCGAGATATTTTGAGTTGTATATACTGAAAATATTTAAGTAGGCTTAATCAATAATCACAAACAAAAAGTACATGTAACACTAACTCAAATATTTAATTTCTGCTTACCTCTACCTTTGAGTTTATAAACTCAAAAAAATGTGACGATTGCCTCACTTTGAGTAATACTTACATGTTCGGGTTTAAAGTGTGTACTACTGCAGAAACATGACCTAACAAGACCTAAACAGCATAAAAAGTTCATTCTAAGGCAGTGTTTCTCAACCTTTTTATACTGTGTACCACTTCAGAAAATATTTGTCTCTCCAAGTAAAATCATTCAAATTAAGCAGCGGCTGACCCTGTTCAACTATGGGTTGTTTACATGGGATGCAGGTTAATTCTTATTAAGAAGATTAATTATTGTTGACCATTGAATCCTGAACAGACCCAGTTCAAGAATCAGCATCCATGATGGTATGGGGGTGTATTAGTGCACATGCCATGATGGGTAACCTGCACATTTGTGAAGGCTCAATTAAAAGTGAACAATATATACACATTTTGGAGCAACGTATACTGCCAAGTAGATGACGTCTCTTTCACAGACTTTCTTATTTCAGCAAGTCATGGCTCTGGATTAAATCAGTCCGGGTGCTAAACTGACCTACCTGCAGTTGTGATTCGTCACCTATCCTCCTATAACTAAATGACCTGGACTGGAAGGAGACCATAAATGCTGTCCACCCAACACTTACTCTCTAACCTGTAAGCTGTGTGTGTGTGTTCTAATGGAACTTCTCCTGAGCTTATCTTTATGACCCCAATTTAACCCCTCATCAGGTCAAAGGTCAAAGTCGTAACACTGTCACACTCACTCACACAGTTTGTGTGAGAAGTGTGGATCTCTCTCACAATGAACCTTCCCTGGGTAAATAAAAGTAAATATATATTAAAATATAAAGGAAAATAACACAATCATGACTGCGACAAATAATTTCTGTCAAAAGTTTTTATTGACTTAAAATATGAGTATGATTGGCAAACTTGAAATGTAACAAAATGTTTGTGTTTACCATTTTGGTAGTTTACATTCCCAATATTTAATAAGTACAAAAATCTCATATTTTGATGAAGAATGTGTTATGTCACTGGAGAAGATTGTGTTAGAATATGAAAATATCCACTGTTGACAGGCATGGGATATTTATTTTTTTTAACAAATCTCTTTTGCATACAGCACAGGTCTTACCATTATGTATGGCCATGACATTTAACATTGTATCCAATGATCCAATCTAGTCATTCTTCAGTATGCCAGTTGTCATAATACAGTTTATCATTTACCTTCAATACCTTTTGCACAATATTCAAGATCTGGGTGCAACAACAAAAAACAACTACTTAAGATAAGAATAACATAGTGTGCATTAGAAATAAAAATAAATTCTTGCCTTGGTTGACATCTTTGACATCAGCCAACTTTCTGTATAGAAAAACCTGATGTACTGTAGACCAATACAGCTATTGATTCAATTTATAAATCAATTACTGTCTGTCTAAATAATATTTTTAAAGAAGAAAAACTTCACCCATAAATAATATGAAATTAATCAAAAAATACGGTTATAACAGAATGTTTAAATATTGTACCTTCAATGATTGTGGTCATTTTTTGTTTTCATATTGATAGAATAAGATTTTGATACATCACTGTAGAAGATGAACTGACAGTGAATCAGCCTGGACAACATGTTTTTCTCAAGCCACTAGAGGTTGCCGTTGCTCTACCATATCAAAGATGAGTGGCCTTTTACAAAGAGTTCCTTACATTTATCATTTAGTAGAAATTTAAAAGAGAGTGTAAAATCAAAACACACATCTTTATAAATGGACATCTTTGTGTTTGTAATCAACCACTGTGTATCAAGTCAGAAATATTCAAAGGTACACAAACAGAATATCATCATTGTATAATCATTACTCTTGACAGAGAACGGCAAGTACATAAAACACAACCAATGTACTTATTGTCTCCACCATAAAAACCACAACAATCACATTGAACACAACAGCAGTTCACTGGCTGTGGTGCCACACAGAATATTCACAATTCAGTTCATCAAAAGAATCATTTTCAGACTGGCTCAAAATCTCAGGAATATCTAGAAAACCAAAGATGAATATCACAAAAATAACAGATCTCTGCTGACTGAAAGTAAGGACACAATTTAAGAACTTTTTTATATTCCATCAGACACAGGAAAGCTATATCCATGTAGAAAGGCAATGTACAGACGTTCTGATAAAAGCCATGCCAGTTAAGAGAATAGCATGTCAAATCAGTACAATGTGTGAACACAAACTAGTTTATGTCTTGGCTCTCGGTGACGTATTACAGATACATGGTTTTGTTTGAAATGCAAAACCACTCTGCTCGTTACAGATCTAGCTACCCACAGAGAGAAATGATAAGAAATGTGAATCCCCAACCCTGTGACAATGATATCCTTTCCTCTTGTGTCAATTGCACTTCAATAATTCACCTGCAATACATTTTAAAGCCCTTTACAATTATGTTCCACTCAATTCATTTTCTCTCAGCTGTACTAGTGTAAAATGGTAAACAGTTCGTGGACAGAAGGTAAGCTCTCATCTGGATCTCACCTCTTATAGAACCAACCACAAACACATACCTCAAGACAACCACATAGGATTGCTGTGCTTGACATGTCAGCAGAGAAACACATTAGGGATCTCTAAGCAAAGGTACTCCACAGAAACAACTACATGGATGCCTCTTCCTTTTTTTGTCCTATGTTAAATCTTTCAATTCCCTGTTTCAACCATCCAAACTTCATGTACTTTACGTGGACTCCCTAGGAATCCTCCTGTGGAAAACCACTGACTGTCTCTGCTGGAACTGCTGCTTTCTTCGTTTTTTCTGGTCCCAGCGGCACAGCAGTATCATCTTAAAGGTTGTACGGAAAGTCTTGTTGCACAGAGCGTAGCACATGGGGTTGACCGTACTGTTGACGTAGCACAGCCAGTACCCTACTGCCCACAGGGTCTCCGGGATACACTCTTTACAGAAGGCATTGATCAACACCATGATGTTGTAAGGTGTCCATGTGATGATGAAAGCAAAGAGGATGGCACTGAGAGTCTGAGCTGCCTTCTTCTCCTTCACTAAGGACATGCGTTTCCTCTTGGTGATCTGAGTCCGAGCTCGGGTTGCAAAACGCTTTGCCAGAGCTGCCTCTTTGAAGGACATTGGCACAGATGGGGATTTAATGGTAGTGCTGGTGGTAGTACTGTTGATGGCAGTGGTAGTAGCTGTTGGGGGATCATCTGGAGAGACTTGATTAGAGGTAGCCTGAATGGTAGGCATTGATTGAATCTTGCGTGAGCAGAAGCGTTGGTGGTAGCTATTTTCTGAACTGTTTGCTTCATCAGGAGTAGTGGTGGCAGTGGTGTTGGTGGTGAGTGTTGAGAGGCTGTCTCGGTTATACTCTGCTCCCCTAAGGGGATCCTCCTCTGAGGCTGCATCTAGATCCTCACATGAGGTGAGTTGGGAGTTGACAGCAGCCTTTATACCAGGGAGGCTGAGAACAATGGAGAAAATAGCATGACTCTGTGAAATCATTTCTCTGCCCCCACAGTCCTCATCTTCTGAAGACCCAGAGTGGTCCAACGAGGCCGCAGCATCATTGTTGTTCCAGCTGTCACTGCTGCTCTGGTCTGGATCACCATCACCCTGCCGGCTACTACCAGGTCTCCAAGAACGAACTCCAGGCCAGCAGTGAAAGCGGCCAACCAGCTCCCGACAGGTGCTCTTTCTTTGGGACAACCTGGTAAGCTCGTAGCTGCTGCAACTTCTAGAACTTCCTGTCTGATGGACAAAACGGGCTCTCTCACCCTCATCATTCCCACTTCTTCCTCCTATCCCTCCACGACCCCCCGAACCCTGCAACCCAACTAACTCCTTTGAACGGTTCTGGGTCTCCTTGTAAATGCGCCAGTAGAGTACACTCATTATCGTCACAGGCAGGTAGAAAGCCGCCATGGCTGTGCAGAAGGTTATAATGGGCTGTGAGAGGAACTGAATGTAGCATTGATCTGGCGGTACTGTCCTTTTACCCTCAAAATACTGCCATAGTAGGATGGCTGGGGCCCAGAGAACAAGAGAAACAAACCAGGCTAGCCCGATCATGATCCCAGCTCGCTTTGTGGTCCGTTTGGCCCGGTAGGTCAAAGGCCTGGTAATTGAAAAATAGCGGTCAAAGCTGATAACCAGTAGATTCATGACTGATGCATTGCTGGCCACATAGTCTATCGCCAACCATAGGTCACAGGCCCAGTTGCCCATGGCCCAGTAGCCCATCACAAGATAAGCTGTGTAGAGGTTCATCGAAATGACTCCTATGATGAGATCAGCCACAGCCAAACTCAGCAGGAAGTAGTTATTGACCGTCTTTAGCTGGCGATTAACCTTGAAGGATACCACTACCAGGATGTTGCCGATGATGGTGATCAGTGAAAGCATTCCTGTGAGCAAGACAATGATAACAACCTGCCACACAGGGTGGCCACCCAAGGGATCGAGGGCTGCAGTACCGTTCCCATTTAGGGATTCGGGGGTAAGGTTTGAGAATTTGCTGGTGGAAGAGGAATTATCATCCAGGGTATTCACATAAGAAGCCAACCAGGAGGCTCCTCCAGTTCCTCCTTGGTGGAGAGCATTGGACTGTGGGTAGGCTCCAGCTGCTGGGGTTGAGGTGTTGGCAGTCAGGAAGAGACCAGGGTCTGTGCTGTTTGAGCTCATTGTTATGTCCTGGCATATTCTAAAGAAAGACAGAAGGAAAGAAAAGGGAGGAGGGAAGGGACAGGGGGAGGGATATAAGAGGGACTTGGCACAGAAGGAGAAGGAGGAAGGGGGATAGAGTGACAAAGAGGATGAAATGGAGAAAGGACACATGAGTAGCTGGAATTCCTATTTATATCCAGTAGGTGAGGCTAGAAACCTATTCTAGCAAGCTGGGTGTCTAAAAGGCTATTTGTGTATCCCGTTAAACAATCACTCATAACTTCATTTGTAGATAATCTGTATGCACACTGTAAATGGATTGCATATATTACATTACATCTTGACATTTGAATCAACAAGGCTAGACAGCAAACACCTTAACTGAGAGAGAATGACTGCAATCAACACCTGTTTCTTATGACACCCAGCAAATTGCAAATACATTTCATTTATACACAGGTAAGTGTTGGGATTGCATCTTGTATAACATTAGGCTTTAGACAGGGGTGGTTTGCTCCTGTCCGATCAGGTGTGGAGGTGGCACAGTGATGCTGGTGAGCTTTATTCAAAATTTAGCTCCGGTGTCTGGTAGCAGCTCTGGTGTCTGTCTGTCTGTCAGTCTGTCAGTCAAACAGATAGAGAGTGAAATCTTCTTCCAGTTAAATGTTTTATGGTTTCCATTAAACACTGTTGATTGATTTTTCTAAAATATGAACATGACAGGAAACAGCAGTTACCTGTTCTTACCAAGTCAAAGGCTAAAAGGAGTTGCTGACAGTGTTCCTGGCTCCAGTTATAACATTATGTAGACATCATCCTAAGTACAGGCTTGCAGTAAGCACAAAGAATGGGGAACAAAGCAAAGATAAATTTACTGAGAAAGCACTCTTGGGACTTATTCTGGCATTTCTTCCTGTCTGCATACAGACATTTTGGTGTCAGTTTGATGATGCAAATTCCTAGTGGTGGTTAATTTGTCACCAGATTTTATCAAGTTTTATCAGGAGCTCTCTAAGAAAAATGAGGTGGACGACAAAATTATGGGCAGAGAAAACTATGCAGAGACCAAAACTAACGGTGAAACAGAGAGAAAATAACACAGCAAGAGCTATTAGCAGCATTAGTATGAAGAGTGAGAAGTGTATTAAGTGCTGTTTGTTGTTTGATCATTCATGATAGAAATGCAAACAATGCACAGAAGATCCTGCTGTTTTAGTCAAAGCAGTTCTTGGTAATTGGATAATAAGATGAGGATCTGCCATTTTGTGAAGCAGCATGTCCTATCCAATTCAGGATTTGCTGTGCAATCATTTGTAATTACCATGGTCTTTTGCATTTAAAGTTGTGCAAGTATGTGTGTGGAAAACAAATCAGATATGCTTGACAACAAATATAGTAAAGTGGGGGACATATAGAGTTTTTTGTCCCAATAAATAAAAAAGTGCACTATAACTATATGCCTCTACCGTTAGCAAGTTAGCTTAGTTAATTACATTCTCATCCCACAAATAAAAATGTGTGTTTGTTAAGGTGCACTACTTAAAATCTGGTTTTAATGAATACTAAATCATGATGGATATTCTAAAAATGTATCACTGTTAGGGTAATACTTTCAGATATGACAAAATTGCTGCCTTTTGTGATCTGAAAACTGTAGCAGTTAATACCCTAGTTTCATTTTAAATCAGCTGTGGATCATTGTAGAACGCTATCTTCTGTGTTCTTTTATTGTGAAAACCACAAGCATGGTGTCCTTCCACTGCCGCTGACAATTTAAACCTGATAATAACCTGAGACAGCTTGTGTGAAAGGAACAAACATTGACCTGTTACCCAAGTAACACAAGTAAGAACATCTAACTCCTCCTCTAACCCATCCAAACACGCACACACGTACCATTTACACAAATCGACTGACAAATACACAAAAGCACAACCATAGCAGTCCTGAATAAAACCACAATCACACACACAACGTTTCATCCCACAGGCAAAGGTATTTGAAGCTGAATGCTGCACCTGTGCCTTGACAAAATCTCAGACCTCCCACAGAGCTGTTAAAGAACCCCAGTAGCCAGCAGCAACTGACAACCGTTGTGACACTGAGCCCCATACTGCTGCTATCATTATCAGGAGGCTCCATGCTATCCCCACTGTGGACACGTATCACTGCATCCATGCACATGCAGGAGAGTATGCTCTCACATTTCACGTACATACTGTTTATGTTACATGCATGAAGAGATACATGAACACGCATCCCACAAAACACAAGCTCAGAATTGTATCTACAGTCCATTTAAGTATGTGATTAACAAAACCAGATATAGATGGATACAAATGACAAAATTCAAAATTCAGAATAAAACAACGGTGCCTACACAAACAATTGTCATGAACTGCAACATTTAATAAACAGCCTATGAAGAAACCACAGTCTACTTTTAACTTTTCCCAAAGCATATTCTACTGAACATGTGAGACAGCAGTTTGTTGCTAATGAGTGTTAAACATCTTTTAATTGGCTTACAAGGGCAAAATGTGCCCGTGTGAAGATAAAGGTTTTAACAGTAGGGGAATTGGACTTTAATCTGCTACCTTGACTTGCTGTAATATAAAACAGAAAACAAATAATGACATTTTAAAAAAGGAGAATCAAACAATTGTGTCATAAAGTCCTGGGGAATAGGAAGCTTACAGAACAGGGAAGAAAAAAAATAGATACCAAATGTTGGATTTCTTGCCTTACGTGACAATTCAGTGTTTGCACAGGTGAGTCATACAGTGTAGAGCACATAATGACAAAATAATAGCAGATACACTGATTTTAGAAAATGATGCCGTTTTTATGCTGTCAAATATACAGTATATACAGTATATATGTCTATATACTATTTATTCATTGTTGTAATGGATAACTACCATAAATGTACATCTTTAGTCCCCTGGGATCAGAAACTTGCTGCACAACAGAGGGATAGTGTTTTTTCCATTGTTTGCTTTCTCCGAAAATCTAACTGATCAAGACTATATGCAGCAGATGAACCTCTTCTTCCAACATGGGTAAGCATTCTAGACCTTTGACAGCCAGCTGCTATTACGGTGAAGCCATTATAGTGTCTATCTCTTTCTCGATGCCCACGTTAAGCCCTATATCTTAAGTTTGACTCCCAGGCACGTAGGTGGGCTGATTTCAGGTACACAGAGAAATCGATACTCGTTTACGCTGTTGAAACACATCGTGTTCCCTGACATTTTGAGGCATTTGTCCTAGCAGGATTGGGCAGCGCATTCCAAGTTGGCTCCAAGGTTCCAGGTTTCTATTTTCGGCAACCAATCTAGGAAAGCAGTGATACGGGCAGATGATGTCCAGCAAGGATGAGTCATGTTTTCAAGTACTTTTTAATAAAGGTTAAAGCTCTTATAATTTCAATGTTGGTCACTTTGGCTTCCTCTTGAGTGCCACAGTGTATTCAGTTAAAGGGATGTCATTCTACAAATTAGATTTTTATATAGGTACGGGTATACAGTGAACAAGGTTTAACCAATAGTTTATGTGTTTGCCTTGTCTAAAACTTTACAACCTGGTCTTCTATTGCTATGTAGCACCTTACAGTATGTAATGCACACTTTTGTACTAGAGCCAAGTGCAAAGATACATCTGGGAGCATACAATAAGACATTTTAGCTAAGCTTTTTTTAAGGCTACTGCCAAACAAGAACTATAAACTCAAAACAACAAAAACACTACATACTACTGGACAGACTGAGAAAGCTAATTGGAGAACTAGATTGCACGGCCAAAGGTAGAGTTGTCAGGCACTGGCAATTCTAAGAGAGCAGCTACAAACTGAAGGCATACATATTTAGTCTGCCCAGCAGATGCAAGCAATGGCTTTGTAATTACCATCATTGGTGGGGCAGTGCAGCATTTTATGTGATATGCACTTGCATAATGCTGCCTTGTAGCGAGAGAACAGACAGGGAGTCTAGGAGAGAGTCAGGACTTCAAACAGTGATCACTGACCATTAAAATCAATACTACCTTAAATTTAATCTAATTAAGATGTGTTATTTTGCAGACAGCCTTTCCCAGTAAAGCATGTACTATTCAACTGAATGATGTAATGTCTTAAAATAAATAAAATAACACTGTAACAATATACAATGCTTAATCCAAGTCATGCTCTGTGACCAAATGTGTTGAAGGTGCATGTTTCAGGGTGAAATGGGATCTGGAAAATGGTGCCACAACACCGACCGCTCTATGCAGTTATTGATTTCTGTCTCTTGAGCGAAGCAGCCTCGTTGATAAGCAAAATCGGGAGTAGACCAACTCTAACCCAGAAGTTTTATCTTACATTTGCAAATACTACACCGACACGTGATGTAAGCTACAACTAAAGTAGTGTTATTGACTTAAAGGAAAGTACAGTCATCTCCAGTAAACACTGTATGGTCTATGCTGTGAATTACAGGGTCTATATATATAATCTGCTTGATATTGACCATCTTTATATTAGTAAAGAGGAGGTGATGCCACAACAACTAATAACCTGAGAGGCAAAAGTCCCTTAATCTAGACACAAACACACAGATATACATCCTGTTAAGAATGAGTACTTCAGTAAGCTTATTAAAGTTCTTAATCCTCATGAAAGCTCCCTGTCTGAAAGCTTTTTTTCATATGTAATACACCCTCAAGCTGTACACAGAGCACAGGAAGATTATATGGGAGCGACTGCAGTGTATTGCTCTTTCCCAACCTTCTCTGACATGTGAAACATCAGAGCCACTCTGACAATGCTTTTTGTAGACCCATTAATCTCTTCAAACATCCAGTTTTTCCCAGGACCATACAGGGGACAAGTTTGCTCTGAATCAGTATCAATCAATTTAATACAAGCAGTGGTAACAGACATCGGCAAACCTACACTTGATGGTTGGTAATGCCGTTTACAATAATAACAGGCTTTTATTTCCTGTTTTGTTATGTATTTCTTCCTAGATGTAGATTTCTGGATGACTTTAATATCATAAGACATTTATATCATTTTTAATTAAAGTGATCCATTTCATTATTTTTTCTAGAGACAAGGTGTAGTGTAGGCCAGCATAGTAAAATAGTGCTGGTCTTGTCTGTCATAAAATAAAAAGGGACTTTCACAGGATGAGCTAAATCTATCACAAGCTGGTGATGATGGGGCTGCTGCCAGAAGATGGTGGCAAGGGCTGTGAAACAGCACAAGGCCATCTGTCAGGTACTCACTGTTGACAAGAACAAGCATTTAGTGCCTTCTTGGCAGGGTATGGACTATCTTGAGTCCATGAGTCGTGCTCTAAGTCGATTCTTGAAGTTCACAGATTTTCAGTCAGGCAAATCTCAAGTGAGAGTGTTGTTATGTGAAGTCTTTACAGCACCTCCTCCGAACAAAATCTGTGAAACCTGCAGATGACACAGCTCACAAACAATGTCCACCACCATTGTCTGTCTCTGTGAGAAATATGACAAAGCAAAAGTTGACTTGCCGGGCGATTTATCACTGGTGAAGTCTTGCTTCAAGACACAAAAAGGAACAAAAATCATGCCATCCAAATGAGGATGTTGTCTGATGGCTGAAGGCGACTATGATCCATAAACTTCAAAAGCATTTAGAGCGGAGAAACTGTGGAGGAGGAGGTAGAGCCAGCTGCTGCAGCTTTACCCGCCAAGACGTACAGATAGTCAGAGGCTATTCAGCTGACACTTATTTATGTGCTTTCAATTAGTGCATCTCTACTACTAGTTCAACCTCATTCTGAGTTTGTTCCCCATTTACAACAGTATTTGATGACCTGGGTCTGAGATATTGCAATGTGTAATTGAACAAGGAGGAGCCGCCACAATGAGCTGTTAGATGAAGAGTTGCAGGTGACAGGATGCACATCTCAAACCCCTCAGTGAGGTAACCAAATCTGTACTGCTTCTTGTGATACTTGTGTACTACTACTCTGCTGTGGGCATGAAATCAGCCTGTGGTTTCTCATAGCCTGATGGAAAAGGCTTCTTTATTTAAACAAGGCAAGTTTGTTTGGCGGTACTGTAAACAGATGGACCAGTCGAGCTGCTCTTCTGCTGTATTTCTGACACAGTAGGTGCTCAAGGAGTTTGCTGCCATGCGCTTTTAGCGTGGTTACTACTGTATTTGTATTGCCAAATGAACTTACATATTGCAATTTTTTTTCGTCATGTTCTATTTTATGAACGCAAGTTTCTTCTGATATTTTAAGATATGGTCTGTAATGATACGGCATATGATAAAGTTGTGTTTGAAGTATGTGTGACAGACTGTCTAAGGAACAAAAAAACTTCTTCTGAAGTAAATGACAAAATCCTGTGAAGTATCACCTCATGTCTCCTTGATTTCCTGCATCATATGTCCAATAACACTGAAAAAATATGGAGAAAAAATGTTTGTCTTAACATATTTGCTTTGTTCCCAAACGCTAACATGGATTTTAGACGGGCGAACATGCCCATCTGTTAGCATCGTGCTTGCATTTCAGACATGTTGATCCTTACAGCTGTCTCCCATTGAAATGTGGGTTTTGGTGTAAATACAGTTAATGTGGTATTAATATCATTATTTACCTAATTTACCAAGAACATGTCGGAGACTTGCAATGTGCCTTTTCCTAGGAGCCAAGAGTCACATATTCAACTTCACATATGTCTCTGTAATTTGTGGGAGACTTCTGAAAAGTCCAAATGACAGGAAATGTCCCTCTCAAAAGTAGTCAACCATTCATCCCTTATCATGAGAGTTTCTCTGAAAGCAGCACACATTAGAGGTTGTGCTAAAGAGATATGGTAAATTAAATAGCCAATGGTGTTTTTTTTTACACTTGACGATAAGACCCTCTCCACTGTGTAAATTATTAATTAAATATTTAGGGTGAAGCACCACATTTGTCAGGGAGGTTAATCAGAACATCCTCATTTAACATAAAGGAATAGAAGAGAGTGCATGAAGTCAACACTAAACTGTACTGATCATGAAGTTACAATTTTACTGACCAACATGTATCCCAAACCCTTTTTTGATATTTCCCTCTATATGTCAAATGTTTAAATAAACAGAGCTCTTATAAATTACATTGACAGCAACTGTAATGACTGATAGAAGCAGACTGATAGGGACTAAAGTGACAATTTTTGCCGCAGACCAACATCTATCCCTGATTCGTCCATTGTTACCTTCTGTCACACCTAATTTGCATAAAACTGAACACAAATTTCTCCTGTCAGCAATTGACTGCACCAGTCATCATGCTGGTCTCTCATTTCTCGTCTCTCCCAGCACACGAAAATGAATGACAACTAATCACTTTGTTTGTTATTGTTGCTGATGTGAGCACATGGTTAGACTAATATGAGATTTCTATTGCTTCAGCATTTCAGAGACAGTCACAGTTTTATAATGATTGTTAGTCTCAGGTGAGTTAGATATGGCTGAGGTCAAAGGAGGTTCTTCAGTTGAGTAGATACACCAAACTTAAGACCCTTATCAGACAATGTAGTGATCATAAAATAATGTTGTCTGCAGTGCAACAGCTTGGTTATGACTAGTGGTGGGGATAGTATTTACAAGCCTAGGTCTCTCTCTGTGACAGAGTAGATCAAGTCCTAGTTAAAAAAAAAGCACTGTTGAGTGTAGTTATTTATGTATTTGTTATATGCTGGTATGTTCACACTAGTTTCCAAGCCAGTCCAGTGAGAGAATTGTTTACATAAATGTTGTGTAAGACTTTTTAATTAAATTGTATTTTTTTTTAATTAAATTATTTATTTTATCTAACACTATATTTTCACACTGTTGTCAAAATACACGTGTGTTTACAAAGGATATAAAATACATCTTCCAGCAAGAAGGTATATGTGCTGCCATTCAGTATAGACATAAATATCAATACTTTAGTCTCTGTTAATCTTGCTCTTGTGGAAAATGTAAGTGTAAGCAGTGTTAACTCTTCTGCCACAAGAGCCAGAAAAACAGGACTTGTGTCTGTATAATGGAAGAAGTCCAGTAAGTCCCTTAATACCAGGAAGCAGCTCAGCATAATTATTCTGCCTAACCTTGTTTATTCTCCTTTATGACCGTGGGCAGCCAGGAGATCTGCTTTTATTGAGGTGTCTTTTTTGCAGCAATCCAGATTACTGCAGCAGAGTGTCTGAGTCCTGCTTACACTGGCACCACCAGCCATAAACAGACAGCAGTTTGACAGTAGCTTAGTCTGATAAAATAACAATGCGAGGAAGTGAAATAATAATCATTGCGAGAGGTTGTGCAGGGTGCCAAGGATGGCTGTGCATGGGATCCAGCCAAAACTAGACAGTTGGAAAGATCTCTGTTGTATTAAGAGCAGTTAGGGAAACAGTACAACTATTTACAAGGTTTAAAATGTAAGCTATGTAGATACCTCTCTTCAGAAGGTTTGTCTCTTATTTTTATCAGGACAGTAACATTTTGTCCTTCTGATGATTTACATTCGCTGGATCATTTAGTTTCAATACAGGAAATACTTTAACAATCTGACAGTGCAGCAAATTCTTAAAGAGGATGTTGAGGAGGATGGATGGTTGTATAAAGTGTCAGACTTTATACAACCATGTCCTGATGTCATGTGTACTGATACTGTGTACTACAGTATCAGTTTTTAGTTTTCATATAGTTTCTCACATTTAGCAAAGACCATGATCTCTCTCAAAACTTAATCTTTAGTTGCCCAAGGGAAGTGATAATAATTGAATCATGCTTTAGCTTCCATGAAGGGCTACCTAGCTTGTTGGAAAAACAAATCAATGAACATCTTTCTGACAGCATCACTTGTTTCAGCCAATGCCCCCAAAAAATGGCAAATGTTTATGTTCAGGTGACAAGGCCCCCTAGTGGCCGACTTCGGTCAGCCTGGAGCAAAGGAGGAAATAGTGTGATGCTGGTACAGAACCAAAAAGTAAGCAGGTTAGTGGGGTTGGATGGCTCAACAAAACATCAGACTTTGATATATGGGTCTGCTGTTTGTTCCCCAGCATCTGTCAAAAGTTAACATTGTTTTTTATTTAGTTTTTTGTGTTTTTCACCATGACCACAATTGTTCCCAACCCAAAGAATGAGCAATGATTTTTCCGTTAGTTAGTGGCTGGCAGTTTGGTTACTAGTGTGGTGGTTTGTACAGTAGTTTGTAAGTCTCTAATAAAGCTAATGCTATACACTTGTATACACTGTGTATGGTTGAAATTATTCATTGTTATTCTGTTGTTGTATTATGGTAGCTAGTGTGCGGATAAAACTACACGTGGAAAGAGAAGTAGGATGTTGTTATGCTTCGGACCAGTGCTAGAAGCTCATGGGATTTCACACACATCCTCACCTCTGTGGTGGGTCTTCGTGCTTTTTGACAGCCTCGGTAACAAGCTGCTGGAACTCTTTAGACATGGCACTCTAAGACACTTAGACATGCCTGTGTAGTATGTGTGTGTATGTGAAAGGAAGAGACAGGAAGAAAAATAGAGAGGCAAAATAGAAGACAGTGGAAGAATGGCTCAGGGATATGTCAAACCAAAAAGGCTGCAGCCACTTGAGGATGACTGCGCGGAGAACGCTGAATGTTAACCTTTCTTTCATTCTCACAGTAAATCTAAACCTGGATGAGATCCAGTGCATACCTTCTGTGTATTTTAAAACAAAAGCTAAGTTACTGTCACTGAAATTAGGCTGAGTTTTGTGGTCGATGTCGGAGGGGGGGGACATAAGCTTGTACATTAAATTTACCTCGGTGACAGCTCATTCCTAACAATTCCCGCAATCCAAACTATGAAATACCACGCTTTGAGAAACAATGTCATTTCGTGTGAGGCTAATTCCCGGCCCTGACCCTTTGCCTCGCTCCTCATGCCTGCACTTCAATACAATCCTACACAGATGCTATACACATGTAAGTGATAGGCTATTGCGATCAATCCTTAAAAGGAAGTGCAACCATCTGTCTATTGAACAGGCACTAGAAAGAGACGGAGAGGGAGAAAAAACACACACTCACTCCTGTGTAAACATGCTTCAGCAGGAGGAGAGGGTCTTTAAATGCTGGAGGGAGAGATTCTGGGTTGTGCAGGGGGTTCAGGAAGGTGAGGGAAAGTGGTGAAAGGATACTGGAGGGCGATAAAAATGTGCAGGAGACATAAGTAGTCACACATCCTGCTGCTTGGCGAGTTATCCAGCAGTGGGATATTATGTGTTTATGTGAGAGGAAAAACAAAACTGACTTCTCATCTCAGGAGTGTAAGGGGATGGAGAACATCTCTGCAACTGCACTGTCTGCTTCTACACCACGCAACATACAACATCTTCTTTGCAGATATACTTACATAAGACACACACTCTCTTTCACGAACACAATTACAGGCATGCAAATACACACACACACACACACACACACACACACACACACACACACACACACACACACACACACAGACAGCAGTCAGTGGCCAACGCTCAAACATTTTGAAGAGCAGTAAGTCAACAAGTTGATAACAAGGAAGTCTTGAAAATGATCCAAGTGTCATAAGACCACAAAGAGAGGTGGTGCTGACAAAACTGGCTATAATAACGTCCAAACACTTCTCCTGGCAGATGTAGACGAGCTTACATAGACAGTTAACAAACTGCTAACTGTATTACAAACATGAACACTCACAGGGACATGGTAACACACACAAACACTTACACACACACACACACACAATCTCACATCTCTGGCTGCCCCGCTGGCTGATTCCGAAATGGGCCTCCCCTTCCCACTCTTACAGGCTGCTTCTTTCGCCACCAACACACACACAAATACACACATCGACTTAGCAGAGGGTGTATCCTATTCCATCCAATAATATCAACCTAGGTGACGTGACTGTACCTGGCACTGGAGCCTAAAATAGCTTTTAAATTTGATTCCCTAAATTCTCTGGGGAAGTCACAGTGGTCTCATCTGTCTTTCTCTGTATCAAAAGCCCGGCCTCTGTTAACCAGCTCCAGATGAACCAGAGCCAGACGTGTCGATCTGGAGAGACAGGTCTGATAAGATCACCTGCTCAAACACAAATGCACACAAGTGACAGCGGGTGGACTTTTTCTTCTTTACACGTACATGCACACACAAAATTGAAACTAGGCAGAACATGCAGATAAATCATATCATGTCCACTTGTCGTATCCTGCTCAGATAGATCACTCGAGTGTTTTCTTTTCTCGTGTACAATCTCTGTTACATTTCTGTCACAGAACACAGTGTGAGCGGTCCCAACAGTGTACAACATCACAATATTGTAGATTTTTCTGCTCAGTGTTGCAGAGCCGGACTGAGTTACCTGCATTGATTGTGTCTCACTTTCTTTTTGATCAATATTTAATAGCCTTGCCGACACAGCTATTTGCCATGCTGGATAACTTTATTTGTGTTTACCTGCATTGTATGATTATTTGCAAGTCCTCTGACCTTTCTGACTAACTGTGCTATATTTAATTCATTGAGTTCAAAACAAACTTAGATTGGGTAGTGATTATGTGGAATGTTGGCACACTTGCAGAAGTTATGTTTGGCTCAGAGGTTTTGAAGTTGGTTGCTCAACAAATATAGAAGATGAAGACAGAAAAATGCAAAGCATAGGCACAGTGGGATCCCATAGAAAATCAATTCTGAGATGTAAGCGAACATGAACAGATGCAAATTCAGTCTAGGCAGCGTGAAGTTATAGAGGTATGCATGTGAACTGAAAATCTTTCAAACTGAGTGAAAAATTTAAAACCAGGTCTGAAAGACAATACATAAAAACACATTATGTTTAGACAGCGATCGAAGTCCAGTGGATACATTGGCTGATTGGACTGAAAGTCCAGAATGGAAAAAAATAAATAAATTAAAAAATCACATTCAAGAGAGCAAACAAAGGCCAGTATTAAATAAGTAAATATAGGGACCCATGTGTAGGATTCAGTGGCATTAGGTGGTGAAGTTGCAGATTTAAAACCCCCTCCTATCTAGAGCCGGACGCTGTGTGTCTTTAGATATAAAATAAATTAGTAATGCATCTACGAGGGACAGTACACATTAGTTAACATCAATGTGATGGCAATGTCTCCAAGCCAAATACAATATGATAAACCTTCAGTCCACATATTGAGAGTAGAGGCATCTTAAGTTCCTGTTCTGAAACATGTTCTGTAGGTGCCTGTGGTCGAGTGCCACAAAATAATTTATAGCCTACGATTATTTTTTATATTGGGTGCTTGCCGGCTAATGAACCTTGAATGCTAATGGCGACAGACGAGTGATGGATCAGGCACACTGACAATTAGCTTCCGCCACAGAGCCTGGTTGTTATTGGTCTGTCAGAAAACATCCAACACAGGAGGGAGACATGAAAAAGAGTCCATATCCAAGGACTTTACATTGGCGGGATTACAATGGAGCTGATCTGAGACGAGGCCAGGGAACACACTGACAAACTGTAAAATAAATCTGAATAGGGGAGAAGTGTAATTTCTTTGACAAGAGCCTCTTCCCTTCTGCAATACTTTTTAACTACAAAGTACATGAGACACATTCTGAATTAGCATAACGAGACAAACCACTGAGCTAATACACGAATGGACTAATATCTTGCATATTAAAACTGCCAGCATTTATGGGGGGCTGTGCATCTAGTGAAGGATGATCTGTGGCATGTAATAGTTCCCATCCGGCGCACTGACAGGAACATTATGAGGATGGAGAGTGATGAGATCTTCATAAGCCTCTGATACTGTATGGAGCCATGCTGAGTGGAAAAAAGACTCTCTTTGACTCCTATTGCACTTACAACATGGCTAATATGAGTAGGAGCACTCACTGCAAGAGACAACACAGACCAGAACAGGCTCCCAGAACATTATGTGGGTGGTTCAGCCATAAAAATCATTCTCAGGCTCGAAAAGGAATCATACAGCCAAATTACATTTTGACTGTAATGACACTACGGATATTCACCTGTTCTCTTCTTCGGGTGTCATCAAGGGTTCTAGTGTTGTTTTCAAGACCGTCTGTTCTCAGGGCAGAGAGAATACACCATGTATAATATCGCATCAAACTATAAAAGGTAACACAGGCACAGCAAGGAAAAACATAACAAATAATCCTGATCCCAATCAGTAATCTCCTGCTATTTGTCAAAAAAAAAAAAAAACTACAATTTGAGAACCTTCATTTCTCATAATCACATTACACCTGGATTTCCAAACTCTTCTTGCCAGTGTGCTTGCTGTGTGAATCAAAGTGTTTATTGATACTTCACTGCTGGACCATCATCATAATATGTGCTAAAAGCAGCAAAACATCAGTAACCGCGTTGATTTTCTGCAAAAAGAAGCTCAGAACAGGGAAAGTTTTAAATTTCCATTAAATTAGTCTTTTACTCCTGCAGGAGAGAAAAAAAAATCCATTTTCTTTTTCCACCGTTCAAGCTGTTCCGCTGCCAGAAAATAATAATCTATCCCTTTTTAACCTCCTGTATTACCAAGACGTTTTCTGGGTTTTCTGCTTTGAACTACCTCTCTCTTAATCAACTGGACCATTTTTCTCACCCTGCAGGCTCTTGTGTGTCTCTCTTTTCAGATGTCAACACCAAACGAGGAGGCTCTGAGGCCCTTAAACTTATTTAAACAGTGCTGAGAGTGAGTATATTACTCAGTGTTAAGTTAGTAGATAACGATAAACACCGTAACCGCTCGAGTGTCTCAGTCATTCCGGACTATGATCCAGAGAATACAGCCTTGTTGTAGCCTTTAATACTTTAATATATAATAATGCCAATCAGAAAACTGCCCTACTGGTACACAATTTCCCTCTTTATCGAATCCCCTGTGCAAAATGTCTTCCTATGGGTTAATGGTTTTATACTAAGCATTTTAGAAGTGTTTCAAGGGAGAGAAATGGACAGACAGGAGGACATAAACAGAAGTCAGACAAAGGAAAGCAGACACTAAGAAAGAGACAGCAGGAAGGAAGATCCCCCAGAGGCCTGGATTTGACTCATATTATTCCATTATCTCTCCTTCTATTTTTTCCAGGATGACCTTGACCTATCCTATGTGGGAATTACAGTGCACTGGTTGTCATCCCTATAACAAGGTATGGAGCTGCTGCATATGCAGTAGCATCTCCTGTATTCTTATTCCATTGACTCCATAATATCATGTGCAAACATGAAAATGCCATGAAGATTAATGAACACGTTCTTTTACTGGTTTGTCACTCTTGTTATGTATTAGCATTTAACATAAAAGCACCCGGCTGTGATGGGAAAGGGTTATCTTGTTGAAAAATGCAGTTTCATTGAGCTCTGCAAATATTGACGCTTTACGCCAGAGATCAATCTGATGACGCACAGAGAGCGAAATGAGGCATGTGGTTCTGTCATTAATCTAATATCAAATCAAAAGGTCAGACTATTTTGAATAATTTCTCAAAGCGATGTCAGAACATTGCTGTGGCATTTTAAAGCTTCTACGCTCATCAAATATTGGAAGTTATCAATAATCCTGCAAAGGTGAGCACAATATTTGTGATACATTTCAGAAAAAGTAGTCTGGTGTAATTATTAACTAATTGTTAATAAAAATGTGTTGAAACGTGAAGTGGAGAGATGAATGAGGAGCTGACAGCCTGAACAGACAATTGCCTTGTTTGAATCACTGAACGTGATTGATGTTTGTTGGATCAGCTGATGATCAGCTGCCGGACACACATGACTTACAGTACGTGTCCTGCCTGAACTAACGCAATGCTTCATTAACTTATTTCATCTATTCTTCTTCCAAGTCCCAAAATGGCCAGAAGCATTCACTTTACCACTCAGAGTCCCACTGAAGTGCTGTACTCCCCTCATGTGCGAACACAAATCCCAAATAAGTCCTGATGTCAAATACTTTCATCTGTTTCACACAAAACGCTGTAAGAAGAGAAAGGGCCATTTTAGGAGAACTGGTCATCTGGGGAGAACAGGAAAAAAAAAAAAAGTCAAATTGAATTCACACCTTTAAAGCTCTGGTAGAAACTCTCCAAACAGCCCAATAAGCATTAGATAGCTTGTCTCACTCTGTTGTTGGATGACTGAATTTCTGTACACTTAGATCAATAAAAGATTAAGTTATTAGCAAACACAGTGCTCTTCATTGCTGGGTTTAGAGTTTGATCCAGGAGGAAATCCACATCCTGGATCTGTCATATTAATTGATGGATATTTGCCTGCTCACTTGTTTGTTTAAGTGATACAATACGATTCTGCCTTTCATGCCTCTTGTCGCGAGGGCAACCCTCTCTGTAAACACGTTTCAAATCAAACATACAATACAATGAGAATCACGCTTGTGGTGTTTATTTATTGCATAATAAACGCTCCCTTTTTTCCCTTCAGTTAAAAAAGAAAAAGAAAAAAACTGAACAACTCTCCTCTTTTGATCGAGCCTTTATTTCATCACACTTGGATTACTGCAGCTCTCCATTCTGCTGTCAGAGCATGAGCTCCATCAGCCCTAGAGGCAGGATTGCACAGAATAAGCTTCCCTGCGTCAGCTTCCCCTTACTTTAAGAATTGATTTTAAGATCTTACAGTTTTGTAAAGCTCAATGAGGTCTAGCATCAAATTAAATTGTTGACCTTGTGACTTTTTACTGTACACGATCGAGCAGCTAGTTTGTTCCTGGATCAATTCCTTAACCTAAAAAGGCATTCTCTCACTGTCATTGTCACAATCTTCTTTTGTAGCCAGGTCATCTCTTAAATCACTTATTGTTTATTCTGTGTTGTATTGCATCTGATTTAACACCCTTTAACATCTTGATATGTGTCTCTTTAGTATTTTTTATTTTTATTTTTGGTTAATTACTGATATTTTCTTATTGTTATTTTGGTAAGAAAGATTCATAGTATGTAGGCTTGATCTTCTACTAATGAAACACCAAACCTGAATTGTTCTTTCTTGGCATTAAGTATACAGGTAAACAGATCTATGAGCCAGATGGTCACAGAGTTGTGCATCAGCTTCAGTGAAATGAACATTTCCCAGTGTCATGGAGGTGTTAAATTTGGAGCCTGGTAATGTAGACTTGCCAAAAATACCATATTAGCCACCCTATGTCTGTCAGTGCTGTGGACATTTAATGAACACTTTTTAAGAAGCTCTCCTTCTGGGGGTGGACAGAATGAGGATATTTTGGAAATGCAGTCGTCTTGTTGCTATTGCTGACGCATCCCAGATCCACATTCAAATTAATGCTCTGATTTGTGACCTGTATGTATACAATATGTAGTGCTCACTAAAAAAGAACGTCTGTGCTGATATGAAAACACAAACCATGATACGTGACTGTAAGGTAATACACCTCAGGCGTAAGTGACTAGTGAGACAAACACACTACTTGACACAGGAAAAAGCTTCATCATGGGTGAGTCTTATGATCATTGTTGTCTGTAAAATCTGTCATTTTCTTAAATTAGTTGTCTGACATTTAGGTAGCTGAGCAGGTTGTGTTGATTTTAAGGAATAAAGAGGGGACTGGTGGTTTGCCTTGGTGGACAATAAGAGAAGCGTAGGCTGGTGTGAGATGACAGTAATGCTGTTATTTACACTTTCTCACTTCTCTCCTTCACTTGAACATGCATATTATTGTTATTATTATCATTATTAGACTAAATATAAGTACCGTGTCCTTTCTATTTGTCAGGAGTTTTGACATGTCACATCTGAAACATGTAATTATCATCAGAGTAGTTCTTTCTCCAAAAATGAACTTACTTGCTTATTATGCAAAATGGTGCTGGAGCATGCTGACAGAGCAACACAACCCAACTTAGGGTGAAATGGTGGAGAAACTGCTATGAAAGCATTCTCCTGCTGAAGTCCCTGCGTTTCCCTGTGGTTTTAAAAATACAAACATAAAAACGAATGCTTAAAAGCTGACCTCAGAGAGGCAAACACTTACTACAGTCTAAGAAACCCAGAGATAATTAACCACTTTGATACTCTGCAGGTGGTGTTTCTCTTTTTCATGTCGGAGAAAGTCACCTCTGCACACAGCTTCTTCTGACTGTCAAGGACACAACTTACAAACGATTACAGTTAACAGTCTATTTCCCTCGCAAGTAAATTTTTTAATTTGCTTCTGAGTTTGTAAAAACCTCTGTCTGATGATTGCTTTTCATGTTTCCTGACAACAGTCAACAGAGTTCATACCAATATATTCAAATCATCTTCAGATGAATTTCCTTTGCCAACCACAGGTAGCAGGTTTATGTTGAAGTCATTTCTATCAAATCAGTAGTTTTCAGACATGCCATATGTGAGCATTTCTTGGATTATTTCCAGAATAATGTGAAATGCTATAAAACAATCTTTGGTCCCCGCAGGATGAAGACTCATCCATCAAACAGATTATATTAACCCGTGGGCAACACACTCAGGGGGGGGTGATGGACCCCAGCAGACTCACAGGATGTAATATAATTAGAGGTCAACCGACAGAGCTACTTTAGCCTTTAGGTGGACTCCCACCATGTCAGACATTCATGCCTTTAGGTCTCACAGGCACACTGGAAAGATAAAAACTAGTAAAATTGATGCATGAACTCTAATTTCACTTTTTTTGTTTTGACAAGCTTGACTGAGCTCGATGCCAGTTAAGATTAGCTGCTTATATTCTGTTTATGTGTGCTTTTTGGCCTTTTTAAGTTTTATTTTTGATAGAGACAGCTGAAGAGAGACAGGAATGTGGGGAGAGAGAGATGGGGAATGACATGCAGCAAGGGTCACAGGTCGGATTCGAACCCTGGGCCGCTGCTGAGCCTTCGTGCATGGGGCGGATGCTCTACCAACTGAGCTAATCGACACCCCAGTGCATGTGTTTTCTAAGGATGATTCTGTTTCCCTGCCAGAATCTGATGGGGTGTTTTCATCTGGTTAGTCGTTTTCTCCTGAGAGAGACCAAATTAGGAAAGAATTTCAAGCAAACAGATGTATTCAATATTTCTAAATCTTATTTTCTCATTCAGTGGACAAAACTTTTTCAGTGCTTTTGGCACCAACTTGTGTGTTTACTGTTTGGAACGCTTGCAGGGAGGGAAATTTAGTAATTACAGCACTAAATAAAAAGGTATGCTCCAAAATGACATCTGAATTACCTAACATGAGGCATTTCAGCTGCCTAACAACCCAATATTATCATTATGAAACATTTTGTTGCACTAATGGTTCCATTACTTAATCAAATTAAATGATTAAATAGCAAATATCGCAATGTAAACATACTTGTCTCCAAATATCGTCCTGTATTAATATTTATTAGACTTGAATTTATTAATTGCTTAGCTTTATAGAGTTAAAATAATAACAAAATCAGTTTTCCCCTCATTGGTATGCAAATTTAAGCAGCAATGTAATGGAAAGATTTTGTCAGCATGGACAGATTTCTGAAGAAGAAACTACTTTTTGTCAAAGAGCTCACCCAAAGAAATACATCATCCTAAAAGGACTGAAGAAATAGCCTTGACATTCATTTTGAGGATATCACAATAAAGAGGCCTTCATGACAGCTTCACAGGGAGTGTTTGTCCCCCAAGGTTTTCTGTAGGACTTTAAGGCTCTCTACTGACTGCTGCTAGGTAGGGGGACAAGCCTTTTAGGGATCTGTGCCCGGGGAGCCAGCATTTGATCTAAATCCATTGTAGATGGATACCTTGTTGCCTTTGCAAGGAAATATGTTGCTACAGTCTATACACAGCCTCACATGAATACACAGATATAGATATATTATACACCACAACATAACCACAAGAAAGACACCAGATACAGAACATTTCTACACACATTTCCATACAGGTAGAGATAGCACCGGACAGTTATCAAGGTGTTTTGTTTAGTTTCTGACATAGCATGCCCGTTTCCAGATCTGTGTGAAGAATGGATTGAGGGCGCGGGCTGGGGTCATGTGCTATACCGCGCTCTGCTTATATTTGCTGTTGAGGTCTGAGAGGTTGGGGAGACCATTAATTTTGGAGGCATGTGAGTTTGTTCCTATTGGAGGCAGTTTAGGAAACAGAGACAAATTGGTTGGAGCATGCTTTCATAGAGCAGCAGCAGAAGGTAGGAAGGGCAACAGAAAGAGCTTTGAGATTATGGATGGCAGAGTCTGTCGGCAGCATTTATGGGTGTCATGGTGTGTTGTTCAAAGTCTATTGTCCAGGATGAGTTTCAATATTGAAGCAGGCGGGGTTGTGAGTGGAGTTGTGAGTGCTGGAAGTGTACACACCATTGTGTGTAGTGGGAGATGGAGTCTTGATACAGCCTAAAACATTGTCATTGTTGTGTATAGTAGGGTGTTACAGTAATATATATTATTATAATATATATTATTATAATATTGCTTAGACTTAACTCCCCCACAACTAAATTCTGAAATTATAGCAGCTAAATGTATTCAGAAGGGTAGATACGTGCTGATCCCTGAGCTTCAGCCTGGATTCCACAGTGTAGCACTGCCGTTTATATTTTCTTTTTCATTTAATTCTATATTCTTTTTAATCTTACACTTGTTACACATTTTTACTCATCCTCTTAGCCCTGTTTCCTTTTCAGCATCTTATAAAAATCTGGTAAAAGTTGGCTTAAAAATATGAAAAACTCCCTTTTAATTACACATCGTAACACCACTGTTCGCCTAAAAGGTCAAACGTCTCTCAAAAGGGCACCAGAAACTGTTTGTTTAATCCTTTTGTAGCATTTCTTTTTCTTGCCATCTTCCTGTCCCTGTACTCCTCTGACTCTGACACTCCGCCGCCTTCAGTAGAAGGATTTGTGCCACGATATCTCTGCTCTTACAGGATGGGTAGATGGAGGAGGGACGAGGTTGAATTAAATTTCATTGATCAGATGTGACTGACTTTAGTGGATTGCTTTGACTGGATCTGTGCTTCAGCTGTGGGCAATTTCAACATCATTTCATACTGCAATTACATTTTTAAATGTCGTCTTGACAAAGAGTAATCTTAAATGTTGTCCGTGCACACAGTAAACATAGCTCAATGTTGTGAGGATTTATCTGGAATGTTGCAGAACATTTATTTATTTATTTTTTTTGTTTGTTTGTTTTTTACAGTCCGAAGGACAACCTCAGCAACCCACTGTCAGTCTTCCTGTTTGTTTGATAGATATAAATAATAACTCCTGTCTTGTGGAGAATGATGGAACTCTATTCAAGTAAACATAAAAGACAAGTTACTTTAGCTCAGAGGTCTCTTGCTGCAGCAAAGTTTAGTTTAGGCCACCAGAGGATATATCTACCATAGATGCTACTTTAGTATGCATTGTATTTCTGTTTAGAAAAATTACAGTGATGGGTTTTATAGGAACTATCTCACAAATCCACCCCTAAAGGTGTCTTTTGTGGCAGTGATAAAAACCTATGAAGGGAAATTAATTCTAGCTTCTACAGACCTGACCTGAAAATTAAATGAGAAAAGCAAAGTAAGACGAATGCTCGGTGGAACACAGTTCCAGTGTTTGTTCTGTGTTCAATCACACTCACCCTCATCTGGTTTATCTGGACTATCAGTCCACATTTTGCAAGGTGTTCCTGTACGGGATTTCGTCACGGATGATAGAGTCCCTTCCGATTGACCTCCTCATCATCCACAAATGGGTGAGTGAGAAGTCAAATGAAATCCAGCAGTTCTCTCCTAAATCCAGTCTCTCTTTTGTCCACTTTTAACTATGGTATAAAAACCTGAATGTCTCATTGCTCACTCAATTCTTCTAAAGAAAAGAAGGAAGAAGGAGAGCTTTTACTTTCTTCTTGGGAAGATAATAATACATTTATTTGCATAAAATTTCACTTTTCAGTCTTTATCTTTTTGCGGAAAAATATTCCACTGGATTGAAAGCCAACTTGCCCAACATTTCCATTATCGGAAAAAATAAGCCATTTCTCTGTTACTTTTTAGACAAGATAAAACATGACAATGACTCATTATGTGCTATCACGTAATAATACAACATTCAGTTAGACTTTAAACATAAAGCTTGCTGAGAAACATTTCTTAGTCGTAGTCTGGTTAGGTTTAAGCACCAAAACTACTTGGTTATCATCATGCCCAGTCTATTAAGGGAAAAGCCCCGCCGATTCAGCACCAAGGACAAGGACAACTGCAGAGAGAGTGTGTATTTTTTGGAGCAATGGTTGATAAGAAGCTGTCAGACAGATGGGCTATCGGAGTTTTGGAATAATGGTCCGTACAGCATGTCATAGCTTGCATGACATGCACAGTAACACCTATTTTGTTTTGGCCCTCACGTATGTAGCAACAAGGAATCAAAATCAGAACTCAAATATATAAAAACAGCTGAATGCCACAAGCCAAATTGAATAATACTAGCCAAATTGTATAAAAAACATTCTCTGTCTCTGTCTCCTCCCTACTTTTGTCACACTCCAGCACACACAGACAGGTCCCAGCTTGTTACAAAACTTAGTCATTTGAAGCATCAAACATTAAATGCCTAAATCAATTCCATTCAGATGCAGTAAGTATTATTCATGAAGCAGTTTCTTTGGCTGCACAGTCGTGCTCTGAGCTAAGTGCTGGCAGCATGCTAACATACTGATATTTAGCAGTACTTTTGGTCATTAGCACTAAACAAGAAGGCTGGTGGGGATGTCATTAGTTAATTTGCTCATAAAACAAAGTACTGCACTAATATGACCTGATGATGTTGGTAGCACTAGATAGAACTACGGTAGTACTAGAAAAAAGTCAACAAAGTCTACTTGCTTCATCGTTTGAGAACCATCATTGTCAAAGGTAATGCAGCTGTTGTCACATTTCAGCCAGTACCACAGCAGTAAACAGACACCCAACCAACCAAACCATCAACCTTCAGAAGCATGCATGTTGTATTGAACATGAACAGTGTATAACAATTTAGCTTGTTGAGATTTGAGACAAGTGTCCCAATTTAAAGCATGTGATTTTATTAGCAATGCCACCGTGGCCATGTCCTGTATTTGTACAAAGATTTGGCAAACTGAACCACAGGTTACGTTCAATAGAGAGCTAGACAATGAGGATGCACGGTGTAAACAAATTCAATTACCCTTAGAAGGTGACACACGTTACACATTCACAGAATGATTGTAACAGGTTTGTCATTAAATGTTTGAATATATCATTAACCTTCGCTGGTGGTGAAGACTCTATCAGTACTAGAGGACATTACAGTCAACTGTATATTGACTTTTTCTCCTCCCTGAAAACACAATGATGTGTTGACTGTGCGCCTCCTTTGGAGAGTTACAGTGTACATAGTAAACATTTGATTCGCACTCCATCTGTAAATGTAGTTTTTTTTCTCCTGTGCAAAGGGCCATAAAACTAAATTTCTTACTCCTGAAAAACTTTGGATATTCCTTAATTGAGGTGGATGCATGTTGGCACATTATTGGATGAAAGCACCAGGGCCTGTCTTTTTCAATAGTAGTCCTCAAATAAATGTCAATGCTAATGCAGAATGTTGAAATGAAAGTAAAGAAAGTAAAAGATAATTTGGTGAAAAACTAATTTGACGACGCCTTCAAGATGATGCAATTTGGATGCAATTTATATTAAGATGTTAACAAACTACATTGGAGTAACTGGAGAGTACGATTAGGGATGAGAGGAAAATCACCAAATATTCTCTGAGTCTCTGTCATAAATTCAAAAAACAGATCTCAGTTAAGTAAGCCTTATTAAACAATTGCTTTAATTTACACAGACAATCAAAAAGAAAACATACAGCTTTGTCTCTATTTCTCTTCCCAGAATTTCAGAGTTGGGGTATTTTCTTTTTAACCAAACGACAGCATCAGCACAGTAATTTCCAGTGGGATAATAAATCACTTCTACCCTGGAGACAGGAAAACACGGCATGTGTGATGGATAGCCAAGCTGTTAAATTGTGAAACCGCACAGTTTGGATGGAGACAATACAGTGCTACAGCCTATGCCAAGAGGCATTTTGCCAATATGAAACTACCCATTATCATGAAAAATAATCTTTAGGGAAAAAGGTGATTTAAAACTATGCTGCTCGGGGTGACGATGATGATAGCACCATGAGGGAAGAAATCACTGGAAATATGTTGGAGTATGTCGTTTGTGACATAAACACATAAAAGGCAAACTCTGGGTAAACACGATATATTTAACCGCCTGCCAAGTGGAAAGACAAATGAGAAAGAATACAAAAGTGGGGAAGTGCAAACAGGTTGTGGCAGCTGAAGACAGAAATATTACAAAAGGGGAATGCCAGGGAAAACACAAGTAGGTAACGAGGCATGACACGATGTGAGAGGCGAGAGAAGGCAGGTCAAGGTGGAAAAAATATAAGCACATGAAAACTAGTTATGACCTGTAATGGAGTGAGGTAATTATGTGGTTTTAACATCCGACTGGGCTGGTGGAGTTGCGGTGAGGCTGCAGTTCAGGAAGGGGGTGAAAGAGGCAGAGAATGTATCTTCTCTCCTGGGGTAAATTGCCTATGACTGCTTTGCGTGTCCATCATTTCTCTCCACGGTCTAATTACAGCTGGTTCCACCTGGCTACACTGCTCTGTCCTCCTCAGTGCACAATGATGGTAACGTACAACCGCACTGAGATTCAGAGACCAGGAGTTAAAGCTGAGAAAAACTGCTTGTTGGAATGTAACATTTAGGGTTTTTTTTCCCCCCCTCTCTACATCACAGACTCACACTTAGCTGAATCCAACAAAATATGTGTGTTGTATCAGCAGCTTTACTTTTCAATTTCAGCAAAATCTCCAAGACCTATATTTTTTATTAAATTCAATGGCATGAATCATTATGGCACAATAAAAAAGCCAACTCCCCTGAAAACGTGATTGTCCAGCCGTAGCTTAGCAGGACTGTAAAGCAGTTTCTTCATATGATGAAGTGGTGTGCATGGAGCTGTACTACTGAACTCTTCAGTAGAGTTTGGGGGGAAGTGCCTGTCGATTAATCTTTGTGCTTATCTGCTCTAATGTACAGTAATCTGCCATTGCATGTGCAGCTAATTAGCTTGACACCTCCAGTAAAAAATCCTTCACTTCCAAGGCCAAGGATTATGTCATTAACAAACTACTTTTTTATGGGTTTACAAGTTATGTAAGAAAAATGCCTGTTCACAACAGTCCACTCGGTAGTATTTATTTCCTCTGTGAGCTAGAGTTAGCAGCTTTGTCCTGCAATTTATTCAATTTGGGGAGGTTTACACTCCAGCAAGTCTTGCCAAAGTTGTTATCCAAAAGAGTGCTACATTGCCAAACATAAATTACTCCTCATCCTTTTTTTTTTTTTTTGCACAATAATCATTTAATCTCCTTCCTACTTATTCAAGCATGTAACTAAAACAGCCAAACAGAAGGTTGTGTTAGAACAAAATAACAGACACATTTTTCTTTGTAATGATACAAGTACTACTGCAATATATGAAAAATGCTGTTTTTATGTCTATTACATGGATTATCAACTGGTGAGGATGCTGACTTTTTTTGCCTGGGACATGCAAGTACATCGCTTTTGCAAGATATTTCTTTGAAACCAGTCAAACAAACAACTCATGGAACTAGTGTTAGCCAGCTAGCTACAGCTGTTTTTTTTTTTTTTTCGAGAGGTAAATCTGCCACCATTACCTTTGTAAACTTCATATTGTGTTGTCTGAGAATAGGTGCAGCGGTGAAGCTTAAGCAGTCGATTTCTACTTCTTTATCTGGTCATTGCTTTTCATTGAGTATCATTATCTCAGTGTTTGTGAGGCATCTATCTAAATGCAGACCCTTCTATCAGCAGCTCCCTTTCACATTTCTTGAGATCTAACAGATCTGCTCCTAAGATGGGTCACAATAAAAAGCCCCTTCCTTCACTATGTAATGAGAGGAATGCTCTTTTCTTCTTCTTTTCAAATAATGAGACCAAAACTCAATAACACAGCTGTGAGACTCACTTCATCAGGGAATGGAGTCTCCAACTTCCTGTTATCATTACAGCTGAAACTCATTTTAAAGCTGTCATTCAAACGAGTTCAAAATGACGTTTAAAAGTCATCATTAGAGAAAGAAAAATAAGTTGTCCGGAAAAAATAACGATTGGTCGATGAATATGAGACACAAACAAAATCATAAATTCACCAGTGCTGTCTACAGGTGTCAGTGCTCAGTATATTCAGACAGGCTGAACAGAGTAAATACAGAGAGCTAGAGAGTCATTCAAACAGCGGTGAGAAATGTATTTAAAGCTTCAAATACTGTGGAAAATAATTAGCCATTACAATAGCTGATTATTTTCAGACTTTAACTCTAATTGCACAACAGGGGATGACACTCAAAAGTCTTTTGTGGTCTCATTAGTGCGAGAAGTTATTCATTTTAGTCTATGAAACCCCAGCCTACTCCTTTGTATAACAAGTGCTCCAGATCAAAGTGTCATTTGACATGACAAAGTCTCTGGCAATCACCTTTCAAGAAAATAATAATCTTATTAACAATCCTGACAATTATCACTGAGTGTAATGATTAAAGCGGTGATGGCTGACAGCGATAGCACTAATTCAACAAGACTTCTGTGCAGTGTACTTATCACATAATCGCTCAAAATCACTTGTCAGTTATTATTTGCTGCATAAAATACATGCAGAAAGCAAACTGCACTGTAGTGCAACAGGCGGAGGATATAAAAAGTAAGTAATAATAAGTAAGGATAAAAGAAGAAACACAGCTGCGGAAACACATGCCAAATTTAACAACATCCTCTTCAAGTCACAGGCAGCAGCTCAATACGGTGTAGACTTACTAGCAGCGGAGAGTTACACCCATCTACCTACAGACACTTTAGTGACATGAAACTTTTTAGCTGTCTTGGACAAACTCAGGCTCATCTTACTGAGAACGACGGCTCAGCACTGAATATCGCAACACGTTTCAGCAATCCCAGTCACTCCAGGAGAACGAGAACTCAAGGAGGACTTCCCCCAAAAGTGAGGCTGTCATCATAACATGGTGTCACTTCAAATTCAGACTGAGAGAGTTTCTCAGGGCTCTAGGCTGAAAGGCATAAAAGTGAGAATCCATTAAAGAAGCCAGGCTCCTCCTCAGAGGATACATCAGTCATTCGCAGGCAGAGCTACAGAGAATCAGGCGACTACTGTACTCGCACTGTGTTGAAAAGAAACCCCTCTTAATGCCACTGTACATTTTAAATTACGTCTTTTTAAGCCCACAGCCAGTCAGTTCCTCAGCTTTCTTTTTTTGCTGATTCATTATAAAATCCCTGTGAGGTGAACACGCATTTAAGGTGTTCAGGACAGGCACAGATAAGGTTTCCAGTGAGGGATGAAATAGAGTTCTAACTGTGGGAGGTGAGACAACAGAATCAAGTAAGAATTTTATAACCTGAGCAGCTCGTAAGTAATGAAATACTGCCATGCGAGACATTTATTGCTGTGAACGTTAAATTATCCACAGAGCCATTTAGAAGTCAGATTTCCGGCATGTGTGAGTAAGGACATATTTTATGGCCTTCTCCTGCACCCCACTTGGGAATTAAATTTGGTGATATTACACATGCACATGTGACCTGTATTAAGTTTGCAAACAAACAAATGACGTGCTATTTTTGTCTACTAGGTCAGGTGTCCGCAGCATCACTGGTCTGGAGTTTGTGTTAGCAAACAGAGTGAGTTCACTGACAGCCACTTACAGATCGAAGCAAACCTCAGTTTGTTATGAAACATGTTTCTTGGCTTAGTCGTGTCTGAGTAATGCCAAGTATTGGCCACCCAAACAGAGGACAAGATTGTGGCTTGTGCTGGAATCTTGTGAGATTGAAAAAAAAAACAATAACAGACTAAATTAATATCTGCAATCACTGTGGAAAACATGACGTTTAGATGTTGGAGTTTGCAAACATACAGATATACATTGCAGTATACAGTGCCTACACAATCACAGTATAAATAAGAAAGTAATTCTGGAAGTGTTATGTAAAATTTCACGCTCTGTGTCCCGAATCATGCACAGTTTTTTAGATTATGTGATTTCAACAATGACAACAATAAGTCTGGGGGTGGGGTCATGCAAACAAAGTGATATACAGCAATGTGTATAAGTTATTTCGAGCTGCAACTATCATGAACATTCAATCCTCCATCCGGTCAAGTCCAATTTATTCCAGTGAATGTACAGTCAGCTTAATGTGATCCCATTTTCTGTGCCATTTGTCTTCTTACCTAACATGTGACTGAGCTAATGTCACAGAAGGACTATAACTCTAAGACAGATGGATATAGATTTTATTAACTATGCACACTTATCATTAGTCTGTGCAACAGACAGTTGGACAAAGGGCAGCTGTATCTCTTCGAACAGTCCTGTATGCTCGCTCTGTTGCTGTTATCTTCCTCCAGATGAACCCATGCGCTCTTGTTCTCTATCCTCCCTTCTTTCAAGGTCTCTGTTCTTGTTTTTTTTTGTTTTTTTAACCATCATCAATCTCTCTCAACTTCAGTTTTCTCTTGATCTGCCCCTGCTTTCCCACATCCCCATTCTGTCTTTGTTTTTTATTTTTCTCCATTACACCCAGAAACTTGTGATAAATCAACAGCTTTTAAGCACTTCTGTTGTTCCTACCCATAGATGCCAGTGCCAGTATGATAGTATGGTATCATCATACTCTATAAAGATGATGAAATAGGAGCATTTGATTTCAGATATGCTGAAATTTTGAATAAAAAACACAGATTGGTAAGGGCTGTGGGGGAACACTTTGAAGTGACTCTCATTTCTACAACTTCCTGCCGTGGCTTTGATTAAAGCAGCTGGGTACAAATCTGCATTACCGTACAGTACATTGTCACGGGCCGTGTATTAAATACCGAGGTGTTTTGTCATTCATGTTCCTCTCTGCTGCATCTTCACAAGGACAAATTCACAAGCATGGTGCCCCCAGGCATTTGCTTTTGCATTATATTGCCCTAGTGAAGCCATTAACACCATGTCACCGGGGCGTTTCTCTATCACTGGCTACACACAGAGGTGGCTATCAGGATTCACATCAAATCAAAACTCATTGTCTCTGCTTTCGTCTGCGTCAGCGGCAGGTGCAGCAGCAAGATCAGCTATTCATTGCTGCTGGTCTCACTGAAAAAAAAAGAAGAGATTTACAATCTTATGCACTTGTGTGAAGAGACACATTGCAGTGAAAGCGAGGCGAATGCACACATAAACCAATACAACCTGGAAACTGGGTGAGACAGGAAATCAAGAGAGAAATCCATTAGCCAGTTTGTTGTATGGGTTGTTTCATTGATGATAAGTTGGACTGATTGCACTGTGTGAGTTTTTTTGCTGTTGTGTGCTTTATAAAGGTGAACACATTTTTTTTCTTTCTCCTGAGCTAAAACCCATTTCCTTTTACAAGCTAGAAGAAAGGACATTTCACTTTCATTTATGCCTGAAAAAGAGCAACAAACTTTGTATCGTTATAAATAAAATGTGCAAGAATTCAGTAAATAAAGCTTGAGGAAACTAAGACCAACTCTGACCTTCTGTTTAGACAGAGCGCAATTGTGATCAACCTCAGCAGAGTTGATGTCCAGAAAGTTTGTCAGATATAGTGAGTCATTGGTCATCTCAGATGAATCAAATCAAATCAATCAAATATTCATCCTAATTATTTAACTAAAATAAAGCAGTTTTATACTAATGTAAAAGTAAAAGTATTACATCTATTAGCACTGCATTTTAATCAGAGAGATCATTGATATACATAACATGGATATACATTGAAATGATGTAATCTATAACAATGAACCATAACTGGTCATACGTTTTGTATGCAAAATAAGATTGATATGGTAAGTAAAAAGTCCAATATTTCCCCTGAAATGTGGTGAAGTAAATGTATTAAAAAATCTGAGTCAATGTTCTCAGTTATGATCTACCACTGTAGATCTAAACTAAAAAATGTGTAAAAATACTGTAAAATTAGATGAAAGGCAAAGTTAGAGCAGTGTGTTAAAATATGTCATTTTCCCCCAACACAGTTTTTTTTACATTTTATAGCTGCATGACCCTGATGTAGTCAGAGTCTCTATCAGTGTACATGGATCGACCCATCAGTAAGATCATGGAAGTGTAGAAAATGTATTTTAGGTTCAGTTAAAACTTTCATGTTCTGTGCCATAAGTTTGGAAAGTTATCAGTTTTATAGCTGAAGTGCATGGCACTCAAAGCTGCCTCCAACCTCTCTCCTTTATCACTCTCAATACATATGAGAGCTCCTACTTTCCTCTCAATAGCCTTCGCCTGTGCCTCATACTGCAGGATTCTGTATCACTCTGTATTGGATGCTGACCAATAACACAGTATAACCCTATAATGCTGATGCAAGGCTTTCTCTGCCATCTGCCAGCCAGTGTAAGGTTATTTCTAATTAAATGTGGCATACAGTATGCAGTGTAAAGGCAGGGAGGAGAAAGAAGACAGAGGAGGAAAGAGAAAGCCAACTGGTGGAGGATAATGATCTTTCTTTTTTCCTTTTTTTTCTTAACCCTCCTCAAAGTAACACTGGGGGGGGGTGAGATGAGATGTCAGGATTCAGCCTTCCTGCTGAAATCCACTGGGATGAGAAATAATCCACCTTATTATTTAAATCTCGGCTTTCAAATAAAATCATATGAGTACATCTAAATGAGGTGAATTCTGTCTGTAAAAATGAATTTTTATCCAATCCCAGCAGCACTTTGAACTGATCATGAATATTCAGAACTCAGCCAGCTTGAACTGACATCAGTCTCAGTGGGTGAAGTGAAATGTTGAAAAGCAGACATGTTTGACTGGGCATAAAAATCCACTTTAACACAACGTTAGCTTTTGCAAATAAACCGGGCAGCACTCGTCTCAGAATCAGGGTTAGGGTTAGAGGACTCTTGATTTAGGGTCTGTTAAGGTTAATATTTTGGTTGTCCCCAGAGAAAAATTCAAACTAAATGCATTAAGCCAAAGAAATCTGTGACTAACAGAAGCATCCCAGGGAAAGAATAACCAGCTAGAGAGCTCTTTTTTTTTTTGCCTGCCGAAAAATCAATGGAGTGTCATTAATTGCAGGGCAGGGTGGTATTCTTGGCTCCAATAATTCACAGAGGAAATGGCCGTGAGCATTATTGCATCGCACAAATCACACTGGCAGTCAGCTTAGCTGATAGACAAGGGGCAGCCTGGCTTGAATGTTCCTGAGAAATGAACAAGAAATTATACATTAGGACTGAAGCTCCATTAAAGTCACATTGTCTGAATCTGGTCAAAAAGTACTTCCCAACACATATCTATCCGTCCATATCTAAGTCACAGGTTCTGGCTGCAGTGCAAATCTAGAGTGATGGCATAACCTGCCAGTAGAATAGTATGGGAGGTATTCAGTTAAAATATCATGTAACATAAATGAAGAGGAAAGACATGATTATCCACAAGTTTCCACTAAGGTTAGGTGATATGGATAAATTCCTTTATTACAACGTATGTCATTTTATATTGTGATATTAAAATATATTTATATATGGTGAAGTTTCATTAACGTGTTGTTTAGGGCTACAAATAACAATTTGAGCTTAAACTATTTGTAATTTAATTAATTAGTCAATCGACAGGAATTAATTAACGCAAAAATCTGAAACATTCTTTAGTTTCAACTTCTCAGTTTCTCAGTATTTGCTGCTTTTCTTTGTCCTATATCATATTATACTGAATATCTTTTTCTTCTGCTAAGTATTGCCTGGATTCATTGTTTAGTTTATAAAATGTCTATACTTTCCTAAAGCACAAAGGGCTGTCACAGAGGACAAAGGAAAGCAGCAAATTCTTACAAATGAGGAACTTGTTTTTCGCTTGAAAAGTGACTTCACCTCTACTGTTGATAAATGTTTGGTGACTGCAATGACAAAGTCTCAGGAATTAAATACCTGGAAAAAAGATACATCATCACACTGTCGCAAAGAGCAAATATAAATCATATGTCATTCTGCTCATTCATTTGCAACATTGCTCACAGTGACACTTACAGATTTTAAAGAGATAGATGCCACAGTAGAAACGGTGGGAGAAAATCTCTGATGACAGATTTGTCTATCTCTACAGTATATATCGTTGTTTTCACCTTTACAATTCGTCATATTGTCAGAAATTATAATATAACTGCATGTACATAAACAACCGGCTGCCAAACACAACAGCAGGTGAAATATATTCCATACTGCACGCCTCCATCTTCAATAACTCAAGTTTATTTTTCCTCAATGCACTAGGAAATTACTGGGATTCCTGTTACTTATCATATGTTCTCATCTTGATTTACTGCAAATGAAAAGTGAGAAGTGAACTCACAGCAGGCTACGATGCAAAATTGAGGAATTCTCCCTCCGAGCTTATCAACAGAGGGAGAGATGCTCAGCATGTGCGATCGGTTATGCACCCACACACATAGCGGGTACCTCATAAAGTAAGGCAGCTTAAGAGCCTATAGCTGCTCAGGCATAACACTTTCCATGAATACAGTTTGGAGAGGAGGGAGGTAATGAGTCGAATTACTTTGCTAAATGGAGGGGCCTGGTGTTCTGGAGTATAACACTGTGCAGAAGTGACCTCAGGAGGCCCTGCACTTTACTCAGTTTTCTTTCACTCTGCTGATAGGCAGGATTCAGCTGGGCTGTTAGCAGCAAGGATCAACAGGATCACTGACCGGTGGAATAAAGCTAACACATTGAGGGGGGAAATGCTGGAGTGAAATGTCACTTCTGTCAAATATTTGCAAGCTATTAAATATTAAAAAGGTATATCCGTAAATACACCACACAGGTTACAATTTGACATCCATTTTGTATGGAATAAATCAGTTTTGCTTGATATTAAGACACGTGAGCAGTGGGAAAGAGCTACACCAATTACTTACATTTTTCCAAAGTTATATTAACATAATTACCCAGAAAAATTAAAACATCATTTTTTTCATTTTTTTCCATTAATGAGATGATTGAAGAGATAAAAAGGGATAAAAGCCAGACTGGAGAATAGATAATTGAGAGCACTGACTTCACTGGGCCTAACTTGATGTAAGGGAGGCGTATAATGCAATGATTGTCTTTCTGTAAAGTCAAATGCTCTGTGGGTCTGATTTAAACAGCCACATTAGGGTTTTAAAAACAGCTGGACAAGATGTATAGAATCTTAAACATGCAAGTTAATTGCTGTTAGCCATGAAGACAGATGATTCATCAACAGCGATCTAGATAACATGACATGGTGGACAGTAGACCAATACAACAAACACTAAAATCAATCACACAGAGTCTCAAGCATGTCGCAGATTTTATAGTAGATTGGGTGTAAGAGAGATGAAGAGACTGTAGAACTTAATCGTGAAGGCCAAATAATGATTAATGGCAAATTACTTAAAACATTAAGCTTTAAAGGTCGTACATGGGAAAAACTCTATGGGTGATTATGTTAATGGGAGCACATTTCCTCTCCCGGCTGCTTCAAAGTGAAGCCTACGCAGGTGGATTGATGGTCCTGCTCGGAGCCAGACAAAGCAAAGAGGGCTGGAGGGTTAGTGTGAGGCCAGTTGCACTCCATGCATGCGTGCATAAGTGCGTGCGTGAGTGTGTGTTTGTGTGTTCACATGCCTTTATCCGTCCGTTTCTGTGTCTGTGTGTGTGTCTGCATTTTTTATCAGGGTCTGATCCAAGTGCCTCCAGATGCTGGTGCCATTTGCTCCCCTGCCAATCAAAGGCCACAGCAGAATGCCAGTCCCTCAGAGCCCTGGTTTACAGGCGGCTTACCTGTATGTCAGTATTACTCGGCTGCACGCTGTGCTCTACTCCTGTATCACTGAAGTCACACAAAGGAGAGATTTTCCCACATTTGGAGGACTATTTACCAGTTGTGAGTAAAAGGCATATTCTAGTTTCAGTGAATTGTGTTTAATAATAAATATTTCTAATCGGATTAGTGTGCAATTGCCAGGAAACGTTTAAAATTTTAAACTCTCTGAAAACCCTAAAAATAAATAAGTCCCGAAATTCAATCGAAACTGACACATTTACCAATCACTGCGGGCAGAAAACACACTATGAGCAGCTATTCTGGTTAGCCATGCTGAAAATTTGTCTAGCGATTTTGTTTTGTCTGGGTCCAAAGGTTCATGGATGGATTACTTCCTGTGAATTGCCTGTGTATGCCATTGAATCCAGTCCACCACTGACAATGCAAAATACTACAGTACATAGAGAGGTAACTAATGTAAGTGTAAATACATTTAATGGCTATAGCAGAATAAATGCATTTATTAAAAATCAGGCTTAATATGATGATGAAAATGATAAAATGCAGTTGTTCCATACTGTGTGTGCATCAAGGACAAGACACAGCATTATAGATTTATCATCGTAGGGGTCAAACAAGTTTCTGCAGATATAATGGCTTTTTTAAAGGACTGACATGCTGTTAAATTAAGTGTCTACAGGTTAGGCACCTCTAACATAGTAGGTTAATGGAAAACACACCAACAGAACATGGCAGCATCTTGGACTCAGTGTCGTCTGGACATTTTTTCACACCAAAGATTCACCTTATCCAACACGAAATGAGAAAACTAGGGTGGATGATCATCATCTTTTACACTCATTGAGTTGTTGCCCAGTGCATTTCTCAGAAAAAGCCACTTGATTGCAGCACATATGGACCCCTACACCTCTATTTTTTTTTTTTTATTATAGTAATTACAAATGATATGTCATCTGAAGACCTGCACCTTAACAGAAAGCCTCTATCAACTTCAATCCATTTTGAGGAACTATTTTTTTTTGTTGCTCTGTTATATTTCAAAGCACTGACTCAAAACCAGCAATAAATTAAAAGAGAAATTCAGGGAATGACAACAGTGCAATAAACAGTCTTAATGTACGTCATGGAGAAATGCATCCGTCCCAATTGCATTGCTGATTCTGGCACAGATTAGCATAGCCTGTAAAGAATTGCTGACATCACTAAAACAGGCTATACTAATTAAAGCCAGAATCATCAATTCAGATCTTCATACACCTTGAACCCCTAAAAAAATGGAAGAGAGGTTTGAAAGTTGGAAACGAATCAAACGTTAGCATCAGGAGGAACGTAAGATGAAAGAAAAGCACATGTGAAACTGGACGCTTCCTTTGTTTTGAAAATGTAAAGAATAACAAATGTTTAAATTCTGTGTTAATGATGACAAAATTGGTTTATTACATACTGTGCAAGCAGTATGTAATATTTTTCATCCTCTTAAGGGGAAAAGGAACTAAAACGTTTTTGTTTTCACATTGCCGGATGTTGGACTTCCAGTTTTCCTACTGTGAGTGTTCAACACATGGTTCGTTTTAGTTCAGAGCAGCACGGGTCCACAGGACAGATGTCCTCCCCATTCCATAAGCAGTCTTTATCACACAGAAGCCGTATCTGTGAATTATTATACCACACACAATGCATCACACCAGGACCTGGTTTCTCAATGACACCCTGAAATGAGGGGAGAATAAGAAAGAAAAGTAGAAGAATGGGGAGAGTGTGGGTGTGAACAAAGCGTGAACAACCAAGCGGAGAGGTAAGAAGAGTATGACAGACAACAAATGAACAGAGGACTGCGTTTTGAAATAAGGAAATATGCATTCTGTTTAAGATCTCGGTCCAGCGTAGACTAAGTAAAAATATTTCTGAATTTCCCACATAATAAAAGAATGACAAAGAAAAATGAGTCAGAAGCTCAAATAACCAAGATGTTTTACTGGCGTTGACTCTCAGACTTATATGTCAAAGAGATGACGTTCCCTGTGTTTGGTTTGGTTTGGTCTTTGAAACCTTCATGAATAAAACTCCTGAGTGCGCGTCTGTTTGTCAGATTTGTCCAACGAAAAATTAGCGCTTAAGATGTTCTGCTCAGAAGTCTTGATCTTTCACCATCTATCTGTGGCTTAGCGAAGGTGGAAACTGTAATAATTTATCATCATAATGATACAAACCTAAGATATGGTCTTCTGCAGATACAGTTTACCGATGCATCACCATGCCATTATGACGCATGCCTAGATTTCTATCACTAACTTTGAATAGGAAAAATTCCTAAGGGGTTGTGTAAACCGAATAACTGAACTGGTATGACAGAAGGTCAAAAGACCAAAGGAAGAAAGCGTGTTTGCTCTTTTTCACAGTTTCAAGAGTTACTGGTGGTTTGTGAGGTAATTTGAAATGTTGGAAAGAATTCATATTTGGAAACATGGTTCTTCATATTTGGTCTTTTGCCACTGAACTGATGAAGAGCAGTTCATAATGGAACTACAAACACAAATTAATCAAATGCAAGTTGCGGGCACTACTTCGTTTGTTTATCTGTGGCATACACAGCTTGGTTTTGCACCAGACGCTGCAGATAAGAACTCCTGTGTAATGACGTTACTGTGACATTTCTATTACAACGACGAAAAGTCTACAGCCACTATTGCTTTTGGCTCCATAGTGACTGTACTTAGGCACTGATTCAAGCTAAGTGCTAACATCAGCATGCTAACATGCTCAAAATGGCGTGGTGATGTTTAGCATGGAGTGCTTACCATACTCACCGTGTTAGTTTAACGTGATGTAAAGCACGAAACACACAGTATAGCACAGGCTGATTGGGATGTCATAGGTGAAGAGTACATTTTCATAATCACAAGTTATCACAAGTCACCCTGAGGAGGACATGAATTGCTGAACCAGATGTTACAGCATCCAATAGCTGTTGAGACATTTTTATTCAGAGGAACAATCAGAGGATCATTAAAGTCATTAGGATTCATCCTCTGGAGATGGATGTCTGTACAACATGTAATGGCTGTCTACAAGCTATTGAGATATTTGCTTTTTTGTGAAGAAGTCAAATAACAAATAACAAATAACAAAGATTATTATCAGAAAATTCAGTTTCTTGTGTTGCCAACTTTGATTTACCTCACAGTTGTATTGATCTAGCAGTGACACACCAGCAATGTCATTCTTGACTGAACAGTAATGTCTGTCACAGTAATGTCAGAGTATGACACGCATTCAAACACAGAGTTAGCTACAGAAGCAGAGAGAGTGGCAAATTAAACTCCAGAATATTCCCTAATTAAGAAAAGAAACAATTAAAGTCTAAAAATCACCAACTAAAAGTTCTCAAAAAAAAAAAAAAGACTTGCCTTGTTCCAGTCCACCACCTTTAGTGCTAAAGCAACACTTTAAGCTTGATAGAGTCATTCTGAGCTAATAACATTTAATTAAGTGTTCTGACTATACCCTGCTCTCTTCTTTGAATGGACTGTGCTGCTTGTACTTTACAGAATGTGAGGTCCACTGACAATTAAGCTTATAAAATGGGCAATTTACACTAAAATAAATTATGGTTTTGTGTAAATAAGCTAGATAATACAGATAATTGTGCGATAGTATTAAGACTAGTGTATTTTAATTTGAACACTTTTAGTTTCTATGTTTTGTTGCCAGTCAATGAATAGTTCATAGTGTGTAAATATATCCTGTAAAAACAACATTTTCAAGTTATAGCCATTATAGCAAACAGTAGGCAATGTGAAGCAGGTATCCATTAAAATTCCTGGTGTGTCCAGTAAGAAGTGATAAAGTATATATTAAATATTGCAAACATGTACAGAGGTTCCCACCAGAACATTCCACGTCTGCAGAATAACATGTCTGCTCGTTGACTGAGGAGCTGCGTGAATTGAAAAGCCACCGCATAAAAATATATTTATGCCACAGGAGAAAAGTCAAAGAGATACATCTGGACACTGTCTCCAGCAGGTATGGGACTGTGTGTTCTGGCAGCTGAAGTAGGAAGACTAATAAAATGAGGGAATTTTGTGCAGGGAAGTAACACAAGAGAAGGAAGGTTAGGGAAAAAATTAAGAAAGTTTTGTGTTTTTCACTAGTTTTCCTCTGATTAGTAATGTGCATAATTTTCCCTTTAGCTTTAACTACGGGCATAATATCAGGAAACTGATATAACGGTGGGTTTGGAAAAGGCTGTTGGGACAGCTGTGCCTCACGTAATGTGCTACATTTGTAAAACTGAACAACACTCCAGCTGAAAACATATTCACAGCTATGAGCCGGCGGGTGGAAAATGCAAAGGATAAAAAAGGAACTCTAACATCATTAGCCTGGGAAAAAGCTTATGAAGGTGTTATGATGCCGTAAATGACAAAGATCATATTCAGGACATAAAACAGACGCAGTAAAACAGTACGAGGGCACACGTTTTGTATACTTTAGCTCCAAGTTCCTAAGATAAAGTTGGCATTTTAGCTTGGCTAATGGAATCATTGGCAGTATAGAAGACAAAGATATAAGAGTTAAAGATGTTGGAAACTTTTAAACTGCCTATATCAAGTCTACAGGGTGCACAGGCACAAGAGTACTATCAAGGTGATAACAAAATTTAAAAAGAAGCACCTGAAGGTATAATAAGTGCCCAGACATTTTAAGACAGCTACACACAAGCTATAGAAGATTAACGCTGAGCATAGGGCAAGTGTTTTGCAGCAGCAAAACACAATCACAGACAAGACAGATTGCTGTGTAGCAAACATATCGACAGAAAGAGGCGGCAATTTGAGCCAAAGCTGCCTTTGGACAAAGCAGTCAGTGAATGAGTTGGTAAGGTGCAGGAAAGGGACTTGGCTACAGGGTTGTGCAATATGGCAGGTAACCATATTAGATTCATTATGTGCAACATAATATGCTCCATCATGAGAAAAGACTAGAGAATACGAGAGCATATCGATAACACCCACACACTGCCTTGACTTGTGTTACCATTATAGCATCACGACGTAAATGTTGAGTATCTATGGCATACTTGAATGACACAGCGTTCAGTCTTGATATGACAGCATCTCTATGCTCAAAAAAAAGTCACAGCTGTGGCAGTGTTGCAGCTGTGGTACTTTTTCTTTCCTCACATTAACATCCATGACCTCCTTCAATCTGTCCCCAGAGGCTTCACCTCATACCAACAGAGCTGCTCCATCTCAGCACCCCTATGTGTGGTGAGGTTTACCACTGTCCCCTAAAGCAACTAAACATGCGTCAACATCTCTATACAGTAAAGAATGGACTGAAAAAGACAGATAGCTACAGTCAAAATTATTTTACTGTTAGTCAATCTGTAGGTTTACCGTTTAGAAAGAATTAAACTGAAAAGATCTACATAGTGAAGAAGCAATAATTTAGTTCTTTTCATAACTGCTGGACATCTAAGTAATGTCTGGCCTGCAATATACAGTATGTAATTTATCGTATACATATAGAGGGCATGGAGCGGGTCGTCCACTAATCAGATGATCAGCGGTTCGATCCCCGGTTCGCTCCTCAAACTGATGAGCAATTGGCACCTTGCATGGCAGCCAGCGCCATCAGTGTGTGAATGTATGTGAATGTGTGTGAATGTGTGTGAATGTGTGTGAATGTGTGTGAATGGGTGAATGAGATATGTCCTGTAAAAGCGCTTTGAGTGGTCGGAAGACTAGAAAGGTGCTATATAAGTACAGTCCATTTACCATCTTCACAAGATTGAAATGTCCTTAGCCGATCAGCAAGTTTTAATCACCAACTGTACAACTGAGAGCTGATCCAAATCACATCCTTTATTTATTGTAATCCTGTGTTCTGCAGGTAGACTAGCTGTCAAAATTTCCCGTCCTCCATTAAAAAACCCGTATCTATTACAAAAAAACGGTGATTTGAGCTGCACAAATAATGTCGAGCAGCCAACTGTTTCAATGAAGACATGTCTACACACTGACAGCAAGGAGAGCAGAGGTTTAAAAACACAGTCACTTTGCATCTTTTTCAGCAATATTTGGCACAAGTACCAGTACCAGTCTTCTCAAGTACTGCAGCTGGTTTAAAACTAAATTGTGAACTTAAACTGGAGAAACGGAGGGTGTCCAATTTATGTCCCAACCGATCCAAATAGATGCTCTACATTTAAAGCCATCATGCAGAGCAAAGCAAAGAGAAACCTTAGTACTAACTATCTGTTGAGACAGACTTGTTCAAGTTCAGTAAGTGTTGAGTAAGCGTAAAACTGTGTGGGGGAAGCATGTAAATAAAGTGTAGGATAAAATGGTTTTGTTAAACTGTTTTACTGACTTTAGCATAGTCCTAATCTAGTATTCAATGTGCTGCTGTGTGATGTAAACATAAAAACATCAGACTGGAATCGATTGATACTAAATATTAAATGACTTGGATCAGGATTTGGGCCAAAAAAAAAAAACATGATTAGTGCATTGACAACTGCTTCCATACTTCAAGCTGAAACTGCATAACTATTAATGAAGATTCCCATTTGGCACAGCCGAGGAGTTCACAGTCAACAAAAATTGCAGTGTTTGTGTTAGAAATCCATAATCTTGCAATAGTTTCTTCAGAACACTGTGTGGACAGTAAAGGCTTCAGCAGAGTAAGCTTAGTGTGTGTGTGTGTGTGTGTGTGTGTGTGTGTGTGTGTGTGTGTGTGTGCAATCTTGTGCATTAATGGACTTGTTAGATCAGAGATTCCCTGATTTAGTCAAGGATTATTCTGAAATTGCAAGTATGAGCCCCTGAGAGCTGCAGCTGAATACCAAATACTTCCCTTTTTTTATATATAATGTTTGAAGTTTTATAATGTAGAATCCCACTGCCTAATGAAGTCCTGCTGGACTGGTTTTTCCTCACTACATCTCACCTTTTGTTCTCGCAAACACTCCATCGGTTCGATTTTGAAAGTCAACAAATTATGGCAGAGGCTGAAGGCATTTTATAGCTGGCTTTACAGATTGGGGTAAATGCAAAGGTTCTTGTATGTATTTATGATTCATCTGCATTTTTTTTTTTGAAACATCTAATTCTATTCTACAGAAATAAGCAAGAAAAAAAGAGTTTTGCAGAATTTCAGATCTCAGCTCACATGAGATCTCTACAAGTTATAAACACCGCCCAGAAAATTATCAGCTGCGCCCTCCCCTCCCTGGAAGAACTTCACAGTTCCCGCTGCAGCCCAGAACATTATCAAGGACCCATCTCACCTCGGCCACATGCTATTTGAACAGTTACCCTGAGGCAGGCGATACAGGACATTAAATACCCACACAAACAGACTAAAAAACAGCTTTTATGCTAAGGCCAGAACTGCCCCGAATGACCACATGAAATAACTAATGGACTGATGCTCTGAAACTGTATATACTGTATGTATGTGGATGTATGTGTTATCCCTCTTATCTATGTTTTATACTGTTTTTTTTTTTTTGTACTTCCTGCTCTGAGTACTGCACTTAAATTTCGTTATGCATTGCATAATGACAATAAAGATATTCTATTCTATTCTATTTTATTCAAGTTAGTTAGTACAGATGTGGTGTGCAGCATGATTTTGAATTCATGTCATTTTCTAACTAGAAACGCAAATTGGGCTGATAAACGTACAAAAGTTTGTGGAATAACAGTTGTCCTGTGTCGACAGGATTTCACTCTTCCATTGTGCGTTTTGGATAAACAGAATTCCTCAAACCATTTCAAACCAATCAGTGATAACGGTCTGCCAGTAAAAGTCGTGAATGCCCAATAAAATCTAACAATGGAACCAACAGCTGAAACAGATACGATGGAAGAGACGTAGGGTGAACACATTACTTTAGACAGGTAATCATATTCTCAGAAATGAGGTGACAGAAATGGTTTATCTGTGCTTTCCTACGCTCGTATGCCCAAATGTTCTCATTCACATCTCTTGTATAACCACGTCTGTCCCTCCTGTTACTGCAAACCCAAAATGAAATGCATGCTGACTGAATTCCATCCAATGCTCGAGTGCGTTAAACCATTCCTGCGGTTGTACTCAGACTCGCAGACACACTGGGTGACAAACTGCAAACCCACTGAACTCAGTAAAACAGCATGTACACAGTATGTATGCACCATTTCTCTCATGAAAAATGAGCCTTGCCTTTGGCCAGTTAATTAAAATGATGATTTTTTTGATGTTTGCTTGATTTTAATGTTTATTTGTGTTAGTTTCACTTACAGAGATTGCATTGATTATAGCCTGAGGTTCACTACGCTGCTATCAATCATCACTTCAGCGCAAAACCTGATTTCCATAAAGAGTTACTTTCACCAAAGGCTACTTCACAACACTTTTTTTTTAGTAGTTGAGGGTAATATTTTATCAGAGAACAAGCTTTCCAGCATATGGATAATACTATCACACAAAATCAGCCTCAGGTGTGTTACAGGGAATCGATTTTATTACTCATTATCAAGATTATAGTTTCATATAGGCCACTTGTAAACCAACAGTTTTAGGCCATGACTTAAATAAATAAAACATAACCTACACTGTGAAAATATAAAACATTCCAGTAACTTTGATATCTCGTTTTCATTTAAATGAGCCCTTCACATGTGCCGTAAGGTTACCATTAGAGAGAGAATCACAGAAATACCTGTAAGCCTGTGTATCTGCTGCCACAAGTGGCAACTCAGGTGATACAAGCCTCTCTAATTCTAGATCTGATCCACAGATCCATTTCAGTTGCTGAGAAGCTGCCTGTCCGCTTCCTGTGGTGTTAATATTTGGCCTTCAGTGATATTTCTATGGTTCACGCAGCAAACATTATCCCACAATTTCTCTGAGTCTCTAATCATATTGCACATTATTACACATCGTATTTATTATTAGTAGTAATAGGTAGTAGTATTGGTATGGTTGATATTATCATAATGCATGTTTATTCTTATGTTTATTTATTTTTTTCGGTCATGTGCGTGCTGATATTTAGTTTCCGCAGGTAATAACTTACAGATGGTTTGGACCCACCACTGAGGACTGCTGCCCTATATGGACCTCCGCTCATGCTAATAACAAACTGCCTGGAATGTGCATCCAAATTAAAATCAAACACGATTGGCCAACATTTTCAGATGGGTACTTACAATTTAGTGGTCTGCAGTGGTTTGATGGATGAGACGCAGGGTTTTTATGATTTTCTTTTTCAGATTTGACAAATAAATTTCAAGAAAAAGAAGCCGTGTGTTAGTATTAGTCTCTTCTTGTCAGCAAAGCCCTTGAAAACACAAAACCAAAAATGCATTGCTCCCAAGCATTGCCTGAGCTACACCATTGTGACATATTCCCAGGTCAACAGTGTGTTTAATCCGCAGCTTACACAAACATATCATTTATTCTTGTTTGGCTAAAGCTTACTCCAATCTACAATGCACAGCTAATTCGGGAGATTACTGACTTAGAAATAGTTTTGGTCTTTCTAATGCAATTTGTTGACGATGAAACCTTCAGAACATTACCAGCCATGTTCTTTAAGAAAGAAAATATTTGTGAATGAGGTCAAATATGTAGTTCAGATGTGTCGTTATGAAACACAGACATGCAAAGTGATATTTTTGACTTCTCTGATACCCTTTTATTATATTTGTGTCAGTGTCTGAACATCATAGACATCTTCATGTTACTTTTGTCAAAACAACAGTGTAAAACACCTAAATTATTGAATTTAAGTTGATATAAAACAGAAGCAGTGGGCGCAGGTGCATTTTGTGCACAGGCTTGTTGATCCTACTGAAGGCTATTTCAGATAAAACAAACCATTATATATGTTGGTCATTAATAAAAAAGATATACACTTAATTAAGATTTTATTTGAAAGGACATTGTCACTTAGGCCAAAGGGCAAAATGACAGTTGTCAGGCATGGATGAGTGTTTCAGGGTGGGGAAGAAGAAGAAGACATGAAGACATTAGATAATGAGTTCTGTTTCAGAGGACTTCATTTAAAATGAACATTAGCAAATGGCTTGGAGCTGCATGTCCTGCCAAATGTTGACGGGGGTGGTGGGAGGTGTCATTTGCGAATACAAGGATTCTCTGACTCTCTTAACTCACCAAATGTTTCAGGGAGGTGAAGTTTCTGGAGGTCACCTTTCAGCGGAGTGCCTTTTGGTGTCCATGCTGTCTACTGGGGATGTGCGATTATTCTCCTCAGGCCGGATCATGGCGTCTGCGAGGCAGACAGGGGGCAAAAGGGCAGAGGGAGAAGGAGAGGGCAGAAGAGAATGAGTTAAAGATGATGTGTCCAAATTAGGGAGTGAAACACCTATAGCACACTGACACACACATGCATTTGAAATGGTAGACAAAACCATAACACCGTCAAGGCAATTTGAGCCAAAATGACTGCTTTTTCTCTCCAGAAAATATATATTTTGCCTCTCTCAAATAGAGCCAAGGGTTTTTAGTCATCTAATTTGTATATATTTTCATGTCTGTCACTGCCAAATGGTTCATATTGCTCTCAGTAAAATCTTTCTTTATGCTTTATTTTGTAATATGTTTTAATCAAGGATCTCCTCAAGTAGTGTAGCTACCATTCCCCACTGGATAATATCTGTCAAAGGGAAGAATGGCATGTCTTCATGTCTAGGGAAGTGTTCATGCCTTATATAGTCTTTGTCTAGTAGAGTTGCCTGCTGCACATAGCTGGATCTAGCCAGGGGCTAAGGAAGCAGACCTTATGAGAGCTCATTAAAACAGTCTTCAAGTCTTAAGAGACAAATATGAATGTACTACAAAAAAAGAGCCATTAAAAATAATCAAAAGTAATGGAGCAGTTCCCAGATTGAAAAAAAAGGCATTTATTAAAAATGGGAAAATGAAAAAGGATGACAGTCAATGCAGGATCCCGATACTAATGATCAAACACCTCCAGTGTTGTGAAACAAATGAGCACACTACTCTATTTTTTGTAATTACACCTCAAAGGTCAATAGAGGAAGCATTTCACGTCTAATGGGTGGTTGCATGACATTTCCGGGTGAGGACGATTCTCTTTGCATTGACATCTTTTTTTAGTAACACTGACATTATCACAGACTGCATAAAGACTAAACTAAAAATGCATACATTTAAATAAAATACTGTTTTCTTGCATTTTATTAAAAATGTTTTCTAACATGATGGACTACTTCATCCTAATAATGACGACCTCACTTGGCCTATCTGCTCCACATTTTCGCTGAGTCTGCCGGGGCGTTCTCAAGTAAGCCTTAAAGAGGGCTGAAAAAGACAATTACCATTTTCAAGTTTCCACTTTAAGCCCATAACAAGACTTGATCGGAGTCTCAATTTTAATGACGGGGGCTTTTCCCATAATAATATGAAATGGTAATTATCCAGATAGAGTGTGAATTTGAATGTACAATAGCTCATTACCAATCTGAAAGACAAATGTGTCATACAGTACATGTGAAGGCCACTCATTTAAAGTAACAGATAAAAGGTCAAGTGATTATGTAAGCTTTAGTTATCAGTCCCACAGTGAATCACACTGAAAGAAATAAAAAGAACATCTTCAAGTAAAAAAACTGTGTGGAATATGAAACTAATTCTGAAAGTCGTTTTGATTATGCTAATCTAGATGATTAATTGGTCATTTAGCAAAACATTAATGGCAGAACATTCAAAAGTGTCAGCCGATTATCAAGAGTCAGATCAGATGTCCTGACAATATTTCATTTTATCACTTTTGCTCTTCACTCTTGGCAGATAACAACTTAGCAAGCTGTTTTTAGTTAGTTATGTAACACCTTCCAACTTAGCTCGGTATAACAACTAGTTTGCAAACCGTTTTAATATCGTTATAATATAGTTTTAACTGGACCAGGTAAATGTGTTATGCAACAGTAAAACTTGAACCAGCTGGTGACTTCGTGTGTATTAAAGCAGGCACATAGGATAGGATAGTCAACAGCCTTCAACAGCCGGGTCAACAGATGAATGAACACTGCAGCACACAGCGACTGTGGTACACATGCTGTAGAAAACCAGTGGCAACTAAAACATCATGGGTTGGATTGTGCAGATTAAACCCTGCAAATCTCACTTTCACTCACAGTTCCACTTCTCTCTTCTTGCTAAACGGAGCCCCCTTATCTGTCCGAGCAATGGTCCAATATAAATCTACTAGCAAAGCTCTTCAAATTTATTGTCCGCAAATACATTGATATCACCTTTCACTGACTATTTATCCTTCCCCATGTGTGCACAAAGCGAGAACAACTACACAGACCCTAAAAAACTGTCCTTGATTAATGTCTTTTGGGATTTATAAGAGTCAAATACCCAGTGTCGGGTTGATTTAGGTGCTGCGAGTTCTGTTGGGGAATGATAAAAAAGGAGCTCAAACTTCATTGAACGCTTGTGCAAAAAAGGGGAAGAATGTTTACTGAGCCTGCTTCTTATATTAGCTATCGAGCAACATCTTAACCTTGCAGCAAATACTTCATCCCACCGTGTTAAATGCTACAAATGACTCAGTATCTAATCGGCTGCTTGTAAGGGCATTGCAAGAGTTTAGGTGCCTCACAGAGTGCCTTACAAATGGCCTTTTTTTTTGATGAAGTGATAGTGTGGAGGAGGGAATATTGTCTCCAGCTGTAACACTGCATACAGGAATGTGTAGGAGCAGGGCAGTTTGTGTGTGTGCGTGTGTGTGAGAAAGAGAGAGACAGGCAAAAAGACAGACATACAGGAATACGGACAGAAAAGGACAAAAAGTGTGTGTTTCTTATGGTTGAACCGCAGTTGAGATTCAGCCAAGGTCATCCTCTTACTTATGACATACATGGAGCCAGACTGAGCCTCTCACTTGGACGCTCTCCATCTGCTCCCACTGATAAGACGGGCTACTTATTGTGCAGCAGACAGACACCACGGCTCTGCATTGTGCGGATATAGTGTGATTAAAACCAAATTTAGATGTTCTTGGATCGCAATAAAGAAGACAATTTTCTCACACATACAGTACATGCCTTTCTAATGAAGGGCTGAAATGTCATGTTATACAACATTCACCAGGACTTAAATAAAGATGCATATTTCCGCTTATCTGCAGGTGCATTTGTTTTAAGTGCGTAATGATGCACTAGTGTGAAAACAGTCCATCTATAAGCTACTGTAAAGCAAGAGGAAACAAGGACATTGCATTGCATCATATCCACAGTTCAGTGGAGAATTATTTTGCAGAAGGACCTCTCTAGCCACATAGGTAGAAAGGAATATTCTCTTAATTGGTTTATTCATGTCAGCCGGGAAACTCAATTGCAGGATATCAAAGAGGCCTGACACGGCTTAACCCAAATGAGACCTTAACCGGACTGCAAAAGGTTCACATATTTTTCCTCTGAAGCTCATGTAAAATGGTTAATAAGTGTAAGTGCACCTTGTTGAACAGCAGGACTGCTCCGTTTCCTGACCAGCAACACTTAGTCACCACCCTGCAAGCTAAAGCTAACTTTAAAATTTATGAGGGAAAAGTAAAATATGTCTTTCTGGCACATCGGTGAGGACAAATCTCAGTTTGGATTGTCTTCTGTTTTGTTGTACTCAGAGAACCACATGAATTCAAGACTAGGGCTCAGTTAAGGACAGCAGCTCTAAATATGAAAGAGAAATATGGGCGATCATAAATACCGTGCGGGGGAGAGACATTACTGTTTATGGCAACATGTTGGTGCCAGTCCTAAACAAATGCATGATGATGGTAACAGATTACACAGTGTGTAAGAAGGTGGCAATAAAGTAATGACGAGTCATGTGTGCTAAAGGAGAAGTTACACACAATTCTGCAGTGAACTGACTCTGTATGCAGATTATAGTCTGTCTGCCTTTGCATGTGTCTGTGCATGACTTTCAGCATGAAAATTAGATCAACTGTTTATTTGTGCATCACGCTAACAGAAACTAGGTTCATATCAATAAACCACAGGAATATTGATAAGCTCACTGCCGGCACGTTTTCTTCATTTAAATCTCACATTGTTAAACTGAGTAAATTTATAAGCCATCTGCTAAAACACTGCTGTTTCCACACACACACACACACACACACCCAGTGGTCTTTAAAGGGCTATATACAAATCTTCAAATGAATGGCAGAAATCCAGGCAAGCTTCCATGATGCCAAGAGGATCACTGACTGATTGCCATAACTACAGCTGATGATCTCACCATGCGACACTTCCTTAAACGAGCCTTACCCCATGGAGAAGAACCAACTGGCAGGAAATGAGGCCAAATTGATCAAGAAACAGATGGAAGAGAAGCAGCCTCTATAAAAGCCCATGAGGGTGTAAAGGAAGGAAAAGGATGAGGGGTGAGGATGAAAATGAGACAGAGAGCGAGAGCTGATTGAAATAAATTCAAGATAAAATGAACTACTTTTAAATTACTTTTTAATAACAAGATAAAGCAATTTCCTCCTTAAAATCAATTAACCTAGAACTGAGACCTATATTTGTCCAGGAATGCGACACTTTGAGAGCAAAAACGTTCAACTTTGAGCTGACACGTTCACTAACACATTTGAACGAAAGTCATTTGCTTTAAATGAAAACCCGTGAAGATGATCTGTAACAGAGTTATTTTCTGTGCATTCTTATGCAATCTTTCCAAGAAACACGACACACGAGAGACCTTGAAAATTCGCCAAAAAGCAAAAGCATTCCCGCCCTCTCACATTTCTTTCTAAAGAGTTCCGCACAGAGACAATATCTTCACTGTCACAGCCAATTTTAAGACACATTCAAGATTCATTTATTTTGGTACTCAGATATATCATCACTGATACCAATGCAGGTCTGTGTGACTTCATAAATAAAATAAAAAAATAATAAAAATTAAAAAAACGGAAGGACTGCTAGAAAGTTTCCAAGCTCTTCAAAGACACAATCCATAATCCAAATACAACCACAAGGGTATGATACACAATACTACCACTACCACAGCAACTGAATCAAAGTTATTCATGGTGTCGGAAGCTCCTTGTCATCATCATTAAGCCAAATCTTTCAGTAGTGCTGTGTATGCGAATTCAGTTGCGATTTATGTGGTCAAACATGAAGGATTTTACTTTTATTCAGACTTAACAGTGACACCGCAGACAAATCTTTGTGAGGACTATGATAGTAAAGAAACTATGTTTTTTAACCACTAGAGGCACTATGGAGCAAAAACTTCAATCAAATTTGTCCCCAGTTTCACTGATTGACAGTTGGCAGCAGTAACAGGCAGAACAGTGGCAATGAAGCGCCAACAAAAGCAATAAAGAAGACTGGATCCAGTCTTCCTTATTGATGTTCTTTATCATCAGCTTACAAGGATTCACGACGCTGATTTTAAACATAAGACGTTACAAGACAACTCCATACGTTACCTTAAACTTTCTTTGGCCTTTGTATCCAGACAAGCTCTTTCAGCAGAGTTACATATGATGATGGTTATAGATTTGACAACAATGACCCTGTGGCACAAGAGATACAAATACTGAAAATGATAGCTGATTGTGTGCGCAATAACCAGCCTTTGAATTGCATTGCAATACCTGCTGGGTTGATACAACATCTACTCTGAATGGCCATTCAGATAAAAACCTTTTGTCATCACAGCAAAAGCCATTTTAATAAATCTCCTGTGTTGAATTGGGACAGGCAAACACACACACATACACACACACACACACTCTTCCTGGTGTTTATCTAGCTGACTTCACTCAGTCGAGGTCAGAGGATTTCAATCTATCTTGTAGGGCCGGATATGAAAGCTTCATATAAATCTCTATATACTGTACAGCAGTGTCTTTGAAATACAAGCACCTCCACAGTAGAGAAGTATAAATGTAGAGGCTGAGGATGTCAGGGTATAATATAGTGGCACCATTTGCTCTGTCCAAAAGAGAGGCATAGCTGTTATTTTATACACTTAGACAAACAGGGAATTACAGTAATGGCTATGGTAGTCAACAAAAAAAGAACATTGGTGAAAAGATCTCAGCAACCAGTGCTACTTCACTGTGAATTACCTCCAACTTCAACTAAGTCTCTGTACTACAGGATACTTCATGCCATCGCTGAATTTAGATGCACCGTCTATCTCATGTCTGCTGCCATTAAGTGCCTATTGATCCTGGCAAAGTAGACGGTGTCAGATAATGACAGATCTAAGACAAGCCACATCGAAATTACAGCCAACTGTATTCATATAAAGTGCTTTGAATCAACAGGTTGTTCGCAAAGTGCAAAGTGCGTGAGTCATCAGCGGTGGGATGAGACATGAATGGGCTGAGGGTAGTTATCCGCCCGGAGTGTGAATTAAAAATCTGAGCGCGGTCTCCACATCATTAACCCTTCAGAGCGACATTGACCTTAGATGTTCATTTAATCTCATTGCGTTTTGGTGAGTGTGGAAGTAGAATGGGGTGAGGGTGCAGGCACCCTTTGATGTTCTAATGCAAAATTTCTTTTATCTCTCGTGGAGCGTTTTAAGACCGGGGCCGGCTGTCCAGAAACTCAATTAGAGCCACTGTGAATGCGAGCCGACAGCATAAGAGGAGGCGTGAGGTGTGAACGGCGCAGGGGTGGTGGGGGTGGCTGGGAGAGGAGGTAGAGGAAAATAAATGCAACTATTAGAACAAATGGGACCACAAACTGAGCAATGCAAACAAAAAAAAGCAGATTTTAAAGATGAAACCTTAACTGCAGGGAACAAATCATGAAAAAAGTCAAACCAACAGCAATAGCTCCAGCTATGTGTCTGGGAGCAACATGACCAAATTCCTGTTTATGAGTTGCCCTGATTGTGTGATATCCAGCTGGTGTACAAACAAGCTTTTCATTGAAGTTCATGATAATGGTTAGTATTGTGTTAAATGGATAATTGAAGGCAGCTTGCTTGACAAATGATGTGTATCGTTACTGCACACAGTGAAACTCCTCAGTCCATTTAGCAAGCCGTCATCCAGGGGTTCATTACCACAAATACCACAAAGTAGCATAAAAGAATTCACAATCCCAAAAGCTCAAAGCTCTTAGCGTGTTCATTCAGCCAAAACTGTGTGGGCTGTTTTCTGCCCCCGTGATGTACAGTATATTGTACGTTAGAAACAAGGTGGAAAGAAAAGAGGGAAGGGTGAAAAAAAAAGTAGGAGGTTGAAAGGGATGACAGGAAGAATAGGAATATATGTCTGCATGTCTTTGCATCTGTGTGCTGCGTATATGCACAGGACCGGCAGACCCCTGCATTCTTTTATGACTGTGAAAAGATGCACTGCAGCTTAGGTGAGGAGGGGAGGAAAGAGGAGAGGAGAGGAGGGGAGGAAAAGAAGCAGAGGCATGGCTTTTTACATTAGGCCTTTCATCTCTCTCCTGCCATCGGTCATCAGAAATGGGAGAACGCCGACTCCCAAACACCGTGCTTTGTTCCAATTCCATTTAGCTCTGGACTGGCTGGGACACAAGAGAATGAAAAAATAAAGAAGGCTATATTACAATGTCCCGAATGGAGCTAAAGAATTATTCATGCACAAAGGAATTTAACTGCATTGTCCGAGCGCCAGTACCAACAAAAGAATATTCTTGGTTTTCAAATAAAGATCTTCTTCCATCAGGCGAAAGCTATTTCTAACCTTCATCTTGCAAGACCACTAATAGTCATGAAATACTTCCTGTGGACACTGTAGTCCAAAAGAAGTGAAGAATCAAGACAAAAGGTCAATGTTAACGACATCGGAGGAACACACTTGTTATGAAATCTAGCTCCTTAAGTGTAAGTGTGCACACAAACAAACATACAGACGCCACAAAGTGTTTCTCACACATCAGAGAGACTCGCTGGGTGATTTTTTAATATGTTGTGGCCATAATTCGACATGCATAATGCTAAGAAGTGTTTGTGTTTTCAAGGACATACATTTACTTGCCTTCGGAAATCATGGGAACAACATCTTTGTGCTTTTTCACAAGTTATTTGTCCAGATTAACCTTTAAGTGCTGCACAAACAGTAAGTCATAAACAGTGAGGGTCGTATCCTGAGAAAACATATTAAATAATGAGCATCAATGGAGATCTGAGCAGCGGCATTTTTAAAGAGAAAGTATAATATTTAATCTTATAATTGCGCAGGAAGAAATAAATACCATTTAAACCGTGTTAAAGTGGAACACACATACAACTTCCCGGTAATCCTGAAAACTAAAAGCACCATCAGACACAGAGCCGTATGATGAACTCACAGCAGTGATAAAATAGCAAACAGGTATTCTTTACTGTTCCCCAAAAAGCTGTGCTGAACCACAGTTATGACAGCTGAAGGGTTATTACCAATTAAGCCAGCTGTGTCTCTATGTCTTTGTGACTGAGCGGGAGGGCAGACAGAACAGCTGAGCCTCTGCCACGAGGTGACGAAGAGAGAGAGACAAGCAGCAGCAGTCAACTAGTCTTATTGGAAAAATTCTCTCACAGAAGAAAAAATCTGAAACAAGAAGAGAAAAGGATTTAGAAACTGAGCCCTACAGCTCGTGGAGATAAAAGCAGGGAATAAGTTTCTAGAATACGAGGCTACCCCCTGACTTGTGTTAAATGGAGCAGCCCGCTTTTCTGTTTCAAAGACATGCGGCCGACGACATAAGCAACATTAACTTTAAAGATACACTCAGAGTTCACAGATGAGTTTCAAAACATCAGCAGTGAGCTGGAAGGAAACTTGATGGTGCTTCGACAAAATTTCAAAGAGCATCTTTCAGTCGATGACTTATTTCATTTTGCAGCTGTCACGGTTGTCCAGTGGGATGCCAAAGACCTTAACCGTGGGGCATAATTTATTATCTACTGAAATGATAATGACGCTGAAATACATGCTAATGTCTGATTTCAACTGGGGATCAATGAGAGATTTTGGAATAGCAATCCAGACTAATTAAAATACACTCAGCATCATCAGAGAGAGAGAGAGATCCTTTCACTGACGTTCTTGGTGCTCCTCTACTTATCTGACTAATATGCATCCTCTATAATAGTGCTTCTCCGCTATTTTGTTAGATGTCATCACACCTCTCAGACTCAACTTCCCCTTCACCGCCCCTCATGTTCAAAATGTGTTAATTTGAGCTAATTTTAAACTCCATGTTATATAATATTTCATTTATATAAATGCAGATTTTGTTATAATACCCTCTTAACCTTCTTGTCGTGTTCGGGTCAAATTTGACCAATTTACAACTTAAAATAAATATTGTGTTTTACATCTGATTGCCTCAAGGCCTTATGATATCCTCCACACTATGCACTTGAACATATAAAAGTGATGATCACCTCTTTCATTGAATTTTGAGTGTTTTAATCAACCTTGTTTCACCTGTGGTGTTCCCGGTCAAAAGTGACCGCCATAGGAAATGAATGGGTATCCAGACTATATTCATCCATCAGACAGAAAACATCCCCATACACACCACCCCAACTCACTCACTTCACTCACTCACTCACTCACTCACACATTTCAGACTGAACAATGTCTTTTGCGGGTACACATCTCTTTCCCGCACTTATGTGCCTATCCGCCCCCTTTCTGATAAAACATGTTGATACAACATGTATCATATCTTCACACAGACTAGACAGGTGTGTGACTAGCCATTGCTGCCAAAACAGAACAGTTTCAGTCCAGTCTGATGAGACAAATGTCATTTTACCTTAAGAGCAGTTACAGTAAAACAGACCGGTCAGTTTCGACAGGGAACACTAAAGTAAGGGGCGGGAGGTGAACACAACCGGAGGGTTAATACAATTCAACTGTCAACTGCAGAAGCATCCCCTGGAGTACAAACACCCCTGCTTGGGAACCGTTATTCTATAACATGTAGTATTTTTGGTTTAAGAGGGTACTTTTTATTAATTTTATATTTAATTTATCTTTATTTCACCAGGAAGTCCCACTGAGATCAAAACTTTGTCAAGAGCTAGTGTTCAAACATAGTGGCCTCTCAAGAAAAACATATGTCTTCTATTTGATGCCCTCAAGTTTTTAATTGGATATGATCTTTTTGCAGATTATTTCATTTCCAAGCTGCATTGTTGGGAAACAAATTCAGTTTCCCCCATATCTGTCAAAACCAGGGGTACATTAAAGGTTCAGTGTGTAGCATTTTGTTGCATCTAGCAGTGTAGTTGCTGTTTGCAAGCCCCTTGAAACACGCTATACTTTTTCCAATGCCCTGTCCACAACAAGTGTTTGGTCTGTAGATAGCATCTGTAGATATAGATGGGGCTGGAGCCTATTAATGAAAATATGCATATTATATTCCATTTCTGCCACACTCACTACTGTAATAGAGCCCACTAAATCTTACACACTGGACCTTTAAAAAGCAACCACTTAGAAGAGCGCAGCTGGTAACTACCACAGCTGAGACAGAATGGTACAGAGGTAAACTAGAAGTTTACAGAGTAAAAAAATTAAAAACAAAAATCAAATTAGCACCTACAGCAAGGCTCTGTCACCCACTATAGAACAGAAAATTATCTGTTGTTCAAAGCCTGAAAATACCTGCAGCACAGACGAACAGGAGGTCGGGGTATAATTAGAGACATTAAAATGATAAAAATGCAAAACACAATCAAAACAACATGCATCAGAGACCGCAGCGTGATTAGAAAACACCCATCCTGTCAACACATAAACGGATCCATAGTTTGCTGTTTGGAGTGAAACAAATATAGAGAGGCTCATGCTCCTGGACTCCTTTGTTCCTTCTCTGCTCCGCTGGATCAAGAGTAAATTCTGCTCAGAGTGACTGTGGGCTGCAAGTGACAGCAGTGAATTAATGATTCATTATGTCCACTGTAAGCAAATAGTGAACCGGTGATGGAAGAAAATGGATTTACGCACATCCAAAGCCAACCATGACATCTATTCAGCTATTAAAAAAATAAAAATCAGATACCCACGCAGAAGAATGTAAAAACAGAACTGTGAAAAACCACAGGATGAAAAAAAAAAAACCACAACACGCCAAATGTGCTGCTCTGAGCCACACGCATTCTTTTTTGAAAACTACTTCTAAAGAAATGCGAAACCAAAAAACTTTGACGTTCATAATCATTCATTATAAATGTGATACATTGCTTGCTCAGCCTGAGGCTTTCGTCTAAATGTATTTTCCATTTTCTTTTTACTCAGGCCAGTCACTCGAGTCCGGACTACATCTTAGCCTCGCCATATGTTCAAGATGAACTGTAAAATAAAGTTAGGACTTAGGTTGAGTCTGCGGGGTGTTTGATGCTGTAGAGGACATCATAAAAATTTGATTCATTTCAAAAATATTTCTCCAGTTTCGGATTATTAATGCAAAGAAAACTTTGCACAATTGCAGAACGTGTACTACATGCATATCCCATTAAGAGACACGCCGCTGCTTTTACTGATGATGTGCTTTGGAATGGTTTGTGTCAAACACTGACTCTTTTTTTCTGGTTCAGAGCTTGTGGTGTAGCTAATACGAAACTCTTTTAAGGTTCACACGTGAGTCTACAAACCTCTTAATCTCCTGCGTCCACGGATCACCTCAAGGCTGTAAATTCAGCCAAGCATCACAGATTAGAGACTTGCTTCTCTTGTTTCTATTTTAGGGAGAGTGTTGTTCAAGTTCACAAATGTTATATTATCCCTCCTACCTTATCCCATTCTGCCTTTCTTCTCTATCTCTGTCATGACCTGAAGAAGTAGCATGTGTGAATTATTAAATTAAGTTGAAATCACTGAGCAAAGGTTGAGGAAAGGTAATATAAGATGGTGGGAGCTTTTACATTTCCAGCACACCTTTTTTCCCCTATGAGCCTGTATTAATGCTTTTAGGCTTAACATCGGTGGTCACAGCTAAAAATGAAATAACACATCAACAGATGCCACAATTTTTCAAACTCCAGAGACGTTAAGTCAAAAGTGGATGGATGCATTCAGACAGGACTTATGAGCCAGTTAAATATGGAGCCACTGATGTCTAGAGGTCTCATGGATGTACAGCAAACCATCTGCATATGTCACTTTGATGGATGAGGCCAGAGCAGAGATCAAATAACCTTGCTGTTTAGACAAGCCTAGTGTAAGGTTGGGCCCTGTCCTGTCACTTCCACTGATGGATGTTGCATTGAACGCAAACACGCCGGTACAATCAGGACAACAATGCCCAAATAATGGCAGTGAGGGTTTTGTCTGTTCCAGAGGGGGAGTTAAAACTAATTAATGCAAAGAGTGTGTGCAATTTGTAGTAGATCTGTTAAAGAGAAAGTAGAAGTAGGAGAGTAAATGACATAAGTCTGTGTACTAAACTAAATTTAAAAAAACTCTGGAAATCTTATGCCCCAAGCCAATAAATTCAGTGCATATTTGGAGATGATGAACTTCTCATTTCATTCCCCTGCAGTACCCAGAATTACTGGAAGTTACTATGAAGGAATTGATTTTCTCTCAGACATCCAGACCTCCAAAGATTGCAGAAGTCACCATAGAACTAAATCCAATAAGGGGATGAGAGATTTATTAAAAACAAACAGACAGAAAACTCAAACAGGGACAAACCTTCAAAGCTGATTCCATAACAATATTGACAATATAAATATATAATTAAAACGTCTTTTCATACTTGCTAGATACTTGCACTACTTCATATTTCGTACAAGAATGAACTAAACCAACACTCTTGTAGTGGCAGAAATATAGTGATTGAATTGTTGCCGCTCAAATGTTGGGGATGTAATGATAAACTTGCATAACTTAACTGGCAGCGGTGATGTCTTTGTATTCTGTAAAACAAAGTGACTGCCGAGTGGCTTGAGAAATGTCTGCCTCGGATGCATCCATCTGCAACAGGAATTGTCATTTCATTTTTTCATGGCTCTTTGAACAATTTCAAAAAGAGAAAAATGAATTCTTAATCAAGCTCACAGTCTCTTATACATTCAGTCAAAATGGAATTCAGTGAATATATTTGGTTGGGTCATCTTAGGAAACTACAGTACCTGTATTATTGTCTGCAAACAGGAGTCTGTTCCAGTTTTGCGGGAATTCTGAGAGGATAGTCAGACATGCTGCAAACTAACTAACGAGCATGCTGCTAATGGGTCTCTAAAATAACCATTAGTTAGTATAATACTCCTTAAATCAGCACATTCTGTCAAGACCAGAGGAATTTGTATTGGACTGGTCTAAAAGAATTATCCAAGAGACAGTTGCATCTGAACTTTTGTTCTGATTAAAAAAACCTGATTAGAATAGAACGACGTTCAAAGCATTTTGACAGATCTCTCATTTCTCCGTTCAGTTGCTCTCCAAATTATTTTAGTTATAGACACCTGGCGCTGCAAAGACTAAGAAGAGTCAAAACATATGAGTTGAGGAATTTCATCTCTCTCTCGACTCTCTAGCTCCCATCAGTATTCTTGCCTTGTTAATGTTACAGTCCAGTGACAAAGCATTTCATGCTGTACAAGAGCCAAACTCCACCAAGCCACTACCGATTAAAACCGATTCAGATTTTGGCAGTAAAATTTATAACTTTCTTCACATTAGCAAAAGACAGTGCTTGGAAACTAAGCAAGGAATTAAGAAGGAGCCCAAACATTGGATTATGAACAATGTAAATAACCTTTGTCACATCCTGATTAAGATACATGGACAGCGAAGTGCTGTACTCAAACATCCTGCCAAAACTGAGATACAATAAAAGAGGTCATTACCAAACCAAGGACATGACACAGACTCTGTTTCACTTGCTCTCCAAAGAACCGTCGATCACTTATTATATCACCTCAGATCCTGATGTAACATAATAAACACAGAGTCGGCAAAGAGGTCACAAGGTTATCTTGCTCCCCTGGTGGTTCTCAGCACTTATGGATTAAGCAGGATGTGACTGATGTAATGATAGGAGCTTAAGGAAAATGACTACAAACTGTAACTGCCCCTCCACGTCTACAAAAAAGAGATTTAATGAGATTAATTTAAAGAGCTTTAGGGAGACTAATCTGGATTAAAAAATGAATGGTTAAATAAACACGAACAGCAAAGAGGAAGGAACAAAGCAGTGGTACAGTCTGAGAGAAAACTTTACTCAGGGTCATCATGTAGCCTTTTTAATGAAACATCATGAGCAGAAAACAATGAATAACATTGGAACAGCAACACAAAAAGGATGAAGATGAATGTGTTTTACAATAAATAATCAGTGGGAGATGACCGATAGATGAAATCCTAAACCAAGAGGTCAAGAAAAAGCTGAAATTCACCGAACAAACTTTCTATGAATCAGGCCCAAAAGCAACTAAATATTTGGTGAGACAACGAAAGCCCAGCAAGCCTCTCACACAATACATAAGATTAGAGACCCCATCACAAAACAACTACTATCTGAACCTGAAGAAATAGAAAAGGTTTTTAAAGATTATCATCAAAACTTATATTCCTAACCTACAGCAAAAGAAGAATGTGAAATGAAATAATTCCTTGACTTGTTGGACTTACCAGCTATTGGAGAAGGACGAAATAGAAAACTGATTTCCAACATCACTGAGAAAGAACAAATGCCACAATTAGCAAATTAAAATAAAAAAATGAAATTAAAAAAATAACTGTTCTAACCAACAACAACAAAAAAAAAGAAAGAAAAGAAATATGAGCACAAACATGTGAGCAGAGTTTATCCAGCCTTCTGTGATCACACCCATAGTATTTGTGGTATTTATTGCCTTGGCTAATTTGCAGTGCTATGATTGAACTATTAATTATTTACAGCCACTATGCGGCCGTCCTGACGGCATGAATTTTTTGAATGAATGTTTGTAGACAAATTAAACAATCCTGGTAAATGCCTGCTGGTTGCTTTCAGTCCATTCATTTAAGCGGGCACAAGTAAGTATAAGATAGTTTCCTCTATAGAAGGGGAAACCCTACCTATGGGGTGGCACTGTTGGTCAGCAGCTCTAGCACTTCGGTCCCAACTGAGATAAGGTTGTCACGATACCAGAACTTTAATACAATGCTAGTCTTAAAAAAACAAGACCACTTAATACCATTTACTATGGCAAAAAGCAGAAAACGTACAACACACAGTTTAAATAGGTTCCTACTTCCAACAGTTGTAGATCACATTTTTGGTAAGAATCACCCCTATAATCAAACTCTCTTTGGCAAATATATTTTGGTGTGAATTCAAATGTGCTCTAAATGAAACAGTCATATCGAGGCACAAAAAAACAAACCTATTGGGCATAGACTTGTGGTAAGAGCTGGTCCGAGTGGGCAGAACTGTAGACACAATTTCATGCCAAAAGTGGTTCGCGAATCTGCATATTGAATGCCTCCTAATCTATATGAACACAACAGCTGTGCTAATTAATTCTCCTCAGATGAAGTGGGTTTGTCTGGAAGCTAAACTCCCAAACCAAAACTAAAATGGTGTCTTGCTTTGTGCCTTCGCCAGTTTTCTTACTAGAGCCCATCGTGTCCTTTGTCTTCCTTGTTTGCCACTTTCATTTGAAGAGATTTAAACTGACCTCTATGCCAGGAATCCAGACTTTATAAATCAAGCTGATTTAACCATTGTATTTTCATATGTACACCATATATTTAGCTGACTAAATATTGATAAATAATAAGCTCCCACAACTGCTGTGTGTTGCCTGTATATGCAATAAATATGCCCAGCTTGGGTTATGATTACATTTCAAAGAAACACAGAGGGTACTAGGCCAATAAACAGTTTCTTTTTTTCTTTTACTCACATAACCCTGCCAAAAACTTTTGTATGGAGACATGCCAGGCAATTCCATCCATCCTCTCTTGCTTCTGGCCTGCTTTCCATCCAAAAGACACCACTAAAGTTAATGTACTCTGGCTGTCCAGTGCACAACAAAATCTCCCCATTTCTGTAATACTTCAGAATCTGATCATTTTAAATTGGATCGAGGGCTTTCTTTCCCGGTGCCGTTCGATAAAGTTTGTGACCGATGTTTATTATTGCCGGAGGGTTTACACAGCTGATAAGGACGAGCAAGAAACAGATGACCAATTCTAACACCTACTTCAGTGATTCATGTCATTGCACTTCTCCCACAAAGCTTTCATGTCATGCCAAGTTGCACACATTCCTACAATGAGCTCCAGATTGTTATCACTTTGCTAAGTGGAAGTAATCCCTGGGGAGATGTTAAAGGTTTACACTGCTCCATCTACAAAAGATGGAGGAGTCAAAATACCAGCAAGGGACAGCTGATCCCTGATCAAGGCAGAAAGTGTTGACCCTTGGGACTAAGTCAAAATTGTTGTTTTGCATTGCCTTCATTGATTGTGACGCACACTGAAAACCCAATTCTCATTTCCTTAATTCAGCTTTTGGGGGTTGGCAATCACACACCATCCTGCTTGGTTTGTGTTACTGGGTGGTGATGTAGCTGTGATTTTTATTTTCTGTATATGAGTACAGTAATTTATATGTCTTCAGGCCCCAGAGTACATTCACAGACCTTCATCTCTAAACTTCTCATATGGTTTCATTTAAATAATAGTTTGCTGGTAAAATGATCCCATACCTCAGAAAATAACAAGATTTAGAGAAAAGACCAAAATGTGAATAGAAAGATGAATTAATTAAATTGAACTGTTGTAGCAGGGCTTCTTTTCTACCCCATTCATCATTTCACAACAGCTTAAATGTAAGAAAGTACAGAAAGTGTAAAGAAAGTACACAGCTAACTGTAAAAGGGTTATGCCTAAAGGTAAAATATTCAATTTGTCTGATGGACTAGAAGGTTTCACTGTCTCTACCTTGTAATCAGGCTGTTGGCTGCTTGTTACTATTATGCAACACTTCAAATCCCCATAGGAACATTGTACATCTGCATCCCTCTAATTCTCTATGAGCTTTCAACCTGTCCAAGAGGGGCACCTCACTGCGCAGTAAAACAGTCACAATAAAGTATCGAACCAACCACTTCTTCAGACACACACTGACAGGATAGCAAATTGGAGTCAAATTATTTTCATACCCTTTTGTTGCTTTCGACTCATGTAAATGTCATCTGAGGATTTCATACGCTGCCCTGGGGGTTTCTGGGTCTTGTTGGCTTGGATTAATTTTCCCTCTACAGAGTTTAGCCAGAGGGCTCACTCTGCATCTTACCCTAGCCAGGTACAAGGTCTGCAACGGCCTGTCTTTTCCTAAAATGTCAATCAAACTGAGGAACAAGGAAGACTCAAAGACAGGTGCTGGTTTTAAGAATAGGGCAAAATGTCACTCTTGCATCTGCTTCAGGGGAAAAACTAGGAAATCAAAATTTCAAGTCGAGTTTCACCTCACTTTGAATGTGTCATTCTTTGTCATTTGATGGGAACTCGAGCCGGTGGCAACACTGAGACAGGCATAAAGCTACATAAGAGACAACCTTCAAGCATCATTTAGAGCGCAGGTAGAACAACAAACAAACTAAGTCTAATCAGGTGAGACTGCATAATGAAAACCAGCTGTGTAAACAATTAAACAGTTCCTTAACTGTAACGCTAAGGTAAAGATCAATATTTGCTCCCCAACGTATGACTGCAGCATCTACTCAATTCAGGGAAAATAAGAGATATGTTTTTCTAAACAGCTTCATAAGCAGTACTAACATGTTAAAATGTGCTTTGAGATAAATATTTAATGCACCCTCCACCTCAGGAAATATGTATGACATACAAACATATGCATACACACAGTGCATCATTTTTACATACAATGTGTTGGATTTAATTTATTGGACCAACACAAACAGTCACAGTCGCACTATCAAATCAACAACTTAAAAGAAATCTGTTATTTTTTGGGGATGTGATGTTGAAACTGGCTGTCTCAGTAGCAGAGGAAAAGCACGACACGTCAGACACAAGCTGGACACAGCTGCAGGATTTTAAACCAGACCGCACACAGTATAGTTAGCTTATAGAAACGCTGCTGTTTTGCACAGCAGCTCTTCCCAAATCTTATCAAAAACACAGTTGGCAGCAACGCAGCACAGATATTTATTTATTTATTTATATTATTTATTTAACAGGTTGGCACAGCGGCCAATCAGCGACTCCAAATCCCCTTGAAAGATCACTCGCTCAACTTTTTAAAACATCCCATGAGCATGGTAACAGTGTCATTTATCTACCTACATCCAGAGCTATGATCCTCTGTGTATACATAATGGCCACGCCATTCAGTCTCTCTTGTGCCATATGCTGCTTCACAAGTAGCTTTTGACTATGTCTGATGTTGATGAGATCACTCACGCTTTTTGAGGTGTAACAGGTGTTAAATAAAAGAGTGGCTGAGTCACTATAATCACAAAGGGTCCATAAACGTAGATGATGTCAAAACAACAGCAAGGTAGTGCAGACGTGATACTGAATGTAGGTGCAACTGAATTATGATCCACGAAAATGCAAGAGACTGAAGCAATTTAAGTTTTTAAATATGTTTTAAATACATCCAAATCTGTGCGGTAAGTGTAACTAAACTGGTTATACTGTCAACATTTGTGTCCTTAAGGTGAAAACCCTTGGGCTAATCTGATATGGTTGACCTAGTCTTGACAAAATGGTCTTCAATTTCCACGAGAGGAAAACAACAGTTGTAAAAAAAAAAAAAAGAATAATGCAAAAGCCAGAAAGGATCAAAGATAAATCATTTATATCAGAGAGGTCTTCACCTCACTCCAACCCTCATCATGATTTGGAGATAGAACATTACACAGCCAAAAAAAAATAATTGATTTATTCATAATGTGCGTTAGAGCCGAGAGACTGACACACAATTTGACTCACTTTATATAGGCTTGATGAGGTGCATTACAAAAGCGAGAGGGAGTCATGCGGAAACAGACAACTGGAGAAAATAAATGTGCCAAATATTACACAGCAGAATCCTAAAAAGAACTTACTGATCAATTCTGACAGGAACCTAATCACACAGCAGCATCTAATCTAACTTTTACGTCGGAGTGATTAGACTTCAAACACTTCAATTTAGTTTGAAATTAGGAGGTTCTTGTAGTGACATTGGTAAAATAACAGCGATCACCTCATACTAATCATGAAAAGGTATCCTTACTCATCCCAGAAATATTATGTGCATGTGAACGCATTAATTATGTAATCAAACTGGATGCTCACACACACAAGAGTCAAATAAAGCCTTTTTTTAAACAACAGATGTTCGTTTACACAAACATCTGTTACAAGAAATCCTCCTCATGAATTATTAATTATCTTAAACACATTATTGCTGATTGTATCAACTAGCAGGTGTGACAGTGATCTATCCACTCATCTCTACCACAAATCATTTTGACACTCTGCACCCTGTATATACTTGTTTCTGCACAATATAACTAAGGGTACGATTGCCAGTGAGAAACACGTAACCCTTTATGGCACTATTTAATGGACTCAACTCTCAGTGATTACTGAGTTTCCTGATGGACAATGAAGTAAAAAGCTGGGAACTGTAGCTGCTGTTAGCTAATGTGAGCTCAGTTTGTTAGCTGGGCTGCCCGGATTGCGAGCTCAGAGCACCAGGTGTTATTGTATATACCACAGGTCCTGTTGGACCACCAAGATGAGGAAGTTTTTGGGCCCATGGTGCAGGGAATTGCTGATGGGGGAGCAGAGCCAGTGTCGTGCCAGAACTGGAGCTGGGCAAGCGGGCAACGTGACTTGGCTCAGCATCTTCTATGGACGTAATGACAGAGGTGAAAGAGGATGTTGAAGGAGGAAGCTAGGAAGAAGTCTGACAAGTGTAGATCTCGCACTGACTTTTAGTCACTGGCGAGAGCTTCATGAACTAAAAGGCTGTTGTTGTTGGACTGTAGTACTTGCTGGCTGCTATGTCTTGTTTGGTTGCACTTGCTTGATGTTTGGCTAAGCTATTGTCTCACTAGTTTTTTCATCATAAGAAATGTAACCAGAAGAAATGCATTTGTACAGATGTGTATATTTCTGACAGTAGTATCGCACTCTGACTGAGGAAGGGGGGTTAAACTGTAAATATACCAATTTCTACACAATGTTGCTTCATTGTTGAGAAATTGCTTCCTTGTGCGTGTCAGACAATACATTTGATGAGTGAGAGCGTTTCAGTTCATCGTGATCATTTATTCCATTGTACATAAATGTCTACTCTCGACGACATCTTTTTGTTGAAATAACAGGACAGTGATCGCTGCATTGTTGAGAGTAGATGTGTTCTTTGAAGAATTCTGCAGTTTGGAAAGTTTCAAGAAAACAGAAAAGGTGCATTGTGGAACGGCATCCTTGTGTTTTGTCTTGTTGTTTTTTTCCCCTGTTGGTTAAAATATTTCAAATCTGCCTTCATTCACAGTAGCAGTTCACAAATATTTACAGGCATCTAGTTACAGCTCTTGAACCCTATCTTGTACTAGCTATTTTCATGATTGTTAGCTGTAGAGTATTATGATACTGAAGACAATGGTGATGTGTCAACAGAGAGTGATTGTGATTTTATTAGCACTATAAACTTGCAATGACCTGTGAAAAAAGGAGTGGGTCAAACTGTAGAGTTTATTAAGAGGACATTCATCTCACACTTCCCTTATAATGTTTATGGATGGCACACTCTTGTTAGAAATGTGTGAGTTTTACCTAAACTTGAATGTTCCAGAGCCCCCGTGGATAAAGTGTTTGATAGATCAGCATGTTACAGTGAGAAAAATAATGTGTTGTATGTTAGACGGTAATTTACAAAGCAATCTGTAATGTAATCAATACTTGTGAAACTACATTAATTCAGAATAATAAACAAGCCATGAATGATGGTAACAAATCGGAACAAAGAAATATATGGCTGAATATCGAGAGTTAGTTATTGAGAGAAAGTCAAACATCCATCATCATCATTTTTTCACCTTTCTGTGTGTTACGTCAGTTACTACTCTGCAACACTTGAGCTGACGCTAATGCACACTCTGTTAGCGGTTTGGATTTCTATTTATCACCACTTGTTGTCTTGTTCTCTGTCTGTTTTTCGCACTTTCTGTGTGTACAGTACATCCTTTTACCTTAAATCCACCCCTCTGGACCCCCACTGAAAATGATGTGGTGCTAGTTGTTATTGATTTATTAGCTAAGAACAGGCCGAGAGCAGACCGTAAGAGAGCAGTCATATATTAGACATGGATCTGAATTCCCTCAAGTGAGGTTTACTCTGTCAGGAGAGCGGGAGTAAAGAGAGGGAGACAGTTGGAGAGAAAGAGGCAGTGACACATGACAGAGGGAGTCTGAGAAAGAGAAAGTGCGATTAAAAATTCGGAGAGAGAAATGAAAGATGACAGCGTGAGCACGTCACGGAACGCTGGAAGAGAAAAAAGTAACAGAGCAAAGACTATAAGTGCAGTGGTCTGTTCCAGAGCTTCGTAGACATTTCCAACCTGTATAGAAATACCGGTATGGACGGCAGCACTGCGGGCTGTTTCTTAGAGCAACATTTACAGTTACGCCTGACAGATTCGAATGTGCACCCACTGGAGAGTTTATATACCTAAAACACTTACATGAACCTCTGTCCATAACATGGTTGACCTCAACTCTGCCTCTATAAATCAGCCACCTTTTCCTCTCCAGTATCTGACCTCTCAACTATAATAATGCTCTTGCATTATCTTGATTTGTGTGTGGGGCTGCACATACAATATCCTAAGGTAAACACGGAGCAGCGTTGTTAACAGCCATGAACTGAACACCTTATTGCCGCCAATAAGGAGCAGCTCCAGCTCAGCTTATGACAACTATAGTAAAAGGTCAGTGAGTGATCACACGTTATGTTAGCTATAAAAGTCTCAATTGTATCCGCAGGGCACCATCATTGCAAATAATATAACCATGAAACAACAAAGAAACTATTAAGTCAATAACATTTTATTTTCATAAGGCGCCAATATAACTATGATTACACCTCTACTTAGGAACTGTGTCTAAATGAATGGTCATATAAAATATAGTTCTGCTTAAAACATCTCAGATGTCAGGCTGCTTATTAGATCTCTGAAGTCTGTCTTCCCAGCATTGTGTTTCTGAAGCTAAGCAGGTCACAGGATGGCAACAGTAGCTGCCCAGAGTGCAGACAAAGACACTCATCCCCACAAGGCTTTACTGTAAGCGCGCCCTCAAGCAACATGTCTGCTTACCACAGAAATACAGCAGAAGTAGTGCAGAGCTGAATAAACACAGCTGTTTATGGACAAGTTCATTGAGCAGAAAGTGATTGACAGCTTTCTATCGGATGTTAAAATCAGCCTCCCCATCGGCACGGGAGATTACCAAGCACACAAAGACTGCGCAGAAAAACTCTTGAAGAGAGACATTTAGAAGGCCATCTACAGCGTATTTGTGATATCGTTTTAATAATTGAACTGAGATGGAAAAGTTTCTGCCCAAGCACCGTCTAAAGATAGACACTGCTGTGGTCTGCGTGGCTGTGAAAGTGGATTAAACAAGCTTTAACATCAAGACGAGCTCTAATGAAACCCAATGGGGGAGTTAGCCCGTCTGTTTGGCCAGCTGACTCCCGTTAAAGACCCATCACTGTCTCCTGTTGCCTGATCTAAAAGCAGCCCGGTGGTGCCAGTCAGTGTATGCTGCAGCCCGACGGTTATACTATTTGATGCTTTTGTCTGGATCATTCAGCAGAGGAAACTCTCCATTTTACTTAATCAAATGTGCTTATTCTGTATACTCCTGTTTTTAGTTGCATTTTTATTCAACCTGCCTTTCAACATACCGGTGTCTACGTCAGTGTCTGTGCCTAAAACATCTGCAAAAATAAATAACCTGAAAATGCTTCTGGTGAGGAGAGATTGATATGTACCATATTCATATTTAACAGTTTAGTTCTGTTTAACACTTTGAGAAATACACCAACTTCCTTTCTTGCTGAGAGTTACATAAAAACATATCATGTCTGTATGATGCAATCAAAGCCAATTAGCCTAGCTTAGCATAAAGACTCAAAATGAGATAACAAGGCTCTGTCCAAAGGCAAAAAAAATCTGCTTAAAAGCACCTCTAGAAGCTTCCATTTGTTTTTTCAAAACCTTGTGTAAGTGTAAAATCAACAAGTTGTGGATTTCCGTAGGATTTTCCGGTGACTCTTGGCTGGGGGCAGTGATTTTCTGCAGCTTTTTAGTCACTGTGAGGTTTAAATTTCCAAACTTACACTTCAGTTTTTGTACCAATTAAACAAACTTGTTGGAACGTTTGGATTATTTTTACTTTTGGATAGATCCAGACTAGCTCTTTCCAATCTTAATGGGTAGCTTTATGTTTATAGTGCAGACATGTGAGTGGTATCGATCAAACACTCGTCAAGATGGCAGTATTTCCTAAAATGTCAAACCATTCCTTTATTGATTACACTGAATTTATAGAGAACAAACTCGACTTGAAGTCCCATTAAACTTTTCATAGGTTAACTTTGCACTTCTCAACAGTATGCATTATTTTTTTAAACAGCACCAGCACATAATCACCAGTTTGGGACTAATAATTCAAAAGCGTTAGCATCTGCGCTCATGCATGCACCCACACAGAACTACAGGTGCAGCAGAAGGTAAAAAAAAAAAACGGACATTTTCATCCTACTTGGAGCCATCTACACCTCTGTCACCAGCTACTACACTACTGTCCTCCACCCACTGCCCATTGGGAAAGTCACAACAATAATCAATACGGCAGTAGCATTGTGCACAACAAAACCATCTATCATGAGAGGAAAGCCTGAGAAAATATCACTCAACCAATATTGACCCAAGCTCAAACAATACATCAAACTGTGAAAGCTCTATAGTTGTTCACCTTTGTCTCTTCACTTCTCCTTCATGTGTCTCTTTTTCCTGACTATCTTCCACTGTCTCTCTCCCCACAGCAGGCAATGGAAAGTCATAATCATCCAAACACATTCCTGCTCCACCTTTAACAGACTAGTAACAGACCGTGCATTCTCCATGACACAGAACTTGACTGCACTGTTCCCTAACAATGACTTTGTTGATATATTGATACAAAAACACGCTGACTCTGTTGATATATGCAACATATTAAAATGTTAAACTATTGAGGTTTGCAGCCACCGTGGAATAGTTTGTGATTCATACACGGCTACTGTATTGTCAAACTCACACTCTGGCTTCTGTAATGAATAACTGCAGCCATGGACTAAAAGGAAAATATTTGCACCATGGCACAGATGCCATTCCCTCTGCTCTTACTCATTATCCAGTACAATGTCAAAGTACCCCCAGGTCACTGAGAGGGAACATTCCTTCACATTGCCATCTTTGGGCATCATAAATAAACAGTCACCCCAATTCATGAAAGCCTTCCACTCACCATGTAAGGACACAATTAATTTCCTCCTCTGTCTACAACAATGCAGCAACAAATATCAGATCACCAAAATAACAATGAATGTGCCACGAGAGGAGAACAAGCATTGAAGACTTCACCTTTTAGAGGCAATGCTTTTCTTCTTTTTGATTAGCTTTCACTTTGGGCAATTAAAGATATGAAAACAAATATTTTTCCAGCATTTTAATTAACTTAACAAGAGAATATTTGCTCGAAGAGCCACGTAGGCTTTTTTGGAGGAGAGGCATCTGAAAAGTGCAGAGCGCAGAGGGTTGGGCAGGGATGCTGAACAGCGGGGCGAACAGCGGCAGGAGCACTTGTCCAAACTTGCATTTAAACAAAATCACATTTAATACGAGCTTGAAATGATATCCTGATAATATAATATCAACTCTGGAGACAAGCACAGGTAATCAATAATATTCCGTTGTGTTTACAACTTCACATCGTAGCTTTGCGCGGCGAAAAACAAGGCAAAATAACAGCAGCAGCTGGGAATCTGTTCTGGGAGCAGAAGACCAAAGACTTAAAAATATTTCCAAAACTTTCCCGGTTTGTCTTTTTTTCACCTACCTCATAACAGTTAATAGTGCGCGGGTCAAAATCAGTACAAGTAGATGGGAAAATGGCAATCCAGTCAAACTTGCCACGGGTCCATGTTTGGCACAGCAGCAGTACGGCAGTCCAATCTAATCACGTCTGAAGCGATAACAGTACGCAGACAAAAGAGGCTCGCCACCTTCTGCAGTCACCGAGCCGTAGCTTGGACGGCGATGTGAGGAGCACCGCGGGATCTCCAAGGGCGCACGAAGAATCGGTGCGTCAGGATTGGTCAGAGCAGCCGTGACGCACCGGCAGGTGGCACACCCGGCGAATAAAAAAGTCCAGATTCATTCATCGATCATGGCTCTGTGAAACTATAGGAGCTCAACACATACACACTCTCACACACACACAGGGGCAGATAAAACCGACAAACTCAATGGGAGTCCTACAAGATCAAAAAAACGTCATGGTCCTCTACATGAGTCTATGTTTTCCCTTTGTTTTAATAATCGGACAGTGACATCAACCAAAGTTTCAAGCTGTTTAATTTGGCTCAGGATATTGAGCTATCTCATTTGGCACAAACAGTGTCCTGTCTTCTAATTGCAGTCTGTTTCCAGCCATTTTAAAACACGAAAGAGTCAAGAAAGTGTTCTATTTCTCACACACACACAATAAAACAGCCAAAAATACATCCAAAATGGTGCAAGAACAACTTTTAACTATTACTACCTACTGATGGAGCTAAAGAGCTCTCAAAAAGTGCGAGAGCAACAAAAAGAACAAGAAAAGCCGCAGCATGCAAGCAAAGATCTAGCTGTGGCTAGAGTCTGGAGACCACAACTGACATATATATAAAACAGAAAAAACTTGTGGAAGTGTTTAATTAGAGCTGGTAAAAAAAAAAACATCACCTTACTTGCTTATTTCACCCACTGTGAGCAAAAAACAAGGCAAGTGGAAACTGAGTGTGTTTTGACACTTGTCCGAGTCTAATTCAGGGAGCCAAAGCAAATGTTTTAATAGTTCTTTTATAAACATAAATAAGGAGTGAGTGGTAATCCTTGGAGGAATGTGCAAGCTAATTACGGTTGGTTGCAGGGACTTGTGGAGTGGAGCCTCAGAGCTTCCTGCAGACCCTGGGACCACATTTCCTGCTCCCAGTGCAATATTTCTATGAAAATACAGAACAGTTAGAGATATAGATAGGATAACGTGCTGACTTCCTCCACCGTTTGCAGCACTCTAATCATACTAATGCCTTGTAGGCTATTTGACACTGTGTGTACTTTCCCAACAGCATCTTGTATGCATCCTGTGAGTGTGGAAAGTACTTTCCATCTGGATGCTAGTGTATACGTGTGTGCACAGTTACATAATATTGTGTCTGTTAGAAGTAGATGGAGAAGGATGGCTTGGACAGATGCAGATCTGGTTAGTTAATGTTCTGGCGCTCATGTTGGGTGTGCTGTGTACTCTGCTCTAGCCTTGTGGATATTTGCTAATCTGGGGGTATTAAAATATTCCTTGCAGAGAATAGAGAAGAAGAGACAAATAAATCCAGGTAGAATGAGGGCAAATATTGACAATAAAGCCAATTCATTTTATTTCAATGCTGACTACGCCTAGGTTGATAGAGCAAATACAGCAAATGGAGGCTGCAAATGACGTCTGGGGCATTGGGTATAACCTACTGCAATGATGACTGCGTTATATATACACAATGCCTCAACAGCATGCTAAAAGAAAATGTATAAAATACAGTTTTAGACACCTCCAAGGGAGATACATAGATTTATATTTTAAATAATAAGATGGTAAAGAGAACCCAGTCAGCGGTTCTACTCCAGCACACCTGCTATGTGTCCTTGATAAACACACACTCTAAGCTGAGCCTCGACGCTCACCTTTCTGCAATTTCACACTGTCTGATTCCCCAAGAACTGCATGAACACACTGATAACCAAGTCGGTGTAGCCAACTAGTCTACAGAGACAGTTTTCACTTCATAATGGCCCCTTCTATTCAACTCTCACTCTCAAGAGTGTCAACAAAATACCCGATTACAAAGAAACAATGTGGAAATATGAAACAAGTCTTCACCAAACTGTTACCTAAACAAATCTTAGCTCTCTGCTTTGAAAGTCAAGGTTTTATAAACAATCAAAGTTTAGTTGAGTTAGATTTTAATAAAAAAGACAGGAAATGAAAATGAAATTCAGTGAAACAGAGGAAAAAAAAGATTTACCCACAAAATGTACTGCAGGGCGAGAGGTGCTGGAAACTGCCAGTTAAACTGTAGTCAGAAAAAAAGAAACCATGTTTGTGGTACTGACCACAGACTCAGCCCATAAAAAATGAATCAACAGTCTACAACCAGAAAGACATGTGGCTTATTTCTTCTAAAATAAAATTCACATTTGAATAGAGCTGCAGTGTTTACTAGATTAGATGACTGGCAGAAAATGAATCACTATTTTGATAGATGAATTTGGCGCCAACATTCATCTGGCGATGAGCTCGCTTAAGTATGACAGTACAAACTGCGAACAACTAAATACCCCTCACCTCACCCTCCCCTAAGTGTGTTGGAGGCCCTTTTTGTAGAGCCAGTGTTTGGTTTGTCTGTTCTAGGTTACTGTGGAAACAGCAGAATTCAAAGGATTCAAAGTTTCATTTTCTGCCAATCATCCCAAATCACCCACACATTTTTATTTAAAAAAGTAATTAGCATGTAAATGTTTGGATGAATGGTGTACATAAATATAGATTCAATAGCTTGGCTTGTCTGTAAATATAAATTTGTTCGAGCAGACTAGGTCTTCGGAAATGTTTTTATCAAAAATTGTATATATATATATATATATATATATATATATATATATATATATATATATATGTATATACACACACACACACACACATTTTTGCACATAAAGGATACACCGAGCTTGATCATTGAAGTATGACAACTGCATGAAAAATCAATGTGAATGATGAACAGAAAAGTCTCAGGGATGTAATAATCGCCTGTGAATTTCTTATTTGTGCATGAGTAACAGCATTTCATGGGGAAGATTCAACCCCAGAAAAGTAGGTAAGTCGGTTTGCCCAGATAAAAATCTAAAGCCTTAAAAAGCGCTGGATTGGCTCCGTTTCATTTTAAATATTTAGATTTGGTTATTCCAGAAAAAAATGAAGGAAACTTTTAGCATGAAATCATCATGCACCACTTTTTCAGACCATGAAATCTTTTATAGGAACCATAGCCGGGGTCATTCAAAGAAATATTGCCTGCCTGAGCCTACGTTTGTGATTTCACAGCATGAGTAAATGATTACTGCTCAGACATCCTGTTGAGACGTTGAAAACATCATATTGTAGTAACCCTGGAAAAACACATTACTACCACTAAGAACTAATTGTCATATTTTTCACATAATCTTGTTTTGTGATATGCACACAAGCAGCACTTACAGAAAGGGAAATTAATTCCATGTTTTTCATGTATTCTGACACCGTTTGGGCACTGGTACTGATGACATGTTGAATACCACCAATCTTTGAATTTCTGGAGGGCTTTTCAATTTGGAATGCATGTTTGTTTGTTTTTCTGAAAAATAATTAGACTAACACCCTCAGGGTGATTTCTCTATGCTCTGTCTGATGTGCGTGTGTCGGGGGGGGGTGGAACTGTGTATGCAACTGTGTCCTTCCTTGACATGTGCGATGAGATATTAGCATCTGAATACCAATGAAGTGTTGGATTATCAAGAATTCACAGCTCTACTATGCTTTGTCATCGTTTCTCTTTCCTCCAACATCTACTTTGATTCAAACTGGGTTTTTTTTGTTTTTTTTTACATCAAGCACACACATGCAGTCCAGTGTTTTCCCTTTTATAGGCATCTCTCCATCCCTCGCTACACATGAATAAAAAAGCTAATCCTTCATTATGTCCAAAGAACTCTCCATCTTCGTCGACATTTCACCACTGACTTTGATCACAGCAGACTTGTCATCTCCACCGTCATCCCTGTCACTTAGCAAGTTGTTAGGAGAATATACAAATAAGCCCAGTTTCTTGCTGTCTCTGTAGAACTTATTTGCCAATTGGCCTGTCAAAGGGATCCTCAGTCCTTCCCATGAAAGCTCTTCAAAGTCAAAATTGCTATGCGAAATATCTGGCGGCATATTTCTCATTACTGCTATATGCATGCTTTGAAATGCCTCATACAAACTCAGACAAGCAGAAATCACTGAAAAACACAACTAGAGACTGCAGTGCATCAAAATGTTCCAAGCCTGGCTTGTTTCAGCCCTGTTCTGTCATCGATGAGGAAACCACGGAGAAGGCAATCAGTCAGTAATCGCTCAGAGGTCAACAGCCTGCTGGTGGAGCTTGTGCCATGTTGTGTCAAAGACTAATCACAATCAGATAGAGTTAAGTGTAAAGAAAGTACTTCTTTCACAGAAAGAGAAACGTGACACATGCTGACTAATGGCTGGAGTCAATCAACTTTCCACTCAGCTCAGATTCTGTAGTAGATTAGTTTAGGTTTTAATTGAGCAGTGACACAGCTTTAATTTTCGATTTACAAAATGTGTGGAGAGAGAAATGCTTACATTGATAATGGTGGCAGATTTACTACATGAAATTCTTAGTCATTTTTGAACCAATGGGTCCTTTACTTCAAACAGGTCTTATTTCTAGCTGACAACTGTTAAATCTGCAGACTGAAATTCTAGCGATTGCTGGCAAGCAAGCTACCTAACTTGTTAAGCTAATGTTAGCTCTATGAGTCAGCTGCAGATCCCTTCTCCGCTGACTTTTCGAATGATTCCAGTCGATTCATTTTAAATCAAGAATCCTATATATGCATTTAATACATATATGATATCAAGCTAAAAGACTGAAGCTAAAGCTGTTAGCAGCCTCACCAACTAAAGCCTTTTGTAGGAGAGCAGGAGACACTATAAATGTTTCCACAGGCTGAGTGGTGTGTCTTATGACAAGTAAACTGATTTCCTTCTGTAAAATCTGCAAATTGTCTGTTAAAAATGCAAAAAAAAAAAACTCTGACTTTGTTTCCACTTTCAACTCCCTGTCATCAGTGCGACTCAGAATATCAACCCGATTTACAGCTGCGAGATCATTTGAAGTCTTCTTAATAACCACAAGCTTTCATTGTTGGGCTCAAGGTGAAGAGGCTGTCACCATCGGTTCACTGTGACGCATATTACACAGTGTCCTTCACAAAATCTCACATATTGTTTTCTGTGCAATCACATCAAATTAAACTGACTGCTAAAGTGAACTGAGAAGAAACGCCGCTTCCGAAACGACATGCAAAAACAGACTGTGCAAGCTGACACGCAATCAGTCACCCCAGACTTTTATATTTCGCCTCATTTCTCCGTGTCCCATCTATCACTAGTCAGCAGCTATTCAGTCAGAACAAAAGTCAGATTATCGAGAACTTTAATTAAGCCGAAGGCATAAGCTAATTAATTATCACCATCAGTGGTATGGAACATCCCTTTAGATAAAGAAACCAAATCTAATTATCTTTTGACCTCTCTCTCTCTCCCCTCAGTAAGCTCCTCAGCAAGTGTGCAGTCAACACACGACACACATTGAAACTTGAAAAGTCAAACATTAACATTCTGCAAATTTCACTGCAGAAATTCTGCATTAAATCGTGTTCACTGGCATTCATTGTCTTGCAAACACACAGGGGATAGACTGAAGCTTTTCCATGCTTGAGATAACTTACCAGCACGGCTCAGAGCTCTAACAGACCCAGTTGGGCTAATTCCTCCTCGAGCCACACAAACCAGGACTTTCCCCACATCCAACAAAACACTGCCAAAGTACATAAATCACTTATTTGTATCAGTATGCCATGGACCGAGCACTTACTCACCATATGCTGCTTTGTCTCTCCTCCCTGAGTCCCAGCTCCACTCCTTTCCTAATGATGTACTGACCACACACCTGGTTAAATACTGATCTCACAATATTCATATAAGAAAGACACCCAGTGGGGGTTTTACTGGGTACAGTTTAAAACGCCAGCACTCACGGGGCGTGTGTGTGCGCCTGTGATAAGGAATGAGAATGTGACAGTGAGAAAACAAGCGATAGAAAAACAAGAAGTGGAAGGATGGATAGTAACAGAGTTTTGAACCCTTATATGTACTGGATAATAGCTGAACCTCAAAGGCTGAAAATGAAGGTGCTCATCCTTTTTGTCTCCCAAGCAGATTCTTGGCTTGGTTACTTATTCTGAATTGAACATCCAGATGTCCAGATGTTAAAAATCCCAAGGAGACCTAAGGAATGGGAGTAATCATGGAAATAAACAAAGGCAAAAAAATGCAATGTAATAAACAAATCATTATGTGCATCTGTGCTGTCTGCACACACATACATGTCTAACTTTAAGCACCCAAATTTACTGTTTATTTCTTGCACTTATACAGTCAGGTAAAGTGCTGATAAATATCCGTCTCCTCCTTCTCCTCAGCTCTCTGAAGAAAGACCACATCTGGTCTTGGTTGTTAGACTCATATTAGCTCTTCATGCAGCACTAATCAGAGCCATCCTAGCAAGGTTTACAGGGTAATTCTGGATCATGATGAACTGAGAGAGAGAGAGCTCTGCTAACAGTTCATCACATCTCATTACTTCATGAGGAGAAATCCAAAGACATTGTGTGACGTCTGCACTTCGCTTGATGGCAACCAACCTGCAAGAGGTCAGGTGTGACAACAAACACACTAACATACATGACATGACATGTAACTAAATGCAGGAAAATATGTTTTATTCATCACATAAGCCAAACTGTCTTCACCTAGCTGACAGACAGCAGAAATCTAATGGACAAAAAATTCAAGTAGGCTCCCTGAGGATTGTACAAGAAGAAATCGGTATTGTCTTTAATGATTAATTGATTTTCTGTCCCTGCTCACCATCGCAGGTGTAGGAAATCTGCCTATAGTGAAACCTCCTGGGCATTGATCAGTCATTACAGACTGCATGACAAGAATGACAGTCCCTTCTAAAAGCATTTATTGTGGATTAGCCTTGAGAGGAAACAGCTTTGCTAGTGACGCCATAGCGTGCAAACATACTCATAATGCCATTCGTTTGTAATGGTCACCATCTCAGTTAGGCATGTTAGAATTCATCCTAAGGGGGACATGAATATGTGTACTGAATGGTATGGCAATCCATCCAATCGTTTGAAACATGCAAAACCTTGGAGCTAGGAAAAGTCATCACAATCCTTACAAAAGTTTTTGAGACAAAAGTGGTGAAACAAACAACCAACTATAGTCTAGGTGTAGATTTTTCAGGGATAAAGCCAATGTGTATGCAATGCACCAAACACATTGTATACCTAACTGTAAATATTCAGCAAGATTTAAAACCTTTTGCACCAAACCTAGTGACACGCAATGGCCCAGTTGAGCGTACATTGATAAATGATTCAACACTGCACACTAATGTTTTCAGAATGAACAGAAACATGTCTCATAGCTGACCTGAGCCTTCTATTCCAGTTACCCATGACAGGCAACATAACACAATAAACATACACATGATTTCAACTTATTAAAATTGACAGACTATTTATCATATCCCTCTGGGTGATAAACAGAGTGACGGGTGAGTGGAAAGATAGGGAGGAGGGAAAACAATGGAGAACGTAAGTTAGGCTACAATATATTCAGCCTCTTTCTCTTCCTTTTATAAACAGACGTTATGTGAAGATGCTATTTTATTAGATCTAGGTTAGATGACGTGATATGACACATGTTCCCTTTTTTCCCAACTAATGTTGAGATTAAACTAACTGAACTAAGAAACTCAACTTCAGTGTTTACTCATTTCAGCAATGTAAAGACGGTATTTATCTTCAATCTCTCAAAATACCTCAAACAATGCCCCCAACAGCAACCGTCCTTACAAATTTAGAGATTTGATTAAAAAAGATTAAAAAAAAAGCTCCTTCTTCTTGAAGTTTCAATCCAGATTCAGACCCAGGAACAAAAGGCATATGAAACTCCCTGTGGCCAAGCAGGTTGCATCAAGACCCACTATACTTCACATCCATCAATGAATATTAGAAGTAGCCTCTAACTAACTCAAAATTGGAGGCTGTTCCCTTGGTAAAAGATTATTCTGGGTATTTTGTAATTTTCAACTCGATCCTTATTTCCAGTTAGCTGAGAGTTGCTCTCCAGTAGACCCTCGGAGGCTAAAGCAAGCTCCAAACCCTTCAGCCCACTTTGCTACAGGACCTACATCCTAATGGCAAATTCAAAATGATCCACTTATCTCCCACTTGGCACTGCATGCACCAATGCAGACAGTCTCTCTTATGTTCGCACTGAAGCCTACCACTTATATTAAAAATACATGCTGCTAAATTTACATGTGACTTTAAATTCAGAAATAAAAAATGAAACACGCACAGTGAATTAAGCAATTTTAAGGTGATTGTGAAACTAATCATCAACTCGACAAAATAACATAAAAATAAGCAAAGTAAACAAAGAAGAAGAAGATAATTCCCTTTACCACCAAGAAAACTGCTTTATTCTCGTTGTTACAGATGTAATAAGCAAAATTAAAATCACACTAAATTGGGGCTTCCTGGTAGCTCACCTGGTAGAGCAGCGGCTCAGGATTCTTCTGATTTGAGGCCCTTTGCTGCATGTCAATCCCCCAGTTTACAAAGTTTTACTTTTACTTTCTGGCTGTGTGCCACTGGCGCCCCGCTGAAGAGAGTAAAACAAATGATGGTGGAAAGCCTGACTCAGAAAAAAAGATTGTTAGGCAGTCTGTTGTTAGAGAGCAAACACCTGTGTGGACACTCAGCACAGAAAGAGATGAAAAGAAGTGTTCAGGATGCAGTTCAACAATAAGACCACAAACCAACAGCCGCAAAGTCCCTGCACCAAATCAAACTCGCAGTATTTTGTAAAGTAGCTCATTAAAAAGCAAGGTGATCATTAAAGCTGGTTGTGAGTAAACACAAAAATAGGGTGGAGAATTAAGTAGAGTCAAAATGATGAGATAAGAAGTAATCTACGAGAAACAGAAATATACCACCCTTCACAGTTACACTACCATCTGAGGCTTTGTGTTCGTTGAGCTTTAATTGTTCCCAATAAACAAGTCTAGCCACACTCTCAGTTATATTATATTCAGTTTTAAGCTGTGCCTCTAAGAGAGAGAGTTGCACTTGCTGCCTGCCAATAAATAAACTGCTATCACTTCATGATACTTTATCATTTCTTTATTTTCATATTTAATGTTACGCACATTTAATATTACATGTTTGCTACCTACTATCTGGTCTTGGTCTTGGTTTAGGTGGTACTGACTTCAACACAGCTCTCAGGTAAGCTGCACTTTGGCTGCTCCATCTATCAACAAATTATCCTGAAATGCTCTGTGTGTGTGTGTGTGTTTGTTTTTTTGATGTGGTGGGGACTGTGGCATTTTAGTACAATCACTACATGGGGTCCAAAACATTTGCAAGGACCAAAATTGTGCTCGCACAAAATATAGCCTCAAAAAAAAGGGGGTAGTTTTGTGTGTTTGTGTGTGCATAGGTGTGGGTTTGTGTGCATTAGTACCACTTTGCCACTGTGCCAGGATCCTGATGTGTTTACGATCACACCTCTGTGTTATTGGTTCTCCATCGAGGACTGCCAAGATACTGCCACCGCTGGGAGGAGAGACACAGCATGTAACGCAGGTGCAAATAACATCTGGAAGGGAGAGGAGAAAGGAAGGCAGACACAAAAGGAGAGGCAGAAGGAAAGACAGAAATAGAGTCAGACACCCACACACTCATGCATGGATGCACAGATGTCTGTATGATGTACGAAGTTAAAAATCTACTTTATATTTTTAGTAATAATTACAAGCACTGAATATCAAATTAAATCAAAATGACCACTACCAAATCGAGACTGTATCATCTAGGGACTAGGCAATGAGTGAATGGGTGATGTCAGTCCCAGCTGCTACATATTGTGGCATTCTTCATCTTGTCGTGTCTTCTGATTTTGCCCTTGCTTGATGTCTAGCTGTATACATGTGTACAGCTGTAAAAGGGAACTCTGAAAATAGGCGTTGAAAGTTGAAAAGAAAAATACTAACCCTTACATAATAATACAAATAATGGACAGGGATTTCAGCTATGGTTGCTGGGGCAGCTTGGTTCTCCCCTGTTAGTCATTTTCCAACTCACAATCAGGTGATTTTGTTAAGCACTCTGGAACAAAGTACACCTATAAGCTACATTTTATTCATACAATCATGGGTTTGCATGATCCAAAGCTCACACAATATCATGCAATCCAGTAAAACACCACTGACTAAAGCAACTATTGTCCCTGAACGCCACAGAATGTCCAGGTGTGTGTATTATTGTGTCCATTTAGGAGATTATCGTGTGACACGCAGGACTTAGCAAACGGTGATGTTAATTTGAAAGATTGTAAGTTGTTTTTCTCGTTCAACTCTATGATCAAACCTCTCTTAAATAAATAATAAAATATGCCTTCCACTACTGTAAACAACACTGAGCCAAACATCAAATTATAAAGCTGGTAAATTTAACAACTCCTTAAACTTGTAACGTATGTGTATGTGCACCCTGCTATGTGTGTGCGCGCCATAAATAAACAAAATGCCATAAACAGTCAGGGTGAAATGTTTGTTTCCTTATTAGAAAGATGAAGGGTCGTGACGTGTTGGCTGCTCACTCTAAATTGGGCTTGGTGAGGAACCACTTAGTGCTGCGTAGAACAGTTAAAATTGTCATCCCCTCCTGTGCCAATCATAATAATGCGATTTCAGCTGACAAATTAAGCCCAATTTATGAAGACAATTAAAGTAAGTAAAAGCAGAAAGTAGGTTTGTGTCGCTCTTCTTTTCCAGCCTCATGGCTTCAGTTACCTCAGCCACACTCTGTGATGAGTCCTCGCGCTATCCGCTTACACACACGCGCACAAAAAAAAAAAGCAATAGAAAAGGAGACACAGTTGAGGGAATCACAACTGGATCCAGAATGATTGCATTGGAGATGAGCAGCCACAGGTCAAGGTAACTGAACAATTCCAACAGCAAAATAACTGTCTGTCAACTCACTCTGAAGCTTATTTACGCCGTACAAAGGATCTAGATAAAGAGTGAAGTGTGTCTGTGCGTGTGCGTGCATGCGTGTGTGCGCACATGAGCTTGTAAGAGTGATAAAGGCAGGAAGGGAATGGATCCTATTAAAATGGAAAGTTAATGATGAAAGGCGAAGTGTCCAGGACTGATTATAAGCCCAATCAATGAAAGTCTGAATGCTGGTGTGCAATATCAGACCAAGCAACTGTGACCTTTCAGCCACTTCTTTAAGGTTTGAAAAAGCACCTTCTCTACCCTTGCACTAGAGTGAATAGACTATTATAAATGGTAACTGTGCACGTTCTTTTAGCCACACTAGCAGCTGGCTGGCTCTGTCTTTGACAATGTCAGTCTATTGCCAAGGCGATGAATCCGAATCAGGTGATCCCCTGACTTTTCCTCTAGTGTCACCATGAGGTTGACCATTTTAGTTTTTCGTGAAAGGGCTCAATAACTATTGGATGGATTGTCATGAAACTGGATACAGGCATTTGTGTCCCTCTCAGGGTGTATTCCAACAACTTTGGTGATCCCCTAGCTTTATCTTTAGCCAGTGCTGAAGTAGTGGAGGTCTTTTTTCCCTTGTAGTCGTAATCGACCGCATTTTTGTGGATGACTCTGGATTTTATTTCAAAAATAAAAGATCCAAAAGCCCCAAAAAATAACCTTTAAAAAAAAGATTACACCAAACAGATAAAAACTGATATATTGGAAGAATTCTTTGATCTCAGTTATTTATATTTATAATTATTTCTAAGTGTAACTCAAATAAGTAAATACATAAATGAATATCTTAATAGAGTCAGTTGGTTAAAATGTCTATCTTAAGGATGAACTGAATGAACCGAATGCTTCGCATCTCTCAGGCAGTGTTGCCAAACTCGACACGACCTCGTCTTGGAATCGATTACATTTGCACTTGGTCTCGTCTCAGTCTCGGGATAGAGGAGGGATTTTATTTCAAGACCACAACTGTAGTGATATGGCCAGTGTTTCCAATTAATCATTAATGTCTCGATGTCTCTCCACGGGGATGCACGTCAGACAGAACCTACGTTTTTCTGGCAGAGCAACGTTGATGCTATACTGAAGATAGTCAAACCAACAACATATCAAGTTTTTAGTCATAGAACAAACACCCGTGCGGACACTCAGAAAAAGAAAGAGAAGAAAGGAGTGTTCAGGTCACGGTTTAACCCGGTTTAAGCATAAGATCACAAGTCAACAGCTGTAAAGTTCCTCCACCAAATCAAACTCACGGTATTTTATAAAGCAGACCATTAAAAAAAGAAATGAACATTAACTAGTTCACTTTTGGGACTGTGAACTCTAATTGATCCCAACAAACAAGTATAGTCTGCTGTAGTTTAAGATATCTTAAGAGAGAGAGAGTTACACATGTTGCCCGCGATAAACGAACAGTTGTCAAATCATCATACTTTATTATTTCTTAATTTGAAGAGCGATATGTTGTTATACAATAATAATAATAAATAGTTAAATAAATATTGCTACAACATAAATAGAAGGCTTAAAATACATCCCGTGATCAGTGATCGCCCCAAAAATCCTGATGGGAGCACCCCTTAATAACTAGCTTCTCATTTTCGTTCTCAAAATGCAAACACCATGTAAATCTTATTATCTAACATGACACACCCAAACATATTTGGTAAATATTAGCTACATGTTACAAGTAGCCTACAGTCTGGTCTTGGTCTTGTCTGGGTTTCGGTTTCGGTTGTCTTGACTACAACCCTGTCTCTAGCACCACCACCAGCACAAAATCTGATTTGGGTTTATGACTAAATACCTGAAAAGCTAATGACATTCCCATCTGCCTCAGCTGTACTTTGAGTTTAGTGCTAATTAGCATATATTAGCATGCTAAACGAAGATGGTGACAATGGTAAAAAAGAAATGTTTAAAAAAAAACCATCATGTGTTCTGCATTGTCAATGTGAGCATGTGACTATTTAGCTCAAAGCACTGGTGCGCCTAATCACAGCCTTACAGAGCCGCCAGCAGGGCTGTAGACATCGTTTCTTTTCTTTTTACTGCAGCTCCCATGCACTTTAATCATTAGCAGTGTACTAAATATTGTGGCTTTGAGACTCCCATCTTTTCCTGACAACTATTTCCTCTTTTTCTCAGTCTGACATTGATGAATGAACAAGTCACGCCACAGTGGATTTATTTAAAAAAAAAAAAAAAAAAAAACTGATCTCCACCTGCTGCTGCTGTATTTCCAGAAGTCAAAAGTAAATTCACAAGTAGGCGCTACCTGTTGATAATGCAAACTAGGTCTCCCCTTTGGCTTGATTTCCCTTTGAAAACAAAGAGGGACATTTGCATAATTCTTTACTGGACTAAATGTGGCCAAAAGTTGCCTCTTGCAGAAATACGGGGAGATGAACAGAATACAGATTTTGTGTGACTCCACACCATGTCCGTCCTAATCTACTGAGCCAAAGGAATTAAAGGGGTGTGATGTAGCACTGACTGCTACACTCACACTCTGTCTGTCTGTTTGACAGTCTCTCTCCCACTGTCTGTCTGTAGGCAAGGCCTCATTCCTCTTCAGTTAGGGGGAGTGGATAGAGACAGACTGACTGACTGACTGACAGACAGACTAAGCTAGCAGCTACAGTTGTCTGGGAACACTAAGTCCAATGATGACAACACATGCTTATCATAGCCACAGAATGTTCTTGGAGTTGTACATCACATAACGTCCCTGAAAAGGTCCCATGGGCAAGAAATATTGAAACTTTTCCCTGCCTCTTTCCAAAACATATTAGTGCTGTAGAGCTGCAAAGTCTTACTCTTCATAACCATAAATCCCTCCAGAAGTACAAATATTGAAAAAAAAGGAACAGCTTTGGGCATTTGGGTTAAAAACTAAGTTGTTGCTTGGTTGAAACAGTAAAATACAGTACCTCCTTTAACAGTTTTTGTTGAAGGTAAAAGGGCACTTACACTTGGATCTAAGATTATCTTCAGCTGTGGAGATGTGAGATTTCAAGTGTTCAGCTTTGTTTACTTAAATTCATTTATGGAACCTAATTCCAGATCAATTTGTGCCTCAGTACTTGTTGAATATTGATCAAACAGGGGCAATCTCATTAAACAGGGGCAGTCGCTTGAAAGCAGTTTGTACACTTTGTATGCAATCAATCAAGTGCACCAATCTTATTATTCCATATGCATTTAAGGGAGGATTTTACAGGAAAAAAAAGTGAGCGTAAGTGTGTTTGATGGCACATTCTCTTGGATGATTAAAGAATGAAATTGGTAAGGGAGCGTTTTCTGTGGAAGATTACCTGCCTTGAAAGCAGATGCTGATATGAGCATGTACTAAAGAGAGAATTTAATTTTGTTCAAGGGAGATCTCAATGTGTTGAAAAGGGGGGGGGGCTGCACTGACTTTGTTCACAAATAAATATGGGATATGAGATGGTACAGGGAATAATATATGAGCATATTATCCAACAGTATTAACACAAACCAGAAGTGGACTGAGAGTTGTGGCTCTATTAAAATAATACACTACATGCTTTTGATAAAAACATTTAAGTTGTGGTGTTGTAATCTTTTTTTTGTCACCAGCACTACAAATATTAATGCATCAGACATCTCCCCACACCTTGCAGCACTGGTGAGCTGCACTCACCAGTTCATGCACATCATCTCTGATTTAACATGGATTGTATTATCTTTAATTATCTCCTTACCATCTGCCTGAATGACTATTTGCTCCTTGACGTCACTGGGGAGTGCGTTTTCCCTCAAGGGATTTCAGTATTCTTCCTCTGAGTGAACGTCTCAGTGACTTAAATGTCAAAGTTGCCTCTTATAGCCATTGATAACTCTGACATAGAGTATAAGGGTACTGGATTATCACTTGAATATGGCATGAAACTTAAAAATCTGGCATTAGTGGCAGTGAGTGAGAGACACACTAAGCTAAGCTCAAAGGAAGCAAATTAAAATAAATTTGCAGACTACCGCCATCTGATCAAAGCACCCAGTACAAAGCTGTCCATGATAACTGATATCAATCAATTTGGCACCCCTAAGAAGAAGGTAGCTAAATGATCTGAATATAATGACAAAGATAAGCAAGAGGGATAGACAGCAGCTGCCATCTATCCAAATCACAAGGCAAAACAATGAGCCTGTATTTATATTCAGAAACCTCTGTAGGCTAGACACACACACACACACAGTCACAGGGCTTAATCAAGAGGCAGATTTTGATTGCAGGACTACGGCAAGAGGGACATCTGCACATGACGCGTGGAGTTCAGATGGACCATGACGATGACTTGTGCTCAGCGTGGTGAAGTGATGTGATGAGTCTTTTGTTTTGTAGTTACGCGAGTGGACACGGACGTCTGGAGCGAGTGATGAAGCATCAGTCTCTTTCTCCTTCGAGCTCAGTCTGATGTCTTCCAGTTCATTTGTGGTCACTGAGCACAAACTAGTCACACAAAACTCAAGCAAACACTCATAATTAGCCACCTGCTACACAACATATTGATGCAGTGTATACAGATAGATACTGATCATATAGTTTAGAAGAAAAGACACCGAAAAGAAGATAAGCAAGACTAATTCAAACGGTGGATTAGAGGCTTTAAATGGCAACCACCAATCAAGCATGCTTTAACACCTCAAGGCAACCAGCCTGAACTCTGACCCTGGAGGAAATTGTTGGAGATTAGTGTCAAATCCGTATGTGGTGTGTGATAATATCTCTACGATAACCTCCATTCAGGCATTTCTATTAGGAGTGAAATGTCTCTCCGTGACCTTGACAGCAGAGCAGAGCAGAGCAGACAATTTTATTCCACTATTCTTCTCTGTGACTGCATGCAAGAGACTGCAAGATTGTTGCCTTTCTGGTTTACAGTCAATCAACCGTGTCAGGTATTCAGAGCCAACGGCTACAAAATGAAAGAAAGTCAAATTGAGGAAGTATGCTGGCTTGTGTGAGTCAATACTACTTGGTATTTCATAAGAGATTTTTTTTTTTTTTGAGGATTTACTGTGAATTACACGAGGTTATGTGAAGTGTCATTGCCTCGAGCCACATTTAATGCAAACAGACTCTAAAAAGCAGTTTTGTGTGATGTGTTTAATTGGTGCACTCAGGAAAGAAATTTGTAAGTGTGTGTGTGTGTAGTTAATTGTAATGCTGAGCTTAATTATGAATGTGTGCACATGTGGATTCCCCTTGGCAATATCTGGGTCATTTTAGGAGACAAGAAACAAGCACACTTGCCAGCAGTCAGGCTATTCACACACCACATTTGCCCTCATTCAACTATGTTGCCGTCAATGCCAGACAAAGCCATCTGCCACTCTGCCCTGTGCAGTGCCCAGCTAATGCAGACTTGGTGCAGGCTTATCATTTATTCCCAGACTGTAAGGGAGCTTCTGTTTTATAAATTTCAATTTCTGCAACCATTTCGTGTAGTGTGTCAAATATAATTTGTATTTTTTATTTTGTTTTCAATGGCAATCTGGCAACAAGCATAGTGTTTCTTGAAGGAGCGGTACAGGGATGGGTTTAGATGTGATCAGTGTTTGTCGCATTTCTGTGCAAAACTGAACCTCAGGACATAATGTGTGTTATCAGACAGAAGCCTGTGGCTCGCATTTCAAACATTTCTAAGTCACACTGGCTACACGACGGGAACAGTGTCTATCTTTCTCCACCACCACCCCATCTCCATTTCTCTTTTTTTATTCCACTTGAGAAAAACACTAATGATTTCATCTTATCCAACTCCGATCATGCCCCGCTATCACACCTGATAGATTGAACCTTGATGCTTTTAGATCTGTGCCTCTTTGATTGATAGCTATCAACGCAGCAGCAAAGATGTTTTCTGTGTGAAAGGAGAGATTTTCAGAAGATTTTAAGGCTTTATTGGCAAGATTATCACTGTATGTATCTAAATATGGCCAGGAGGCACAACTGGGGGTAAAGTAACAGAATATAGAAAGCTAGATTTAAAAACACAGTAATTAATATTTTCAGCGGTTCGTTTAATCTTTATTCATGTGCACTGTAGAGGTCAATTTCATCAACAGAAAGCTAATCTGCAATAATTCTGATAGTCAGTTAATCAAATACTTAGAAGTCAGTGGCTGAATCTTCTCAAGTATGAATATTTTGGTTAGCTGAATGCCTTTGGTAAAACAAGCTACTGAACATCAACCTGGGAAAACTGTTACATGCAACTGTCATTAACTGTCTAAACAATTAATCTATGAATCTAGAAAATAATCACCATGGCCTGTTAAAATGCCTGTTAGTTGCAGCTGTTTTTTTTGTTTTTGTTTTTAAAAAACTACAATACCGCCATCACTGAAACTCTATATTTCAAACACAATTTAAGATTTTAAGATGTTGTGTATGTATTCTTTTATTTGGCTCCTGTGGTTTGCCCTCACATCGTGTGAGAAGTTTGATATGCAGAACTGCTGAACATGGTCTGTCATACCTTATGTGTTAACAGGTATTTACCAATATATGGTTAGAGTAAGAAAACAGCCCAAACAGCTCTCCATGCATGCTGGTTTGTGACTGAGAATCCCAAAATACTTTGTTGTTGTGTTCAATACTGTTATGTTACCTTTGTATAAATCAAAATCCAACACGGCAGTATGAGATTAGCTTTGGTCTGGTGTCAGGCATGGATGATTTTGTTCTTAAAAATAAATTAAAACCAGCAGAGAAGAACAAATGGGCATACAGTGCAGAATGAACAACAGCTGATCAAAGAGAAAAAATATATAACATACACACACAAACAGTTTGTTTTTTCATCTTTTCTTAAGGTTGTTCAATAATGAGTCTCACTAGCAGCATGCCAACATGAAACACGAGGTACCCAGTAGTCAATATATTGTATCCACATTGGTTAAACAAAAGGTCTCAAAAAAATAAACTTTTCATAGACATTCTGTAAAATGCCTGATGTGGAAAATAAATGGAAAATAGTTCAACTTGTCTGTGGATTATTAATTGGTGGATAAGCAGCATTCTTGAATTCTGTCCAATATTGTGTATTTGTCAGAACAATATAAAAATATACTTTAAGATTTCCTATACTTTGTTGGAGCTAAAAGATTTCTGAGCAGTTAAACTGGCAAAAGTAAAAAAATCACACTCAATTCACATTACTGTATTCCTTCATCGACACGTGTACACACTCACACACACGAGCTAGGGATAACAGCTGAGCAGGCAGATGTCCAGACAGCTGTGGATACAAAAACTGTTTTGACGACTCTTTCTTTTAAACCAAGCCAGATTTGAGACCCCGGAATAAAGTCTTTTAAGATTGAATACAATGATGATTAAGAAAAAATATTGACATTCATCTGTCTTGGCTTCAGGTTAGAGCTCTCCATTTCTGTGCAACTAACAATTCCTGCCAACAAACAAGTGCTCCTGAAAGTAGATTTTTCAAAATGCACATAATTCCACTTGGCTGGAAAATGGGTCATTTCCCCAACTGCTGGATCTTACCTTTGAGTGAGCCAATTTGCCAGTTTCAATTATTAAAAGGCAGCACCTGGCTCCTTTCAAATTTCAGTGGCTCAGATGGTTGCGCGAACAGCCTCACGGAGACTAAATCTACTCTGTGTGCAGATTTTTAAAGTAACAGCCATCGAAATGAAAAGATGTTGGCATGATACAGGATTCAACGAGGAGTGATGCAAACACACCTCATCTGGTGAGATATCTACTCACTATCCAGCCGTCCCCTATCCCTTTTCCTTATGAAACCCTGATTGAGTAATTGGCTTTCTCTTGGCATGGAGTTGTCCAATCTAAATGGTAATTTGGAAGGCTCTCCTCTCGTCACCGGTGGTAATGCTTGTTTACTGGAAGACTCTGTACGAAAATTAGAGTTGTAATGAGAAGGTAGGGATTCTGTCTTTGACTGTTACGAGACAATACATGTCAAAGTGAGAATCTGGTCTAGAGCGCTTCATGTGATAAACTACATATTGTCTGAGAAACAGCATTTGTGATCCCAGAAAAAAAAAGAAAGATAGCCTAAATTATAATACTTCAATATGTAATTCAGTTTATCAATGAAACCTTTTCTGAGCGTGTATTTTCTCTCCTTGTTTACCTGAGTTTTCCACAGGTGCTCTGGTTTGATCTCACATTCAAAACACATGCAAGGTAGATGTATTGGAGTCTCTTAAATGTCCAGAGGTATACGTTTTCATTCTTTCTGTAGCTTTGATGGATGTGACCTGTACTTCTAGGATAAGAGCCAGCTACCTTAAACTTAAATAGAACTAATGGAACAGAGCAAGACAATAAATCAATTTGTTGGGTCAACAAAAAAAAAAAAAACCCAGACGATTTCTCTTCAGATTACAGATTCTGTCTGGTGTATCATTGTGTTTCACTGAAAATGCTGCACAAACAACGTTTAGTTTTAAGCAAACAGTTATTTGACAATACTGCCAATTATCGCAACCTTTTCTTACTTGCAAACACAGAAGTACGTCAGTATGTCTTTCTGTCTGTCGAGGAAATAAATAGCAGGTCTAAATTTTGTCTGTCATGTAAAAGTATTCAAGTCAAATGCACGGTCATCTGTGAAAAATAGTTTTCTGTCATGTCCTCTGCTTCATTATTTATTGTTTTCTGACCTTGCAAGGTTGCACGGCAGCATATCTAGGATGGAAATGGCAGAAGGGTCCATTTTTGTAAAGCCTTCTAAAGGTCAATTTTAGAACTCATTTATATTAGTAAGTTGAATAATCCTGCAAACCCTGGAAAAGGATTAAGAGAGTTGCATGCGGGGCATTAAAGGAAAAATAATTTTCAATACATACAAAAAGATTGTCGCAGGTACCTAATCTGCCACAATCACAACAGGATTTCATGGCCACAGTCCTCGCAAAAAAAGCTTTTAGTTGGTATTATTTAAAGGGATTAATAAGGTTGCACTCAATTAGTACACGTGATAATAAAGCCACTGCTGCCAAAAGTGAATGAACCATTTTGGGTTTATTATTGGGCTTTTATTTCTAAGATCCACATCTGCAAAGCCTCCATGATAATCCAGTTTACATGGCTATCAAGACAGACAGACAGCTTTTATTTACAAAGATTATTGGGTTAAGACTCCAGTTTAACTGAAACATCTGATGGTTTGCACACACTTACAGAATAGTGGTCAGATTTTATGTCTTCAGAAAAAAAAAAACCTATTTTGTCCGGTTATAATTTATAAGTCTTGTATTGGTTGTCCATTATTTAATCATTGTAACTGTAGTGGATCAACATGCTTCATGGTGCTGTGTTTTTAAATTTAGAAGCTGTCCTGGAGACTTGAAATGTCTGGATGGATTTAATCAACTGAAGGGGAAGTATTTCTGAATGACAGACACCAGGAACAATAACTCTGTAAAGTCAATGTAGATTGTTGATTGGCGTGAAGGGAAAAAAAATGGAGGAAGAAAACTTTTTCTCAGCAGATCCTGGGCGTATTGAAGAGATTAAAGTTATTAAAGAACCAAAAGTTATTTTTCCTCCATTATTTCATGAGTCCTTTCAGACAGCTTTCTGACTTTGAATTAAAGAATACGCCTTATTATCAATGCACGACTAAGACCCAAGCAGCATCTCTGTTTAAGAAGCCCATACAGTATCAGCTGGCGAGCTTCAAGTGATTTCCTGACAGGTCAGTGAAAATGAGAGAGAAAAAAAAAAAAAGACTGAACAAAGAAAATGACTTTGGGAAGAGTACCTGTGGATGACAGCATAGATGAAAAATGGCCCATTTTGAAAATTTAATCTCAAAAGTATGATTGCTCATAAACACACAGAGTACCCATGAAACGGGATATAATTCATCATTTGGTCAAATTACCGAGTGCTGTATGTCCTTTCATACTGAAATTCAGTTAGCATCTTTAAACCCAGCACTCTAATCAAAAAGATCAATACAAGTTTTATGAGACTGCAAAAAGGATGCAAGAAAGAATTGCCCAACACTGTCAAGTACTAAAATAAAATCATTAAATGACAATTACAGAATCGTCACAAAGAATCCTACATGCAAAGCAGTTACAGTTTGAGGGAGACACGAGCTCCCACGCTCAACCCAGAGCCAGTAACACAGGAGTCATGTTTAATTCAGGAAACCTGGCCTCAGGTATGAGTAAACTCACAGCTGCACTCTCCCACCACTTTCTTTCCTCTTGTCATATTTTATTGATCTACAGCTCAGATTACATTGCCATGATATATTTGAGGGCAGAGGCATTATCTCCAAAACAACTGTTAGTATCTGAGGCAAAAATCCCAAATGATCCAGCACTAAGCCCCCCCTTTTCCATAATCCATATGAATTACAATGCCCTCAACCCAGATTCTGTATGCCGACCTAAAGCCATCAGCCTATGCATAATTGTTGGCTACACATGCTGTACATTACCCACAATGGTCTTTAAATAATGCAAAAACTGAAGGCCATTATGAATCTATTTCTCATTGATTTCCCATTGAAGACTGAGAAATATGGCCGGGTCCATTAATCACTGCATACATTTTGCCACAGTCAGATGAGTTAATCTTATTTCTGCCACTGACAGGTGGCTTTTCTGTGAAAGGTTGTATGACATCAGTAAACATGAGGAATGAGATCTGCTTTTGTACAGACGTCTGTAGAGCTCTGCATATTTTTCTATAGATAAGAGGCTAAAGCTAATGTAGAGACTGACTAGGAGTGACCTTGGGAAACAAACAATATACCTACACATTATGTCAGACATGCAAACATCCCATTGGATCCCGAAGGCCCATTGTGCTGAAGGCCTGTTGATCTAAAAATACACACTTTGGTATTTAAATTCAATTAGATGGCATTGAATCAGAATTCAATCAGAATCTAGACCACTCTCTTTATAATAATAATATTTAGAGAGATTACCACCGGTTACTTGGGACCATTTCACAACTTTAATGTTTATTATTGCTACCATTTCGAAAAAGGTCACCTGACTTTCTCCTTTCCTGCCCATCCAAGTAGTGCACTAAGATATTGTGGTATAAAACTCCAAGGAGAGTGTATTTTTGGAAAAACGGGTCTTTGGAACAGTGGGTTTTTGGTAGAACAAGGTGTAGGACAAAGGGACATTGTTCTAACTATTGGGGTTGGTAAATAATGGCTGTTGGAACAGTGAGCAGTCCCCTGTCAGGCTGGGAGTTGGTCGAAAGGTTGTAACTGAAGAGAGGCAGTTGCATTGTCTTGCTCACATATCAGCAGCCATAAGCTGCAATGCAAGTTTCACGAGCATGTTCAATATTTTCTTCTTACGACATCATCAGATCTGATCTGTGCCACGTAGTGCAAGCAGTTGTTCCTGATGATCTGTTATCCTGCTCATAGTTCAATAGTCAAAAAAATAAACTACATCCAGACCTTCTGGCCTCAATGTTACCAACCACAGGATCATGAAGACGAAGAGGGGGAAGCTTGGCGGGCACAAGGGAACATCCATTTTATCCACATTATCTTATGATCAAGTTGGATGTGGAAATTATCCAGTTAGTGTGTTTAATTTGGGTTGTTCTGAGGGAGTTCGATGCCCTACTTTGAATAAATACTGTTCTAGTGAATCAAATGGCGGAAGGCAACTTCTGCAATTGTGCCCAGTGTCTCCTGCAGACCTGTGGTATGAGAGAACTGCAAAGACGGGTTGGATGTCTGTGGGTTTGATGTTATGACGGTATGATTGATTTTTATACACACTAGAATGGGATAAAATTCCAAACGAAATGGGCTTTTGATGAGAGGTTTTTCCACCCCCACCCCACCCCCATTCTTCCACCTCTGGATTAAGCTGACATGGCAAATGATCAACTAAGGTTTCAGTCTCTCGTAGCTCTGAAGCTGGCAGCTTTGATCTGCATGAATCTTCAACAAGGCAATAGTTTTCACGGTGCTCTCTAAGTAGTAATATTAAGTATGAGTGTTGCAGAAAAAAAAAGCCTTTTTAGTGCTGAATGGAACTATCCATTCATGTATTTGTATTGGTCATATCTTGTTTCCCTTCTGTTTCCTTTCATAGGAACAATACTCAACCAAGACAAAATAGACAATGTGGTCAAAATAATATTAAAGTTTCTGGCATTTAAACCTCAGGAATATAAAGATAGAAACCAGATACCTAATTTGTTCAGTGCTGTATTGTTGTTCCAATAGCTTGGTAACCACAAGGCCATATAAAATCATTTGGAACTACAGTGTGTGGCATAATTAACACAGCAATATAAGCTAAGTTAATACAATTCAAAAAATTGACATACTGTACATCATAAAAAAAGTTTGATAAAATGTCAAAATGTGTCAAATATGCAGAAAACGCTGTTAAAACACAGTTACAGTCAGATTCCAGCACAGGGATGTGAAAACTGGCTTCTGATTGTCAGAATTTTGTGTTTGTGTTGAACAGATAATCACATTTCATCCCACAGGCTTGGTTTTACAATTCAGTACACAGCCTCATTCCTCAGTTTGTGCTGTGAAGGGTGGGGGAATGATTTATCGTGTGAAGCACTTTGTGTTACATTTTGTTTATATGAAAAGTACCATATAAATAAAGTCCGATTGATGAAATGTATTTTCTAAATCATCTATCATACCACGGAAACTGAAACCCCCAAAGAACAAAAAAAATGTCTGTTGAATATTGTAGATTCACCATTTAATCATAACACTGCTCAGCCTAATGGTGAAAATCTCTTTTAAGCGCAGTAAGTGGCCCAATTTCTATTAATTCAGACAGAAGCATTACATACCAGTAAAGCCTGATTGTAATTACCACTTTAGCCACTTAGCTAAATTTCTTAAAATGACTTCTGTTAATACAAGAAACCATAATTCTTTCTTGGACAAAAGCAAGAGTTGCTCATCTTTCACCTGAATTTTTTTTACTCCAATGACTTCTATGCGTATGCTTACAAGTCATAACTCAAAAGCAACATGAACACATATCAGCAGCAGCCTTTTGTAAGCCTAGTGTTTGACCTTTGCATAATGAGGACAATATCTGTAGGTGGCCCTCCAATTCCTGCCATCCCGCTGTGAAGCTCTCAATCCACACACATCTAGAGCGAGTTTTAACACTTTAACAAAACTTGCCTTCTCTCTGGTCACTGAGTCATACCCGAGGATTCCCCAAAGACTTTCTTTGCCATCAGTGACATTGGTCAATCGTGTTAGGCTCGGTGATCTGCTTCCATGGCAATATTCTGACCTGAGCGCTGAGACACCTGCTGGCAGTCTATACAGTAACCGGTAATGAGAAGAGAAAAGAGTCGAAGATGAGAGAGAGAGAGGAGAGCAGAGGGAAGGGGAGAGAAGCAAGGACAGGAGGAGATGAGTACAACAGACAAGAGAGAGCCGCAAGAAACAGGAAAGAGGAGGGTAAAAAGAACAAACGCCAAAAGGGAGTGTTTATCTGGATGTCACACAGGGGAAAAGGATGGGAAGCTGTGATTAGAAAGACAAATCACTTCATTCACAAAACATGAGCTTTACAGAGATGCACACCCAGCCAGCAAAGTGCCATGGAAGTGAATTTGGAATGCCAGCTTTGACTGTTTGAGATAATGATGTATAAAACAGTCACAATGCTTGTTGTTACAGACTCAAAGAAACCACTGGAATAAGTAACGTCCTGCCCACAGGACTCTCAAAACAAACAGCACATTCATTTTGTATTTGAACATAAACAAGTGGCCCTTATTGGTTAGTCTCCAAATAATTTAATCAATATAACTTATAGAAACACTCATGTGCATAAATATACACTGTAAGGGAAAAAAAACACTCCAAAAATCAATGTAGTGCACGCACAAAGGGTAATTGAATGAATCCAAGGGCATCAATCAAGATGGCTTCTGTGTGAGGACACAAGTATCTAGAGAGGCTCAGATTTCCTTTCATCCCAGTTGATCCTCATATTGCTTACGGAAACAGTCTCCCACAGGAAAGAATTCCCAGGAACGCTCTTGGTACATTTTCCACACATAGGATTCCTGGGAAACACAACAGGGTGGTAATATACTTTTAGGAACTATGTCAGCTCATTGGATTAGTAAAAGAGTCTAAACACAGAGTGTCCACAGAGAATACAATTTAGATTTCAAGTTCTTCAGATGTTTGTTCCTTGAAACATTTTCCACGTTCTACCTTGCAGCTCCCTTTTTAATCTTCACCTTGGAAATATATAGCACTGAAAGTATACACACAGTATATCTAGGGAAGAGTCGCAGGACCCAACTCAATTTGGAAATAGCACCCATTTGTCCAAAAATAATTCAGACTGATAAAAAAGTTTATATTTTCTTCTTTTTATCACTTCTGCAGCATATCACATTTAAAATGCATTCTGTGCCACAGAGATAAATCCAATTTATTCCATATAAGAATGGACTTCTTATTTTTCTATTATATTATAATGTAATTTTATTTAGACTTAAACATGTCCTCATTTATTCTGATGCACAACAACAGAGGGGAGAGAAAAAGATGCAGCTATTTTGAAATTGATAATGTTTTTGCTGATTGAAAGCTCACTTCAATTAAAAAAAACAAACAAAAAAACAAAAACAAAACAAAACAATGGTTTGAGAGTAAAAAGAGAATTTGCAATCAAGGGGTATGCCCGGCCTGTATATTATCATAAAAGGTGCGTGTGGGGACTGATAGGGCTTTTGAAAGACAGTGTGAATACAGATTCTGTCTTAGTTGAAAAGGTTACACTACAGCTTTGTCATTGCCATGGCAAATGCTAAAATTAAAAGGTCACTGAGACAAGGAGGAACCATTTTTAGAGGGGTGTATGAAAGAACGTGAGATTTGGCAATGACAGTACAATTGTTTAAGAACCTTGTTCTTACTTTGCAATAAAACAGAAGAAAACTACTATACCTGCCCTGTGTGTTCGGTTTCATCCTTGTTAATAAGGTACATCAGAAAAAATCTGGAAAGGACACAGAGGAGGGATTCATGTCATAAACCTCCCATACAGACATGAATATGGAGAGATTAACAGGAAGTTTTAGTGGGTGAGATAACAGCTGTACTTTGAAAATGAGGTCAAATGCACTGATCATTCACGTTATTAAATTATAAATCACAGGGTTTCAGTCAGTAAATCTTCACCAGGTAAGCTTAAAATGTTGCAAGGACTGTTATACATATACAGACATGAGCAGGCAAGTGTTTGTAAGTCAGAGGATGCAAACACACTTCTCAGGATCCATACTAAATAGGCTCAATAAGCTCTTGCCAATGGAAATTATTGATGTGGCAACACATCACACTATTTGCAATTTGACTTAGTTAATTTAACCTCTTTATCCCATTTAGGGGCACAGCATGTCCACCAGAGCTCGCCGTCTCACTCTTTTCTGGGACTGAGCTTTAAGCTCTCCTCCAGCCTAATTTGACTTTCTCCAAGTCTTGGTTTGTGGAACGTCTCCAGGAGCTAGATGTACAAACGATGTATACGCACAAAACCCATGTGCACGCCTTTTCCCTTTTGCTTGTGAGTGTCTTGCTGAAAACCGCTGTCTTGAAACCAAATTATAAATGCAAGTGTTGAGGTTTATACCAATAACAAGCCTAAAACAAAACAGAGTAACAACACATGGTGCATCAAAGTTCGCCAGCAATGGTTTATACAGATAATAATGGTGAAGTAACCAGTTTTTGTTTTGCTTCTTCAGAGATTCAATGCTGCTGGAGCTTGCAGAACATTTACACTTCACTACATCTATAAAAAAGCAACATGAAAAAAATCTCTTTTCACATACCAAACTGAGTTTTAGGATTTGTAAAATCATTCATGGTATGAAAGTGATGTCAACTCACAGATAGTTGGCCAAGTTGTGCTCCTGCAGAGTGTGTGTCTCAAATCCATGAGGGACTTTATCAAAGTATTCACTTCCTATTCCACATATGAAACATTTGGTCTGCAGGAGGAGAGATGTCAGATATGTAATGATTCATGAAACATACAACATGAATGTCTCTAGAGTGTACTATAAAATAGAAAGAAAACTTAGTTTTAGTGATTGGTGACTCAAACACAGTATTTAGTCTGCCTACACAACAACATGGCACATTTTAGGCTGTGTGATTTTGCAAAGACATTCAAAAGAATCATCAAAATTACCTTTACCTAAAGGTATTGTGCTAGTAAAATTACATGGAGTATGTATTACAGGGCATTCCTATTTAGGGATTCAAATTATGGGAGGCTGCTGACTGCAAAATGTAACGGGGAAAAGCAGCTGTAACATTTCTGCGACAACAGTGTGATTCTGTTCTGAACTGTACCACAGCTCTTTTTTTTCATGTGATGTGTTTTTTCCATGTAAAAGCACAGTGGGAGTGAACGTAACTGTGTTCAGCAACGTCATATGTGTACCCTTTATATTTATAGAGTATCTCACTACTGTTTGTCAGATCCTCTGTGCTGCCCTGTTGCCTCAGCAGTACAGCCTTTGATTAAGCCTCTGCTGCACCTTTGGACTTGTTTGCCCGTTCTGATTAAATACACGTTGCTGATTGTCTCTTGTCGTCCTGCCTGCAGAGCCTGTTCTTGGTAGGGATATGTTCACACCTGTTGCAGAGGCATACCACTGAGGGATGCATTCATCTTGGCCACCTGGTCAGTAAAGCTACTCCACAGGCTCTGACGAAACAAGCATCACGTGTGATTCTGGTTCAGCAACTCTGTGCGATGTCATTTGTGGCATCGTAATTAAGGAGAAATGCATGTTCATTTTTTATTTCTACAGCATCTAACCGTCAATTATTATACTGTAAGCTCCAAATGAACATTCATGCGCTGACAACACTAATTGTGTCATGCATGATATTTGTTTCAGAAATGTGTGCCAGTTACACTTTTGAACTTTCTGTAATTATTACCCACTAATTATTCAGGAGAAAGAGATAATGGTATCCTCTAATTAAGGCCACTGGTATGTTTCTGGTGACACAAGCTCCCACAACAACTGAATCTATCTAATCTACTCAATCTTGTGCACACACATTCCTCTCTTCAACTAAATTACTGAAGCATCTACCCCTTTAAAAGTCTGGAGTCACAGTCTAAGTCTGAAACAGCGCTGCACATTGTACAACCTTGACAACACACAAAATATACTCATATAGCACCTTGGTGCATACATATGGTACATATCAGGAGGAGTGTTAGTGTGTGTATGTGAGAGACAAAGTGTCACATCTCACCTCCATATCCTCTTTCACCTGCTCCTGCTGGTCACGCAGTTCCCCAAAGGCATCAATTATTAAACCTGAAAAAACAACAACAACACAGGATTGTGTGTACCTGTTGTTGCCCGGGTATGCATGTGCATGGCTGTTCTCGTCTCTGAATAACACGTGTCAATGAAACTCAGTGGAATAAACAGACATTTTGTTCTTATTCCACTTCCACATGAAGAATTCATCAAATGTATTCTAGTCAAACAAGGTAAATCAAATGTATTTGTGTGATGTATATATCTTCTCAAGCTGAGCTTTAAAACCAATTCAGCGTGCGAGACTCACCCTGGATGATGGCCAGGAGGATGACAACGACGAAGAAGAAAAATGTGATGTCGAAGACAACGCGCTCAACCTCAAACTCATCTCCAGCAGGGTCCACAATCTCGTCACCAATGCCCCCACCGGCACGCACTCCCACATTCATGTGAAACATGTAGCACTGAAAGGAAATACATTGATTTATTGTGTAGTATGCATAACACCTGAGAATGAGGACACTTCTCCCTCCAAACTATTCATGCCAGACATGCAGTTTCTGAAAATACAAGAAAATGTAAAGTATGTAAGAAGGACTAGAGGATTGTTTCTCAAAAGGAGGATAACAAGAGTCCAAGGATAACACACTGTGTTGAAAATTCAAACTGAAAAACATTTGCTGCAGTTTCATGCTGGTTATTTTTTGAGAGGGCATTTAAAGACAGGCAGCATTAACATAGAATTTCACAGAACAGTCCAAGGTTTTTTAATCAATATTCTTCACTTCAGACAGCATTTCCCCACAAGGAGTTTGTCTAAGAGTATGAGGCAAGAAGAATTAAGAATTAAGTTGTCTGGCGAGGACAGTACTGTGCTTCTAAGCGACAAGGATATTTTACACAAGAGACTTGAACAATAACAACATAAAAAAATGTCTGATAAAACTTTGAAGGAATATTCAAACTTTCAAAAAGGTGTTTTTTTTTTCATACAAGTTCAAAAGACTAAAAAGTAGAGAGTGACATGTTTTTTGCTTATCTTTGGGGGGGGGAAACGGTTTCTGTGGTGGTGTAATGATGAGAAGGGATTGTAAATCACTGCTGCTGGAGTGCTGCTAAAAGTCAAGCATAAACAATAACACAGTGAGTGTGACTGAGGAATTAATGTAATATCCAGTGCCTCCCTCATGGCAGGGTTTTATTCAAATGCTATCTCTGGCTATCCGCCTGCTTGTGTGAGTGACAGTGGAGTCCACATTAGAATTAAGCAGGCAGTGGGGTGTTAACGTTGTGAATGGCCAAACAAAGAGCTATGCTGAGGCTGCTGAGGAGCTGTTTTATATCCATGTGTCCATCATTTTATGGCAAAGGAGTGGGGAGGACTCAACAATGGGGATGTCAGAATCCTCCTCTACTCCTCTCAATCTGAGAAGGTTGAAAATGAGGTGTCTGGCTGTGTTTGTACTAGAAAGATCAACATAGAGAGAGATAGAGGAGAGATATAGGTAGATAGCATTCTGCCTCTCTATATTTACATTTACTCACAGTTAGCATGTCGTTGCACTTCATGTCTTGGGTGTCCTTGTCGTCACTCTTGTTGTAAAACTTCCTGAAGAAGTTGAAGGCCACGACAGTGTAGAGATACACGACAACCGCCAACAGGCCCACAGTCAGGACCAGCTAACAGACGTGAACATACCGTAATTATAAAAAGGATAGACAGAGGCAGATGGGCTTTAATACGCTGCTTCATCTTAGAAAAGCCCCTATATAACCCTACACCGTGAAAACAAACATCACATGCGTGCAATCTGATGCTATGAACACACATTAAGACAGATGGATGGAGAGGGCTGACACACAACACAACACACACCTGTTTCCCATTGTGTGTGACAGAGGAAAGAATGGTACGAAGTGTCTTGAAGCCCATTGCGATGTCCAAAAGATGGACAGCAAAGAAGAAGTTGTTATAATGACCCAGAACAGACATGGCCATGTACCAGGCCAGGTACAAGAAGGACTGTGAGCACACACAGAAGGACACAAACACATAAAAACAGGCAATATAGATTACCAGGACAGATAGTGAGACAAATGTTGATTTTAGATAAGGCAGAATCACAGGATATTACCACCGTCACTTCTGGACCAAGTGCAATTGTATCTGACAAAATGGTAGCACAGCAGAACACGAGATTAAACAAATTAGGAATAAGTCGTAAAATATCTGATATGTTTTACACACTCTGCTCGCTCATATTACATTATCTGTTCACATGAATTGCAGGAAGTGACACCTTTATCTTGTCTTTGTAGGAACAAGAGTGCATGCACAAACAAATCAAGCAAAATCCAATAAATATTAGACACAACCAAACTTACATTGTCAGTGAATACAACTCCTACTTTCCAGACCTGGTACTTCATGTCGATGGAGTGAAATCTGAAATAAATAGCATTATCGCTCAGATACATGATGACAAGAACCTGGAAAAAGAGGTAAAAATGTCCTTGGCTAAAACCAGACCCTTGTTGCTATAGTGTCTCTTCAAAAAGAGCCTGTCTGTTATATGACTTCATTTCAGAATGTCCTGTTCTTCCTCAAGTACAACATGATGTTCTAGGACATTCTTTTGTCAGGCCACCACTGTTAGGTAACACACGCGCACAAACACACAACCCTACAAACACATATACAATATTAGAGAAATGGCTATAAATAATGGCCTGAGATATTAAGAACCTCGTCTTGAAATGTTATTTCGAGGTGTTACCAACAGGCTCCAGACAAGAGCTGGACATAACAGTAAATATGCCTCGGTGTTAATGTTCCTCTGAATTCCCATTCTCCTCTGCAAAAAAAAAAATGAATTAGAGAGCGAGAGCTATATTGATTTCCCAATCTGAACATTTTGTTTTCATATCAATGCAAACATACATGCGGCTGTCCTACAGAAGGATCCCACATTGCTATTTCTACAGCCACCTGCTCAACTGCATACGATATTAACCATCAAAGGCTTGAATTATTTATTTATTATTTATAACAATGATGTATATGCTTACATAAAAACAAGTGATTGTTTGAAGTTCTTGCTCTTTGATTTGTCAGTGTATGACAAATAGAGACGAGAAAAAAACAATTTAGAACGCTTAATTTTGTCAGTAAAAAGGCCAAATAAATGACAGTCTAGAGAGCTGCAGATCCCTTTAAGAATGCAGAATGATGAGCTGTTTTTTTGTTTGTTTTTTTTTTCTACTCACAGAGCACTCCAGGCTGTCTCTCTCTTCAGCTTTGTCCTTTCTTTTCTCTCAGAGCTGAAGTCTAAAGCAGCTTGATCTAGACCCAGGAGTTCACTGATCTTCTCGCAGCCGTAAACGTCACCATACTTATCCATCACCTGACGGGGCAAGAAGACAGATTTACATTGTGGCTACACCAACAGTCTCTTCATATACCGTAGATAAGGAATGAGGAGAGATAACAAGAGGTAACTGGCTGAATTCTTCTGCACAGTCTGTGCCAAAGTGAGAAGGCAGCTTAGTTTTACTGACAAGGTGGTGCTGCTGCTTATGATGGCATCTGGACAGGAGGATTTCTGATATGCTGATGATACAATATTTTTTATGACTAAATGGCTGATGGTAACTGGTCTGTGTAATTATTATTGACCATTATATACATAATTTGTATTGCTCTACGCTATATATTACCCTTTGCCCTTCTACTAAATTGTGTCCGTACAGTGAACCTTGGCAAGTAAATACTTACTTAATTTAAATCATATGACAGATGCAGTTTCTCCTTGTTGTGGTGCAGTGGCAGAAACTTTGTCACTTGATTTATTAACTTAAAATAAGAGCCAACAAAAGTCTAGTTTTATCACAGTGCCATTTTGTTATTATAAAAATAAGCACTTCAATGTATGGCAAGCAAGATCTACAACTCCCAAACTCAAAAGTGGATTACCAGAAGCACTTGAAGGTATTATGCCATCTATTTTACTGCAGGCTCTGATGCAATACAGAGTATTAAATGCAATGTGGCACTGGTAGACTTACTTTATATAGACCGAGTGGCCACCCAAGAGGCACAGAGCTTAAGGCAATGCAGAAGTGCTTCAAATGGTTGCTAGTCGCTCAAAAAAAAAAAAAAAAAAAAAGAGCCAATTTATCTCAATTAAAGGAAATTCAAATCAATACATTTCTTTCATAAGACATTAGGAGTTAAATAGATACTTTCAGAGGCTATTTCTATTCATTTTGTATCAGGATGCAATAAAAAAAAATGCTAAAGGGCCACTTGTATACACATACAACTCCACACTTTGGGTCACAGGATTTAACAGCCCTATAAAACTGGACCATGATTCACTGGTAATGGGCAAAATTCAGGAGGAGGAGTTTTCGTCTATATAAATAAAAAAATGGTGAAACGACCACATGGTCAGAGACTCCTACTGAGCTTTCATTCCTATCATTTAGGCCTCTCTACCTGCCCACAGAACTTGTTTGTCACTGTTGTATATATTCACCCTTGTGCTAATACCAAGACTGCTGCTTGTGTAATATATGACACAGTGGCTAAGTTAGAGAAATTGCTTCTACTTCAGTGGCTGGTCCATAAAAAATGTACCGCCTAACGTTAATTGGCCCACAAGAGGGGAGAGGACACTTGACTGGTGCTTTAGTAATATTAATAATGCTTACAAGGGTTATTCATAATGTGGTCTATCTATAAACAGAGGCTCAAATCCAGCAAGGCTGATCTAATGACTATTAAGAAGTAGAGTAAGCAGTCCGTGGAGTGCCTTAAGGGTTGTTTTGACTGTACAACATGGAATACCTTTATTGACACTTGCAGAGACCTGGAACTCTGTGATGGACTACACACAATTTCATGTTATTCCTGTAAAGACCACTGTGGTTTTTCCCAAATGATCAACCATGGGTGAAAAGGAAACTTAAAGTAGGAATGAAAAAAAAATATGGTGGCATTTTGAACAAGGGAATGTGTCTCAAATGTTAACTGAAGCTAATTAAAGATAATTAAAGTTACACAAAGCTAATTAGGCAACAACCTGACTGTCTCAGTTACCATATATGGGCAGTTTGTTGGTTGGAGTAGGCCCAGTTTTCTCAATCCGAGCACCAAGTAAACTAAAGAAATTATTATTGACTTTAGGGCTGGTAACAACACCCACCAACAAATGACAATCGATGAAGGAGGGTACTGAAGTAGTAGATGACTACAAATATGTCAGAACAATAATAGGTGCCAAACTGTCATGAAATCCAAACACAGCATCTATATTTAATGTGTAAGCCGAGACAGTTTAGAGTGGATAGACATATATTGACCCTCTTCAATCGCTCCTCTGTTGAGAGCATTTTAACATTCTGTCTTATTGCCTGGGATTTTTTATTTTGAGTGAACAATAAACTTCATGAGATAGACCTGGGAGTCCTGAGTGGGGAGGAGGGCGGGCAACTATTAGAGAGGCATTACATCTCATATTTATTGTGTTTGAGCTGGGAGACTGCATAGACGGCACAGGGTGCTATTCCTCTGAACCAACTGGGCTTGCAGATCATTTGCCTACAAATATTGCGCTGCTGAACAGACATGAAACAAAAATAACTGGACCTCTGTGTGGAAGAAACATGCAGAGCACTTTAATGATGTGGTGCTGTTGTTGTCATTGGTGATATTATATTTGTCTATTTATGTGACAATTTCTGTACGGCACAAGATGAATTTGCTAAAGCCCTCATCCATCCATCCAATATTTAGCTGAAAAGGAATATCATGGCTAATATTGTTTCATTTAACTGACTATCTTTCCCTACAATATACTATCTAAATAAAATGTTCTTAAAAAGAAAAACAAGACAAATGAGTCTTGAATCAAAGAATAATTACATCTTCATTTATAACATGAGAGGCAATCAGAATGAGGGAGCTAAAAGTGTTGCACTGTCTCTGGGGATAATAAAATCCGCTTTGGTACCTGATAGGGGAATAATTACACCTGTCATTAAATGGCTCATTAAATTTCAGTTTCTTAATGCAGTGCCACTGAGTGAAATATGCACACAACTGCATAGATAGATAAGCACCTTTGGGAGGAGATGCATAATATTTTTGTTGTTGCGCTCCTCTGATCTTACCTTCCTCTTCACAAACTTATCCCAGTAATTACTTGGAAATGATCTGAAAAAAATAAACAATATAGATATATATAAATATTAATAATTAAAGAATACATGTGATATAACTATAAACAGGTGCCAACAGTAAGCAAAATATAAAACATGTTCTCATTTGGTGGTAATATGAAATCAGCCCAGTTGATCATGTCACTATGAACATACGGTGTGTTAATGACCAGTCGGTCCCATTGCCCTTTGATGTCCTCCTCAGGGGGCTGCTCTGTCACATACAGCCCATCAAACTCCAGCCGTCGTGCCACTTCCTTCTCACGTTTGAAGATCACTAATGGTACCTGTCAATCAAATGCGTCCAAACAACGATCGCTTGACTCTTTGAATAATCTGTTTGTCTGTTAGTAGCAAAAATTGGAAGAAATTCAGATTAGCTGTATGGATATCTTGGTTAGCAATGTGCTTAATGTCAGTTCTTCTGTGGTTTTATATATAAACTGACTTGAAAAAGTGAAATTACTTCACTATAAATCTGCAAAAGCACACACTCGAGCTTGTATACCTTGAGGCAGTAGTAACCGATAATACAACAGAAGGAGATTATTGTGTGTGCTACAGCCAAGAAATGGAGCGACGGCCTCATGTATCCACTGCTCTCCTCCAGCACAAAAAAAACTGTTCCCTTGTTGTCAGCTTCAGCAGCAGAGTCCTGTTTCTCACTGTAAACAGATGGGATCACTCCTTCTCTTCTTGTGATGCAGGCAAGGATGCCACCTGAAAACACAGTAAGAAAGCGAAACAAAGAGTAACTTCACCGTTGGCAAAGCATACTTTTTTCAGGAAATGTTAGAAACATAGTATAATGCAGTTCAAATCAACAGCACCAAACTACAGCATCCGAAAAGTACAAAGAATTACATAACTCCTCTCTGACGGTCTCTGGTGTTATACTCCTAATTTAGTGATGGATGTATCTCGTTTGTAAGTCTGCAAATCAATCTATTAAAAGGCTTTTTCATTTCACTCTTGCATTAGTGGAAAAATGTGCCTCTCTGAGTCCTATGCATAATATTATTGGATCATTATTACTGAAGCATTATTGTGTATTTAGGATTTGTCTGGATTGGTCTAAGGGCTGCTAATGATGACTACTGTTGTGTGATTTATAGCCAATATTTTATGTGATGTCATATTCATTTTCTTGTATGTGATATTGTGTGATACTCTAGAGTAACTAGTAAATACGTCTGTCAGATAAATGTAATGAAGTAAAGTACAACATTTTCCTCTGAAATGTAGTACAGAATACTACAGTAAATATAGTATATAAGTGCAATACTTGAGTAAAAACTGCAATTCTGGTGTAGTATAGAACTTCACAAGCACACTCTTACCTTGTAGAAGAGGAGAATGAAGTTGATTGCAAAGGCAACGAACAGAGCCAACAAGCGCATATTATAAAAGTTCCTTGCAAAGCAATTCTGGAACAAAAGAAGGAAAAGCTTTCAAGTGTTTTCTGCCTATATATGCAAATTGAAATGCTTGTGAGTGTGTCTTTATCTGTGTTGGTATACGTATCATAAATTTCCATTACCAGCAGGCTCTTGTTATGCGTGCTTATCATCTCCCAGAGGACTGACTGCTGGTTCTCTGGTTCCTCTGACTTATTAGAACATCTCCTGGCTCTTGTCTCTGTTCTCTCCTTTCCACTTTTCTTCTCAGATTCTTTCCCCCTGCGAACGGTCCAAGCACAAAGAGAGGGAAGGTCAAAGAGCTTAATTTTGACAAGGGAATATCTTAGATGATGTAATCAACAATTGTCTCTATTTTTTTTTAGTTCCAACAGACTCAGCATGTAATATTTAGTATGTTATGAGGAAGTTAAATAATCCCTCTTTGATATACTGATAAAACAAGACACTCACTTTGCGTCTGCCGTTTTCTCATTTTCTGTTTTTCCCTCTGTGGCAGTATGGGCCTTAAGTGGCTGTCAGTGGATTCACGAGGAAATCAAAAAAATAATATGATTCAGTACATTATCAAAGCAGTACAAAATTTTTAAAAAATATGCTGAAAAACTCTTGTGAGAAATACAACACACGGAGAATCAAAGATAAGAACAGTGATGCGCAACGTCTCATATCCAAAAGTTCTCCATACCATCCCAAGATGCTTCTCAGAAAAGTCAGCAGTGGCAGTTGCTCTGGAGGTTGTGTTGAAAAGGTCAGTCAGACTGGCAGTGAGGTCTTGTGTTATAAGTCTGTATTGACTTCCCTCCTTTTTTACTTTGAGGCCGAATATGTCCGACAGTACATCCACCTCCCTGGGGGAGGTCACAGCTGCCACCTGCCCAATGTCCCGAAATTCTCTCTGGGAAGACAAACTGGCAGAGTACTTCCTCAGCCGATCCACTCCACTTGGCACCCCTGTGACCTCATCAAGAGTTGGCTCATGGATCCCACCCAACAAGTCTGATATCCTCATCCTTTTGGCTCCCTCTATGAGCCCACCACTAACAAATGCTATGTACAGTACATATATGATGCTATGAACCACAACAGAAAGACACCGTACCTGAGCCATAAAAATCAATCTGAGCAAGAAAACAGCTGACATAATGATATCCTTCAAGGTCATCTTCATCAATGTTTTCAGGTTTTTGACAGAAAGCACAGATATTAGCAATAACAGCCAATGATACATGAAAAACATCCCTTTGTTGTCCAGCTCTTCTTCTTTGCTCTTTTCCTCTCCTCCTTTTTCAGCATACCTCTCTCCAGTGTCAGAGCCAGATATCTTGGCTGCAAGCTGCATTTCAAAGATGGTGTCCTCGCAGAAATTAACAAACATCTCCATTTTCTCCTTCTCTCCACCCTCATTGACCACATCAAAAATGAACTGCCTCTTGGACTCTTTCACCTGAGGCTTCTCCCATTGCGTGCGGCTAGATTCACTGATCTCAAAGTAGACACGTTCAATGCGCTTCCCACTGCCAAGGATCTCAATACGTCCAAGATAGGGCTGGAAGTATGTCAGGACACACTCTGCCAGCTCCAGGAATGTCCTCAGTCTTGAATCGCCAGGCATGTGTTCGGACAGATTAGTAAGAAGAACAGCTATGCTGAAGCTGATGTCTTTGGCTGGCTCATGGAAGCGATCTACAAATGCCTCATAATCCAAGATTTCACTCTCATCACTTTCTGTGCAAGAGAGGAGGAAGTGAGTCTCAGCTTGAGAGAAACGCCTACAGTTCTCCATGGCTTTCTGGAAGTCCTTCCTGGAGATGCAGCCCTTACGATCGGGGTCATACTCTCTGAAGGAATCCGAGGAAGTGAGGTCTTTAAGTTTGAGGAACATGTCAAAAAACTTGAGGATCATCTCCACATTGCCTGATGATTCCACCAACATATCCACCATCTGCTTTCCAATAGTTCCGTTAACAATGTTACCTGCAGGGAAGAGAGGAAAGCAGAGAAATAAAGTTTGTTTATTACTGATAACTTGTAATCTTTTTAGGATTATAAATTGTGAAAAAAACAGCACAGAAGTGAAAATCTTGCCTTCTAACATGGAAAGCAAAAAAACCACCATGTCCTTTTGTAAATCCAAGAGCTCTTTCAGAAGCTCGATTTGCCTTGAGTCCTGTAAGAAAATATGTTTCAGCAAATGTAACTTTTCATTTCATACACATTACCAGAGGCAGAATACAATGTGTGCAATTAACAGTAAATGTTTTCTAATATTATTGCCAACAGACTTAAATGAGGCGTGCTGGGGTGGAAACTCTACAGTACAATATCATTTTACGTTTCAGCAGAACTTTAGAGGAGTCCATGGATGAATATGCTTTACCTGAGAGAGCTTCATCTGCATATGTGCAAAGACATGAAGGAATCCCACAACAGCATCCCACAGACGACTGTGAGCTAGACTTTGTTGGTTCCCAGTGCATGGGCCCTGCATGAACACACTGACAATGTGAGCTGCATCATTTAAGCAAACAGCTCATTTCGCAGAAAGACAAGTCAGCTTCCAGATAAATAATATAATATGGCAAAGAGCCAGAAGTGATGATTACACATGAAACACATTGACACAATAACATGTCATGGAAAAAGGCTGACCTGTATGTACTCAGTGAGCGTGTTGAAAACCTGTTTGGCCACTTTGATGGCCTTGGAGAAGTTGTGTTGGCCGTGTACATCAATCACATCCTTCCCTGAGTAGTACCAGTAGAAGTCACTGATTGACTCCTATGGAATAAGAAAAATGTTTATTTTCATGAGCTTAAACCATTTTAGAAAACATCAGATGAATAGAAGACTAATTATATTGTCCAAATTACATCAAAGGAAAATCTGTCTCTGTGCGCTTACCTGTACTCTCAATAAATAGTCCACAGTGGATATTATGATGTTGACAGTGGTGTTGTTGCCTGTCTGCGTTCTCAGATAATTCTGGAAATCTAAAACGTGAAGTAAGAGCACGCTGAAAAGAGCACTGCAATGAATGTCATCCTATGTAGATAATGTAGTGATCTTCTAGAGCTGAGCAGCAGTTATGAATCAGTGCTAAGCTCTCATTAGCATGATCTTGACACACCATGACACCAACATGAAAAAACAACAAAACGCGTTTCTCGTTCTTTCAATTAAGTATGTGTTCCTTTATTTTTCATAGACATCAACATTACCTAGGTGATCTCCGTGTCAGTGTGTAAGTTGAGCATAAGGGGAAATAACCTGAGTTGTGTCCTTCACAGAGCAGCTGTAGAAAACGGAACAGGTCACAGGTTATGTCTTTATCAGGCATCACCTTCTCTCCTGAGAAAAGGGCAAGAAATAAGAAGGATCAAGAGCAAGGAATAGAGTGTTACTAGAGAAAAAGGTACAAATAAAAAGAGAACATATGAAGGATTTAGAGAGGAAAGAGAAGAGAAAAACAGGCCATAACGGAGAGAGAAAGAAAAAGGGAATTTGTTGTGTGAATTTAGAGTTTAGAGGGATAACATAGGGTGAGGCTCTATGCTGTGACATGGCTTCACAGAAAGAGATTTTTTTTTGCTTTATTTCCATATGAATACGGTACCTGAGCTCTCGTCCATGGCCATGCCTAATCCCTCTGCTTTGTTCTTCCTCTCAAATGCATTCAGATCCAGAACACTGGATAGCAGAAAGACACACATAAAAAAAGGATAAAAAAAAACAAAACACGAGGCTTTGTGACATTTGACAGGACTTTTCATAGATTTTTTTCAACATTCACTCACCTACATGACAGCATAAGTCCAGCTATGCTCTGAAAGAAGCCGACATCGCGCTTCTCTCTCAGATAATCCAGCATTTTCTATCAAATAAAAGCATCAAAGAAGAGGTTGATAGATGGAGGAGTATCTCATCTGGAGCAGATATGATTAGATTAAAATGATTTATTTTTCTGTATCTCTGTGTTAAGTCGCTGTGTTCATAAGAATTTGATTTTGGATAAGGAAAAACTCCAAGAGCCCTTTGAACGAAAAGACTAATGTAGGAAGAGTCCAGGTCTTCGACATAAGTGATGGGCTCATTAAGTCAGCACATAATGTGTCACAAGGACATCTGAATTCATTAAATATATTGTCACATCTATTGTGCAGCCTACAGTAAACCACATCTTCCACAGTTCACAACTGTTTTAATATTTCTGCTGTATTTTAACTCAATATATTTTTTGATATACAGAATTATGAATGTAATTAATCAAGAAATCTGATTTAGCTGCTGCAATAATCCCTTTTCTCAGTATCACCTAATCTAATCTATATCTTCTTTATCTTTTCTCTTTAGAAAAATATTTTGTTTCATGATATTACAATTTCTAGTCCCTGCCTGAAAGGGAGAAAAGGCAATGTCAAAGACTTGTTAATATGCAAACCCATTTTTGGAAAGCCACAAAGGCAGAATTTTACCTGTTGAACAGCGGCATTTCCTCCGCTGAGAACAGCAATACCCAGCTTCAATGTAGGGGCAATCATGGAGCCCATGGCCCCTGATGGGATGTGGAATTTATCACAATCAGAGGATGTAGAGTGCTGACTCAAAAGAATAATATTACATAAAAGCTTCACTTTATCCTCAGCTACAGAGTCTGGGACTTAGCTTATCTTAACTAAGCAACATATTGACCTTCAGTAGTAGTTCAGTAGTTTAGTTTTTAACCTCTACCAACCTTTGCTGGCACTGATGGTTTGCAGGACCATCTCAGAAGCTCCTCGACGATGCAGCCTGGCCTGCTGGTACAGTAGCTTCTGTTTCTCCATCTCCTTCTCCTGAGCCACAGAAAAAAAACACAACATTTACAATAATACATTTTTGCTCACTGAACATTACTTAAATGTCAATAAAATAATATTCATCAAGAATGCATTAGAAGATGAAAAGTCAATATCAAGATCATTCACTCACTTCAAAGTTTTCAACCTCTTGTTCAACATCCTCATCGTCGTCGTCGACGCCCTCTCTGTGGCAGCTCTGGGAGATTAAATGCGCAACACAGTGTCATGATAAAACAGGATTAATTATTAAGTTAATGTAAAACAAAACAAGCAAATTTGATGACAAAAAAATGACACACACAAAGACGTGAAAGTAGAAAAAAATAAAGCAATATTAAAAGAGTTCATGTCTCTTTAGTGTTTGGAAACATGTTAGTTACCCAAAATAAGCAACCTCTGTAGCGGCGTCTACAGAGATTTTGGTCATTCTTCAAGAATGATTTAGAGTCTATTACCTTGGCCATAATAGCAGCGTAGGTCTGATAGAGACGGTCATTACCAAGCTTACTGTGAACAAGGAAGATAGACGAGATAATAATGTCAAGGCATGGACATATGCAGTATTGTTAAAAATTGCTGGTCACTAACAGGATTCAGGCCAATCTGTAGCTGATGCTCGTCACAGCACTTAAACATCATTCCCTTGATTACACAGCTACAGCCCCACCTCAATGCGTGGATCTGGAGTGTGACTATTTCACTCAAGTCTAGCAAACCTAGAATCTGGCTGATTTGATCACATCTTTGCAGTGTATCAAGTAAGAGTACTCTCCCACCAAACGGTTGATTTAATGTTGTGCTCTCAGACACCATTTGAGTTGCTGCAGGAATATCATGAGGATATCACAGCAATATCTCATAGGGATTGGTGGAGCAAATCATGGATGGATTAAAAAAAAAAAGAGAGAGAACCACAGGAATACTATAGGCTTACTGATTTAAAATGTGTTTGACAAACAGATAAGCATTTAAAAAAAAGTATTCTGCGAGTGAAGATTTTGTAATTAGTCGTGCACTATTGGAGTACTGTTGTTTTAGCAAAAACTTTATCTAAGAGAAAAACATGTTACTTGTTCCAGTAAACAACCTACAAAGAATCAAAATATCAAATTTCAGGCTTTCAAAAAAACAGTGGCTCGGGGTGTTGTTTAGTTCAGTTGGTAGAGCAGCCGCCCCATGTGTGAAGGCTCAGTCCTTGGCCTTGGCGCGGCAGCCCAGGGTTCGAATCCGACCTGTGGTTCTTTCCCGCATGTCATTCCCCATCTCTCTCTCCCCATATTTCCTGTCACTCTTCAGCTGTCTCTATACAATAAAGCTCAAAAAAGGAAAAAACAAACAATGGCTACAGGTGTTAAAATAAAAATAAAAACAAGCTTCTGACCAATTTAATATTGACTTTCCATGTGATTGGTTTGACCAGTAATAAAAGTAGACTGGTTTTTACTGCATGTGATCTTTTATAATGAACATGCACACACAGACACAGACACACACACCTCCTTTCTGTCAAGGCGCTTCGACTGAAGAGTGTAATGAGTTGTAGGAGGGGATCGATTGGTTTGGCATTGTCTTGCACGTCCTTTTCTTCCCCTCTGTCTCCTCCACACAGCTCCATCACTCCTCCCCTCTGCAGTCCAGGGAGAGAGTAAAGTCACTAATGTGTGCTCTTAAGTAACGTCACGCACTGACTATGAACAGGCTCAGGGGGGATAGTGGTGGTGAAGACCTCTGCTACATATGCACATACTGATGACAATGATGATTTAACCTGATTCAACACATTTTAAATGTTTTAAGATTTAATAAGATAATAGTACAATAGTGGATGCACAATGTTACATCAGACTTGTCAACTTGACCACAGTTAAATATTCAAGTGTGCCCTCCAGGCAGCTTTTACTCCACGTGGTAACAGCTCCATCATTCTGCCAGTCTTGTCCAAACCTTGTACCTCAGTGTGTACTAATTCTAACTTGGGTGTGAGAATGTAGCGTGTTCACACTAAAATAACAACAAAATTAATAACACTGAAATATATAATAAATATGACTTGCTTTTCCACTCAGAGCTAAATCCTCGACAAGCTTCTCCTCAAAGCTGTGGTCCTCAGCTGAGATCCAGGATTTATTGTAGCCTTGGAGGAACAGGTTGACAGCCCTGTGCCTGGGAAGGAGGAAGAAACGGTGAAGACACAACAAGACTTTTGCACTGGTTTTATTAGGAGCAGACAAATGCAAATGAGAGACAGAGACCAAAACTGTTAAACCATAAAAGTGCTTTGATTAGACCCATTCCTACTCATTCATCAAGGACTGTTATACCAATCCAAGGTGATAATTAGTGCATCCACCAGAGAGTAAAGAGTGCTAACCCACAGCTATGATTCATGAGACACAAACACCAAATTACAATTCCTATATTACCTACACAGCACACGGAGCCACAGGATTTTCATATGCTAATTGTTTGCTCCTGCATATCCCTGACATGGCCGTGCCTAATTAGGTTTAACATTACCTCTCCATCACAGCAGTGCCTCCTGCACAATGCAGAGCTGTCACTTACACATCTAAACAATCTCATAGTCCTACAGTGCTACTGTATAAGTTCATATATCATATTCACCATTTTTAATCTGCACAGTTAAAAGACATTTGTATGGCACAAAATGTGATGGTACTATGTTTCCTGGACTCATTTTATGTCTGTCAGCACAATGAAAATGAAAAATGAAATTACTGTGATTTAAAGAGAGCATCACTTAAAGGCTAACTTGTTGATTGCCCTTTATTTCTTAATTTTTCCCTCACTCTTTATTTTGAAGCTTAACTGTTAAATGCACTGGTCTATAAACACTGCTACAACAAAAGACCAAATAAAACCTACATGGCTTATCGTTAGATGATTATCACCCACTGACAAGGCTCATTCAATGCAAAATGTTCACTAATACTATATTTAAGAAGCAAATCTGAGAACTAACCCACTTTGTGGGTGCAAAGCATCCATATATCAATGATGTGTTTGTACCTGGGTAAGTTGTAGAGGGGAGCCATCCTAAGGCAGGCCACCACTGCTCGTTTCCTCTGTTTGGATAAGACTTTGTGCCACACAGGTTTTTTATTTCTCTGCGGGTGTTCCACCTGACCCAAAAACAAAGATAGATAATGTAACAAGGTAGTGCACAAGAACCTCCAAGACCTCCAAGTGGTTTCAGTCGTAGCTAGTGTGTAGTATTTCACCTTCATGTATTTGTTTTGCATCTATCATTCATTTGCACTCCAGAGAATACTTTCTTGAATGTAGAATAGTAAAAAAGTAATTAGTGTTTGGAAAAACACATTTTCTGAATAGACAGCAAATCCTAACTTTCATTATCAACAGCTCTAATCAAAAGCGTAGGACTTTATTTAGATGACAGTGCAACAGTGAGTCAGCATGCGCAATACCAAGACCCTGAAACTGAAGCAGCTAAAAGGAATCCAGCCCTCAAGGGTAGTATTTTTGAAAAATGTGCTTTACCTATTGTGACATGTAGTCAACAGTTGGTAGTATCAGTATACATTTTCAGCAGTTTGATATCTGAATGCATTGCTGTTGTTTTTATATTGCTTTAAAAGCTCACCTGGTCCAGGTAATACAACACTCGAGCTATTTCCAAAATCCTGTCTGCAGTCCTTTGGGCATCGACGATGGTCCCTAGCTGACTCTGCTGTTCTACATAAAGGTTCTCCTGCCTCAAGCAGTTTGATGCCTGTAAAGAGGAAAAAGAATGGCTCAGTTATTTCTTTTTGCTGGTATTTCAAGCATTAAATTAAAGATATTTTCAGAAATAGATTGCAGGAGAGATTCTAAATCCAGGGAAAGACATCTGAATGTATTACAATTTGCAAGTAAAGAGAATTAGCAGTCCAGAACAAGAACATTTTAACAGGGTGAAACGTGAAAAAAATGAGTGATGGAAAAAATTCATAGGCTAATAAATAACATGTATGTAAGAAACATGTTTTAGATTTTCATGCAAACCAAAAGAAATAAACCTCCTCCTCAAAAATGCGTTGTAATACAACCAATGTTCTCATTGAATTGTAAATACTTTACCTGACTCTGCAGATGTATAAGGGCATTGAAAACATGCTCTCGAATCTCATCTTCAGCGTTCTTCTGTGGAAAGCAAACAATGTCCAACATTCAATATAAAGTATATACCACAGAGACACCTTCACTATGATCATACCACACTGCAGATTATGAAACAAATTACACAAATACACTCAGTACATTTACATCTTAAGAGGGTTTTTCATCATGAGGACTACATTAATGCTGGTGTTGTCCACATTCCCAACCAACCTGAGTGAAGCCGTTCTTAGCCAACATGATAAGGCTCTGGTCGACTGGAAAACAAACCCTGAGCCCCACAGGGAGCAGTTTCTTCATGGAAGCCACAATGAGAGAGGTGTGTGTGGAATAACGATCTCCCTTCCTCTTCATCCTCCTCTTCTCATGGTCGAACTGAGTATTGAAAAGTCATGAACATAAACAAACTTCTTTGAGACTGAGAACTGACAGCTGTGATTACCACAGAACTACTAACAGTGTCTACATCAGTGTAACGATGTCAGAAGATATGTGGCTGACCTTAAACATTTTGTCGTTGTTGACCAAGAAAGCCAAGTTGTTAATTTCATTTTGGACCACATAGTTTTGTTCCTCCCATTTGAAATTCTGTTGCAGCAAGCACAGATGAATATAAATTGCATATTTTATAGTGCAATTTCCACTTGGATAGTATTGACATGAGAAGAATGCATAAAAACTATTATGAGTCATCCTCACATGAGATTTAGCCCAGAATATAAAGACCTCTGCCACCATGCTAAACAGATGCTCGGCATCAGGGTTCGGCTCCATCAGCCAGATGGCTCTGAGACAAGATAGACCAAAACAGAACACATTATAATCACAAAATTTATTCATGTTAAAGTCATATTATGCCTCAAATAATAACTAAACTAACCACTCAATACCATGTACGTTACCCTTTTTGTATCTTCAAAAATATATAATAATGAGTTACTACTTTACTACTACAATTTATGAATAGTTTAAATAAATTATTTTTCTCAGTGTTTGACCATTTTAACATGGAAAGGTTTCTGGAGAACTTCAGAGGCCAGATATATACTGGTGGGGTAATCTCTATATAAAATATGGTCAAATAAAGTTTCACTTTCTGTTGAGTCTATAATTACTTCAGATTTCCACTATAGCTTTGGGAAATAAGCAAATAATCTTGCTTCTCCACACCTAAGCTCCTTGGCAGCAAGTCTTACCGATTGGAATCCACAAATGGGATGAGGAGGGGGTAGAAGGCATAGAGGTCTCGCACCAGTACAGTAAACTTTTCCTGCATCTGTAACTCTGCTTCAGAGGTATCACATGCTTCTGCTTTCATCTGTTCCTCCTCTAGCAGGACACATTCTGCCCTCTTCCTCAACTTCTCCATCACTGGCAGGAAGTGGCTCTTTAAAAGCCTAGAGTGAGCTTTGCATATGATAGGCTGAGAAAAAACTGACAGAAATGACAACTTTTAGTAGTGGGGAAAAAAGAAAATGAAAGCCATAAATCCACCTCAGGATTGTATATGACCAAAATACCTGCCAGCTGTTTCATCCATTCACCCTGGCTAGCACCCACATGGTTGTGGATGATACGGAGGATGTGGCCAAGAAGGTCACTGGCATGCTGGGGAATGACAGAAGTGCAGTTTGGGCTGTCCAGGTGGCCCTCAGGGCCCCAGTACCACCAAAGGGATATGTAGCTACACAGCATGGGCAAAGTGACCTCCGTGACATGGATGTACTGGGCTTGGTGAGCTCCAGCACCAGCACCTGCCAACTCCTCTACTTCCTCCAGAGCCTGTTCCAGAGAAGGCAGGAGGGGACACATGTTCTCTACCTGATCTGGCAGCCCCACGTCTAAATGAAACAGATATGGAAAAAAAAGTCTGAGAGCACACAGGGTCAAGATGTGGGGGTTCGAGCTACTCAAGGAGACTAAGATTAGATGGACAAAATTCACAATAACACTGTATACAGAGTGTTGGCTTATTACCTTCTCTCTCAGTAGCACTCATGGTGTTGTAGATAGAGAAGGTGTTGTTTTGGTTTAGGGCTGGCTCCAGGAAGCATACAGGAAAAGTCCCAGTCAGGGCTGCAAGACAAGCACCTGCTGCTGGCCTCTGCCTGTATGAATGTGTTAGTTAGGACATAGGCATGGGACTGACAAACCTCATCTAACTCTTTGGGGTAGGATTGCTAATGCAGGTTTACTTGCTTTCTTTTGTATCTCAGGTCTAAACATTTACCTGTATCTTAGCTTGGCCTTTATATATTTATAACATACTTATAAGAGCCATCGATAATGAGTAATCAATGTATTTCATAATTTCTATAATTTCATGATCAAGTATTTCATGTACAGTATGGACAAATCCATTTAGGTAAGAAGTACTGTTTATTTAATAGAGGGGCATTAAATGGATAAGAATACATGATTAAAAAGAAAAATTTTCATTAGCACTCTAAAACCAAATAGCAATATAAGCAGTACCCCTCCATGTAGATGCTGCTACTGGTGCCAAGAGAGTAGAGGCTGTTGAGGATCCTGTAACAGGACACCTGGATACTCCCCACTGGAAAGACAAGGTGACGCCATTAAAGTTGAGAACCTTGTAATGTTTCTTTAAGATACAGCCATGCACATGGAGTAGAAAAGCTAATAAAATGCAATCAAAGTTAGATGAACTAGCTGGATGGCTGCTGATTCAAGTAATGAATGATTTCTGGAAGGTCAGGATATTAGTGAGGGAGACAATATGCTCCTGCTGCTCTGTGGCCATGACTGAGACACTTAATGAGAGCTGGTTTCAAAGATGTGGAAGGCAGAAAGGTAGAAAGTTGAAAGTCCCCAAGTGATTTCAGGGGTGTGGAAACCAGCTGTTCATCCTGCTTCATAACATACGGAGGGAAACGAATGAGACTACTGCTAACACAAGGTGGTGGTTTTAATCTTACTACTCTTGTGAGATGAAACAGGAAAGTATGTTAACAGGTTACATTTTTTTAACTGTGTATATTACTAACATGCATTGTATAATAATTTGAGACATTCATCCTTCACAGTGGCCTACATCAAGGTAGCTCTTACCCAGGAGGTCCCATCCATAGTTTTGGATTCCAAGATGCTGGAAGAGGGAAGTGAGGGTGGGGAGAAGAATGGAGGTCGTGTAACTGAGGACTTTGGCCACTCCTCTAGCCTGTTGACTCCTACTCTGAGGCAGACAGACCAAGGTCACAGAGAGGTTTTCCACGGTAATCTCCAGATCAGCTGCAGCTGCCTCGAAGAACGAATGCAGGGATGCTTGGATAGATTCTGGGGCTGACTTCATCAAGGTCCTAAGGCCAATGGGCAAAAAAAAAAACATTTTGTCACAAGCAAATATTTCTGGATGTACATGTATATGCAGAATTACGTGTTATCTTCAAAAATAAATAATGCAAAAGGAAATGTTAAATGTTTAAAAAAGTGTTACAGCTTTCAGTAAACTATACCAAAACCAGTTAAGTGGACTAAATCAGTTGCCAGACAAGCCGATGACATCAAACTCTGCAGAGCCAATAGCCAATAACTACTTTTAGCATCATGATTCAGGGGCATTGTCTTCAGGGAGTAAAAGTGATATCAACCACAATTAGATAGCATCAGTGTGTCAGTGGCTCAATTACACCGGTCATCTCATCCTCAGACATGGTGGTGTGACACTAATGTTACCGCAGGCAGAGCGAGGAGATCGATTTAGGCAGAGTGTGACAGTAGTGCCATCTAGCTACCTGGCATCCAGAGCCTGAGCCAAAACATGGAGGCAGCTTGCAACTGAGGAGGCGTCATTTCCTATAAAAAAACAAACAAAAACAAAACACACACACACGCACATTAAATACAAAATGGCAGCAAACATGCCCAGGCAAAAGCATGTGCAACCATAGAACATGCATAAACACACAAGGAATTTAATCATAACATTATATATCATAGAAAACAGAAAGCAGCAGAGAAAGAAACAAAAATAAAACATTTAACATCACACAGACACAATCATGGACAACTAAAGAGCAAAATGAAGAAAGTGCAGCAAATTAATGTCTGAAAAGATTTATTTCCACACCATCCTTACCAAAGAATGAGATCCTGTGTCTTACAAGAGCTGCAAGCTTACAAAAGAGGCTGGGTGTGAAGAGAAAAGACAAGTGAAGTAATGAGAAGAGGGGAGTGTTAAAAGTAATTATGTCTAGGGAACTGTCTCATAACAATAGGATGTTCAAGAGCATAGGGACATTTTAAAATACTGCTGGTGTAATCAACATACTGTATGCTTTGTTAGGGGTGACACATACCTTGCAATCATCTCCTTTTCCTTTTTTAAGGCATGGCTCCTATTACCACTTGAGCAGAGAGAAGTGGATAGGAAATACAGACGGTGGTTCTTCACATATTGTTCCAAAAGAGGAAGGATAACCTGTTGATCCAAGTAATAATGAATGGTCACTTCATTGATCAACATGTACTACCATATAAAAGTAATCTGACTTTTTAAATAAATATAATAGATAACACTTGTGATCATGACTAGAACTTCAAAACAGTTCTCAGGGTCTGAGCAGTGACTGCCTGTTTAACATACGTTTGTAGTGATAGACCCAACAATGACCTGTGGGGAAAAGAGGTTATACGTTTTGCATGACTTATGAAGCACTGGCAATTCACAGACAGGCAGATGGACAGCCAGACAGACAGAGCATGGTTGTGTGTGTGTGCGTGTGTGTGTGCAGTTGTGAGGGAGGTGTAGGGATCTGAGGCATGACTGTTCACGGTCTTGGCTGACTGAGTCTGACTCAGGGGGTTCCATCAATGAAAAATAAACCCTTTTCATTCGCTGCCTCCTCAGAAGCAGAACTGTGTGGGAAGCTTTAATCAATGTCCTGATGGCAATCGGCACACCCACATTGATTTCCAAAATGGTTAAATAAATTACGTAGCCACAAAGGGCTTTACTTAGAGGGGTTGCCCACGGCAACCATCTAACAAAACTAATTATATGACGTAAATGAAATAAGAAAAAAAAAAAAAAAGCTGAGGAGGGGAAATAAAATGGCATTGGAATAATTGGAGGGGGATCCCATATTAGACAGTAAATTTCAACTATGTTTAGATATGCATTGATCTGAGGCAAACCTTGGGAAAAAAATGTATAGGTTGCTGCTGTGGAGCTCTCTCCCCTTTGGACGTCTGTCCTCTGGCTTGCAACACTTCTGGAAAGAAAAACGCAATGATATACTGAATCCTACACAATCAAAGTACATAAGGGTAAAAAACATTGTAATTAAATGTTATTTACATTCTAATAATTAAAGTGTATACAATAGTTTTTCTAAAGTGTTTCTAAAATTAGTTTTCACATAAGAAAGACAGCTGAATGTAGACTAAAGAGGACGTTGGTCATTGTTACAGTATCAGGTACATACTGTACTCATACCTTTGGGATGTATAATGCCGATGTCATTTTATGTGTTTTATTTTACATCTATTATTTTGTTTGTGGTTCAACACTATAATGTTACCCAGTTCCAACATGTGCTCTTGGGCATCCTCAGTGTGAGACAGCAGCTGTTGAAGAAGAGTGTAGCCAAAGCAGTTGACTATGGCTGGAAAGTCCATCTCCACTGTTTTCCGATCTCTGCAGAGGAGATGAAATAAAACAGTAATGAAACACTGCTGCTTGAAAAGACATTGCTCTCTAAGCTTAAACACTGTAGAATCTGAACGAGGCTTGGGCCGATGTAAACATTTTCAGGCAAAACCAACGCCTAGTACATCAACCAGCAGCTCCATGCCCGTATCCAAATATGGTCACCAAAATGACAGTGCCAATAATACCAAACGGTGACCACCTCGTACATACTGTACTGTACTGTACTGTACGTACGTCACACTGCACTTTTGCATTGATAAGATTGTTCTGTACTCACCTCCACACAGTGTAGCCATTAAGATGAAGAAACTTGAGGACATCCTGGGCTTTTTCTCTGAATTTGGTCTTCTCCTTGGCAGTCAGGGTATCATAGGGTACAAGCATTGAATGGCCACCCCCTCCTGAGAACAAAAATGGTTCAAATTTATTGCAATTTATTGCAAGCAAGAGGGCTTGAGGAAAAAAAATAGAATAGCTGTTGACGCCATTATACACCTTTACTCTCAAGTTCGAATTTCTTCCTCTTAGCCCAGGCATTGTGGTAGTTTTCAGCCAACTGTTCAGCCATGCCCTATAGAAAAGAAAAAACAAAGAAGCTTAAAATCTATTTTCAGCTGTCTGGTACATGGGTTTGAGTTTTTAATTAATTTTGTGACTACACAGATGGAGATGCAGGTCAAGTTTAAATAATGGCCAACCACATCAGCTCTGACAGTTATCCTAATGGTCCAGAAGATTCCAGGCCCAACAAGGAAAATACTTTTGTCAAGAAAATGTATCAAGGAAAATGATTCCTGCACTATAAATATGTACTAAATAAACTTTTTGAAATTTGTGTCAGACAAATGTGTGTTTTAGAAAACAATTATGTCTTTGAATTTACTCTGTATTAACTTAAGCCACTTGCATGACTAAGTAATTTGACAACTCTCGATAATAATCCTGTTTATATGCAAGAAAATATCATTTGGGTTATTCAGACGTGCAACACAAAGTGAATACCCCTTTGCCTTATACTGGTAACAGGCCAACATTGCCACCGCTGCAGTGAGACAGGATTAAAGGAGAAGCAAAACAGTGCCTACTTTAATGGTGTATAAATCAGAAAAAAACTGAATTACTGACACACTGATCCCATGATAAGGTGATGCTGCTCATGTCCATAGGTTTGGGGCTGAATGTTGATGCTCCTTCAAAAGACAGCTAGAACAGATTACAAATGACTGATTATTAATTAAAAAAACATGTAAAAAGGAGAAGTTTAGCTGTGAATGAGATTACTTTTTCTGGACATACCTGTCCAGACTGAGAGACTCTACGTGTACAGGTATGTGTGCCAAATGGGTCTCCTTCTTTGGTCCTCTCTATGGTCCATCCAAAAGCCAGCATACTCTTTATTGTCTCTTTAATAGCCCAGCGGTATGCCTCCTTCTCCTGGAAGACTCAGAAAAATAGATAAACCTTCATGTAAACTTGAAATTAGCAGGTCATCAAGGGACAGCTGAAGAATAAAATATGCTTGAACTATTTTGACATTTTAAAAAGTTGTGTTACCCACTCCATCCACCAAAGACTAAAACTGAGGCTTTTTAATCTTTTATATTACATACACCACATTTGGTATGCAAAGGCCTCTGGGATTTGTCAGTTCACTGCTTTCTTTGTCGAAGTACATTCACTCTCTCACTCACACACACACACACACACACACACACACACACACACACTAAAACTGACTTCTTAGACTACCTTCTCAGCCAGAGCCCTGTATGGCTTGAGGAGAGGGTGAACCTTGGTGTTCTCACAAAGCTGTTCCCCATGAACCCAGCCATTGGCAAACTATCAGAGATAACAAACACACTGATTAAAAATCATACATAATATTAGATAATATGCAGATGTCAACATATTACACAAACGGATATTCTGACACTGTAAAGCAGAGAAATTATTACCCATAACAATGTGACACATACTTTACAGTTAGTTTTAATGAAAATAAAACTGTTTTCTGATATTATAACTATGTGGTCAGGGTTTGGTTAGGTTTGGATAGGGTGTGTTCACGTGTTTTCATATACCCTAGAGATCATCTTTTAAGCACTCACAGACAAAGCGAAACAGTTGAAATGTTACATTGGAATGTCCAAATAATGTGTAAGCAAAGTGTCTTACAAATTATATTATGAATTATTGTTAAGTGGTTCAGTCCTGACCAGGATATCATACTTCATCTCTACTTTGTCGCTAGGCCATATAGGAGGAATAATAATTGTGACAGTACCTTGTCCAGTGACCACTTCTCGTGAGTATGCTCTGCGTACTTGTTCACTACAAACTCCAGTCTCTCCGGCACTAACACGCTAGTGCAGGAAACAAAATAATACATAATTTGACTCCATTGCACAGTGTAACACATTAGTATAAAACTGCACATTATTTATGGAAAGATTTATCATGAACATGAAAAATATATACATGTACATCGACACCTCTTTAAATATGACACTTTCTCTCAAAGTCAATGCTGTCTACCAAATTACAGTTTACACTTGTCCTGGAGTAGGAGAGGTCACCTTCAAGATATCCAAGAATCAGTATGTGCTATTTTTGTCCATAATCAATAAATATCCCTGGTCAGTATCTTACTTGGCGGTATCTACAGGCTGGGGGTCAAAGTGTCCTTCTGTGTCCATAGAGGCTTTTCTATCCGTATGGGACACACCACTTGAGTCCATGTGGTCAGGAGGCAGTGCTTTGGCAACCGCAGCCAGGCACTGAACACAGAGCTTCGATAACTGAGGCTCATAGGGCTGTAGGGTTAGAATTGGAAACATTGTGTTGGAGGAAGGAAAGAAAGGAAAGAAAAAGAAACAGCACAGGACACGATAAGATAGCGCTAGGAAAAGCTGGTCAATAAAATATTCAAACAAATTATAGTGGGATACAATATAAAGAGAACATTTGAAGAAAGTTTGTAATAAGAAGTTCAGCTGTTATGAATTCAGCTTTACATAGCGATATTTCCTACAACACAATTTTATTTAAACAGTTATTCATTAAAATTTTCATAGCAACCAATCTACAACTAGAAGGGCAATTAAGGCTGTCTGATATGGGTCACAAGTGGGACTGAAATAACCATAAAGGGATACTTTGGTTATTATTCAAGTGAGGCTGTATGAGGTACTTAACTATAGTCAGTATATCACCTACAACGGTCGACAATGGTCAGCACAACCCCAGTTGAGAAGCAGATATTTTCATGTTCTGAATCAGTCAGGCAAGTGTCTGTCATAAACAGGCTGATGCACGCTTATGGGGAATTGACTTTAAATTGAATTGAATTGATTTTATTGCTTATGTCTCAAACAATAACCATGTTCAGGCGTAGAAGGTTTCATATGAAGGATATAAAAAATTAACTGTCAATCTCAAGTGTGTTATATCTTCGTCTACATCTTCCTAAGTACACTAAAAGAGATATTCAAATATGCATTTCTCCTAAGATAAACTTTGAGGAGGATGGAAAAGGAAAGAGGTGATAATTCAATGGATTACGCTGTCAAGAAACAAAACATTCATTCATTTTTTGGTGCTCCAGGAAAATATTTTTCCAATTCTAAATCATTTTTAATGTGATCATGATTGACACAGCTATTCAATATGGTTTACCTTTTTTGCCAAAGCCTTAAACACACCCCAGAACAGCTTTCTAGACAGGTGGAGCTCCTCTTCAGATGCCAAACCCTGGTCACTCTGCCCTCCAGTTAGCGAGTAGTACTTCCACCTCTCCTCGTAGTGACTGGTCAAGAGCTTAATAAATGAAGTATAAAAGTATTGTCCACAGTTAATAAAATTAATCATTTTAACTTGGTATACATTTTTTTTTTTACATGAACACTGCAATTTGTGTATCCACCTTTAGTGGCATCTTGCTGTAGTCTGTGAGATGAGGAACATCAAAGACAAGATGTCGAAGGAGAGGCTGCATCATAGATGGTTTGAGTTTACTGAGGACATCAATGAGTGCAGAATTAGTCACGTGCAGATAACACACCACATACACACACAATGACTGATTATCATGTCTCAGAAGAATGACACGTAATTGATCATGTTAATTAATTTAACATTTTGATTGAATTTGGTAAATTATATCCAAAAAATAGGCTTTATAGAGATTCATTAAATAAAATGAGTGGGAATAAGATTACACTCTGCTGCGTCATTAAAATATAATTTGTTGTGATTCTCATTTATTTTCTCAAAATGGCATCAAAAGACTGAGGTCAGTGGATATAGGAAGTTCAAAATGTCAGAGTACAGAAGATGCAGTTACCAAAAATAAGATTGTAACGTAAGACATATGAAAAATCAATACTCTATCTGCAGGCAACAACAGAAACAATAATAACTGAGCCTCAATCCTGTTGGTCGCTTCATCATCCCAACTCAAAGTACTACCTGCACACAGCCAGCAAACAATCTTCTATCGTGTCTCTCTGAGCCTTGGTCAAGCTAAGAGCTCTGGAGAGGCTGTAGATTGCCTGGATAAGAGAATCCACCAGCAATGCATGGTCCTCTAAAGCACAGAAGAGAGCTGAACATTTGGTAAGGAGGGGAAGCACAGTTGTGCACAAGTATCTATTGAGGGCGAGGGCCATATCAGTGGATCCTAAGTCAGCCTGCAATGAAACACAGAGGTTACACTTAGAGCGAGTGCAGTTAACTAAGTGGAAATAAACAGACAAGAGAAGAGCGAGGAAGCAGAATGAACACAAAATATATGTATACTATATAAATAAAGAAAATTGAATTAATTTTCATATTTATGAGAATATCACAACAAGTATACAACAATCATGTTGAAACTGATAAATCTACTTTTATTAGAAGCGATGCATACTAGTTTCAAAACAAAATGCTCATTTAACAGAAGACATCTCAGTCGATTGCACAAATAATTATATAATAATAAAGTGAATTAAATAAAGTTTTATGTAAATCAGTGCAAGTTCATCGTTGGTAAACAGAATTTTTCAACCATCACAGTAATGTTATGCTATAATACAGTCGATGCTGGGGACAGGGGAGAAAGCAGTGGATATTTTTGGGATGCAGCCTGTATTAATATGAAATCTCAGGCCACTCATATGATATTACACTGGGTCTCCCAAACAGTTGAACAGGGAAACTAAAGTAAATTTTATCTGCTCACGGTGTCTAGAGAGACAGCTGCCTGAAGGTCAGGCAGAAAGCCAACTTCTAGTAGGTGGAGAAGAAAACTCTGGCTCTCGATGCCATAAACTCGGTCCAGGAACAGAACCATAGCTGCCTTGTGGTCTGGGCAGAACACTGTGGACAGGTTAGGCTCAACCACCACACCCTCTGGACAAACAAATGAAAAGTAAAGATTAGGTGTAGTGATTGGCATAATGGTTTGTATTAAGACATATTAAATTATGATTTTCTTTAATATCAGACATTTAACCTTTTGACACTGAAGGGATTTGAAAGGAGATGCTGATAACTCCCTCAAGATCCTGAATGGGGATGAGCGACCTCAGAATGGCTCTGATGCGGATAGCTTCACCTTTGCCTCCTTGAATCAACTGGACAACGATTCAGAACAAAACATTCTTATTGGTCAATCATTTACAGCTTACATATAATCACTTAAGAGCATAATACGTTATTGTATTATAATTTGGCAAAGACAAATCGTTACGCACGTATACTATATTATATGAGATCTTCAGTGTCAGAATGAGCACTAATTGTAAAATATTAGGGACATCTTAATGTTGAGCTGCAGCCAGTTTTGCAGTCAAAATATAATTCAAGTGACAGCTGACAAACTAAAGATGTTGTTGATTTGTTTTCTGAAAAGTTCTTGTGTATTAACTCCTGCCGATTTATTTCCTACAAGAGTTCTGTACATTTGTCATTTGAAAGTTTCCTTTCATTTTCACAATTTTGCCTTTTCATTATCTTTTGAAGGTTTTGATGCATTTTTATGACTTCTGTAAAGCATTTGAGCTGTTTTTGTGTTTTGAAAGATGCAGTACAAAAATATCTTGTTTTGGCACAAAATACTTCTTTTCAAAAGGCAATTTTTAAATCAGCCCTAACGCTGACAATCAGGTACACAACATGCTTACTCTCCAAGCTCTCCTTGTGTGAGGCTTTGCTTCTCAGAATCTCACACAAATTCTGACAGACTTAAAACAATTACTCTGTCAATACCCAGTAAATAGCCAGTAAATAGTGCCAAGGAGGTCAGAGGGAGTCCAATGACTACCACAGCTCCCCTCAAAGTATGGCATCTATAATCCCATAAAATGTAACAAAATGTTATAGAGAGGCTTCAATGTTTTAAGCCCTGATTTATATGAGTAGACAGTTTTAGTAGACCTCAGGTATTCAGGAAGTTTGTTCCACAGGTGGGGAACACATAAACTGAAAATTGCTTCAGTTTGCTAGGTTTTGATCCTGGAAACACTCAGTAAAAAACTGAGGGGTTTGGGTGCTTCATAATGTAAAATAAAGTAAGTAAATCAGAGAAGTATTAAGGCCAAAGACTGTTTAGTGCTTTATAGACACGTAATAGGATCTATGCTGACACAAAGGAAGCCAGTGCAGTGATTTAAGAACCAGTGTAACGTGCTCTACTTTCTTGGTGTTTGAGAGGACTCTGGTAGCAGCTTTCTGGACCAGCTGCAGCTGACTGATTGATTATTTGCTTCCTCAATAATAGCTGGAGACCTCAACTGTTGTCTCCATTGTCTTGATGAATCTCACAACAAATCATAATACAACCCAAAGTCCCTAGCACAGTGTCTCAGTGACTTAGATTTACTTAAGACCTGGGGAATGCTGCACAGCAATGATGAAGAGGTCTCCTTCTATTCAAATGTACAAAACATCAAAGACTTCATCCAAAATTAACTATTTTTTATTTTTTTTTTTTTACACCAAAGGCATCCCATACCCATCATAGAAAGTGATATATCGGTAAGGTAGCAAGCTCATTTCCAATGTATTCCTAGAGCTCTCGCAGGGCGGCAGTAGCTCAGTCCTTAGAGACAGAGGGCGGCCGGTTCAAGTGCAGCATGGACCAAAAAGTACAGAAGGATGGACTGGGAGCTGGAGAGGTGCCAGTTCACCTCCTGGGCACTGCTGAGGTGCCCTTGAGAAAGGCACCAAACCCCTGTTCCCAGGTTGCAGCTATGTGGCTTCCCATCGCTCCACCTTCTCTCCACATGTCCACACAAGAGGCCTTTGTGTGTGTGTGTGTGTGTGTGTGTGTGTGTGTGGTTGTATTTCGGGTCTATGTATGTATAAAACTTGAGTGAAAAAATATATTTTTTTAAAAATGTAAGTAAGCCATCAGATAACTTGTTAGTAAGCTTGATGCAATATAAATTGCACTCAAAAATCAATCTCAGATCAGAGACTGAGTCACTATTTTCTATCTATAAACAAATAATGTATGAGTATGGAAAAGAGCCAAGTAGATACCTTGCAAATCTGGTGTATGAAAGAACTCAATCACAAGCTATCTCGGGTATAAAAGTTAACAGCTTGCATCAAAATAAAGATATCAATGCCACCTTCAGGCATTTAATTAAGTTTGTATAAGTCTGAGACCAGTATTTTTTAAACTTACTGGGTGTATCTTTAGAGGAAAAAAGAGCTGCTTGATAACAGCGATAGCCTAGAGGAAGTGGTTAACTTTAACTTTGGAACAAGAAAGCCTCTGGGCTGCCGCTGGAGTTTTATAAAATATTAAAAACAATGAACATTTCTCCTTCATCGTGAATTCTTGGTATAAATGATACCACAAATTGATTCCATGTTGTTTTAAGAAGCTGATGATAAAAACGGCTGCATTAAATACAGAGTAATACAGAAAGATATATTTAGTTAGTTTGGGGCTCCATTCTGGCCTTAATAGTGGAAATGTGCTAATAAATTTGGCACCTGGTATAATTAATTGGTGGATTCAGATGTAATGTATGTCTTTACTAGAGTGTTTGTTTTGTGTTGTCCATGGCTGCCTCATGTTGAAGCTGTACTGAATATCTGGATGAAGCCTGGGTTAATTTAAGAGGAGAAATGTCTGTTATACTCCCTCTTTGTTTGATAGAATGTTGTCTGTGTTTTCAGTTTATAAAAAGAAGAGACAGTGAATGTTATGTGAAATTATAGCATCAGTTCTATTTGGTTGTCATGTCAAAAATATATTAGTAATAAAAAAAAAAGATGATCCCCTAAATATTCCTTCAAATCCATTAAAATGCCTGAAAATTCTCTCCTCTTCTGTGCTGGGAGATGCATTTTATTAAAGTGGGTGTCAGAGGAACCACCTAACATCACACAGTGGATAAGTAATGTTAGAGTTAAGTAGCACGTTAAGAGTTCATGTCACTAGAAGCTCTCATCTTTTATTTAAAAAGAGAAACCTTTTTAATTTTTATAAAGTTTAGAGTCCTTTTACAACTTATTTAGAATCTGATAAAAGCAGGGCTCTGTGGTCTGGTGTGGGGACAGTAGCTGTTTCATTTGCAATGTAATGTGTTTCTACATTCTTGTTTTGCATTGTCATTAGACTTTCTTCTATGTCTATAAACCTGTCGATGTTTTATATAAAAAATAAAAAAAAAACAGTTTGCAGACTTTCTCCATTAGGCCATTGTGTGAGGATATTGATGTGGAAAAGCTGCTGAAGGCTGGGAAAACACTCACGTGCATCTCTGGAGCACAGCGGCCCAGCAAGTCGATGAGAGCAGAGTAAAAGGTCATGATTGCGTGCCCCATGTGAATGAGGTCATCATCATTGTCCTGGACAACATCTCTGTTATAAGAAATAATCATACCCGGTCAAAAGTTTGACATGAACTACAATAAATTATTAAGGATGCTGTGATCCAAGAAATGCTCCAAAAATCCTGAGAGAAAATTACTTGTGGGACTTTACAATAATGCGATGCACTAGAACTATTGACTTGTCTGCAGTCTTAACATCTTAACTACTGCATAGTTCAAAACAGTACTCAGTGTATACAATATTAAACTGATTTTAAAACTAGAGAATCAAAATTCACTCAACATCTAATACTAACAGTGCTCTGTTGGATTGGTATGTGGTGCAAGGCCCATCCATAGAAGGGTCATCTGAAATCCTGATGGCTTCTTCCATGGCTGCAAGGAGACCATTCCCCCCATCACCGCGCAGCGCAGGCCCAAAACACTCAGGCCGACGAATCAGCAACCTTAATACCACATAAGCATTCTCCTCAACACTCTCACCTGTGGTCAAGGAACACACATACAGAGGTCATGAAGCGTATAGAAGAGAGAAACAACTGAAAACACTGTGAGGCACATGCTGTGGAAAGTCAATGCCATTTGGCTTAATTGTCAATACCCTCAAGGACAATTTAATGCCTTCTGGGCGCTGCTTCAGAGAAAGAAAAATCAATCGTAGAACAAGAGAGGTAATTACTAACCTTACTTAATTGGAACTATGAAACGATGTAGTATCTTGTGTCTTTTTAACTTTGTATTTTTCTCTGATTATCACTGCAGCAAATATCCAAGAAGCACTAGGTCAAAAGTATAACTGAACACAGTATAACTGAACGATATAAATAATAGTTAAATAATTTTAATTGATTGTTAAAAAAATAAATAAATAAAGGCTGCCAAAAAGAAGAAAAAATAAAATAATCAAGGCAACCAAAACTCTGTAATGAGACACTAAAGTCTGTCGAATAATTTCGAATGACATAAACTGACTGGAATCATGAACATGCATCAACACTAGTGTTTAGATATTTTTCCATTTAAGCTACAAACACTTTAATGGGTGGAACTAACAGGTTACCATTGCAGAAGACAGCAAAACGTAGAAAATCCAGGTAACGCTCGCCCTCCACAGGGTTCCATCCAATCTCAGGGTAGCCTTTAGCCACTAGCATCGCACAGCTCTGGAGACCACAGCCAGCAAGGTACTGAACCACCTGGACAAGAGATTAGGCTAGTGTTACAGATAGTGTGTTACTGTAGCTACTGTACAGATAATGAGGTAAAACAAAGAGAAGGTACATTTTTTAACTAAGAACTGAGATTTAGCCATGATAGTCATGCAAGCGGTGACACTTATTAAGTGTGTTTCTTAATATACTGTTAGCATCATCAGACACTACAGCTACATACTGCTGCTCGTCACCTACACCCTGTCTGATATTTGTCAAGTAGTATTATTGAGAAGAAGAAACCTATTAAACAGAGAGAGGGTTGTGTACAGAGAAAGTGCTGCCTAAATACCTGGAAAGCATGTTTACTAGAGAACAGAGCACTTATCCATGTACACAAGATATAATGTAGGCTATTAACAGCAGTACTGTAGAGGAAGGCACAGAAAATGAATTCACCTTCTCTAGGTCAGGTTCCCTCAGTGCTAAGGCCAGTTCATTATTATCCATAACAGAAGCTGCTGCCACATCCAGAGGAGTGGCCCCACGCATGGAAGGTGAAGCTAAGGGACAAAGGCATAAAACAACACCAACTCATGAACTATATATAAGGAACAAGATCCTTTACAAACCCCTTCACAAGGTTAATACAATCCTAAAATTGGATTCTACACAACTCTATCTTCTTAATTTTCTTATGTGTGACATAATGTCCTAGCAAAAAGTAAAAGGATCAGACACAGTATAAACATATCTGTGTTATTCAATACCACAGTCCTGAGTTTTACTTAGTAAAACTTTAGATTTTAGATGTTTAAAATGTAATACCATTCTTGCAATAGTACTACAGATTATGGCCTCTGTCAGAAAGTTCACATCTGACTTGAAATATCAGGTTCTGTAGGGTTATTGTACTGTCATGCTTTACATTATTCTAGAGGAGTTTCTGTTGTTTTTCACATCACGTATACAGACAAGTGAGAGAACACTATTTACCTAGTCCAACACTGCTGTTTTCCAGCAGGTAGCTGAGATGGTCAAAAAGGGCTCCCTGATTGTGACGACTAATGCGGCAAAAATAACACAGGAATCGACAGCAACTTGCCACCATCTTGGGAAAGGTAATCTCCTAAGAGAAGAAGATAAATGCATGAATATGAATAAAATGTTAGGAAGTTGATGGCATGAAATAAACTGCAGGATCACTGCCCTATTGATCCACACGATTTTATCATTGGCTTTTTTTTAACCTTTACCCTTCGAGCATGGCCTATGGAATACCAATACTGTTAAGTAAGTAACGAATTAATGAAAATACCTGCTTTATTGATTACACATATTATCCATATTACCACTATACATTTTAATTACTCCCTCACCTTTGATTCCCCTTCTCCTAGAACATTGACCATCACCTCCATCACAGTCTCATGCATCCCTAATGCCCTCATTAGGTTGGGGTGCTGGTAGAAAATTTTGTTATTCATGATGTCTCTGTAAAAAAAAAAAAAAAAAAATAAAAAAACTGTAAGAATGCTTTATATTAAGATGCATGACTTAAAATCACAGTAATCAAAGTGTCAAAAGAAGCAAACCCATGTTGCATTGCAAATCTCCCCCTACCCTAGTTTTCTGATCATAAGCCTCTCCTCTTCTTTCCCCATGCGGACACTGAGGAGGGAGCGGATCTGAATCAGGGAGGAGAGGAGAATTATGGTGTCCTCTACTGAAGCCTGGCTTATTGTATACGCTCTGCAGAGGGGTCCTGCCATTTGACCCCCAAGACCCTGATACTGGCGGTGCAACAATGCGAAGACAGCCCTAACCAGTTCAGGGTCCTCCATCTCAGTCTCTTGAGCCCAGTGCACCATCGTCTCAGAAATCAGCTTTTTTAGGGACTCTGAAGAAGTATCAGCAGGTAAAACATAGTGATTAGAGTAGGAACCCTACTACCCTTGTGTTTAAGAAAAGCAGGGCTGACTGTCCCATCAGCCACTGATTTGAGATGAGCATCATAATGAAAGACAGACTATGTCAACTTATTACATTTATGGATTTTATTTGTGGTCTACTCTCTTAATCCAAAATATACCCATGTACAGGTGAGTGATTGAAACTGATCAAATGCAATGATTTTAGATTGCTCAGTATTCAAAATGTACAAAGTGAGCCAAACAAAGGGCTTTGACAATAAAAATGCACTTACTGGCACTCTGTGGTCTACTTTCCTCCACTTCTATGTGTTTCTTCTTCAGTCCAATGACTCTCACCACTAGACTGAGAAGTCGATCTTTTACGGACATTTCAGCATCCTTTTCATCCTCCGTGTCACTATCCAATTCAATGCCTGCACATAACAGCCAATGAGATGAGATTTTACACAGTGGTAAGTGCCTTTTCTTCTTTTATACATCCCTGGCTCAATGAAGAAGAATAATGAATCAGTCAAAGAAAAGTTCTAGAAGAGTTCTAACCACAGTGTGTGTTGAGGAGGTGATGGAAGTCTTGCAGGAGCTGTTGTATTTCTACTGGACATGGACTGTTTAGTTCATCCTCTTTAAAACTCAGAAGCATGTTGATCTAAAGACAAGTTATAGATTACACAAACAGTACAGACAACATTCTTAGAAATGCATATTGTGAACCATGATCACCCGGTGTGAGTGCACAGCTCATTGAACATAGCAGAAACCATGTTCAGTATTTTCTGGGCTGAAAAATACCAAAGTTAACTTTTTAATATTCTTATATAGCAAACTATAACAACATAATTTCAGCTCATTCAACCTGCTCCTGTGGAGGTGAGCGGAACTCCTTCGTCTTGCGGGCAGTGAGAGCGGACATGTTGAGTGCTTGCATAACTTGGTTGTAGCGAAAGCGTTGGTTCTCCTGCAGCTGACCCACAAAGTTGTCAGAGAAAGCAACCATGGCCTCAACCCTGTGGCGCAACTGGCAATCACACAGGTAGGACAGCAGATGGCAGAGCTGGAGAGAGAAATGTATTAAACTTTATGACTGAATGATGAATTGTTTACAGGAATATTACCACACAGCTTCTGAAATTAATCCAAAATTAATTAATCCAAGAAAGCTGCTGGTCTGCTCACCTCAAGTTTGACAGCTTCTGGAAGTTTCATTTGAAGAAGTCCATGTTTAGGGCTGTCATCTTCTTTTTTGTCATCTTCTTTCCATTCTTCATCATCACTAGCTTCTTCTTCGTCTTCCTCTTCTGGGTTTTCGGTATCTATAGAGAAGACTCCTGGCTCTATCAGTCTCAGAACCTTCCATAGATCCTCATCACTAAATACCCCCATTACCAGCAGGGTGTAAAACAGTTTAATTATGGGAACCAGCAGAAGCTCAATGCTGCCTCCCACAGGATCTCTAACACCCTGACCCACTGCCCATACTCCAGCAGTCAGCATCTCCACTGTCAGGTTCTTCAATATGTCCAGTGGGATTTCTGGGCTGTCTGTGCAGGCTGTTTCAACTGCGTCTTCTCCTTCTATTCCATCACTCCTGACAAAGCAAGGAGATGAGAAATGCATCCGTGGTTTAAGGGATGTGCCAAGACTAGTGGTCGGAATACCACAGCCTCCGTGAACACCATTAGCATGGCTGGGGTAAAGGGTGATTTCTCTGGTCTCGTCAGTCATAGGCACAATGTATTCGTGGCTCGTCATGAGACATGCTGTGCTGTGGCTGCTGAGATGAACCTGACAAACAAGAATACTTATTTATTTACTTTCCAAAGACCAAAATGTCCTCATCTAGTTGATCAATGAATACTAACTAAAAAAAAAAACATGAACTCAAACAAGCAATCACCTGAATAAGTAGCTGGTAAAATGCAGAGCGGAGTTGGCCAGGGAGCTGAGGATTCTGAATGGCATGAAGGACTTGGGATTGGTCCACGTGGCTGCAGAGGGCATGGCAAACTCTAGTGTTTCCAAGGGTGCACAAAGAGCAGTAGAGGAGGAGAGTGCGGTGATGAAAGGTCAGGAAGTCCTTGAGTTCCGACAGCTCCAAAATGTCAACACACCTAGACGTACGTCATCAAAAAGTAAAGGCAATTTCAGTGTTGCTCGCTCAAGATCATATAAAGTTCTTGTTGATAACTTGGCACAATGACAGAACCTGGAAAAAGACAGGAACTTGCAACAACAGTCTGTTGAACTTCTGATTTTATACTTTATGTTGAACGATGTGTGCCGCATAAGAACATTAGAAACAACAAAAGCATTGCTTTCTGTGCATTTAAATCTGCAACCACAATTCTAAAAAACACAATTTATTTCTGCTATTCAACCTGTTTTCATCAGGGACATGAAGGGTCATGACTTGCAGGGGCTCAGAGCATTGGACTCTCCAGCCATGGCACTCATCTGGCCGATCCACTGTCACGTTTAATGAATGGTCTGGTACTCTGGTCCACGAAACTGCTCTGAGTTGCTGGACCTGAAATCTTGGAGGACACTGAGGAGTAGCATTCCTTCTCTCTCTGCGCAGCAAACCTGCTGACAGTGGCATCACATTCTGGAGTGAGAGGAAAACAAATACAGAGAATGTTATAACAAACAACCAAAATTTATTAAGAATAAAACAACCAAAAAAACTACTTCACAAGAGCAGAAACTTTGCAACACTCAACTGTTCACTAAGTTGGTGCTATCTAATTAATTACTGATTAAATCTGTCAACAATTTAAGGAAGAAGATGAAGATAAATTATTAATTCTTTGTTTCACTCAATTGTTTACAGACATAGGCCCAAAACATACATACAAACAGACAGGGAGATCTGGGAGCAGTTAGGGGTCTGATGCCTTGCTCAAGGGCTCGTCAGCAGTGCCGGAGAGGTGAACTGGCACCTCTCCTGCTACTTGTCCACACATACCTGGACTTCAATCGGCCACTCTTGAGCTCCCAAGCCAGTCCGTAGCGACTGAACTACGGTTGACTGTGAGTCGTCTAAATTTCATAAATATGTCGCTTTTTTATATGATGCTGCTTTTTTATAAAAGTTACTCTACCTTAATGCATCCCATTTCAAACTGGAACATGTTGCTGGTGGTGGGCTTGACAAAAACAGCAGGAAATAGTTTTGTGCTGGCTTCCACCTGAAAAGTGATGAAACAATACTACCTCAGTTTAATAACTCAATGCTCCCTGATAAACAGTCACTATAATTACTTTAATAAGTTATTCTCTCAAGTGGAACATATATATCTTAATATGAGGCTTAATGTATATTGAATTTAGACTGAATACAGAAAAAAACTTGACTCGCATGAACAAATCAAATAATTCCTGCAATGCCTGAGCGACCTACTTGGTAGAAGGTTGCCATCTCCACTCCGCTGGAGGTAAAGGTTAGCAGCCCAGTGGCTGTGTCAATTAAACAGCCAATTTCCAACCCTGAACTTCTGCGACTCTGAGACAGCCCTGTTGCCTCTCCAGCACACACCATGTAACAGTTACACCGTTTCACACTGTAAAAAGGGAGAGGGATATGTCTAGTTAGTAGTTTTCCGATAATTTGTTATATTGATAATTCGAAAGAAGCAGCGAAGTGGTAAATTTAAGGGACAATAGAATCAATTTTCAAATTAAAAAATACAGTAGATAGAATTTCAATAGAATCACTCTTTTTAAGTGATATACACTGAGAATATAATTGTGTTGGTGTATGCTAACCTTTCCTGGACTTTGCCGCTGTCATCTCCGAGGGTGACAGTCACAGTGTGGACATTGTCAGGGTCAAAGGTCACGTCATGTTGATGAAAATCAGAGGTCACCCAACCTATCCACACATTGAATGGCTCCTGGCCTGGAAGAACCCTCACTGAGTAATAATACTGAAAAAGAGAGGTCAGTTGGTGTCTAGTGTTTGTATTTTGTATTCCATGTTTTTTATTGTGGCTGATCTACGAGTAAAGAGGGAAATGTGTTATGATGGGAAAATAAGAGCCTTACTCTGGAGCTCTGAATAAGGTGATCATAGTTATCTTTGTCAATGACAACATCTTCTAGGAGCCGTGCAGATGAGTTGCTGCTGACTAGACCTGGTTTAGTCTTCTTCAGCATGAACCTTACAGAACAGAAACACACATTAATTCATACACAGCGATGAAGATGATTATGATGACTGTGGTGAGAGTCTGCTTGCTAGCTTTAGAAATCTTCATTTTTTCAGTTTGCATCGTATTACTTATCAGTATTTTAGTTTCTTCACAACCTACCGATGTTTCAGTCTAGATGTTTTGTCTTGACTATGGTCTTTATGGTTGAGTTCATCTCTTGAGCCAGCAAAAGTGTGGGCTGACTTTCTCAACACTTCAAAGTCAGAGTCCACCTCCTCCTGCTCTTTTCTTCCTAAAAGGATGACAGGAATTAATTACAGCAGGGCCCTGGGGAGCTTAAACAGAACTACGCATCAGGGTCATAATGGTAGAACATCAGGAATCTGGATAACTGCAAAGAACAGCCATCCAGACTTCACACACTAAACTACATATTATTTCACCTAATTTCATCTTATAACAGCTCTGTCATGTTTCATGTTGCATCAGGGGTAACTGTAATTTGTTTTTTGAGCAAAACAAGCCATTTTTTTTGTGTTCCTTTGTTAAAATCATCAAGTTCTCTGTGGCTAATTTGAACATACTATATATGATAGATTATGATGTAAAAACCTGGAGAGAGAGAGCTGGAGGCCACTGGAAGCATGTTCCCTGCAGGGGTAGTGAGGACCGTAGCACATTCGATGGACATGCTGAGCCGGTAAAAGCCCATCTCAGTGCCTCCACCGTGGTGTGCAAACAACCGCTGAGAGACTCTCAGGCTGGATAATGAATCCATTGATCCGCTGACTCTAGTGACCTTGAATAAGATTTGAACAAGGTTTTTAGGATTAGTGCTGTCACTTAACCAGTGCTACAAGCAACCCTGGGTCCCATGGAGGCCGGTTTCATAATATTGTGCCATACTGCCGAAATGTACATGCTTCAAACAACATAATATTCAAACCTGTAAATTGTGATCATCGGGCATTATGGAGGTAAACTGAGGCTGCTTCCAACTCATCCACAGGGTTGGGTCTCTGGCCATGTTGACAGCAAATGGTTCATAGCCTTCCTGCAGACCACACACAGTAAAGTACTGCAGAGAGCCCGCTTGGCGACCCAGGTTCAGCCTCCCCACCTGGTTCACCCCAACACTGACCACAGGCAACAAGCCTGGGAAATGTGTGGAAAGATGAGACAAATTAAACTTTAGACATCATGAAAGACATCATCGACAGATCAATGTCTTAATTTATTATGTTTCAGTTTAATAGACGGAATCAAGTCAGTGCAATAAACTGTATAAAGTCAAAAACTCTTCCTGACCTTCTCCAATATCAAAGTCCTTGGCGGCCAGCTCTGATCCTCTGTCATTAAACAGCACCTCTCCATTGAGCGTGACCATCATGGTGCGTTCAGCCATGTCTACCAAGCAACCCACCACATCGCCTTTCTGCCATGGACGTCCCAGGGGTTCAATGCCCTGATGGTACCACTGAGCCTGATTGCAGCAGGAAGACAAGCAGTTAGAAAGAAAAAGTGACACGTGTAAAAACTTAGAAACAGGAAAAGAGGTAAAGGAAACATCACAGCTGACAGGATCGTCAGACTGAAGTCAGAAAATTACAGTAGCTGTCATCCACTGACTCTAGTCACCGCTTTGCTTATGTCTGTGCTCCTCGTGTTACATAGTGGCAAGTTCTAATTTAAAATTCTGTGCGAATAGTCCAGCAAAAACCTGCACTGTTTGATCGCATCCATTGTTTAATCAGGGTCACACGTCTTAATTACAGCTTTACAATAACTGTGGACAGCTGTTGGTTAAGCACCAGGTTGAATACAGATGAGATTGCCTGGATGTGAAACTTACATGCTGAAGTTATTAGCTATTAGCTATTCTGCTGGACTTTCTCTGTTTGCTTTACAGCATTACTAATGATCACACAGCCAGAACACAGAGACTTTTACCCGGCCCAGTCATGGGAATTCTCTATACTTTAAGAGTAAATCAAGAGATGTCTAAGAATTGTGGGAACATAAAGTCCCTATTCAACACACATGAAGTTTATTATGACAAAAAGTGGAACGTCAACAAAATTTCTAAGTAGATTATCTCACCTCAAATCCATCAAAGACATATGCCTGGTCATCTGAGCCGAGTTCTTTATCTGAGGCACAGCCCGGTCGGGCCCAGCCCACTCTCATATTGCCCGCTGTCATTACTTCAAATTCAAAGTACCACTTCCCCCGGGTTACAGCGTATGACTTATCAGGTCTGAACACTCTGCACTTCTCAGCAGAGAAGAGACATGGATTTGATAACATGCCTGAACACCCAAGAAACAGAAAAAATATCATTATCTGCTAAAAATATGATTTGCATTTGCAAATCCCATTAAATAGAAACAAACAATTTTGCAGTATTGTAAATATTCTGTAAAACTAATGCTCTGCATTAGTTTAGCTGCCACAGACTTATCTTAATTAAAATGTATTCTTCATTCACTATTATTAAATGAAAGTGAAATGAACTGAGCTATAACTGATAAGATGATTTGAGACATACTCCGTTCTTGGTTGAGGGGCTCCAGGCTGTAACCATAGGCCAGCAGAGTACAGACAGCCTCTCTGATACTCTCCCTGCCCGGTCTCCTACTCCTCTCATCAAGAAGGCTGTAGGGCACAAGATACGGGCTCCGCTTTGCTTTCACATCCTTAAAACACAGATGCAAAAAACAAAAATGGATAACTATATTTGTGAGAGAACAAGAGCAATGTTTGCCAGAATATGTTATTGTCATGTGCATTTCTCGGTTGTGACTACATTGTGAGAATACCTTTTTGCAAATTATATTAAAGCTTACTATGCCTGGGTTAGTTGCAGTAATACCAGTAATAATGCAGTAATACAGCACAGAACATAAACCTGTTGGGCTCCATAGGTCCATCCCTGCTTGATACGCTCTCTGGCCCATACATTGTGATCATTCTCTGCCAGCAAGTTCACCACTTCCTCATGGGCTGGGCTCAGAAAAACCTGGCTCAAGTCTAATGGGGCAGGTCTATAGCCACTGGGCTGCTCATACCTGAAAAAGTGAATAAAAGAAAAAGTTTGCCCCATCCTGACAATCAGGCCCCTTGTCCAAACAAAATGCAGTTAAACAAAATATTAAACATGTACATACTTGGTGCCTAGTCTCATATATTTGACTCTCTCCTCAGCGTGGTCATCAGTCAAACCAATGTGGAAACCAAGAGCAAGAAGAGTCCTCCAGTGGAAAAATAAACAAACATTCAGTATTTATGAAACACTTACCTATGTTTAAAAGATTATCATATTATAAATGCCCAAACTTCTGAAGATGTGAATAGAATATTTTCAAGAAATGGATCAAAATAATTAAGAAGACTAAGTTTTATTTTATGATGCAGACAGTAAATCTCACCTAAGGGTATCCTGAGCCATGTGGAGATTCGGGCTCCTCTCCTGCTCTGACAGCTTGCAGAACTCCACCAGACAGGGATCATGCCTCTTAACTTCATCTCTCACCTGTTTGACAAAATATAATATTTTTTAAAGTTGCAAGAAAAACTGAAGTGAGTTGGACCAGTCAAGTTTCAAGTCAAGCTCAGCTTAGATGATACTACTTTCCTACATACTATATGATAAGGTGATAATAACTATTCCTTATTTTATTGATGCAATGGTATCAAATTAATGATGCCTCTTTTCTTACAGGTCCGTATGTCCATCCAAGATCAATCTTATCCACTGCCCAGAGTTCATGGATGTTATCAGCCATTTTCTCTCGAATGTCCTCAAGTTGTGGGGGCAATACCACCTATGAGGATAATATGAGAAACGTAAACTAAGTAAACATGAGAATTTTGTAAATCTAAAATCTCTAGCTGTTAGCAAATAAAGTTTAATTGTGATGATTTTTACCTTGCTGATGTCTACTGGTGTGGGAGTAAAGGTCACTGGAGTGGCAGGTATTAAAGGGCCAATAAGCTCTTGTTTCCCTTCTCCATGATCCAAGATATATTTGTGACATGGCTCTACCTTCAGCTTCACTCTCGGGAGCAGAGCATCAGAGCATGGAGAAAAACCTGGTGGAGGCAAGAAGCGAAACTCTCCATGCCTTCCCCCAAACAAAAAACGAACCCTGATTTCCAGAAATGGGACAAAGAAAGTGTTTACTGAATGTATTCAGGTCCTTACAGAGACATAATCATGGACCGAGACAAAACTTTTATTACACTCTTACTAGAGAAATGAGACAGCTTACTGAAAACAAATTAGTTTTACTGAATACAGCATGTTAAGTCAAAATTAGCTTTTATGGCCACGTAGGCCAGTTGAATAAAAACACTTCACTACTGACTTGACTCCAGCAGAGAAGCTGACCACAGGATAAAGAAGTCCATCAGCACTGAAGTTCTCCAACATGCCCTGCACAGGTAGCCCGTTGACCCGGAAGGAGATGCAAGGAGCACTAAGGTCAAGACAGCAGCTGACCACGTCGTCATCTTTTAGCAGGTGGGGGAACGGAGAGCTCACTCTGCGGCCCACACAGCCTGAGATTCAGGAGAGATGACCTTTAAAGTCATTCAAGTTCAGATTTCTTTTTTTATTGTTTGTTGTTAGTTTCTCCTCAACTCAAAATGAGACAGCATCGTCAGGAGTAACAAATTTCTAAGACTGAAAAATCTATCATACTTTACTAAATGAAACTTTGAGACCAGGCCTCTATTTGCAGGTTTAAAGGAACAAGCAGTAACAGATTATGGGCTCTCTTTGGATCATCAAGTGTTGCTGAACAATGGCAATCAAAGCTGTTCAATAGCTGCTGAGATTTCAGGTTTTCTAAACAGGCAAATAAAATAAAATCTAGTTTACTGAATTTCTTTGTTGCTCCTTTTATTTAGGCATCCTACATAAATCTTAAATGTGCCAAGAGACATCTCTAGATACTGATGTTTGTCTCAAAAACTAGCCTGAAATATAGAGCAATATATTTTAAAACTTGCTTGTAATTCTACCATAACTCTATACTACATTGTGCGCTCGTACCCTTATACACATATTTCAGTTCCTGAACAATGAATCCCTTGTTTGAGCTCATCCTCACCTGACCAGAGGTGAAGCCCATCAAAACCGTAGGAGCAGAGGTCGTCTCCCACCCCGTTGCTCCCCCAGCCATCACCTCCTGTGGGCCTGGGCTGGTAGCCCTCAGTGCAAGCCCAACCAATACGCAGGTGTGTGGGCTCAGATGTGAGGAAGGAGTCGACGTGATCCACCACCAGCTCATAGTACCACCTGCGATGCTGGGCTGAATCTTCCCCCGTAGCCAAGAAGATGTTTGGTCTCATGCTGTAGGTGGAGTGCAGAGAATGCCAAAGTCAACAAACAAACAAGCAAAAATAGGATATAGTAGTATAGGTATATTTAGTTTGATTATTAGAATGTTTTTTTAAGTATATTATTGACTTCAAAGAAGTTAATAATTAAGAAGAGCAGAAAATCTTGAGAGAAGTGGAGAATTAAGCGCAATACAGTCTCTAGTTTGCTTGTTTAATTTTTAAAATACTGCCCCATGTCGGATCCACACACCTCATGCAAGGCATTTGCTAGCCCACACAGAGCATAAATCTCATAGGCACAGCACATTGCATTATAAATATATAGATGAATGAGTAAATACAGAACCAGGCTCTGGTTGGATCTACCAACATCAGTTCTAAAGCCAAATTATTAGATAGAATTTGTAAGCAGCATATGAGAAACAAAAAGATGGCGATGGTACATGGATGAGAAAATTAAGTCTGGGCAACACCGCGTCTGGAGAATAACACAGATCATATAGTGATATTAACCTTGTCCTTGACAGAGCTCAAGGACTGGGAAAAACTACAACTGGGTTTAGATGATATGAGAGATTGGATCCAATGGAAATGGAGAATGGGAAAACGTGCATCTAGAAGAATTGACAAAATGTGGTGGGGAAGGAGGAGAAGATAAAAAAGAAAAACCATGAGGATGAAAGCAGACGTACTAATTAGGCATTTAGTTGAACAAGCAGCAAACGTAACAGGATGAGAAATGGCTTGAGGAGGAAGAGAGAGAAGAGAGAGCTGGAGCATGGATTGAGCAGGTGTGAAGAATATGAAACAAAACAAGATTTAAGGCCCGAGGAACAAAATGGGCTGCTGATAGAGAAAAGATAAAAGAAGGCAGCTGCTGAAGAAAAGTGGGCAGGTGAAGTAAAAAAATAAGGAGCTCGAAGGAGGAAATGGAAACTGTCTACAAGATCAGACTAGCACAGTGGGCCAAATAGTGACAGAAGAAGAAGAGGAGAACATGAAACAAGATGAAACGGTCCAAAGATTAACTCAGGTGAGTCATATCATCTCTGGCAGCAGAAAACTTGTCTCACTGGAAGAGAGTGAGATGAACAATTCTTTGTGTCAACATTTTTGGTCTAATCAATTCAGAAAAAAAAAAAATCAGTGCAGCAAACGAAGAGACAATACTGAAGGAGACAAGTAATTCTTCAGTTAACTCAAGTCTCAAGCCGAGTGATGTACTGCAGGAAAATCTGAAGTGTTTCCTGTATCAAGGATGTGGATGTCATCACAGATTGCAAAATAATAAGAAAACTAATAAAAAGGATACCAAGGACTGCAGCACTGAGCTCTCTACAGTTGACAAGCAGCACTTAGCTAAAACAAATGAATCACTAAGCATGAGAATAAGCCCCCATTCAGTGGTGGCTTCAAGAGTAAATAAAAGCAAGGACATAATATGAGAAGATGCACTTCACGCAACAAAGACACATTTTCAAACACTCTATTTTATTATGTTTTCTGTGTATAGGGAATGACACAAACAGACAAAATTAGAAAAACACTTAATTAAAAAGGAAAGAATGACAAATAGAGTAGTGTAGCAGTGTTGTGCTTCTGCTGTATTGAGAAAAAAAAACACTCTAAATTGTACCTCGCGACCCGATTAGCCAGGCGTGTTTGGAGCAGCAAGTCTCTGTCTGGCAGCAGGTTGTCACAGATGAGATTCTGATTGGACCGCACGGCCACACCATGGCACACACACAGAGAGCACAACACCTCCAGCACCTGGAACACAACCTCAGTCAGTGCTTCATCGAACAATAGCTACATAAACACATGGCTATTATCCTACATTAGGGAACAGATTAAAAAGTGTGTTGGTGCTACACTGACATCAGCTCGTTTCCAAACCATGCTGCGAATGCACAAATAAAAGACAGATTTTGACGTGCCATTTCAAAAGATAACAATGGATGTTTTTTCCCTAAAGACAAACATTTGGGTAAGCTACTGCATTTCAACCAACAAATACAGAAATATGATGACAATAGGTCATTCCTTCTACACTTCATGATTTTTATTTCCACACAAAAACAAATACTTGCAATCACTACCTTGTGGTTGCATCCGTGCTTGTCGAGAAAAGAGATGATAGAATGAATGTGCCCTTCTTTGATGGCATTGAGTGCTTCGGGACTTTCCACTAGGACACACTGCAGAACCTCCAAGACTCCTGTACATGACAGTATGCAATTGCTCATCACTGTATTTACAGTGTATATTTTGCTAGGCTGAAATAACATCAGATAACAATGTATACCTACATATACACTAAGGTAAAACAACTCAAACAAGTGTACCAAAATATCATTAGCTAAACAACGTTTTAAATTACACAAATCCAACCAACCAGAAGAGGCCTCTAGCCGGTCTAGCCTGCTAATCAGCCAATCTAGAGAACTTGAGAAATGTGCACAGTTTACACGGTTTCCCCGGAGCAGAGCAGCTGAAGGGGTAAAAAGAAAGAAAACATAAGGAGTGTGTTCAGGAATCACTTTAGAGATAGATATTTTAAGCAAGATTTTGCCCATTAAATTGGTTATTAACAGCTTAGTAGATATCAAGGAGAAGAAATCCATTTGGTATCTGTGTCAGTTATTGAAAATGAAAAAGTGATACTGAGCCTTCTATGCTAAGAATAAGATAGTAAGATACATGTTAAGTCTCACCCAACAGCTCATAGAAACAGTTCAGGATGATCTCCCACTCTTCTCCTGTGTCACTTTGAGCAGCCTCGGCAAAATGTGAAGCACTACATTGGTGTAGACGGTCAATACAATCTAGGACCAAATCTATCACGCCCTGAGAAGAAAAGGAGGTGTACCGTGACAAACACACTGCATGTAGGGCCGAGTTATTCATTCATACATAACAGATTTACCTCTTCTTGAAACATGTTCTGCCGATTCTTTAATGCCGTCATGTTGTTCTGTTTGGACTCATGGTCTAGCCCCCCCAGTTGAGGTTGGAAATAGTTTATTAAATCCTGCAGACTACGTGTCACCATTTCCATTGGCAGGCTGACAGACGTGAAGTCTCCTTGTTGACTAAAACTATCAAATTTCCTTTAAAAAAAAAAAAGAAAAGAAAAGAAAAAGAGGGATTTAGGATTATAAAATAATAAATTGTACTAGGTGATTTGTTTCTGGCCTATATTCCAACTACTAGACTTCCAAATCTTTTTCCTATCTGTCTGAAAGTGACTGATATGACTGGAAGTCATAGTATCAAGTATCAAGCTCCACTTGATTCACTTATTGTTATTTTTAAAAACAGAAAGTGTTATTCCAGAGTTTTCTCTCAGTTTTAAAAAGACTCCAACTTTTTAAAAGTATAGTAGCATTCCCATGGTATTTTCTGGTGTCTGTGCTACTGGCTATTGTTTTGTTTTTGTGTCTGTGTGTGTGTGTCTAAAGTACAATACCCAAGCACATCTAACTCATAATATAAATATTTTGGGGACATATCACTAAACTAAACCAAGATACATACTGACAGGGACATATTACAGTTGTAAAATCAACTTATCAGTGCTTGCTGTATAACAGAGACACTAAAAAGCTTTTCTATACTACTTGTTATATATCCGCCAATATCAATAATCGACCTAGCCAATGTATGCCTAACTCTAACAAATACCTGCACAAAGTCTGTGTTATAACCTCAACTGCAGCTAGACATTTAGTATAACATTTAACCTCAGTCTCTATTGAGGTAGAGAACACTGCATCTGGAAACACTTCACACCCCACTATGTCAGTGTAATCATGTCTCTATCAGTACAGTATCATGAATGAGGGTCCAGATAAGGCATCCAGTACCTGATAAAGCGAGTGAAGAGGAGTGTAGCACTCCGGATGAGTCTGGCAGTATGAGATTCTTCCCTCTGAGAACGAGACAGCGTCAGCCCATCGTCCATATGACCCTCGCTGTGCAGAATGGCCTGGAAACACATCATTTGATTTCAAGTTATTCTACAATTCAGCACACTTTCACATTCAACATTCTTACAGAATACTCAATATATGAAATGAGCCTTATACTTTTGCTTAATCAATTGTGATTTTCTTATAATAATTACCTTTCGCTGAGCCACTCCCATGCGCATAGATTTGGCATCAATAGCTTGGTAGGTCAGCCAGAGCCCAGAGTCTACATGCTGAACATAACAAATGGAGTCTCCATACTTTATCTCTGGGATCCCCATGCCATCGACATCAGTCTTTGTGCCAGAGTCAAGTTTCTCCTACAAACAAAAATCTATTGTTACATGTGTCACAAACAGATGTGGATTATGGATTATGAATTGATCACAGCCGCCATCAAAAAAAGGTCAGTGTATTTCTCGTGTGACTCCTGACCTTCGATGATCGAAAGCAGAAGGAGCTTGTGTTGATATCAGCCTTGTCCCGATCAACCAGATGCAGACCTTTCTCCTCAGTAACGCCCAGGTACCTCCCAGTGGTTAGATGGCAGAGTCGGAAAGGCTGCCCCCAGCATGTATGCCTATTGCTCCAACTGAGGAATATCAAGAGCATTTTGTCTTTTGTTTTCCTTGACAGAAAGAAGCTGGATAAACTGCGTATTTGTTTTTGTTGAAATTGCAGGGGAGAAACCAGGGAACACACAACCCCAATTCAGTTCTGACCCAGCCATATTAAATATCGTTCCAGAAACTCTGTACAGCCTTTATGGGCAAAAACAGCAAAAAAACGAAATTCTACCAACAGCACTATGACTAACAGGACACACACCCCTTCCAAAGCCTTGAAAAACAACAAAATAAAATTGTTTTATTTCTGCAAATGAGACAATAAAAATTTTATTGTGTTTTCCAATAACAAGTTTAAATCTGCAGAGCCTAAAGTATGTCTTTTAGATGAGGCAAAATATTAATTTAAACTGCCAGTGAGTGCTTCACTACCTCCCATGGGTACTTACACAACACGCAGAATCTCCAGCCTCCAGAGAGAGCGGGCATGGCTGGAGACTGATCCAATCTCATAATGCATTATCCTAGATTAAGAAGAAGAGAGAAAGAACAAGACATGACCACAGAAGTAAAGGCTGTTTTATCTAGCTGATGTGAGAAGAGACTGGTCTTTTCAACTGACCTTTGTAGCTCATCTCCCTGCTCTGCAGGTGGAATAGTCAGACATGCGTCACTATGGCTGTGGAGTAGCCGCAATGTGTCACCCCCTTAAGGTATCCTAGAATTAACACAACAGATACCGCAGGTAATCTCCACTGACAAAGATGTTTTATTTCATGTTTGATATATGATATTCGTTGGCTATAACTGATATCTAAGTAAGGGTTACTTCTCGAGATAAAACAGCACAGAGGATATACTCTTCATAGTAACTGTACGCACAGTTCATACTTTATGTACTAATTATAATAATTTATGTATCTGAACATCTGCAACCTAAACGCCAACATCAGTGTGCAGAAAAAGAAGCTGGAATAACTCCTTGACCAATCACATTTCTGGGACACAACAATTAGTTGTCAAACTTGCCTTGAGCAGCTCCACCTCCAGAGCAGATGGGAGCGACACTCCAGAGAGTCTGCTGGAAGGCTGCATTGACAATCAGGCTGTCACTCAAGCTTTTGTTGTCAAATACAGTGCCAAAGGACAGGTGCTGGAAGGAAGCAAAATGGTAATAACAGAAAGGAGCTCATCAACAATGAATACAACTTCTGTTTTTTTTCTACTCTAATAGCTGTTATCATAAACAATTATGCTAAACTCATCAAAGGCAGAGAAAACACAGATTGCCTATGACTGAATGACGTCAAAAGAAGAAATTAAACCAGTGATATATATAGTTTCTGGTTCTGCAAAGCTCGAGAAAGGAAAGACAGATAATAAATACAGGGACAAAGAACATAGAGTGTTTGACACTGAAACAGTGTGAAATATTTACAAAGAAAAACTTTTTATTCGGGTTTTGAGGAAATAACAAAAATGCAGTGCTCTCCAACTATTAAAGAGAAATGGGAGATGAGTATATAATAACAAAAACAAAACAAAGGATGTACATACATACACTGTAAGCCCAAACAATAAACTATCTTTTCGCAGTCACTGCCAGCGAGCCATACATTCTAATACTCGTCACACCAAGGACTTGAATGAGTGAGTCGTACATAATGTAATTAAGCATTCACAGGGTCTGGAATGCATTTTCCTATTTAACGTATCTGATTTTCTCAAGTTTTAAGCAGGACATGATGTCCGTCAAGCATGTGTGTGTGAGTAGGCAGGACTGTGTCTCCACCTGAGCAGGATTGCTCGCCGGGCCAGGATGGAAACGAAGGATAAAATACCTTGTTTTTCAGCAGTTAATTGCATCTCCCCTCCAGTGACCCCAAACAGAGCAAGCAGGGGATTCTGTTCCAATGTGACATTTAGCACCTGAGATAGGGTGTGGAAGATCACCGTCCAATACTTGTTAAGGCTACGGCGTGACCAGTACATGTGGATAAGATTTAGCACTTTTGTGTTTGTCGCAGTAGGGGCTCTAAAATACTGAAAAGAGACTCTGTCACCTCAGCATGAAGAGTTAACTTATTTTGTGACTTACCAGATATCTCTCTGAGGACACATTGACGAGTATGAGGTCATCTCCAACGCGCACCTTCTCACCCTCTGACCTCTGTCTGGATGCTGGGTGGACAGTCCACCAACATGCCTCACCTGAGCCACAGATACAAATGCTTGGCAAAGGCTTACTTACAGTTAAAATTACAAATAAACCTAATTAAAATAATAATTATGAAAAGAGAATAAATGATAAGATTTTTCTGTAGATGCATTTAGGAGCAGTGCAAAAGCAAATGTACTGATATAACAATTATAAACTGTTTAAACAGGTACAGTACCCAATACCTGCTTTATCCTCTTGCAAACCGACATCAAAAGCCAGTTTGTCAGTTGACGACTGCGATGAAAACAAGCAGCTGAGATACTGGGAGGAAAATAGACGATAGATATTTATATCCGTGAACGAATGAACAAATATTTTTTTCAAAAGTTAATAAAGTTTATGTAAAAGAAAGAAATAAGACTGAAACCTTTCATTAAACCAAGATGACTCACCATGCCACTGTAGGAGTGTAGGAATAACACTGCCTGGCCATAAAGAAGGGTGCGATGGCTTCCTCCAGCTCCCACCTGTAAATCACAATGACACTGCATAGAGAACTTATTGTACGAGTAAACACTATAATAGTAGAGTAAAAATAAATGAACTCAAAAAGAAATAAGTAGAAACAAAGACTAAAAATAAAATTAACAATTAAAACGTGTGCTTCATTTGTTCCTCTTGTTACTTTGCCAACACCAGCTGTTCCAGTTCTACGATAGTTTATTTGTCAGCGTTATTGTTATTATACAGTAAGATTGTGTTAACATTGTTGCTGCAGATGAATGAATGCAGTCCAAATCCCTTTCAAATAAAGTCTCAGTTAAATCTAGGCTATATTTTAATCAGCAGTTTACAGAATAGGACACATATTTTACCCTCAATTCCAGAGGCTGATATCAGGTCAGTTTAACCTAGCAACTTATTTTGCCTGTCATCTTGAAATGACAGGCAAAAGAGAAGAGAAGAGAAGAGAAGAGAAGAGAAGAGAAGAGAAGAGAAGAGAAGAGAAGAGAAGAAAAGACTCTCACCTCTGCAGCCGAGCGCTGACTGTGGGCCAGCATCTCTTGCAGGGCTCTAACTGACAGACACTGAGCCAGGACAAAGCCACATACAGACAAGTCTGGTGGAACATTCTGTGAGGAATAAAAAGACAATAGAGCATCTGTCGTCGAGGTAGCTTCATATTTATCTATATCCTCCACAGGCTAACAATCTAATTAGCAGTGACAGAGATAGAGAAGAGATACAAAGGTGCAGCAAACTGGGAATGAATTGGGCAACCTAAACTGGGGAAGAGATTTTACCCTTTACCTTGCAGTTAGAGGTGGGTTCAAGCCTGCAGAGTCTGCTGCCAAACCCCTCGGCAGCAAGACAGAGCTTCACATGTTGCTCCTGGGAGGTGAAAGTACTCTGCAAAACTACGTCATCTCCCTAAGAAGAAAGACACACACACAGATGACAGCAGTAAAACACTAACTCTCATGTGCGTAAGAGTTACCCATTCCCATTCATTAAAAAAACAGAGCACATTCATAGTGTAAGAGCAAATTATGATGTAATTAATTGTTTGTGAAGGCCAAATCTGATGCATATCAATTAGAGACCATCATGCCAACAAAGAATTATAATAAAAGAATTCAACCAGTCCACTGCTCCGTGTGCCGATTTTGAAAAAGGATCCAGGGCAGAATTTAGTCCAAGGGACACAACAACTCTATTAGATTTCATATTAATAGAATTTTGTATATTGGAGCTAACAGAGTCCTGGGGCATGGTGACCCAACCTATCCATCCAGTCCTAACTTGAATTTAGCCTTTAGGAATCCAGTAAAAAAAAGAAAAACAGAAATCCTGAAGCATAATGCATTCCTGCTATCCGTTAGGTCCATATATTTCAAAATACTTTAATAATCTCTTCCCCTTTATCTTGTGCATACTATATTTTTTTAATGGTATTTCTCAAAAATTCTCAATTTTTTGTCATTATAGGTCTATACATATCAGTAAAAATAAAGGTTTAGCCCTGCTGTAAATGCATGTACAGTATATCTCTATCACCTAAAATTTATCTTATCTTATTTTAAATGCCGAATGGACCACGTCAAAGGAATTAGGCTTTTCACATCTATTTAAGGAACTGTAAAGAGGGACAACAGACGACTGGTCTCCAAAGTACAGCAAGGACTACCAACACCTCTCTGTACCCAGGCTGTGTACCTCCATATTGGGAAGATACTACACTGTCTGACCCCTGAATCACCCCTTCTTTCCACTGCTCATATCAGCAGTACTCTGCAATCAGTCAAACACACTGGCCGACGCCGAGGCACTGTGTGACATTCAGATGACCAGAGGACTCAGCTCTTCTCCGAGGTACATTTGGCAAGTGAAAACTCACTTAGCCACGAGACTTCATCCAAATGTGGAAAGAAGCAGCGAGTGGAAACGCGTGTTCGTTCGGCTGAAACGGGATATGAAAAGTCTTCTTTTGGATTAGAAAACTGACGCGGATATATTCCAGTCTGCATGTTTAAGGGTTTCCCATGGTGCTGCTATGACATAAACACTGAGCTTCAGGGACAAAAAGCAAAGGTGCTATTTCATGAATGCCATTATGGTTAATCTGTGTGGCTATAATATTTCTACTGTCTTTACTTACTAAACTGATCATGCGACAAGACTCGTCAGGATTTCCTGTGGGAAACCCTGCATTTTGCAACATAATAACACAATATGGGATATCTACTATGTAATTTTATATTATGGAATGATTTTGCAAAAAAAAAAAAAAATCAATCTGGGTTCAGTATCATCACTGCCTGTGTGAGTGTGTGTCTCATATCAACACCAGACACTCTCCCGTGACATGTCCTTATCAGAGGGCAATGATAACAAGCTGTGGGACAACTTACAACCAGGGAACAATGATAGCATCTTACAGTGAGGAGGAGGGGAAAAAAAGCCATTTTACTATCAGTGACTAAACAATACAATGTGATCGAGATAGCAAAAAAAAGCTGCTGGGAGCTGTGGATTAAAAGAATATTGTGTTTTTTTAATAACACACAAACAATGTTAAACTGACTAGGCCTAGGGCCGTGCATGATACGGTCACATTTTACCCATGCTTAAGTGATATTAAACTAGCTCTGTTAATCTAAAGTTATGACAATAAGTCATTAAAAAAATAGGCAATATTAAACCTGAGGATATTTTGAGTTATCCTCATTTGGGGTTGCTAACATAGTGTTGGACACTTTAATCAGCAGCTACTTTTGTGTTACACTACACACCTGAGGATTACACAAACTACATGTTGAATGAATTAAGCTGTTTTCAAATAAAATATGTGATGTTGACCCACTAGCTAAAACATTAGGTTACTAACTGTTGACACCTCTGGAGCTAGTTAGCTTAGCCTTTCTAGTTTTACCAAATATTAGCTTTTACGTTTAATGCTAGTTTAAAAAAAAAAAAAAAAAGACTCACCGTTCGTAGAAACTGGTATTCATCGTCGCCCTCTCCAGTTTCAGTCATTATTTAAACCAAACAAGCCACATTAGCCAGCCTGGACTTGGCACTGGAGGGGTAAAGGGGAAGACTGGAGAGGAAGGGCCGGAAACAAGAAGGTGTACCGGCCGTTAACGTGTGGGCGGAGCCGCCCGTTAAGATCCCATCCCAAAGATGCCATTTTGGCGGGAGCACTCTATCCCAAGTAAAGAAACGTTTAAGGTGCAAACATCCATTTTCAACCCCACGGGAGCTCATAGTTAACTTCACCTGTACGTATCACTTACTATTATCACTATTATGCCTCTTGAGTAACTTACTTTTTCTGTATCCAAAAAGAATAAATGTCCAGGCCTGCAGTATCTAATCTTTTCATGGCAGACATATTGTTCTGTCAACTCATGAAAAGCACAAGTATGAGTGGCCATTCAAGGAATTATCCATTCTGGCCCTCACATACATATATTCTCATTCTTACATACATATATATACACTCTTACACATATTTATGTCTGAAGAGAATATATGTATGTGAAAGGAGAATATATGTGTGTGAGGAGAATATATATATGTACATGTGTGTGTGTGTGCCTGAGTGAAAATATATGTATGTAAGAGTTAAAAATATGTATGTGAGAGGAGAATATATGTGTGTGAGTGAAAATATATGTATGTGAGAGGAGAATATGTGTGTGAGAGGGCCAGAATGGATAATGTCTTGAACGGCCCTCTCTTACAGGTGTAATTGATAACATTCATGATGGCTACATTCCATTTAGATGAGACTGGGGCTGGGGCCTTTCTGTGTGGAGTTTGCATGTTTCCACCATGTTAACTGGTGACTCTAAATTGTAGGTGTGAATGGTTGTTTGTCTCTATGTGCCCTGTGATGAGCTGGCAACTTGTCCGGTGTATACCTTGCCTCTCACCCTATGTCAGCTGGGATCGGTTGATGAAGATAAGCGGTTACAGATAATGGATGGACAGGGCTTACTGGTGCCACCATGAATAGCATTAATCACACCTGTAATTTTCCTGATTTGACATTTGAAATATGAATTTGAAATGAATGAGTCTGTTTCCAAAAAGTGCTCTTTTTTTGTCTTTTTTTCTTTTATCTGTTTATCTTTTCCCCTCTTAATCTTTTATTCATATTTATCCATGGCGGGTTGTTTTTCTGTTTCAGATACATGGTCCAGAAGTTACTACTATTCTTTTGTTCTTCTGTTCTTTTACTTTGAATCTTCTAGACCATCTATGAATGAATAGCTGATTTTTCATTTTTCTTTTCATTGCTCTGCCTGTTTTTGTAGCGTTGAATCTGTTATGTTTGCGTGTTCACAGTGCTAATGTGATGTTTTTTCATGCTTAAGAAGTGCCAATCTTCTGTGTTTCATTTGTTTAATTAGTCTGTGTTTGAAGAAGAAGAAAGCAGCAAACGTTCATGATCATGCTAGTTCACACTGGAAATGTAGAATTTAAGTATTTTTCCATTACAAAGTTGTCCGGACACTGATGGTGCAGCACTGTATTATGCATCTTAAAATAGAGTTTGTTTTCTACACAAAATGTTTTGCACTGCTCAGGAGGTACTTAGCTGAAAAAAGGCAGTACATTATTTAAAAAGGTTTGAGAGCCACTGACATACACCACCCCTGCACCAAAATTCCTCTTCGACAGAACATGCTGCATAATGGTTGATTGCAGTGACATTTACTGATCCATTCATGCTCCTCAAAGAGAGAGATTTTTTGATTCCCTGACCTGTTCTGTAATCCTATCCAGAGGTCCTGTTCTATTTTTGTAGGCCTGAGAGGCATTACTCTAAAACTAAATCATTAATACATTGTTCTTTCCATCCAGCAATTTATGGAGAAGGAATAATTGCAGCCTCTGAAGAAGACATTGCAGATGTCACTTTTCTACAAAGTCTGAACTAATTTCCCAAGTAATGTATTTTTCATTAGGTTAGCTTCTCTCTGGCCGAGCAAATTGATGTTTGTAAAACTGTACTTAAAATACGGCACTGCCAATACAGCCCACACAATCCATCTCATCAGGATCTTCTCCTATAGTCACACAATATGTACTGTATTATTAAATGTGTACCTGTTCAAGCCTCAACCTGTAATTTCTGACCACATTACAGATCTAAATTATAATGTTGTACAGAGATGGATATGACATACTGAAACTGAAAATAAAGGCTTGTTGTCTTGCTATTATTACAACCTGTCCAAGACTGATGGAGCTTTTGTTTACATGTAGATTACGGCTTTAAATATTTTCCGGTATGAAGACAAATTGCAAATAAAAAACATAATACAGGCAAGGATTTATCAGGTTGAAATCCATGTTTGAATTAGTCACAAACAGTTTATTTAATTAATCCATTATCCTCAAATACAAAGTGTAATCCACTGAATTTGTTGATTACAGAGCCAGCAAATGTCTTCAAGGTGTCAGTACTGCCTGAGTATCTTTATTGTCCTACTAAAATACAACAAAGCAAAGCTGTCATCACCTAGAGAGATCGGTGATGTCTAAGGCAAAGTTTCTTTTAAGGCATTGTTTGTATCTAAATAGAGTATTAAATTAGTAGCGTGCTCCAATGTTTTGTGTTCGGTTTGTGTGAGCCAATGAGCCGCTTCACAGAAAATTTCATTACTTTGACTTCCACAGTATTTTAACATTCTTGCATGATTCATAAAGGGTGTGAAATTAGGAGCACAAAGTGTTTGATTTATCAGTATTTTCCAATAAGAACATTGCATAAATATTGTTTTAGCAGAAACATACATAACCAGCACATTTTGGGTAAATCACTGCCACTACTGCATATTTAAATACTCAATTTGTGACAGTACTGGAATTCTTCAAATACTATTTCTTTATTTTATGCTCACATGGTACACAAAAGGCCAAATATATACAGTACCAACAAAAAAAGAAAAGGGGGAAACAAGTCAACTACAAAAGTAAACATATTTAGTCAGCACACACAATTAGCCATACAAAGATGACTAAATATGGAGTTTACATCAGTGATAATGGCTTTTTAAGCCAAAACTTCCTCAAGCAGGACCAAACAAAAGAGTGCTTGCACTTATTTTCTAGGCACACGTAAGCATGAGTATTTGTTGATGCCTTTATCTTAATTGTTCTATCTTTAAACACATTACTCATGGATACTGCACATTCAGTCTTCCGTGTTCTCTGCCTTTAACTCACTGAGAGATTGTAAACATTTACTTTTGCGTTCATGCGGTTTCACCCCTTGCCTCTGTCGGTACTGTATATTTTTGGCCTTTTGGGAACCCATTTTCTACAGTTTATTGTTAAATGGCAGTAGGTCTGAAATTGCTTTTGCAATTCCCTTCTCAAAACACCTCGTCAGAAGTCCGTATTCCTAAAATAAAGGCAGTACAAGGAAATATGAAAATAACTTAACTGGAAATCCACTTGTCGCATTAAGTATTTTGGAGTAAATGTCTCTTCTTGTTTTACTTTCATCACAGAGCACAAGTACCATACCACACAAGATAAAATGCACAGTGCATTGTTTCTCACAAAATAATTTGAACATGGCGATTTCTATTAGTTTTAGGGGACATCTTAAATCCAAGAAGACACAAGAAGAGTACCAAGACACATGACAATGCTCAATATGATTGTAGATGGTCTAATGCTTCAGAAAACTAATTAACAAAAACCTGATATGGTCACAAACACATTTCATTCAACATATTTGATCTAACTTTCTTATAGATCCTTAAATTCATCATGAGATGGAAGGCACAGGGTGGGGTGGGGTGGGGTTAGGTAAACGGTCAGTAAATGAAAGGTTTTCTAGTTGGTTAAAGGTCGCTCTCTCCATAGAGGGCGGTGGAGAAGGCAGTGTAGTCCAGTGCCCCTGGTGGCGCTCCAGGGCCTTTGTAAGGCGGCATCCTCATGATGCAATACTCGGCTTGCTCAGGGGGGAGTTCTCTCCTCAGCTCCTCCACTAGTATGTAGGGCTGTGGTAGTGAAAATAAAATGTGCATCAGACATGTTCCCGAAAGATTTGTGCTAACACCCTCCCCTTTTCCATTTTAAGCTCCTGAACAAAACTGTAGATCATAAATCAACATGGCATGGCAAATACTTGGAAATAATAACAAGTATAGAGTAGATTAGCGTTGGCTAAGAATATCTGCCCATATGCCGGTAAGTCATACCAACATGAAACACACTCACACATACCTTGTCAGTTGCCAGGATCCGGAAGGATGCCACAACCTGCTCGGCAGTGTCTGTGTCAGCAGTCTCTCTGGTCATAAAGTCAATGAAAGACTGGAAAGAGACAATTCCTGTAGCATTGGGGTCCACCAGCATCATTATACGGGCAAATTCCACCTCTCCCTGAAGAATTTGTACAGTACAAGACAATAAACAGATATTAGTGGGAGCTAATTGTGAAACTATTGACAACATAGCCCCAACCGCCCACCCATCCACATTTCAATTACCATACCAAGTCATAACCCATAGAGATGAGGCAGGCTCTGAAGTCATCAGTGTCCATTGCTCCATTCTTCTTCTAAAGCCAGAAGTCGATTTTCAGGTTCACCGTACAGGAAGTAAGGAGGAAAACAGAGTCAGAGGAAATAACAGAAAAGATTGAAGCAGAACTGCATCATACCCAGTACAATGTGCTCATCAATACAGCATTAAACATGACAGCGACATTGTAAGATTAAATTGTGAAAGACGCACACAATGTGCAGTGTTTTTTAAACTTTTTCTCCAAATCTGACAAATGGATGTTTTGCACAATGATAAAATAAATAACCCAGAGAAGGAATGGCTTCTGCTTTAAGCAGCTAATCTTTTGGCTTTTGCGATAAGACATTAAAGATTCTGAAGATTTTATGATAAAGGAGGTTTGAGAGCTTAAAAACTCAGGAGAAGCAAGTGTAATACTCGCACGCACACACACACACACACACAACTGTGACTAACAGTGGAGATGGAAGTTTTATACATAAGACACAAGACATTCTTATCTGGGACATCAGTACAAAGCAATATTTTGCTACTTTGAAGTTGTATTTGTCAGGTGTATTATCCATGCTGTTAACTCTGGCATGCTGATGCATCGTCAGCCTGTGGATAAGTAATCCCTTGTTGCACTTAAAATAAAGCTAAATATGGCACTGTACAATAGCCGATACTGTTTATTATTTGTGGCAATCTGTGTTGGCCAAAGGAGAATTTTCATCCACCCTCTCCACGACAGCTGCTGAACTCTGCTCCTGCATCTAGACACCTCTCTAGGGAAGACAATTATACAAGATTACCACCACCCCCTGCACTGTTTCTGAACTGCTTTGGTTTAGTCACTCAAATGGACAAAAAAAAAAAAAAAAAAAGGTGATGCGAAATTGGTGGAGAGCTCTACCCTGTCAAAGTGGTTGAAAGAAGATCTGAACTCATTCATCTGTTGCTGGCTGATTCCTTTGGCATCCCGGGTCAAGATCTGGGTCTCAATCTCGTTGATGGTTCGGGCGATGGTTGTGAGGAGCAGCTCCCACCCGACGCGGATGTGCTGTTGATGTGGTGACAAAGCAGATGGCTTCACACAGAGAAACCTGAATCTTGAGCAGTTTCATGAATAATGAATGTTTAAAAACTGGATATCTATGTATGTATATACAGTATGTATTTGAATTTCTGTATTTCATTATCCATGCTGCACAAATACATGCACACACTGCTGCAATACTGCTTGCCACTGCCCTGTACCTCCATAGTGTAGTTGGTATGTTTGTTGTCGAACACTAGTGACTCTTGGATCAGCTGGTGGTCTCCCTCCAACTTGTCGATGTTGGGCTTGTAAGCAACGATGATATGCTCAAACTGCTTCAGCTGGGTCATCTGGTCCTCAAGGGTGCCTCCTATCTCCAGAGAGCAGCGCCCGATTTCCTGTTAGGATAGCACACACAAGGTCAGCTTAAGTTTTAGACCAATTTAGATGATATGATGCTGGTCTAAAGATCAGATGGTTTCTTTCACTGACACTGCAGGGAGTCATTTACCTGTGGCTAAGAGTACATTCTGTCAGGACATATAGCATTTGATGAAGAAAGATTTTATGGGTATAATAATAATACTTGGCATTATTCAATTATCGTAATTATCAGGAAACCCACCATCATTGTACCTCCTTTATGTACAATGCATTTGAATAGAATTATCTTCAATTTTAGGTCTTTATTTGATTAAATGGAGATAACTGTCAAATTGCTTATGAAGCCTGCATGTCTAACCTCCATCCTGGCCTGTATCCAAGGTCCAATGAGATTAGCCTGGGCAGCAAACTGACGTCTCAGCCTTTCATGGGCATGCTGGCGTGCCATCTCCTCCTGGAGGGCACCATCTCTCTGAGGAACCAGCATCTTCACCTAGAAAACACACATGCACACACAAAAGGGCTTATTTTTTTATTTCATTAACAGAATAATAACTTTATTCCTCAATATATGTGTCTGTAAGTGAGTTTTTAAAGCTGTAGCTACCTTTTCCCACTTGTTGAGAAGCTCTTCAATTGTGATGGTGCTGTACGGGTTAATAATGCTGGCCTTGATCCCATAGCTCTGGGAAATTTTCTGCACCTCACTGTGGATTCCCATGATGGCCTGTCTCTCTGCATCCGCCTCAGGTAGAGTAGCTTTGAACTGCTCATGAGCTGAGATGAGACTCTGGAATGGGAAAATGGGAAGTCCTGAGATTTTATGACAAATTTCAATTTTGTCAAGAGTGATAGCATTATGTGGTTTTCTTGTGGGTGTGACAAACCTATCAACATTACTCCCTGTGGAACATTGGTTCATAAACTGTGGGGCAGGCCTCTCTGGTGGGGTACAGATTGCATCTTGTATCCTTTTAATTAGTTGCTTTACTTGTCATTGTTAATGAATAATAAAACTGAACAAATTAAGTTTTTTAGCTTTTGAAACGGGCGTGCCAGAAAAATGTAGCTGCTGTTATATAACTTAAAACACTCGAATATTAACCATAGGAAAATTGTGAGCAAGTTCATCTTAACTCAACTTTTTTTTTTCTTTTAAAACCACAGCAACGCTGTAAAGTTAAACTAGTATAACACATTAAGTATGTGAGTCTACAGTACTGTGAGTAAGCCTACCTGGACTTCTTCAGTAGTATGCACTATGAACATGTCCTGCAGATCCTCCATGGCTCCTTCCATCCAGTTGTTGAACGGAGCCGACCTCTTGGCAAACTCCAAGAACAACTGATCAATAGTCTCCAGCAGCTTCTCTGTCCGCTGAGAGGATTACAAGATATCACATATCTGCTGTATATTTTTTACCCATAACATCCAACCTGCAGCTCAGCGTTAGGCTCTACCCTGAACTAAGGAGTCATCATCTTCATATCTCACATACAAATCCCAAAACAAACATCCCCTCACCTGTTTTGATTACTAATCCCAGGGTGCATAACATTGGTATGGCCTTGTTAACGCCCTACAGTGGCTTGGTTGTTCCTGAGTCCCTGAGTGGCATGGGATAGCGGGGTGTGGAAGATGGACAGAAAACAGACCCCTGTCCTTGTCATTCAGACTTAATCCTTGGCTCCTTTCCCAGGCCCTCACACATTTGCAGGTCTGGAATGGCCAGGATGGATCAGAGGAAGTGGCTAGTGGGCTTTTAGCCAGTCACTTCATGGACAGGACACTTACATCTATTTCTTCTTTATCCCCTCCACCGTCCCGCTTTACAATCCTATCTGGGTCAGGGATTTTCCAGGCATCCAATTATCTTTCCTCATCAATCTGTTTTGTCTTCAAATGTCATTGACAGGCAGCTAAATATGCTTACACTAATATTTCGATTAAGTTGGTCTTGGATGCAACTTCATTCTGCATCGTTTCCACATTTAGTCCACATGGAACATTAGCGCACTCTTGTGGGGACTTAACTTCTAACATATGCAGTGGAATGAACCCTACAAGTTTTAGGAAATCAACTATAATGGAAACACGCTTAGTCTTCAAAATGGATATAAATTTTTCTTTCATGCATAGATTCAATAAGTGCCATTTTAATCTTATCCTTGTGATCAGCCATAAATGTTGCACTCACCTCCAGTGACTCTCTCCTCTTCTGAGTCAGTGTTCCCAGCTTGTCCCACAAGTCACAGATACTCTGGCAGCGTTGGTTCACAGCAGCCACATCGTGGTAATCCAACTCACTGGGGAAAAAAAAAAAAAAAAAACATACAGTGGTTTGTTTTGGTTGTGGAAAACAGCTTTATGGTCCCCCAACAGTTGTCTTTTCCCAAGCAAAAACAAAAGCCAGTGGATAGCTTAGAATGTCAAAACCAGTAATGGAGCACAATGTGAGAAAAAAAAAAAAGTCTAAAACTGCTAAAAGTGTAGAACATAAAATGGACAAACGCAGCTGCTAAGTGAAGTCTGCAGTTTGCCTTTTTTGGTGCTAAAGGCCGTTGGACACGTGCAAATCCTCAGCTAAAACCATTTCAAACACTTCAAGAATTTACCTAGTTATGTCACTTCAGAGTTGCTGGCTCCAAAATGCAGTTTGTGTGTCAGGTATTAAGCTGTCACTGCAAGGAATCACTATCTTATGATGCTGCCATCATTTACTGGATGTGTTTGACTCCTTTCCATAGCTATGCCAACTTTAGTTAGTAGCACTTTCAAGAACGTTGAGTTTGCATTGAGGATCTGCACCTATGGCAGGCACATTAAAATTGTAATCTTAACTGAAAATGTCCTAAAGGAACACAATTCTTTATGCATGAAGATTAAGAGTGACACAAAGGACAAAGTGAGACATCTGGTGTTCATTTAGTGTTTTATTTAAATTTCAGAAGACATGAGTAAACTGCAGAACTATAGCACTGCCTTTACCGGATCGCCGTGAAGTTGGTTTGGAGATTTAGAGTCCTGTTTAAGCTTTGGTACTGTACTGGGGCTGCTGCCAGGGTACGTCACCGAGATCCTCCTGGGTCTGTGTGGTGATGGCTGGACCTTGAGCCATAGGATAGTGGTATCTTTCATAATGGGCCTCATCCCAGTAGTCTGCACCATTCTCATATTCTGAGCTGAAGTGAGAGACGGTGCCAGGAGGAAGTTGACCAGTCAAGAAGAGGTAGTACTCGTAGGGTCCTAGTCCATGTGAACCTGGGTACATGGACCGTTCAGACGTAGAAGCAGCTGGCAACGCTTCAGCTTCCCTTTCAGCTGAAGAATAGGGATCTGGGGGCATGGGCATGAAACCTTGTTCTTCTGTTTCCCACTCTTCATTTCCATGATCAAAGATGGCTTCATAGTTACTCAACTCACCAGCCTGGTAGAGTGGTTCGGGGTATGGTTCTGGGTATGGTTCTGGCATGAAGTTTAGCTCTTCAGTTTCCCTTTCTGAGTTACCATACTCCAGATTTCCTTCAAATTGCGCAAGTTCACCTGCCTGATACAAAGGCGGAGGGGGAAGAACGCCAGGTCTGGGCTCAGATGTGTAGGAAGTTGCAGACTCTTGCACAGTATTCCAACTAGGAGCAGTATTCCTTGAAGCCACACCTGCATTGGAGCTTGCTGAATGGACTTCAGGACTAGAATATACTCCTCCAACCGGTTCATGAGGCTGTGAGACAGCAGGGTAACTCACACTGGAAGGCTGAATAGGAGCACTTTGGGGTGAACGATAACGAAAGCCAGGAGACGCCTCCATGTTAGAACTACCTTTATTAGGATCATGCTGGCGCTGGCCTATGGGGAGAAAATTGTAATATTTAGTAAGCCAAGAAAGTGTGATACATTTAAAGCAATGTGAGTCTCATACTTTCAGAGTGCATTTATAATCTCAGTGAAGTGACAGTCCTACCTTTGTTGGCAGGAAAGCAATAGACACTCCAGCTCAAGAGTGCAACGAGGAGCAACTGGCTGCAAGAGAAAATAGCATGGTCAAAAATTTGGACATAATAAAAAAAACAAGTCATGTAAAATGAACACAAAAATCAATTAACCATCACATACCTTGCAGGAAACCACATGGCCATTTTGCTTGACAGCTGAAATGTTATCTTCTTCTTTGAGAGCACCACTTATATACGAAACAGGAAATCCTCTTTGGCAAATCCCAGACTGAGTAGGTAACAATGGACAGCTGTTCATCATTGACTGCTGATTGAAAACGTCAGCGTGCCTGTAAACCACACCCTTTCCACCAAGTCATCACTTTAGAGCCTGTGTGTTCATAGTGTGCCAAATAATTTTGCGCTGCTTGTCTCTCGCGTACTTTTCCTACCACAGTAACAAAGAAAACAGATGTTTTGGGATAACTGAATTGCATATTCTATTTTTCTGTCAGTGCAGTGTGGTGTTGTGGTGTTTCTGTCTATAATCTATCCAGGCAATCACCCTGTTAAAATAACACAGAAACAGAAACAGAAAACAAGATGGCATTATTTGATTTTGCTATTAGTCAGCTCTCCCTCTTCCCCACTTGTGATGTTGTGTTTGGCAGTGACAATATGCTCCTGGGCCTCCATGACACATGACTGCAAACGTCTGCTAAAGGGAGTGCGTACTTTAGTTCCTGTGCAATGGCTGCAATCTGCTCCACTCTGTCCTGGTGGGCTGCCAAGTCGCTCTCGAAGGCCTCGTGTTTTCGAAGCAGTGCTCTGATTTCTATCAGGGTGGCTGTTTCATAGTCCTTCTGGGAGAGGATCAGTTCTTTACCTGAATATCGCAAAGAGAGAGAGAGCGACGAGGGTGAGTGAGAGCAACAACAAGATGATTAGCAGGTTAGATCTAACCACTGGACTTATTTGGTCAGTGCCGATGTACAAAATGACCTGTGGCAGCCCACTAGAGGCTGATTGCATTAGACAGACTCTAAAACCTTCAATCAAATCTCATTAGGAACAAACTGCTTGGATTAAGGAAACACTTGAATACTGAAAAGCTGGCAGAGAAACAGAAAGCTAAAAATGGAGCTAAAAAGTCAAAATAAACAGATAAGCATGCATACCTATGAACATACTATAGCAGAGAGATTTGTATGACAGTCAAAAAGCAAGACTACAACTCACCGCTGGCCCAGTTCTCATGGTTGGTGGCTTTTTGACGAAACTTTTCAGCCAGGTGGTCCAGCCTCTCCAGCCTACGGATCTCTGTAAGCAGCCACTCCTCGTAGCCTTTCTCTGCCTGCTCCAGGCCCTGCCATGCACTGGCTATGTCCTGAATGAAAAATAAGTTTGAACTTATGCACTGACACTCAGCAAAGGGCCTCAAATGGCCCCATACACACTTGTTTGATATTGATATGATAAGAATTTGGAGTCATGACTTACAGACACCATCTTCCCCTCAGAGGGCATGAAGGCAGGCCGGTTGCTGATGCGCAACTTGGTCTGCAGGGTGTTGAAGTTAATTTCCAGCTGGCACTTCTCTTGCACCTTAGGGGGTTTGTGCTGGCGTCTGTAGTCTCTGAAGTCCTCCAGCTTCCTCTGCATCTCCGCCATGGTCTTCTCTGGGGTCCGGTTCTCCAGCCAGGGAGTGGTGCGGCGGATCCACTCCAGTAGCTGGGAAACACAAGGGCAACATGGGAATGAGTGGAGAGGCAGGAGAGGTCCATGTTAAGACAGCAGTGTGTCAGGAAGAGAGTGATGAATTATTCATTATTTTAGCAGATGGGTCTCAGCTTATCACAGCAATGGGATACATAAGAGAGGGAATGACAGGTGTTTAAACAAAATAAAGTGTGGACTTTTATTTTGAAGTATTTTGATGTAATAGTTATATATTCATCATAATACATGAGGATATATACTATATATATTGTATATTTTTCTTAACAAAGTTTCAAATCAAATCATTCACCTCACTGGCCAGTCTCTCATACTCCTCCATCATTTTCTCATTCTCCTGGTTTACTCCGAGCACCTTACAGATCCTGTTGGCAGCCGTCTCTGCCTGAGAGCACAAAGAAACACAGTGAGCCACGCGTCCATTGATCCAACATCATCATCCTAATAGATTTGTTGCTCAGAATAACATGTCGAAATAAAACGTCAGATAGATTTATGTGCCAGGCTCTGTCCTTAAAATACATATGGACATGAGGGGTAGCTATCTCACCTAAAAATAGAATATTGGTAAGAGAATAGGTTCAGCCGCTATACCTGCTCAGCTCCAGCAAAGGCATGGTAAAAACAGGACACGTAGGTCATGATAGCTCTTTCATCGGGCTTGGGGGTGTTGATGATATCTGTGGCATCGAGAGGAAGGAAAAGTCAAGGTGGCAGGAAAGAAAAAAAAATTGAAAATTACCTTGGAGAATGGAAGCAGACGAAACAGCGCAGTGAAGTTAATATTGCAAAACACATATTACAAAGATACAGAAAGCAGTATATGAGAAAGTTCAGCATTTGAATTTGTGAACTTAAATTGGGTACATCTATTCTATAAAACATTACCTTCTGCGTCCAGCATTTTGGGAATGTCCAGGTGTTTCTCGGCTATGTCAAAAGCCAGGTTCAGGTTCCCCAGAGGATCATCCTAAATAAAGAAACACAATTCTACATCACTGAACAGCAATGCTGGACTTAAAATGCCACCGCACTGACCTCCCTGCTATGGTGGACACATCATACTCCCTGTTCACCTACTGTACATGAACTCATTTTAAATTTATATTTGAGAGAGCTGCTGCACAAAAACCTAGAACCGCCTTTGTAGTTTTCAAATGTTTATGTTTATTAGCAACTTTCCCTGCAGTTTGATCAGTCCCATGAAAAGGGTCTCAGTGGGATCTTGTGTGAATTTTCTCAAGGCCATTAACATGAATTACTTTCTGTACATATTGAGGTTTGAAATACAGATTCAATGGTGACAATTACTGATTATTTTTTATTATGAGAGACGATGACAAAGGCAAGCAAATCCTCACTTTTAAGAATCCATACTTCAGAACTAGCTTAAACTTTTCATAAATTAATCAGCTATTAAATGATACACAAGAAAACTATTCACCCCTGACATATACATCATATATCAAAGATAATGGCTTGACTTTGACAGGAGAAACCAAGTGTTTTAAAAGAGCGGGTGTGGTAAATTAGGCCAACAGCTGACAGTGAACCCTTCCCTGCTAATAGGACGGTCAGTAACAAGTGAGTAACAGTGGGGTAAAGGGATCATGCTATCATGCTGCTGCTATTGTCCCTATCTCTGTATCACTGTTGCACAATGGTAGGGGGTTGGGGGCTTGCACACTACATGACAGGGCCAGCTGCTCACAGACCCAGCGCAGGGCAGAGAGAGGTGGATAGATACAGTGGTAAATTGATGACTGGATGGAGGGATGGAGGGATGGCTAGATACCCCAAGGCCTCGGCGTGTGCCCGCCCCTGACCAGAGCTGTCTCAGCCGGCTGTAACGCTGAAAGCTTAACGAACACGCTCACCTGGAGCCAGACTCAACAGCTGCCTGGCAGACGATGCAACTGTCTCCTGGCAGCATGAGCAGAACTGAAAAGTCGACGTGTGACTGAACGTGTGAATATGTCCAGTATGTCAAAGAGATTGAAAGAGAGAGAAAAAGCAGTAGAGAAGAACAGATATAATGTGTGTGTGTGCCTTATTTTTTATATTTTACCCTGACTGCCCTTTCCTAAGTATGAAAACCAGCACAGTCATAATTAAGATTTGACTATTAAGTATCACAGTAACCATTTCAGAGGCATCTTTCTGGCTTTCTTCCTGGACTGTCAGCCTCTAACTGGGGAACACTACGTGACTGCATGGACAATAGTAGAGGTAAAGCTAAGCCAGAGCTCTGCAGGGACTAGGCTCATGTTTCTGTGACTATTCAGGGTCAACTCCAAGTCAGGCCAGTGAGTTGTGTGTTGAAAAGTGAGTGTTTCTGCTTCTGTTTCCAAAACAAATGAAAATGTCACTCTTCGTAACCAGCCATGGCGTCCCCCTACTATACACAGTACCAGGCCAAATTTGGCCTAAGTAAAGTTGCTATTAAATGAGGTCAGCCTGCTTTCTCATAAGTACACGGTCTGAATTTTTATGCCATGAACAATTTATCTGCATGTGCCTCAGGCAATCATTGGATAAACAATTATCACAACCCGAACATTAAACATTATGGACAACATCTCTATGAAAACTGAATGTTGTCAGGGAAGAGAGAAGTCTCAAATGTTCCCACAGCAGTCTTGGCATTCCCATCTGTCTAAAGACAGCACCAGCTCTTCCAGGAGTGAAAGGGTGCCTTATTGCTATTTGACAAACATAGGAAGGCTGTCAGCTGTGTACAGCTCACTGAGGCCCTCACCTGTTTATTCACAAACACTGAGACTCCTTGCCATCAATTAAACCCACGACATTCAAATGAGCTGTGGATTTGTTTTCCCTGAAAAACACCTCAAGCTCAAATAGCATGCCGGATGTGGAAATCCAAACTTTGCATCAATTTATCGTAATTTGTAGGGAGATGTGCTTTGGTTTGGATATTTATCACTTGTGTCATACAAGAGAGGCCACATATCCCCACCATTAAATCCAAACGCGATGGGCACAGCGGGGTGCACAAAGAACGCAGACTTACAAACTGAAGCAACAGCTTTTTTCATGCTAATTATGCTGAAATTGTGAGCCGAGTAAATCAAGCTTTACTTAAGAATAATGAATCATGAGGTGTGACTAAATGAATGCACTCAGGATAAAAACATTCTGCAGTGAAGAAGAAACACATCCATAGATTATGGTGGCATTATATCCATTAGCCAAACAACACAGTGTTTATCTACAACAAACACTTTGGCTTTCAAATGAATTCACCTGAAATAATGTGCACTGTAAACAACGTGGAGCTGGTCTGATGAATCGCCGCGTATCCAAAAGTGCCATACATAGTGCCAACAGTCTAGTTCTTCAGTCTTAAACTGTATCAAAAACTATATCTAACACTTCCCTGAATTAAGTCAATCAAAACAGGAAACCAGGGAAGAACATAAGTCAACATGTTACAACAAAAAATAGCATATTAGTGCCATTATTTTGTGTCCAGGGTGAATTGTTGTCATCGGTTCACACTGTGGCAGGGTTGTTATTTTGGTGTAAATCAACGTGTTAGTGTTTGAGGGCGAAAACACAGCATCCTGGTTACAAGTGAAACCACACGACACCTTGTTGAGCTTAGAGTAGTCGAGGAGGTCGGGTCTGTGTCTATGAATCAGGGCGCAGAAGGCCAGGCCATCCTTCCAGCTTCACCGGCCGATGAGCAGAGAGAACCAACATGTCAGTTCAAACATGCTTATCTCACTCACAGACGAAGCTGCTGGAGTCATTAAGTAGAGGTGCAGCATATAGATATAGATCTCGTATGTCCAAATGAAATGGAAACATTATTTTGGAATGTGTGCTGACGTTGATCATCCCTTTACTTGGACATTTTAGAATGAGAAGACAAACTAGATAATCTATAAATCACATAAACTATTGCTATAACTAAACAGCATAAGAGTAAATGAGTATCTGATGTGTTGAAACTTACCTGACATGGAAGTTTTGGACATTGACATTCCTGTAGGGGGCAGTCTTTCTCTGACACCACAGCAGAAGACCTTCTTTGGCAGATGTTTCTGAGAACATGAATTCACAGTAATTGGTCACATCATAAAATGTCGTTGTGCGCAGGCCAGAGATTGTACTGCCGTCTAAGGGTGTTACCTTTTTGTAATTTTAAATACCTATATGTACCTTCAGTGGAGACAATGTCTATAGAAAATCATCCAGATTTGAATTCTTTGGATTTTATCATCTCACCTTCCACAGAAATGTCCTGAATGGCGAAGCGGAGGATGATAGTCCAGATCATTCCAAGAGTCATCTTTACATTTCCGTCCACAATCTCTGAAAGTCAAACCACCTGTTACAATCAACTCATGTTTGTGAGTTCAGATCGGACAACCGACGGCTTCATCAAACAGAGAGGCTTGAGGTACCTTCAGCTCCAATGGAGACCAGTTTCACTCCTTTGCTTGTGATGAACTCCAGCGCTTTGTTGACATTGGCAATCTTATGAAACCGCATCTTCCCTCTGTCTGGCTTGGGTAACCTCTCACCTGCAAAGAAAAAATAGTAACTGATACGATTACATCACATCAAAACTAAATAAGCCACTAAATGAATCCAACAGTGAATAAAATGTGCAATTTACCCTACTGGTGAAAAAAGAAATTAATGAAAGGAACTAAGAAAAAATGAAGTTATAAAGCAGACATCCTCCTTTAGTGGTCTAACCTGAGATAACCTCCAGAAGCAGCATGAGTTTTAGTCCATTCCTGAAGTCCTCCTCAATATTTTCAATTTGAGTACCAGCTTTCCTCAGGTGGGAGTTACACCAGGCTGTGAAGGTCTAACAAGAAAGGGGAGACCCAGGTCAATTAAAATGGGATTTGATAAAAGGTCACCATACAAATAAATGGTATTGCGTGCATGAAAACTGCTTATGTTATGTCTGCACTTCCTGTGAAGCTCAGATAATTGGAAAGAGACAAAACAGGAAAAAAATACCACTAATTGGATGACACTGTAAGCATGAACACCTAAACAAACTGAGGTAGCTAACAGCTTAACAAGTCCTCGGATCGATGTTAACCTCTTTGACCAGTGCTACATTGTCAGATTAACCCTCAGTGACCCATTCATGTCTAATTTCAACTTTTTCCTCCAGTGGTTCCACAGCTAACAACCATGAGAGCAAATGGACTCCATGTGGGGCACTGAAATACAGTAAATCATGTTAAGACAGGATCATTGTCTTTCTCCTATTTTTATAAAGTCTCTCAATAGCCAGCAGCAGAGTCCATTGGCGCTCAGCAGTGTATGGATGAAAGCTGGGAGCCGACCACAGAGCACATTCCGACCGATATAAGGTGTTAAATTTAGACTGCTCTGCTGTGCCTCATGATAAGGGAAAAAAAACGTCAAAACGTCTCGCCGTGTGTCAACATGAACGAAAATGTCACGTGGACAGAGAACAAGTTTTCCTGTCACGTCACTTTCTGTCACTATTTTGCCACTTAAAATGCAGTTGGTTACAGCTGCATAGAGATAGCTTTATCACGGTGCATGAATGCTGCTCTTCCAGGTCACTCTCTGACAGGCATGGATAAAGGACAGGATAAGGGTGTGGTAAAAGGATGAATAAATGTCACAATAAAAAATAAAAATTGGAACTTTTGTGATGATAAAAAACATTAAAAAATGGGCTATTATCATCGACTAGTGATGAAATGTTTATGTTTATACGTGCTTAAATCAATGAGGTGAACAACAGATACTGCAGCCTGTATATTTGTGATAAACAATGGCCTATAATGAAAGCTTTTTTTTTTTTGCTTTATTAGCCTTAACCTTCACAAAAACAAAAAGGTCTGAATGAGTACTTTTGAAAGTACTTTTAAGGTGGTATGATCTGAAACATTTATTACAGCGTTATTAGCAGTTAACAGTCATTGAGGAAGATATTTTAACACGTTTTCCAGCCCTGATTCTTACACGTCCTTGCTCCCAGTAGGACTGTGTATAGGTGCCCAGCCGGTTACTCAGGCTTCCCCAGGATGCCGGTGCAAAACCAGAATCTTACAGGCTTTAGAGTAAAGGCCATCACATTCCACACTGAGTGAGTCCACAGGGTGTATGTGACATTGAGCTGCTGCCCTCCTTGTTAAAAAACGTGGCCCGCTGGCCCTCCAAATTTGACTCAGCCACAGTCGTAGAACCCTGCTGCCCACTTTCCAAGCCCCTCGCTCCTGCCTCCCTCTCCAGCACTACTGACCAGTGACGATTAAAGCTAAAAATATTTATGAATCACATCCAGAGAGAACCAACCCTGTCACTGAACTAGCCGATGCCTTTCAGTAGGTCAGAGGCTGGTCAGGCTTTGTCCGGGAGGATGGAAAATAAATGAGAACTGCATGGTTTAACATGGTAGCAAGAGAGCCTTATAAATGGATCATAAGGTTTTCTTTTTATTCTGACTTCTATTTAACTTACATGAACGTCAATTGCTTATTTATAACACCTGGCAGCACAAGATGAACTGAAGTCTGAGGATCAGTCTTTGTAATATAAATGGGAACTTAAGGTTTTATCTCCTTAATAAAGCTGTCACCATCACATCAATATCCACTAAAGAAAAGCTACCGCAGCAGTTAGCAGGATTTAAAATAAGCACCATGGTTCAAGCCATATGAGAGATTCAAGAAATTATTTGGAAAAAGTGACTAAAAGTAGCCCCTAATGGAGCAAACAAAGGTCCTGCTCCCTGTGAATGCCAGGCAGTGGGATAAGATATATGACAGGTTGGCCGGGCACAGAGCAGCTTCATCACAGTGCCAAAAAGAAACCCTATACCAGTGATACTGTATGCTGCCATCATTTATCAATTCTGATCATTCTGAACAGCTGCTCCTAGAGCCAAACCAGTCTTCAATGAGCACTTGTCAACTCCAAATTACAATCAGTAAAAAGATAAACACTGGAAACATAGCTGTGCATATGGACCAGGGGACCAGACTGTCGTGTTGCTGCCTTGTGTTACCAAAAATACACAGTTTTGTCATCCCTGTTGGGGGGCCACAGGAGGTTATAGGCATGGGGGCTGATAGCCTCCAGTTGTGTACAGAGCTGCAGTTTAAGGCCCAGGCCAACTTTTTAAAGCCTTAAAACCAACTGAGAGTGTTGGAGGCCGAGGCTATATTGAGTTGAGCTGGTGTGCTGGCACAATATTTCTCCATGGTTTCTATAAACAAAAGAATTCCGCACCAAGGACACTGGATTAACCCTACTATAATGCCTTTTGGTCGCGGGGTTAAAATTAGATGTAGCGTCCATTCTAATCCCAAGAGTGTCATCATGTGTTAGAAGCATCTGTTGACAGCTCGCATTCCGCGCGTATCAGTGGAGAGGCAGCAGTCTGGAGAGCCGCTGGAAGGCAGAGCTATTGTTAGCTGGTACCCACTGCATCCGTCCGTCAAGCCTCCCACCCTGGACCCCGTCTGCGTCAAGAGAGCCGCGCGTAACGAGAACCACACCGGAAGTTCGGTGGTGCCGTCCTTCGAAATAAAACTGAACGTGAAACTCGATTTGTGTAAAAAAAAATAAATAAAAAATAATTCCTTATAGTTGTAAATTATACTGCCCTGGTCTAGTCACATTTTAGAATTTTTATTTTTTTTTCCTAACTAAAAAATATTTGTATTGCACCACCTATCTGCTATAAGCTATCTTGGCTAAATGTAGGTGCCAGGAAGACAAACTAAAGTTGATGCTTTTTCTGTAACTTCTACTTTTATAGTTTATGTGATTTAACGCAGATGAGTTGGCTACTTCCTAAATCGCATTATAACATTTAAACTAACGGGTAACGGTTATAAACGGTTATTAACGGCTACCGAAGATGTGCCTTGTGCGTTTGCGCCATTCACCACGTACAAAACAAACAAAAAATAATTAACTATAGATGACATGACTTCATTAACTTGGCTTCTATTATTAATATATATACATCGCTTTTCCTTTTATCTGTGGCTAAATATGCTTCACGCCCTTGAAAACGTTAGCTCCGCCGTTGGATGTTTTATTTTGAAACTCTTAACCGGATATTCAGCTCTATAGTATGTTTGCTTGACGGTAGTCTCCAAATCCAAATCTACGTTGTCCGATAAAAAAACATAATAATGAGGGTATACACTATTAGTTTTACTTTTATTTCAATTATTTGAACTTTAACGAACTTATGTGATTCGGAGTAACATCGTTACATTGTTTTACATCCATCACACAGTGTCTAAACAAAGCTAGGACTCAGTTTTATTTGGAATTGTTTGTTTCTTTGACTTACTTTCCTCTGCTGCTGTTCCCAGGCCGGGTCCAGCAGCATGTCCCTGTCCCACTCATCCTCCTGTATCATGTACTCATCCTCGTAGCCGTTATCATAGTGCACCGTGGTCTCCACCTGGGTCATTGTCATCATTGTGCCGTCAATTTCTGTTCCCCCCGAAACTCAACTACTTGTTGTCCTTAACGTCGGACAGCTGGATTAACTGTGGATAGTTTCCTGACTTTCTGCAGCTTTTTTTTCTTCTTCTTTCTCACTCTTCTCTCTCACGCTTGCCCTTGTCCTCTCGACCTGACAGACGTCTGGCCCCTGGTTGCCACAGATGAACAAGCGACGGTATCATTAGTACTAGAGGGTCATGTGACGCCTGCATACCTTTCCCCAAAAATCCCCATCATCATCATCACACACACACACACACACACACACACACACACCAACCAACCACCCACAGACACAACTATAGCAGGATTTGATTTCAATAAAACAGTCTTTATTGTAGAAAAACCAATTCAGACTTTTATTTAAGACAAAAAAACAACAACATGAAACTGGCTTGGGACATATAAATAAAATATTTCTTCCTTGGAAAACCCATATATTCTTACACTGACAGGCACTGGTCACCACCAACACTGTTACAAACCCACCAGGTTCATTCACTCTGTGAAAAAAAAAGGGTATTTTTACCTGTCATGGCAGAATGTAGTGTGTATTCAGTCGTTACACAACTCTGAACAATCTAAAACATGTGAAATATAACACTAAAGTTTATGCAGCACTGGGATGTATGTAACTGTGTCTGTGGCCCGGTTAAATTATACACACTGTTTGTTCAAGTGCAACAAATCTAACATAGTGTGACCATTGAAATTAGTTTTTTAAAAAAAGCACTTTGAGGCAGCCAGAAGTGTGTGTGATTGACCCTGCATTGACTTTATCAGCTCTGATTTGTTACGCAACTTACAGGGAGTAAAGAAAAAACCCCTGGACTGTGGTCAGATTTTTTTGGGGAGTCTGACCATTATTTTTTATGTGCTGAGTCCTTTCATTCCTTCCACAGAGCACTAACTTTGGTTTTAAGTTATTGGAAGCACAGATTTCTACCACATGTATATCAAGGAAAGACAGAAATTCGGTGAACCTGCTGCACATCTATTGTAAAGTCATATGCAAGGAAAAGTCTGAGAAATGATTCAACTGCAATTTTACAGAAAGAAGTAACAGTTTGCAGCCCTGTTGTTTTGTTAAAAAAATAAAATAAAATAAAAATCATATTCTCAAAAACCACAGGCCAAAGTGCTCCGTTAATGAAATGAAAGGAATACAATGAATAAGAGAGGCCTCTTAAAAACCTGAACTGTATCTTTAAAGGTCTGAACTGACAGGGAGGAAGCTGGTCCCTGCAGTCACTACAGAAGAATAACCTCACCACAGAGCTAGAGTTCATACAGAGTGCAAAGAAGGACACATGGGGGGGCGGGGAGTGAAAAGGAGTGTTTCTCAAAACCATCCAACAACCTGAAGAACGTGTTATCTGTCACAGCGATGCTAATACTGTCCAAGGGGCTCGACGTTAACCCAAACAATCTCTGGTCTCAAAGCAATAACAGCTGGGAGAAAGAAAAAAAAAAAAAGGGAGTGTTTGTAGTGAGGGAATGAGCTATTTGGACCCCATGTATCTGTATGCATCATCTGTGATCTGCAGCAGTGTTCTTGGGTCCTGGGTGGTTCACATGGAAGGGGACAGAAGGGGGAAGGGAGGTTTTCTTTTTCCATCATTCACTTTCACTCAGGCCACATGGTCGCCGCCACTCCTGGCCTCGTTCGTGGATCCATTTGTTTGATACTAAAAACAGAAAGAAAAGAGAGAGAATCTTTTATTTGCTTTTCTCTTATAAACTCAAGACTAGGTCTGACTCACTGGGTTAAACTGCTTTTCAAATGAACCTTCTCGCCAGCAAATACTCTCAGAAGTGATATTTACTCAGGTGTTTATGGATGGTTTTATAGGGGAATGGAAAAAGAGGAGCTCACCCCACTTGTTGCCCACCAACACTGGACAAGCTGCATGTCGGGTGCTGTAGTCTCCCTCCCCGCTGGCAAACAGATTGTACCAGAAGACTGCAGTGCCCTGGAATGCACACAAACGACAGTCATCTGAGGTTAGAGGTGTTGTAAACCCACCAGGAAGAGACAGAAATCCCAGAAAGTCAGTCTGACTGTCCTAAATCAACTCCCAAAGAAAGATTATGAATGCTGTAGGGGACTATGACAAGAAGGATTATTTATTAATATTATAGTGTGTACTACCCTTGTAAAAGAATGAACAAAAACAGCAGACAATCAGTCTTTTAGTTGGCAATATAATATGATTAGTTCAAACACATGCTACTGAGTCAGTATCAATGTATCATAATAAACAGTTACCTTTTGGGGCCAAACTGCTGCACCAACATCTGGGAATACTGTGGCTCCACCAGCTGCTACATCACTCATCTACAACGAAGACAGTGAAGCAAAAAAAAAAAGTTCAGTCTTTATCTGTCATATCAAATAATACTACAGTACTACTAAATACATTTGTGGACAAGATATCACTGCAGTGGTTACTGTAATATTGATTCCAGGTTGCCAAACACACCTTTAATGCTTTCTACATGGTTAGGATCCAACTGGTTCTGTATTTCGTGATACCGTTTACAGAAACTATTACTCATCCGTCCCATCATTCTTTGTTCCAGTAAAGCGGAACACCCCTCTTTTGGCTTCAGCGTAGTAAGTCCTGTTTTAACTCAGATGTTAGTTTTGTGACAGCAAAGAGTTTGCACAGTGGCAAAGGCCATAATCAGAGATGACAGATACTGCAGTCCGTGGTGTGTAATACCAGGGTGTCACCCAGAGCAAAACCGAAATTTATGGTGAGCGTCATTCCTTTATTCATTTCAATGGCTCGGTTTATACACAGCCCATCTAACCACAGAGGCTAAAATTTACTCCGCACCATGTGGGGCGAGAGAGTTCACTGCTCTGTCTCATTTTTATTAAACCCACCCAGTCACTTCAAATAACTCAAGAACAACAAAGGCCAACTACTTTTTTGCCGACTTTCAGATCGATAATTGTTGCAACTGCACAAAACTGAAGGCACGCGGTGTAGTATGTCGTCAAAAGGTTTTACTAAAATGATCCTGAACACGTGACGCATGGACACGTGCACTCTTGTACACGATTTTTCATCAGAAGTTTTAAAGAGGATATAAATAATTGATCTGACACTTTATGTTTCTGCCATCGAAGCTTAATGATTCCTAAAATGAGTCAACTATTCAAACCTATGATGTTTTTTTTTTTATTGCTGTACCATTTTATGCTCACAGTTCATCATGAGATAATCAATATCTTTGGAGACATTAGTACCTTGACAAGAATTTAAAAAATAACAATGACTGCTGAAGATGGTTCAGCCAGTGTATGGTGAACACTGGTCTTTAGGTGTATTTAAGACGAGTTTACTCACATAGAAGAGCCATGTTGCTATGCGATTGCCAGTGCCCAACTCTTTAAAGGCATCTGGCTCATCTTTCTGTAAAGAGAGAGTGAACATCAGGTTATTCTGCCATATAAATGACTGATATACATTTATAGATATCAACTTGTGCCAATAACAAAGGATCTTACCCTTCCAAAGTCAAAGTGAGGTTCGTATTGACCTCCAACGCCATAATTTGCAATCTACAAAGATCCATAAAATGTGATGTAAGTGTCACAAATGTACAAAGAGACATACCAAGAGTGGCTTCCTGAGGGGCAAGGGGGTTGTTTGAATTTATTTTTATAGAACAAGAGGAGAAAACTGTGATAAATGTCCACAGTTTTCAACTAATGGACTAACTCTTTACCTGCAGCTCTTCTGCAGTGTCCATTTCCAGGCCTGTGAGATCTTCAATCCTCTGGTTGATCTGGTCGATCATTGGATCTTCGTAGCCAGTGAGCCAAGCACTGGAATAATAGGGAGAGCACAACAATTGAGAAAGAAGAGGAACATGCTGTACAGTATGTCGGTGAGACACATATTTGTCCACTAGATGGCAGTAAAGACTTCTGGAATCGGCGAATGTCATGCTGAAAACTTGCCATGAGAAGCTCAGAGCAGAAGTGAAGTTTGGCATTACAAGATGGGAGAGAAGGGAAGTGGAAGTATGAAGACAATGAAAAAACAGCCCAAGATTCAGAATCTCCAATCAGCTCAGGGTGTGCGGTTGTTCTGATTTCAAACTATGTGTGTATTTGGGAATGTGGACATTTTCATACAGCAGTCTGGTTGAGGATGACGGCAAAATATTTTCATGGATTAACTGTCCTGACACTACATGCCTTTCATATTCACTCTCACAGCCCAGTCTAAGAGAAGGCCCCTGTCAGAACATATCATCAAATTCATTTCGGCTAGTGCATTAAAAGGCCACAGTGTCCCAATTTTAAAAAGATGAACTGGGAGATGACTCCCACCCCCCACCGTCTCATGAAACTGCCTAAGAATTTGTGTGTAAGAGAGTGTGATGAGTCATATTTTTTATAGCTAGTTTCTGCTGATCATAAGTAATATTTGTGAAGGGATACTAGACCAAATGGGAGCCAACAAACTTTTTTTCCTGATGTGCAGCCAGTTCAGAGGATGGTCACTCTCTTCTGAGCACATCCATCTGTTTGTCTGTTCTCTCTATTACTTGATTTCCAGTGAATATGGAAATGCATGCTGGCTAACACGTACACATATAAAAACATCAAAGGGCCGCCACACCCCTGCCCTCACATGGACACGCACCCAAACATTAATTACCAAGAACAGTAAAACCCAAGAAACTTTGGGGGTTTTGGTGGCGTGCTATTTTTATGTTACATAACATTTATGTTAACTACAATGTGAGGCACCTAAAATCTCTCTTTCCACACATTTGCAGCATCCATCTTGTTTTAATCATGTGCATCCAGATCTATCATGCTGATACGGAAGTTAAAGAAGCAGAGTAAAAAATCACAGCAGCTTTAATTCGAGTCGATGCTCTGGATCTCAAATAACCTGAGAATTAGGGCAGGATGAAAGAAAAGAAGGTTGTTACTGTCACTGCACAGTTCCATGAAAATCCCTAAATCACTGGGTAAGAAGAATATTTCAGCTACACCAAAAAACAACAGAACAAAGGGTTGTTTAACTTGATTTGAGCTATATTTAAGCACAATTTAGTGCTTTGGCAAAAATAAATTTAAGTTTTCACTTCAACAAAATTAAACTCTCCCCTGGTGTTAGTTTTCCAGGTGTAGCTCATAATTTTATTTCATGGCGATGACTGAAGTGTTTCTGATAGAACACAAGAGGTAAAGATAAAGAGATGGACGGAGGAGGATTGGGAAGGCACCGTGACAACCTGCGACCCCTTACCTCTTGGAGACTCTGTATTGGGCCGTGGTAAGTTTCCCAGTTTGAGGGTCATGCACCGTGGCTCGCCTTAACTACAGTAGTTTCACCAGCAGAAGGACACACGCAGGTCGAGGAGCAGATACAAAAAAAGGAAGGGGGGAAAAAAGGAACGATGGAATGTGACACAAAAAAGAGGACAAGTGAGAAGTAAGAGGAGGAATAAGGGAGAGAAAAGACAGGAAGAACTGGTCACTAGTTGTCAATGTTATTCTTAAGAAGGTTTAAGAGAGTGTATCACAAGGCAACGCTAGAAACCAAATTTTAAAATAAGAATATTTACCACTGGAATAAATGAGTGCCTCTGATACACCTCTTGGCTCATAAAAGCACCTATGTTAATATAAACTAGTGGAAAAAGGTAACACATTTCCCCGCCATTTTCTTCTTGTGTTACCTTTCTGTAACAGACTCCTGAGCAGAATCAGAAACTCCAAAACAACACAATCCTAAAAGAAAGCATTTCCTTTTTTCTTTTATTTCTGTGTCAGAGATAAAAGCAACACGAGATGATATATTTGTTGGAAACATGTTTTAGAAATCAATGATAAAGTCTAAAAATGTTTAGAGATGCTTCATAAAGCTTCGATCATTCTCAGCTGGATCCCGTGCTTCAGCTCAGGAGCCTTTACGCTTGGGAAGGTTGCAGGAATTGAGTTGCACGCACAGACGGGAATACAGAGGAGAAATGGGATGAGTTCTTGAGAGAAAAAAGGAGGAGAAAAATCTCCCTTTCTCCCTCTCAGCTCCCTCCTATATCCTCTGTTCATGGTGGCTCCTGGCTGTGCCTTACCTTTTGCTGATCCGGTATGGAGCTGTCTCTAGCACTCCTGTGATGGGGTTGGAGATGGTGGCCCTGCGTAGCTGTGAAGCCAGGGACATGATTTACCCACACACAGACACACACAGACACACACACAAACATGCAAACATGTGTGTGCCTGTATGCTTGCCTAACTAATAGCGTCACATCAACCAGCCTCACAGCTTTGACCTCCCACCCCTCAACACACTAAACCGCATGACAGAAATGTTCCCACTAGATCACAGCAAACGACATGCATCATATGGCATCATGGGAGCACCGAAACCAGTGTGAACCGCTTACTCGTGGCTTTGCCAGCTGTTTGATCCTCTCGATTTCCTGGTCAGAGATGATGTCAAGGTAGCGGACAATGTATGGGCGATCCCACTCATCTTGCTGCTTGACGGGTGACAGCAGATACTTGGGGTTGCGATTGTTGTCGTAGTAACGGCAGAACAGCCGACTCTGCCTGCGGGGGGTCTGATTGAGAGAAAGAAAGGTGATCAAACCGAGGTGTATTTACTAAGTCAGAAATGGTGTTTTTGTGTATCTCTCTGCATTCCTCACCAATTTGATGCCCTCCCCGCGACAAAGCATCTCGTACTTCTTCCTCTCCGGGATCACGAGGTTGGAGATGTTCTTTCTTGTCTTTTTGGTCTTCTTTTCTTTTTTTTCTGCTTCCCCTTCATCCTTCTGTTTTTCTTCCTCCGCAGCCTTTTTCTGCTTCTCCAACTGGAACTCAAAGTACTTCAGGTTGCCCTTGGCGCGTTGATGCTCTGGGTCTGGGAAAATGAGAGGCCAACAGAAATAACAAGTGGTGATTACAAATAGTGATGACTGCAGCGATGTCACCTAAGAATATCGCACCCCCTATAATCAAAATAACTGAGCTTCCAACACAACATGATTATATGCTATTTATTCAGTCTGACCTTATGCTGTTCTCAGTAACAAGATGCACAAACAGGACAAATTAGATCACGGGCTCATTAATAAGGTCAGCACAAGACAATGACATGAAATGTATTGTACATGATAAAAGAGCAGTGATAAAGCCCTCTGCTCAATCACCTTCCATTAGCTCCAAGTAGTCTCATTTCAGGATTAACCTCACCTGCAATCTCAACAACCCCTTAACCAGACTACAGAAGATCCAATCTAATCAGATGCAGGTTCTACAATTATTTACCGTCAAATAAAGAAAACTTAAACCAAGCTATCTTTGAAAAAAATAACTACTATCCACACCTCTTTAGGTAGGACAGGGCTGTAGGTGATAAAACCAGCATACTGTTTCTGGACAAAAGTTCTCAGACTTGTAATGCCACGGTTGTTTTGGTCTAACCATGGTAATAGACTATTTATGTCTGTGTGGCCTGGAAATGCTGGCCTCAAGTTCACCTCTGTTTAGTATGTAATTCAGTTCAACACAGAGCGACTGTCTCATTTATCCAACTTACTGACTTGCTTTCCAATTTAATTTGAATAATCCATCCTGATGTGCTTCTCTTTCTTTGAATTGTCTGTGTGTGTTGGGTAAATAAGAATTATTTCCACATTTTACAATCTTATTCAATGCAAAATAAAGTCTGGTGCCTGGGCAGGACGGGACAAAAACCGATAAGGCTCAGAATGAAATGACAATATCACTTAAAACTGCAAAATACACCTACCAGTGTACTTTTTTTGAAAGTTCTTTATAGTGTGGAGGGACTCACCCAGTTCAAGCAGCTTCTTGGTGTACACCAGGGCTCGATCTATCTCCCCCTGCTGGTAGATGGCGTAGCTCAGGTAGTCGAGCACTGTCACCTTATCTATACTGGATTCCTCTCCCTCCTCAAGCTGTTTCAGGGCCTGGGCCATCCACAGCTCTGTGTGGTAGTAGTCAACATCGGAGTAGGCGATCTTCCCGAGCTCATAACAGTCCTCCACTGTCATTTGACTCTTGTGTTTCACTCCTAGTATGCAGAGGAAAATAGGCAGAATATTGGCATAGAAGATAACGAAACAATACAAGAAACAGAGAAAACAAGAAAACTGAACATGATCTGCTTTTTACTGTTCATGCCTGTTAATTGTAATCTGTAATTTGTGCCAGGTATATGTGCTATGCACTGATGTAATGCCTTTACCAGGTAGGGCTCCTGTAGAGATGGTGTTAGCATCTAGTCTGTAAGTGTCTTGTAACCGGAGGAGAGCTTTAGCAGCCCCGGTCTGGTCCTCATCTGTGGGGAAGTACTGTCTCTGGATGGTCAGGTTGGAAATGAATCCTGAGAGAGAGAGAGATGGATAGGAAAGGACAAAGAAAGATATACTAAGATGATTCTGTAACAACCAGACAATAAATACTATATCCTAATAGTCAGTGAAACAGCTTGAAGTAAACTGATCTTACATTAAGCCAGGAATGTAGCAATAATTAAAGATCAACACTCGCTTCTACAACAATTACTTATGTTAAGATGAGTGAGTGGGGCACTTGATTGCTTCTAAACATATTATAAATGAACAAGCAGCACAGTGTTGCTGTAAACTAGCAAACATAGCTTTACTTAGATTAATTAACAGCTTTATTTTTTTTTTTGGCAAACAAACAAAAAAATCCCTGCACTCTGCTGCACTAATTAGGCCTCTCCAACATCAGTCGGTCCATGGAAATTCATATATATATATAAGCTCCTTTTTCCTTACCATCAGTGGTGTCACTGAGTACAAGGCTCTCCAGGTCCCCCCACTCAGTGTTCAGCCTCTTCATCAGTTTGAAGGCATTGACAGGGTGTCCCAGGAAGCCCTCGGGGTCCTGTGTGGCTGCGGCTGACAATGTATCTAACTTATCAGCCCACCTATGACAGAGATGTTATTAGGCACATTGCTTACACTTAATTTACAAGGAATAATAAATTCTTACTCGTAAATATTAAGAACTGTGTGTAGTACAGGTGTGTCTGTTTTCGGTGCATTTATGTGTGTAACTTTACAAACTCACCGTTTCACACGCTCAAGCTTGTTCTCCTCTGCTCTGATGTAGTCTTTTAGAGAGGTGACAAGGTCTTTTTCTGTGTATAACAGATCTGTCATCTGGCCTGAGGAATACAAATCAAAACACACTTCACCATCAAAACTGCAATGATAACTAATCTCATCAGATCATTAAAACGATCCTACAATGCCACGAGACGTTTCGCTTCTATGAGAAGTTAGAAAATAAGATAAGTGGCATGAGCGCTGTGTGTCGCCTGCTGGTTTTACCTGTGGAGGTGAAGAAGTCATTGTGGGCCGAGAGCGACTGCAAGCAGCTCAGCAGTAATAAACACCAACACGGCAGCTCCATCCTGAAGAAAGAGAGAGAGGATTAGATGTGTGGTTCAATACTTTAACTCAAGGCTCTGTGTGATAAGACAAGTTACTGCCACGTCAGACTCATATTACAGCCACAACCTAATATTGCAGTCTGTGGCACTCTAACATCCATAAAATCAGACAGATGTTATAAACTTTTATAAACATTTTTAAAAGTTTTAGTCATCTACTTACTGGGTTACTTAAGCTCACTCCCAGTGAACCACATCATTCAACATTCCAGACGTTACAGTTCATCCAGAGTACTGCCTTCCCCGTTGTCCTAAACTTCCCTGATCTTACATCCCCAGAGATGCTCCCAGCCAATTCAAAACCTGGTTGTTAGCATCATTTAAAAGCGGATAATCCACAGACCTACTTTGCATGGTTTAACTTTTCTTGTCTTGGCAGCAAGGTCTGCAGACTGTCCAGAGCAACTGGGGCATTATTTCTGGAGAGGCGTGTTGTTGTTGAGTTAGCAGCACTTTTGTCAAAGTTATCTGCATGGCAAATTATTAGAGGCAAGTGGGAAAATATGAGATATGATTTGGGTGACTGTTTAGGAAACATAAAGAGATAAAGAGAGATGGTAAAGCGAAAAGACTAATCAAATCCGTGAAGTGAAAGACTTGATGAATCTCCTCGATGCTTTTAGAAGTGCAGCCTCACAACCACCACACAAAGCCAAATATAAGTCTGTGGTTGCTGTCACTGTGCTTTGGCACAACCATAACTGCCACAGAGCTTCTGACCTTTGAGGAGTGGCTACCCATTCAGACAGAGATGAGAAGAGAGTGCAGACAAACTGGCAGGAAGAAATGTGCAGTGATACAGTTAAGGTGTGAATAAATAGGTTACTGTAGCTGAAACTGGGCAGCAGCAGAAGACCTGCTAGGACAACAACGTCCGGATTTGGATGTACATCAAAAGCCACATAACAATGGACATAATGGGATACATGTGTCCAAGTTTTGCTTTCGAAAATTCCTGGATCCATTCACATTCACCTGCACCAAAAACAAATCATTTATTCTTTGGCTAATGGTCTAACTCTCCACAAACTTAATGCAATTCATTTAATCACGTTTGAGATATCCTGTTAACAAACTAACCAACAAACTGGAATAGGTGAACTTTGCTGAACTTCTGTGAAGGACACTGTGATAAAAATACTTCCAGTGAAACCGGAAAGGAAGCAGTCATGGAGGAAAGTGCTGGAAAGAAATGATTCACAGAAGTCTGAAGCTGTGTATGTGGAGCTGCGTGTATTTATTCTTTCTCTGAGGAATTCTAACCAAATCCTGTTTTGTTACCAAAACAGCAAAGATAAGTACATGACCTTTGGATGTCTTAGTGGATTATGTAGTTTGTATACAACACAAGACAGAAAACAAACTGCGCAGGGCTGTTTTCATGTTACTTAATTTGAAATAAGAGCGAGTGTATCGAGGTGTGTCAACAGTGTGAAGCTAAATTGGCTGTAAACTCTCAAACCACTGACAGAGAATCCAAAACAGCAGGCTCTAATTTTGGGAGAAACACATACAAGTTGTGTTTCTTCCTAAAATCACATCCTAGTTTAGAGCTGTAATGATTAGTCACAATTAATCAATCAATCAATTAATCAATCAATTAATTCCAAGTTGTTTTTCTTGGTCTTAGATTACAGTAAATTCAATATCTGGAGTGTTCAGAAATCAAAGATATTGACCAGGAAATAATGGGCAGATTAATGAAATGAAAATGATCATTAATAGCAGCCTGAACGTGGTTACGTTATTTCTTTAAGTAGCTGCTTACGTTCAAATATCGACCTCTGATTTTGGTAGACAGAGAAAGAAGTACTCTGGAACATTGAAGGAGGTTTAATTTCATAGATAAGAACACATACAAACACTTGAGACGCCTTCAGACTTGCTACACACACACACACACACACTCACAAAGACATACTCCTAGTGGCACAGTTAAGGTCATGCTTGAAACGTGCATCCATGCAGCTCTGTAATGTCTTTCACTGAAAGTGGACAACAAGCTCAGACAGGTTCTGACTTTGCCACATGAACAATCCTACCAGTGAAAATAAAAGAATGACTTCATATGATATTTCAATTTAAGTCAGCAGCAAAGAGGAAGGAGGAAAATTCTTGCTTCATGTATTTGATTAAAGCTAAATTAAATTACATTAAATTATATTAAAAAGGACGTTTAAGCAGCAGCTGCAAGGCAAATGCAAATTGACATTATCCCTACTTGTTACGACTATATTCCCATAATCAGTGGTGCCACCCACAAAACACCATAAATATGCCTCTGCCACTTACATTTCCAGGATAAAAACTCAGCAGAATATAATTATTGTAATGACAGGGCGACAGCTACTGCGCCTTTCTTGTCATAACGTTGTAGAGGTGTATTGTCAAGATTAAAGCCGCAAATTATAATTCAGATACACGTGCCATGCCACACACACGAGAGCGAGAGGTAGTGAGAGTGTTTGTGCGCATACGTACGCGTACGTGACATGCGAGGACTCCCACTCACATTCCCATTTAACATTTAACCCGCCACGCACTTTGCCAGAAAGCAGTTTTGCACAAGTTTGTTTTCTGACCTTTCAAACTATGTGTTAAGTGGGCTGCGTTCTGTTCAGACATGTTCATTAGGAGATGGCAGCCTCGTGTTAATTGCAGGTAAGAGAGGATCACGGCAGGAACGATCCACTTTAACAAACAGATAATGAACTGCGATTCATCATCATCATCATTTACTGATTTACTGTTTTCCTGTCACTTCTACTACAACTTTCAACAAACCCCGAGGATGAGAGTGAGCCATCTATTTGTGGAATTTAAATGTAGGAAAGAAAAGCAGCAAAAAAAAAAAAAGGATGGAAACAGGAGGAGTGGAGTCTTTTCTCTTGGTGGAAAAAGCTTAACCGTGTTTTTTAAAAAAACATGATATTTCAAAATCATGAACGCCTGAGAGAACCTTTTGCTCTTTTGCTCTGCAAGAGACGGACACAGGAACCAAAGAAGTTCTGAAAAAAATAGTCACATCATAGACATTTATTCACAGTATCTGTAGGGGCCAATTTAGCCTCCAGTGGGGTTGCATAAAATGATTTATCATAAACTCTACTGTATGCTATTTCCTATACAAAATGCTCACAGCAATATACTAGAAAATGTGGGGGAATACTCTCTCTCTCTCTCTCTCAGTCTGCAGTGATTTCTAGTAGCTTCTTTCGCTGAGACATTGGCCTCATCTCAACTATCTTCTCCAAGTTTTACTGTGCGGAGTCGGATAACACAGGATGTGGATGGAAGAGAAGGACTGCCACGTCTTCGCCCCTCCCAGCCTGGAGGAAGCTCATGTGAGGAGCGAACATTGCTCAATGGAGTCTCACTCATTTTAACCTGCAATAACCCCTCAATAACCCCACACACACACACACTCATTGAAAACTAAGGGCTGACTCTTTAAAACGTCTAAATAAAGGGCGGCTCGGCTGGTGCTGCAAAACAAGTCTCGCTATTTCGCTTTGCCTAAACAAAAAAAATTAAAGTTTCTAGTGAATGCTCGCTTTCCATCCCCAAGTAACCTCTTGCAATGGGTTGACTGCAGTGTACACTATGGCAGACTATATGGCTGTTAGTGTCTTGACAGATAAAAATACGTGATATTTGAGTGTTATTATAGTGCATGCAGTGTAGCTGTGTGGAGGCAGGCAGCATCCTACGCGGCGCAGGAATGCTACAATGCTTGTCTTTTCTCGCTATTTTCGCCCCCCCCTGACTTAAACTAACTGAACTCAACTCACTGTACTCTATGTTAATTAGTTAATTAGTAATTATATTCATAGCTGCAGCCGGGAACCATCACAAATATCAAAAAGTTTCCCTCCCCATGGCTAGCTCGTTTGAAGCTAGCTCGGCTAGCTGATGTTAAAATAACAGTAACGGGCTAAAGAGAAGTTCGCTCTTTTAACGGTCGCTCCTGAAAATAACTGTAAAAAAAAAAAAAATTAGAAAATGACAGTGTATTTGACATGAGAGCGACCTGAAAAGGCAACAGAGATTGTATTATTAGACTAGCTTTTGTTATCTTATCTCATTCAGGAGTCAATATTTACCTTAATGAGAGCATCCAGTAGCAGGAATGTGTCCCCGGTATGAGTCTTCCCTCGGCTGCAGTCACAACGCTTGTAAGAGGATGTCAGTCCGGTGGTGCTCCTCCGTCCTATCTGTGATTTTTCGGTGTACTCCTGGCCATCTGGTGGTTAAGGGCTGGATTTCTAAAGAGCCTGAGTCTGAATGCTACGTGCAGATCCTCACATGCTGCTACTAGAGACTTTAGGGGTTGTCGTTTGTAAATTACTTTAGGGGAGGTGTCTGGGTTGACTTGACCCGTGCAGAAAGTTATGGATGAGTGTTTTTAAGGGGTTTTAATGTAAAAGATACCAGCTAACGTCAGCCTTATGCCACGTGTTGTGCAGTCAGATTGGGATTTTTCCCATGTAATCACATTTTTTTTTACTATGTAACTTAACTGGCATAAAGCATTGACAATGCTTGTATATCTTATGTTCAATATCTCAACTCAAACTGATGTTCTGTGTAGTTTTTTGCAATGTTTAACTTGTTTTTTCCCCACCATTTTCACCTGCAATCCACTCTTCCTATTTCTCCCACACATTCCAGAAACTTCCCCCCAGCTTCCAACTAAAGGGTGGAGCCAAGTGTGTGTATGTGATGTGTGTGTGTGTGAAAGAGAGAGTAGGAAACTGTTAACTGTACTGCAATATTTCTGGTATGCCAGATGCAACACATCTCAACTAGCTGAATCTCAGCCCTTTGTAAACTCTACACACCATATATGTATGTGATAAATGCACATGAATACTGTTAAAATGACCACATGACTCATCTCATGGAATAAAAACTGAATAAAAAAACTTGCTAATGTAAAATGTTATAAATACACTTTATTAATGTATATATTCTAGCTACTATCCCCAAGCAAAATGTCACACAGAGGTCACAAAATTAAACATCTGTATGATTATTGCTGTTTTTGAGGCATAGCACATGAAACACTGTCAAACTTGTGGGGGAAATACTCCTATTCAGTCTTTCTTCCTGTACAAAATCCACCTCTGTTTGTTCAGTCTCAGCTTATTTGACACTTTTCTCAATGTGAACTGTAGGGGGGAAAAAAAACATCCAATGTACCATTCCCACTCTTACTCCAGTCATCGGCGGATGTCGTCAAGGGAGGTGAGTCTGCTCCCAAACAGCTGCTCCTCATAGGTCAGCAGCTGACGCAGGAAGTTCACATTAGGTGCCGTGCATGCCCTCCTCTCCTTCAGCCAGCGCAGGGCATGAAGCAGTGACCAGTGTCGATGCTCCATGAGGAAGGCCAGCGTTAGTGCTGAGCTGCGACTCCTGCCCAGACTACAGTGGACTAGAACACGGCCGGCAGGCTCAGCCTTAAGCGCGGCGTTGATGAACCTGGACGCCAGTGGCAGGGCCTCAACCAGGTCCTGTTGGGAGTCATCGCTCAGACGCAGCCTCAGGTAGCACAGCATGTTGGGGAAAGCGTCAGGGCAGTTGGCAGTGGCATTGACCACATGTGTGATGTGTAGATTCTTGATGATGCGATAGTCAGAGGCGTGGGAGGCAGAGCCCTGGTAGAGAGCTCCTTCCAGGATCTCTGAGGGGTAGATGGTGAGGGTGTGACGCTCAGGTTCCAGCAGGACCATTCGTGTTGTGCAGAGGAAAGGGTAGAGGACACTGAAGGCTGAGAATCCCCCTAACAGGATGACAGGGTCCATTCCCAAAGCACTTAGTTGGAAGAAACAGCGATGCAGGTCTGGAGAGTCTGCCTTGGCTTTCACACTGCCCACTGCATTGCCCAGAGAGACACATAGAAAACAGTCACAGTGACAGAGCACAAGAGGAAATCAATCCAACCAGAAAGCCTGCTGGATTTCAACAAGACTAAATCTACAGCCATGCTAGTGACTTGCTAAGATATGAGCAGATATTTACCATGTCTCCATCTTAATTACATTACAGCTGGGGTGATGGGAATGTTGTTGTGTCGTTAGGTATTTGGTCGTGAAACAAAAATACTGGACAAATTGTTGCTAGTGGAAAAGTCAGGGCATCAACAAAGTCAGTAGGATTCATCCTCTGGGGATCATTAATGTTTGTAGAAACTTTCACAGAAATCCATCTAATAATTGTTGAGATATTTCAGTCTGGACCAAAATGATAGACCGACTGACCAACAGACTGAGATCACCATCCATAGAACCATACCACATAGCTAAAAATATGTTTATGCTGGATTAAAGGTCCAGTGTGTAAGATTAAAGGGGATTTGTTGGCAGAATATCCATAACTATGTTTTTGTTAGTGTATAATATGACCTGAAAATATGAATCTTGTGTTTTTGTTACCTTCGAATTAGCCTTTTGTTCTACAGAAGCTATTTCTATTTTAACTGCTTGCAATCTGCAACTTCACTGTTAGATGTAATGTCTTTAAACATGCATATGATATGTAGCAAAGAACCTGGTTTCTGTTTGCAGTCCAAGTGGTATTAGTATTACTAGTCACCTTTGAGAGGGCTTTGGTTGCTTGCAGGTAAACAGCCCATGTGGAGAGCAAAAGACAGGAGGACATCGGCCAAAATGCAAGCTCAGAACCCATTGGCTATCCTCTGACAACAATTTATCTTTTAAAAATGTATCTGCATTCATATGCTGACATCTTTTTATACAGATTAGTTGAAATGTATCTTTTCTCGTCATTCTTGCACATCGAGTTGCTACACTGCAAATCGATGAGTTCTGAGATTGCTGCTGCTAGATTCCACTAATTTGTACACACTAGACCTCTAATGATATCTCATGATGTCCAACGTGTTCTTTGTCTGTTTGTGAGAGTACATAAGTGTATTTGTGTGTATCCTCAACGTTTGAACGTTGGTTGCTGACCTGGGCTGCATCCCTCCTCCGCATACAGCAGTATTATAGAATACTTCTGCAGCTCTATACAGCTGATTAAACAGCCCAGATCAGGGTGGATCACTGTCACAGCTGCCCGGGCTGTCACCACATGGCTCTCCTTGTACCTAACACACACATTCATTCACAAAATGCACACATATATAAATTGTGTAACAGCATGCCACTTGACACAATACTCTTTTATAGTTTATATATATACTATAATACTCAATCCTTTGATTACCAGAGCCCTTAGTTTCCCCTGAAGATGTAAACCTTTAAGAATGGGTTGTAATTATATTTTATTTTATTACTGGAGACTATTTTCTGCAGTGGAATAATACACATTTGCTGCTCTAGTGAGTATCTCTGCCAGCAGGATGGTTTATGTGGGATGTACTGAATATACTCAATAAACTACAGTGGTGGTCTTCATCTTAATAAAGTGCAAAAGTGTGGCTCAACGATGTGTTTAAGGAGCTCTATGGCACGGAGAAATGTTGACAATAAAGAAATAAGAAGCTTTAAATTGGTGCCTCAGTGACTAGCTCCTACCTCATTTTGAGACCCCCTTTACACCCATCTAAACAGTGTAGTATATACAGTATATGACAGAGCTTCGACACTCGTGTCGCCCACCTCTCTGCACTGCGACAGTCCAGGATGAGAATATAGTATGGATCATACAAAGCGGGCTGGCCTTCCTCTGCATTCAGCAGGTTGTACACTTGCTGTGGGGTGATGTAGCCTCGCTCTACACAAGCTATTTCTGGAAGAGCAGGAACTAGGACCTCCTCTGGCTCGCACACTGTTTGCAGGAAGAAGATATACAAAGAATAAAGTGTGTGTGCGCATGCATGTCACTGTCCTAAAGATGGAGAGAGTTAGAGGTAAAAATACTTACCTTTGTTCCCGATAGGTATGATGGAGGAATGGTCACTGTTTGTACTATTGACCTCCCTGTCACAGATGCTGCTCGCTGTTTGGGATGTGTTGACAGGCTCTCTGGAGGCCGCTCTACAACTGTTATTCACTCTGACACATACACAGAAACATATACACACATAGTAATGCAATATATAGACAATATATATAGCAATTCATTATAAGAGACTAAACACAAAACCAATTTATGATGACTCTTCAGTGCATTATTTTAGATTTTCACAAGAAAAAAACAGCAGAAATCTTTACCTGGACAGTACAACGCCCATCTTGTTTAACTCATTTGATAGATGCATCAGCTGTTCCCACCAGCCCTTCATTAAAAGAACATGCTAAACCAAGAAACAAATATATAATGGTCAAAAAATGTTCTCTCAAAAAGCCCAACAGGAAGGTGAAAAAGTAAAAAGATTTGAAAAAAACCCGCTATGCACAATTTGTTGTAGCTATGATTCTTACTCAGCCAAGCTTTCAGCCTTGCCCTTAATTTAGCTGGTGGTCTTGGAAACACAGTAACCGTTAAGTGCTCTAGAAGGCCACATGGTAGCTGGCTTTGACAGGTTACAGAGGAGGGACCTGGATAGGAGTCCTACTTCACCTAAATTAACTCCCAATAGTTGCAGTGTTCATGGTATTTTGGTACAAAGATTAGGGCAGCATTTGAATTACAGAAAGAAGTAAGGACTAATTTAAGATAATGCCGTCAATGTCTACATTTATAAACCTTGTGGCAAAGCTAATTTTAGGGTTGCCACATAAAAGCAGTGAACTGACAAATCGGAAAGGTTCAGCAACAGATAAAAAAGACAAAACAAGCGAGTCACGGGATCCTCCAATAAAATATGGGTCCACAAACTTGCAGAAGACATATTCAACCATCATAAAAGCTTTCTACTGTCTGAGAAACATAATAAATATTGTCCACTATCACGTTTATCCCCTACACCAATGCAAAACATTTGATGTCATTGAAATATTGGAGTTTTAAATCTTACTGTATGTTTTGCAGTGCTCTTCGGTTGTCACTCTCAGCCATGTCATCGCCTCTCCTCCACTTTCACGTCACTTATTCTTCACTTTCCTTTAGTCACAGCCTCTCCACCCTTTGTCCCCTTCTCTCCTCATAAACCACCTCCCTTGTTGCTCCCCCATTTTCCTCGCAGCACCCTTCATGATGCTCTTCTTGGTGCTTACCATCCACTCACATTATCCTCGGTTGAACATGCACATTGTTTATAGAACAGTTTTTTGCCTGTTTAAACATGTAGGACTAGATGTACGGTCACCATAGTCATGATATATGTACATAAACTAGACAAACTCAATGCAGCTGGTCCGGTGCATTATATTGCTGCTGCTAATGCCTTTTTCCATGACACAGACTACACAGTGCACACATGTTGTTGTTTTAAATATGTGTGGTGCTCTGTTTTGCTAGAGCTGCTTCTATTTTAAGTTTCCACTCTGTCAAATACGCCACACTGCAGTTGACATTTCATTTTCTCATAAAGACAATATAGACCTAGTTTACAACTACAGCTAGATAGATAGATTCATAGATAGATAGACAGATAGAGATAGACGATGAGACATAATGTATCTTAACAGAGCGAAAACACATTTTCAAGATCTTGTTGTTGCTTTTCATGTATACATCTCATTTTTCACCTGCCCATGTATGCATAATAGATAAATGTGTGTGCATGTGTACAGATTCTGAGCCAATAAAGCCGATTCTGGTTGTGAAATTCTCCCTCAGTTTCTTACCGTGTGTTCACTGCAGCTCAACAAGGAAACACACATATGAAATATGGAAATATACATCTGATTTGTCCCACTCAACGACTAAAGCATCTTAGCATCATTTAAATGAGAAGATGACAGTGAATTTTGCCTCCATCATTTACATTGGATCACATCGGGAACGAATCCTGTGATGGTGGACGAGAGGAACAACTAAAGTGACCAAAACCTCTTCCAATGAACATGAGAGTGTTTTATTAAGATACACTCACAGATCCTTTAACCTCCCCCCAATTGGGGACCCTATGATTGCTCCACCTAAATAGTTTGTCCTAAAGCCTCTGTAATTTTGCTCTGCCTCACTTTATAAGACTCAAACCTGGCAGAGGTAATGTCCACATATGTTGTGCAATGCTTTGATTTAGATTTAGAGCTGCAAGTGCAAAGAGATACTCATTGTAAAATTGTGAATTTTGCTGTGTGCCATCTTAATTTACTCTGAGCCAGTGACCATACATACTGATACTTACACATCTGAACAAATGTCACAAGTGTTCCCTTTTATTATGACAAACAGACCTTGTAGTTGCAGAGATATACTCATTCATTCTGGGTATGCCATTTTTGAGCAGATGCCTAAAAAAAGAGGCTGGGGCTTCTGCATGAAATAAATGGGGTAAAAAAGTACAGTAACATGCAGTGGAGTACAAATATGTAAGCAAACAATTACAAATACTCAAGTAAAGTATAAGTACTTAAAGTACTAGTAGTAGTAGTACTTTTATGGCTAGAAAATCCCAAAGCTTTGCCAGAGAAGAAGACAGAGCATGAGTGCCCCCTGTTGTCCTCCTGAGTGAATTAGTTTTATTTTATGAAAGGTCAGTGCAGAATACACATATCAGTGTACACACATCACTCATATCAGTGTACACACAAGTATGTACACATATTTCCACATATCACTGTATACTCATCATTCATATTAGTGTACTTACATGTAATATGTACACATGAGAATTTTTTTTATTTTTTAATTTTTTTATGCACAACCACCCCAAGAGTCCTCAATGTCTTACAGGCTTGTTGCTGTCGTATTCTGGACCAAGGAGAGACCCTTGTGCACGCTGCTCCAGGGTGTACAGCAGACCCCCACCATCCTTTCAGTCTGATGAGTGTGTTTACTTTAGCAAACCCTCACTCATGCTCCATGATGCCCTCATGCAGCCAGAGAGGCGGGTTAGTGAACTTTAAGCTGGGGGAGAAGTGTCAGGAATGTCACAAACAGGTGTCAAAGCTGTAAAAAAAAAAAAAAGAAGAAGAAAAGGCCTTTTTTTCCACATGTGACGACGGCTTGTCAATAAAGTTGACTCATTTTAGATAGGCACCATGGTAACAACTGCCAAACCTTCATTTCACTATCACAAATCAATGATCAGTGTGTGATATGCATATGTGACAGATATGTAAATGGTTTCTACAGATGCTGTGTGCGCAGTTTGTCTTTGGAAAAACCAGAGGGTTAATAGCAGTCAACTAGATTGCTTCTTTAATTGTAGTAGGACAAACAGAGCAGGACCAAAGTCCATCTGGACTCAGTGAGGTAACCAATGAGGTGAATGTCCACAGCTGAGAGCTGAGGGGTGGGGGGCAACAACAGACCGAGCGGCTCAGTCAGCAGAATGACAGCAGAGACACATTTGTTGAGACAGTTACTCATGTTATTATAAATGAATGTTTTATTATTGGGAGTGGATGGCAGTGACAGCCACGGAGAGGGAATGGTTGTTTTGGAAATTTAATATGGCTTTATGAAGAAATTCAGATGGTGAGTAAAGTTTCTCTCATGCTTTTTCACGGCGATCCGAATATGTATTTAATTGTCTCTTGGTTTTCATTGGTACATTTATTGAGCTAATATGACTTAAACGATGTTATTAAAAAGAGGGCTAGTGTCTGGCATTTATGAAGTGAGTCTAAAGCTTACATAACTTTAAAACATATCTTTTTGCGTATGTTTTTTGTACTACTATTTTGTTTTGGACGTGTACTAAAAATGTCTGCAGCTTATTTTTACTAAAAAGAGAAAAAGATGATTATTTTAGCGATATAAATCTCTTTTATTTGTGTAACCTTTGATATACAGCTCAAATATTCTTATTAATAACATAATAACATAAGATTATTTTAGCATGACTTTAAACTATTTTAAACTATTTAAGCATAGGATGGTTACTAGGGTTACAGCTCGGCGAAAACAGCGTAATTCTTCTCATTTTACATTATTAATGGCGCACAGCACTGATACATGATGAACTGATAAATAGGTACAAGATGTGAAATGAGGGAATAAGGGGTTTACAATGAGAACATTTTAAACAGTGTACAGTATGACCAGCATTACTGAGCAACAAAGCTTTGGGGAAGATACAGTAATGAATCTCTAATATGCAGTTTGTCTGACATTTTGTTTGTCATACTTCCCTGTACTGGAAGGTAAAATAACAAAATGAGAACAGACAGACTGCATACTTCCTAAATAACTACAGAGTACATTTTTACTTTGGACCAAACAGCAGAAGAGTATTGTGAAGAATATACACAGCCTATAACCTATACGTTACTGTATACCTCGGCCTACAGTGCTTACAGTATGGGGTACAACAGCCTGCTGGTTTGTGGAAAACGGGAAGTAGAAACGTTTTTTATGATGTAGTTATTGTTATGATGTAGAAGATAAGTGATCTGTCAGTGGAAGACATACCTACTACAGTCAGTCCTCTAAAGGTAAACTAACTTCCAACAAAGGTCGAGCAGACCTAATGCTATAAGAACAGGCAAGGAGAGCTCTATAGTGCCCCTTAACATGTAAAAGTTCTCTCCCAAATGTCAACTTGTTGCTTAGTAGGTCATACTGTATATCATACTTACTGTACAGCTGTACAGGTACAGGCACTGTATGCAAATGCAAATGCCTAAAAAGACCTAAAATATGTAACAATAAAAACAATAAAATGTAAAAAGTAAATTAAAATCAGGTACATGTATCATCTAGGTACATGTAGCATGTCTGAAAGATAGGTTGGTGCCAGGAGATTCAGTGATTTGAAAACTAATTAGAGGATCTTAAAATCAATTCTAAAATAAGAGTTATACGCTCTCTCTGTGCTCTCCGTCTGTCCTTTGTCAGTACTTGGGATGCTGCATTCTGAACAGGTTTTGTTTTGAAGACCAAACGAGAGAGCATTGCAATGAGTCAAGCCTCGAGGTAATAAAATCATGCATTCATTTTTCTGTGTCAGCATGAGACAGGAAAGGTCTGACCTGGTTTTTGACTTGGTTCTCGGTGTGTGTATATATATATATATATATATATATATATATATATATATATATATGACATATTTACATATGTTTGAGATCACGTGTTAATAGCATACAGCAGAACAATAACAAGGGAGGGTCTTATGACAGCTAATGGCTAAACCAGGTATTCCTTTCTGTTGGAGGACGTATTGATTTTCTTACAGTTTCATGATATTAGACATTTCTCTTCTCTCTCCCCACACTGACTGCAGACAATAGATCCCCGCACCAAGCAACATCTGCCCAGAATGACAGCATGTCTCTTAGGTAAAAGGTAAGAGAGCAAAATCTATAGAGCAAATGAAACAACATGAGCTTGGCAGATCCATCTGCTTCCCCAGAAAAATTAGAGAGCCAACTGTATTTGCATGCATACACAGTATGTTGGTTTTAGATTTATTACAGCAGATGTGTAAACCTGTCATTCGCGAGTTATCTGTCAGCCAAACAAAACAACTTCCTGCAGTTGGAGAGCGTTATAAAATATTACGCTCGATAAGCTGGTTAAGAATTTTTCTTTGGAAGAAATTCAGTTCTCAATTTGGTTTCCTGCAAATTACTTTTGTTATTTAAGCAGTACCGCTCAGAAGTCTGGAACCTGGAATGCTTTTCACAGTCTTGAAGGAGTTGAGCACCTGTTGACTTTTCCTTCACTCTGTGGTTCAACTCATCTCAAACCATTTCAGTTAGGTTTTGATGGTGAGGTGATTGTGGAGGCCAGGTCATCTAATGCAGCACTCCATCACTCTCCATGGTCAAATAGCCCTCACATAGGCTGGAAATGTGTTTCGGGTCATTGTTCTGTTAAAGAACAAATGATGGTCCCACTAAGCACAAACTATAGGGGATGGCAAGTCACTGCAGAATGCTGTGATAGCCATGCTGGCTGAGTGTGGCCTAATTTTTTTTAATTAATCACCAACTGTGTCACCAGTAGGGTAAAAAGTCGGTTAACAGTCTGTAGTTATGGAGCAAACACCTGCATGGCACAGAAAACTAAAGAGGGAGACAGGAGAGCTCAGGTTGAGGTTTAACCACAAGCTAAGAGCCGCAAAGTGCTTTATAAAACAGCATATAAAACTGCTCTGGTTTAAGCTGTCTCTAAGAGTGGAACAAGCCCACCCCAATGTCAAAGAGAAGATATGCAAAGCAGCGTCAGTCAAAACAGTTGATTTTGAGATGTGTCTGCCACTTGTGAAGCATTTATGTGGACTCTAATCTGAGGTATTGTTAATTAGTGATTTCTGTGACTTAACCTCTGCAGCAGAGGTAACTCTTGGTCTTCCTTTCCTGTGGCGGTCCTCATGAGAGCCAGTTTATAGTGTTTGATGGTTTTGCAACTGCACACATTCAAACTTCTCCCTGATTTGCATTATGTCAAAGTAATGATGAATGACATCAGTAGTCAGTGCAGTACAGTAGTTGAAAAGGCCCATTTATTGTATGCCAAAAGAGAAGGTGTGTCCAAACTTTCCGTACAGTAATTCTTACAAAATTATACTCACTCGCTGTGTGGTGACTAAAGTTGTACAAATACAAAGTGTCATTGTTATCGCATGATTCATGTCTCTTCCTGGTTACAGTTCAGGGAGATGGAGAAGGGGATGGTGTGCCTCAGTGGCAAAAAGCCTGTCATCCAATCATGCACTGAAGTCGCTGGTTCCCACCCTCTGCCTGGTGGTCGTGCTGACATATGGGCTGGCTGACAAACTCCGAAACTTTGTGGCTGGCATCTTCATCCCTCAGTACCACTATCCGTATGCAGTGGCTCTCTGCTTTGGACAGGTTGGCGCCTGCTGACAATTCACACTTCACAATCAGAATTAATCCAAAATCAAATCATTATTTGCCTGTCAACAGCACCTGCGTATCTTAATAATTGTAGAAAAAAAGTGTGACAATGCTCCATACTATGTCTTACTTCATGTTTAGTTTACACAGTATTACAGAGTATTATGTGTCCTGACAGCAGGGTATTTGCTTAGGCTGCAATTACATGTGCCTTAAGGTTATCTCTGAAATAAGCAAATGAGCAGCTCGCACACTGCAAGGCCCAATGCAAACCTATTAAACCAAGGCGATGTTTGGAGCACAAATGGAGCAACACCTGTGAGACAGGTCAGACAACTCAAGCTACAAAACACAAGCTAACACACGCTCCCAACAGCACCAACCTGCAGGCCCAGAGGGATTTAAGATATTTGCTTATCGCTCCTCATTATCTCTATGTATTCATATATGCAGGGAGTGCTGAAGTCAGAGCCCAGTAGTTTATAGTATAGTCAAGTCATACAACAACTAGCATGCTCATACTAGAGTATACATACTGTACTAAGTGCATAATAAACTCACACATAATTTATGTGCTTTTAAGTAAAAAAATGCTGAATTTAAAAAGTAATGCTACCACTAATAATGTGTCAAAGGCAAAGGTTATGAGACAAGTCTTTCAAAAAATGTAGTAGTGGTAGTTCACTGTTGATAAACACCTGTGCATGATAGATGTTTAACCAAGTGGCTGACCTAAGGACTGACATGTAAGTGTGACCCTGTCCAGAGGCTGAGATTAGCAATGGATCTTTGTGTCATTCATTTACTAAACAAGGCAACGCAAACCCGTGATTCACAAGTTCTGAAGTAGCAACACTGGGAGGGACTGTAAGGACTGAATGACATTAGTTCTGTAGGTTAACGCTGCCTTCAGTCCAGAGGCTACAGTTGCAGTTGATCACGTGGGATATAGCTTGTTGTAATGTCAGTGAACTGCAGAAGTTGGATGGGTATATTCTAGTTCATATCCACACACCCTTGATCTTTATCCTCTGTTTTTGTGTCAGCGCCACAAAGGCTGGATATAATACAAACACAATACATTTTTATATATATATATATATCATTGTTTTTTCCAGGTCCTGATCTCTCTCTTAGTCTTAAATCTCCTCCACGTCCTGCATCTGGTGCCTCTGAAGAATTACTCCAGGCCCCTCGGTGAGAGGCTGTTGGTTCCTGCTATCTGTAACAGCATCCATGCTGTTCTGGCCATGTGGGCCAAGGCTAACAGCTCATATGCCGGTCTCTACACCCTCAGCTTGACTCTACACCCGATAGTAACTGCAGGCTTTGGTTTCTGCCTGAAGCTGGCATTCCCACCGTCTATCCACGTCTATGTTTTCATTTCCATCCTGAGCGGGACATCATTTGTCATCACAGGTAAAAAGCGTGGATTATATTTAGAGGTGAAATTTAACTCAGCACAAATTAACCTCTAATCTTCCTCTCCATCTGCAGTCTCTCAGGGTCTGCCAGGTGTTGAGCATCTGGACTACATATATGCACCTCTGGCTTTAATCCTCCATAGTCTTTCTCTGACTTGGCTGGCTAAAGTATCTGACGCTGAGCACCACAACCCCCCTGGTGCCCAAGCCTCCGTTTTTGACATCTATTACACCCAGCTGGTCAACCAGAGCTGGGTGCTGGGCCTCCTGTGGCTGGTGCACCCGGACTCTCCCTGGAAGGTGTTCAGTCACAGCAGCTGGCACACCCTACTCTTCCATGGATACCTGCTCGCTATTCTCCTGCTGGGGATGGTGCTAAACTTCCTGGTCTGTATATCGGCTCTGTGTGTCTCACCGCTCGCTGCTGCAGTGCTACACTCAGCGAGACAGGTGGCACAGCCGTTCTTCCACCTTTTGTAGTTACATTTGAAAGGACTGAGAAGAATTATTGATTGGTTTCTAGCGTAGTAGTGTAGTGTAGCGAAGCGAGACAGTGTAACTGACCACACCGTCATTTTAGTCTGTGGAGAATAACAATTTAACTTTCTTTCTTTCATTTAAACACCGAGGCCCTTTAGTAATATCAGCTGAGATTAAACACAAAATGTCAGCAGAAAAGCAACATGCATTCGGTATTTATGACCATGATATCATATTACATAGAAAATCTAATGATTTACAGCTGGGACAGATACTGCACATGCCTTTAACACATGTCCCGTTCTGCAGTTTTATCACTCCTGCTCATGCAAAAACTTATATGACAATATCAGAGTAGTGACGCAATTGAGCACTAATATCTGTACAGGAATATAGCCAAAAGATCTGAAGACCAAACTATCTAAAGACAGATCATCTTGCTCCGGGTGAGTGAAAAACATTATTTTTCATAATTTTAAGCAACAATGATAGACAGGCTGTGAGAAGAGAGGCAGCTTAAAAATCAACTCAGCAGAATGGTTTGAACAACACGTTTTCTTTCTACATTAATATCATATTTCTTAATGTATATAGTGTAAATCTGAGGAGAATTGTAGCATAATTTTAAAATGACTGCCTGATAAACAATGAAACTGAGAGTTTTTGAGAGGAGACACGTTTGGAGACTACCTACTGATTCCCAACAGTATTTAAGAGGTTGAAACTTTCATGTTTCACTGGATTATTTTTTTTTTTCAACCAAAGTTCTGTGGAAGTTTTCCCTAAATGATTCTGACAACTTTTTTTCCAGATGAGAAGGGATAACGATGAAGGTTGTTTATACTGAACACAGACTGTTGAACTCAGTTATGTTCTATAATATTTAAACTCAGGTCCTTGACTGACTTAATGTTTAACCACACGTTCGTAGACGTTACCCTTGAATGAATCTGACTGCTGAGGTTTGTCAGAGGAGATGGGGGTCACGATCAGACGAGCTAAATGGTGGGCACACAGATTTCTTTATATCTACTTTGTTATTATCATAAGTACAATTATATCCTAAAGTAAATATTTGACATGTTTCAACAAATGTGAAAAGAATGATGAACTACCTGATTGTGCAATCTGTATTTAAGCTAAAGACACTGAAAGAACTTTATTTCCAAAAATATTTATTTTTTTTGTTTCTAACAAGCAAAATGTAAGTGCTGTGAAAAAAATGACACATTAAACAAAGTATTACACAAAGCAGCTTGTAATAAAAAATCCTCTGTAAAACCTGATCAATGTGTTTTGTGTACTGTGTATCTGTTTGCGCCCCCAGTTTAGACAGGCTGACAGGAATCTCGGCACAGAAACACAGCAATGTACTGCTGTATACAGAGGTAGCAACACCCTTTCACAACCACTGGCTGATATGTCTTCGGTTCGGCTGTTTATCTTGCTTCGGCAGAAAGATAAACAGGTGAAATGATACTAAATATAGCATACACTTAAACTGATATTGATTTTTTTAAAGTGGGTCTTTTTTTTTTAGGTGGCTAAGTTTAGTCTTCTTCTGTCTTCTCCAAACTGTGGGCACACTGACTGACTGTCATCTACTGACTCTGGATAAGTGCTTCACACACCCCCACTTCAATAAATCCAAAACACACAGCTTTAAAGAGAAGCCTCGTCGACTGTAGATGCCGGTTCTTGCTGTGTGTGTGTTTGGACCTCCTCCATAATCGCCGCATTCATTATCTGAGTCTGCTTCTTGCCCTTAAGAGGGATCAGAGTTGGGTGGTATGTGCAGACCCAGACTCTGCAGCAGGTTAGAAGCCGGTCCTGCCAGTCCGGCCTGGCAGCTGAGGGACTCCAGCAGGTTTGAGACCAGATTGAGGTCGACATCAAGAGGCTGGATCTCCTCCTCCGTCTCATCCAGCCGTCCGTGTGTTGGGAGACTGTCCGTGGCAGAGGGGTGAGGGGAGCCATTGTCCAAGCCTGCCTTGTTGTAATTCTGTAGAAAGGATAAATATAATAAAGCTTCGCAACTGGAGTCAGGTACATGAGCATTATATCACCAAAAGGGTGAAACAGTAATCATAATTATTTACCGTCTGACTGAAGCTTTGTCCTATATTTGTGCTCATCAGCTCCTGATCCATTTGGTCCATGTATCTCCTGAGACCATCTAAAGCTTCTGTCCCATTCATCTCTGTGTGACCAGACGACCCCTCCTCCTCTTCTTCTTCTTCTTCTTCATCCTCCTCATCATCATCATCATCAAGATCATCTGAGTCGAGCTCTTCTTCTTTGCTTCCTTAAAAATAAAAAGACAAATGTTGCTTCCACCTTGCTCATTAGCCGACAGGAAGAGACAGATTGTACTTCTGCATTTTTAGAGTCACAGAATCTGATGGGACACCAAATAAGGCATAGCAGCAGCTCATGAAACTCAAAACTGTCACACTAGGCAGTGTTGAACAAATAGGATCAAATATTTTGAGCCTCGAATGTTTTCAGAAAAATATTTTAGTGTATTGTTTGGCTGTAATATGAGAAGGTTTGTGACCAGACATTTATTTATTTATTTTTTAGGATTATTCTTTTGGCCTTTTCAAGTTTTATTTCTGATAGAGACAGCTGAAGAGTGACAGGAATGCAGGGAGAGAGAGACGGGGAAAGAGCCACAGGTCGGATTCGAACCCCGGGCTTCCGCAGCGAGGACTGAGCCTTCGCACATGGGGCGGCTGCTCTACCAACTGAGCTAAACGCCGCCCACGTGACCAGACATTTTTATCTGCTTGAAAACATACGAGACAAAACCAAGCTCTTCCATAACTTCTACATACCTAGTAGTCTGTCCAGTGCGTTGGCCATGGAGTCGGGATCAAAACTAAAAGGCTGAGCTGAACTGCACCTGGAATACAAATAAAAACAATGTGAAATCTGAACTGAAAGAATGTTGGAGGGACGACTGGATGAGTTGGCAGACCATGAACAGAATAAATTGTTAAAATTAATTATGTGTACTGGCCAGATAGTCAGTTAGTCTGTCTCACCAGGGCATTTCAGCACCCTCATGTGATGACATGGCATTGAGGAAGTTCTTCATCCCCTGGCTGACTGCTACCAGGCTGTAAGCACCCTCCTCTTCCTCTCTGTTGCCCCCCTTCTCCTTTCTCCTCTCCTCTGCCCCTTCGTGCTGTGTCTCTTTTGTGGCACTGGAGTTTTGGCTGCCAACATCAGCTCTTCCCCCGCTCCTCTCCTGCAACATGCGCTCCAAATCCTGAGCTGTGATATCCAGCCAGCTGTCACCTGGAGATAGACACAAAGAAAAACTAATTATGGGAAATGTTTGAAAGAGAGACAGGGTGGAGAATGGAGGAGGCATACCAAAAGGACAGAAACTGAAAGGAATTGGCAGGAAGCAGAAAATCCCAGTAGGTAGAGACAGAAAAATGCAATGCTTACTATCTACCAGGGTCAAATAAGCCTTACTTAAAAGGCAAGGCAGGCAGACTTTACTGACCAAAATGATATATGTAAAGATTGAGCATGTTTAACTGAGTAAATTACACTTGAGAGGGGTAATGTCTCTAATCCGAACTACTAATCTAAAACAATAACAATGTATATGCCATCGTTTCTCACAAATTATTCTATTTGTCAGTTTCCAAGTGTCTACGTTCAGACATTTTGAGATTTTATTTCTGATGACATGTCAGGCCACCGTTTGGCCCAAAGATCGATTTTCACTCACTGTCCTCTTGGGGGAGCTGTGACTCTTGTTTCTTCAGCTCCTCCAGGTTGAAGGATTTGCAGCTGTGCAGCAGCTGGAGAACCTCCTCGCCCGGGGACGAAGCACTGAGGCAAAGTACACAATAGGTACATTCAGACAGATACACTCGGATGTCACAGGCAGGCGATTCATTGTTCAGTTACGTGCACATGCTTGTATAGCTCCGAGTCCTCACCTCGATTCTGAAGCGACAGACTGTTTGAAGAAGTTCTCTGCGGATCTTGTCAGTTCTCTGTAACGGGACGATCCTTCCAGTTCTCCCTGCATTTGACAGCATTAAGATCAAAAACGTAACTTTATGCATCATTAACAAAGTTTACTATTATGTCAAGCCTAATATTCCAGGTCTGGCTCTTCATTTAAAACAAACTAACCCGGAAGTAGTCGTTCCTTTTAAGACTGTCCATGAAACCTTTCCACTGAGGGTTACAACTGACGGGGGCATCAGGCTCTGATGATGGCAGCCTGCACTTAGAACACAGGATCTCAAAGCCATGGGCCTGAGAGCAGGGGACACACACACACACAGACACAGACATAATCAAATACAACCCTAAAAACTCATTACAGGCTATCAGAATGAAGAGGAAACACAGCTGGCAGCTCACCAGTTTCATGCCAAGTTCATGGGCTTTGTACTGGGGATGAGTGCGAGGAGGCAGGGTGAAGCCGCTCCTCCGGTCCGGGAGGAACTGCTGCTGCTGCAGCTGGGCGTACAAGCACCGTGTGAATGTCACCTGGAAATATATATAGAAGTACGTGGTTATGGTTTGCATGAAGACAATCTTTTGAACCTCAACCTCTACTTTTTGCTTTGACTGCCATAATCATGAATCTTTAAGTGTGTTTACCGAGGTGAGGACTTGTGTGTCAGGAGGAAATGCCTTGAAGCTTCGACACGCCTGCAGATCTATCGGATCTCGCAGGTAGAACGCTGACACTGCAGGCGCAACCAGGTCGGGTCGTTGTGCTAACACTGTGGCGATACCTGCAGGCACGAAGCAGTGGGCACGATGAAGGCCGGTTTTAATCTTTTCTGGGTACCTATAGAAAGTGGAAAGCAGTGATTGATATGCTTTTAAATTTTTCATACATTCACAGTATCTGCTCATTCCAGTCAGATACTCTTTTTTGTATCTAGTTACATACAATATTTACGAGGCTGTTGAAAAGCCATTCTTATGCTTGCGTAAGTTTTTTCAAGTTTAGAGCAAAGAATTATGACGTATAACTTCTTACCCCTCTAGTCGCTTCCTCAGGGCGGAACAAATCTTGGGGTTTGCCTGACAGGCCTCTGGGTGGGTGGAGAGCAGTGCTAGAGCTTGTGCAACACTTGGTACCACATCTTTTGAGATCCCCACTGGACTGGATTTAGAGGGACAGGGCAGAATATGCAACTCTCCCCTACAGAAGAAGACCTGCGAAAGAGAATGAGTGGAGAAATAAAGACAATGACCGGTGAAGATATTTAAAAAAGGGTCACAGCAGTGGTTTTGAATGTTTTGTTTCATCACCCACAGATGTGTCTACTTTACACCACAAGGCTTTAGCTTCCTTCCTTCCAGGCAGCTGGTTTATTCCAATAAAGAATCAACATTGACTCTGAGTGACAACAATAATTAAGATTATTAGAGAGACACGATCACACGATCAGTTTGTTACAATCATGCTCTTTTTCTTATGGACTAAAGCTTACTTTTGTTCAATGCTCAAGGAAGTACCAACATCTGAGTCGACTTTTGAGAAGCTGACAGAAGCTGATATTATTAGACAACCAAAAAATAAGTATACATGAAAGAGGGGAGAATGTGCACAGTGATGGATAACACATGTCACACGTGTTTCAAGTCAAACAAATTAGATTTTTGCATCTTACTAAGAATTAACTGAAACGAATGGCTGCTTGGAAGGTGGGATATCAATCGACATATTCGTAGTGTGCTTTGGGAAACGGTCGCCGTAAAGTGAACTCACCCTGTTTTCACTGGTGTCTGGATTCAGCCATTTTGGGAGATAATCTGCTGCTTCAATCAGAAGAAACTCCCCATCGTTGTCCACAATGCTTTAACACAAACACACAATTAACGTCAGAAGCAAATTACTTAAAAACAAATGTAACTGATCCATCCATAAGCAGTGTAGCAGGGGAGAACATGCAAACTCGAGGTTCGAACCAGGAACCTTCTCGCTGTGAGGTGACAGTGCTAACCACTGCTGGTGTAATGTTCCAAACTATTTTTAAAACACAGAAATATCAACTAAAAGCACATTTTGTTTCACCTGGCTGCAAGCTCCGGGAAGGCCTCTGTGATTTTCTGCAGGAGATAAACAATAAACCACTCGTCCTCCACATTGTCCCCAAACTGAGTGCTACCTCCAATGTGAGCAGGGACATCTCCTGTCAATAAAAAGGACATGCGTCAGTCTTTTAGTTTGAGTTACATTACCAAGAAAAGCCAAGCTGTACTAATGAATCAATTAATCTCCGAGGTGTTGACAAGACTATACCTTTCTCAGGATGATACTTGAGGTTGAATGACTGATGCTGCCAGATGTATTGTATCAGGTGTGGGACGACCTTTGCCAAAATCTCCTCTACCAGATGTGTGAGATGTTCCTCAATCTGCTGTGAATTTGAACCGTCTGACTGGATCAAGAAGAGCTTGTACTGAACCATGTCCTCCTCAATCACTCTCCTCTGCAGGGCGTCCATTGTAGTGGTTTTTAAGTAGAAGACCTGATAAAAAGACACCAGGACAAAGTGATATAGACACGTAAAAGTAAGGTGGGCACAAAGCCTTTTTTTAAACTCTCTAATTCAACGATTCAGCTAGAAATTAAGAGTGAAGTATTAACAAATTCAATCTCCTTGAACGTCAGTCAACCTTACCTTGTCTTGCTTTTAAACCTGAGACGTAAAGTCAGTGTAGTGCGAAGAGAAATGTTCATTTCATGGTACGTTTCTAGCACGCCATCTGTCACTGTTTGGGTCCGACTGTGAATTTCAGTCGACTACTACCACAACCGTGTGAAGACAAGTGTTGTTCTACAGATGAAAAATAACCAATGTCATACCAAATTAACATAAAAAAACACACGACGTTATTCCAATAAATTTAATGAAAGAGAAATAATTAATTACATAATATACGCTTTTTAAAAATTTAATTTAATACGCACGACAAAACCACCATAGAGGAAACGGACACATTTCAAGAACGCAACAACGTCGTCGCAATGACCCCTGGGAGTTGTAGTGAAACCGCCAATAGCGTAACGGCTATCTTGTGGCAGTCCGAAATCTATTTCCCGTGAGGCCGCTGGGACACGAAGCTGCGTATCCATGACAGCCGTGTTATTGTTGTCGGTGCTAACACTGCGGTTAGCGAAAGCTAGCTTCCCCTAACGTTATCCGCTCATGTCTGATAATTAACTGTTTTACTGTAGCGACGTCAATCTAACAGGGAATGTCTCATGAGGAATTACACGACGCTGTACGTGCCTTGCTGATGTTTTATCTGTCCGTCCATGTAGCGGCTGCTGGCTTATTTTTAGACGTAGCCTCCTTCTTCTAACATTAGAAACAACATTAGCATCTGTAAACCAAAGCCCTGTCCAGCTTTTTGGACAGCTGCAGGATCAGAAGAAATGTCAGACCTCCTCCTCTTTCTCAACTGTTCCCAGCAGCGAGACGTGGAGGAGGCCAGCATGAGAGAGGAGGGCTTGAGCCTATAAAAACGGGAGACAAAGGAGGATGATTTCACGATACAACAGGAGACCTGTATCGCACAAACTTGAGATGTGAGTACCGAAATATATATAATATATCTAGTGTCTGGTCTTGAATTTGCTTAAGCTTAAGACTGTAAACAAGGTTTCCCCAGCTGTCAGAGGATGGATGACGTTATTCTCCACAAGGGGGGAACGTGAGATGAGTGACTGACTTCTCCAACCACTATCGAGTGACAGTGTAAAATAATATTTTTATTGATCCAGACAGTCCATCTGTCACATTAAGATCTGCTGCCTGCTTTAGACAGACATAATATACAGTGCAGGATATTTATTTATTTATTTTTATACCACTTATGAACAACATTTCCTTGTTTTCATGATGTCATGCTTTGGAAAATGAAAATATTTAAGATTTCTTACACCATTAAGTTTAAAAAAAACAAAGCATAAAGAATGCAATCAAATCTTAATATATTTATGCAATAAGATTAATAGAGGGCAGAATAAGTGATCTCGAATGTATCATCGATTATCATCATCATCATCACATTTAGTGTCCCTGAAATAGAGACAGGATCGTTGTTTTCAGTAAAAAATCAAAACACACCTTTATGACCCACTGTGCACACCATAAACATAATTTGCGATGACGATTTTATTCATCCCCCAGGGACTGCTGAAATATAAAATTATGTGTTAAAAATAATATGCTGACTTTCTCTTGCTGGCCTCAGCAAATAGAAGAAATACATACAAATATTCCCCCTCGCTCCAATTATTTGTGAACAGTCCCTTAGCATTTTTGTGCAGGCCTTCTAATTGGAGTGTATAAAATAACAAGTCAACAATATTTAGAGTTTAATTTATTATTATTCTTGTGAATCATTACAAATTGAACTGTCATAATACATGTAAAAATAGCAGTATGATCCTTTAAATAGATGCAGCGACAATAATAGATGATAAAGATGAACAAAGGTGACAGGCACGGAGAAGATCATCGTCATATCTTTGATATCATCTGAACATTTCACTCTATTTTCTCTGCCGTCTGCATTCAACCTCTTGGGATGTTTATCTGCTGCTTCAATTTGATTTTTATTAATGTTCTCAATCTGCTTTTTTTTGTTGCAGTCGTGGGCTGTCCCGAAGCAGCCTCGACCACCACCCTCTCCCAGAGGAAGCAGACGATAACCAAACTCCACAGCGCTACCTCCATGACCTCCAGGAAGCTGTCTCCGCTCACAACAGGTAAATCTTGGTTGTCCTACACACACACAAGCAGCCCTGGCTGATTCTGCAAGGAGAAAAAAAAAACCTCAGCAATGCCAGAATAAGGCAAAGATCAAACTACTTCCAGCTAGTACAGACGCATACTCTTGCCTGTGTATTTTGTAATGCTACACCATCTTGTGTGGACAGCTGATTCTCAGGGCTCTCGTTATGTGAAACAAGACACCCAGAAGCAGTGGATTAATTGATATCACATTGCCGCCTTCAGATGTGCACTTAAAAGAATAAATAATGAGGCAGGCTGCTGGAATATTCAATTACTTTGACATTTGCCCTTTATTTTCCACTTTGCATCCTGGTTTATATTGTGACACGGAGAGTCGAGGTGTGCGAAACAGGAAAGGGTTTCCTGTGTGAAGAGGGAGTGTTGGATATCCCCTACAAGTACATGAAACACGGTGAAACATTATTTCTGCAACTGTTCGTACCTCACTGCTCCCTTGTCCTTTCTGTGTAGCTCAGAGACGTCTGCTGCCTCAGGCCACTCTGACTGTCCCACCGTCATCTCAGTAGACTCCAACCAGTCCTGGTCAGGTATCCACAGCTCCACAGGCACTGGCATCTCCACAGAGAGAAGCTCTGTTTTTTCCTGGGGCTACGATGTAAGTGTATTCCAGCAAATGTTAATCTTAATGTGAAGTGATGATGCCAGTCTTGCTCTGCCTGTCACACAAGAGCAAACTCAAGCATGCATACACACAGATACAACATTGTTTCCCCTCTAGCTTTTTTTGCAAGACGCACAAACATACTTTCATGCTTTCAGATTTTGATTTACTCGCTAACATTCACCTGCAGCCACCTTTTGGCAAACCTGCGGAAAACCATAGAACATTACTGTATCGTATGGTAGATGCTTTGTTTGTCTGCTGCTTCTTTGTATATGCAAGGCCTGATTCCACTGGGTATTGGATTGTTTTCATCCTGTGCTTTCTAGCCTCAGCTGGTCCTACAAAACTTTTCCAGGACTCAATGATTTATTTAGTTTGTTATCCTCAAGCTGCTTCTGAGAAGAAGAAGAAAAAAAAAACTGTTACTCAAACTAATTCACTTCTAGCTCACTTCTTTCTCTCTGTCTCTGTCTCTTTTTTTGTATATATAGCATATGAACGATACAGCTTGACTAAAAACACATACACACATCCAGTAGAAGCTGATTTTTATGCATGCAAGAAAAGAATGTGGTGATGTGCTGCCAATAACCGACGAACAGACTGAAAAGCAGAAGCTTTCAATCATAGAGCAAGTGTACGAGAACAGAGGAAACACTAGCTCTCTTTCCTGTTTTTCTGTCCCATAGGAGTTCGACAAGGCAGCGTCAAGGCAGGTGCAGCAAATGTTTGAGGAGATTGACAAAGAGCTGTACGAGGGGAGAGGCAACGGAGGAGGGATACTCCAGGGGCTACAGGATGAATGTCAACAGTGGGCCACACGTTTCCCACATCTTCGGTATGTTATCCACCATTTCCTACCGACCTCCTGACCTCTTACCTCTGAGTGAAACAAGGGCAGCAGTGGAATCAAAGATTCATTCTGATTGTGGAGACAAACCAGAAAAATAAAACAACTAATTCTTTTATTTATGTTTTTCTATTGTGTATGTCACTCAGGATCCTGGGGACTCAGCTGGTGTGTCCCAGTGATGAGGGGTTCCAGTGGTATGCTACTTCAGGGAAAGGCAGCTCTGCCAGCAGCCCATCAGGAGGCAAAGAGAGCAGTGTGAAGTCCCAGGAGAAAGATAAGAGCGGCACAGAGTAAGTCTTAACTGTACCGACTCACTGGTTGATCATCCGATAGCAAGAGGACACATAAGGTCACTCCAGAAAAGCATAAGTGACCCTCGATCTTATTGGACAGCATCATATTTTTAGAACCTGTTTTTCTTTGGGCCCTCTGCAGTCTGTACTCACTGAATAGATTGTGATTTCCATGATGATAATCCATAATCCAATTCCATCAGTGCTAACCATAGAGCAACGTTGTATTTCTGTTTTGAGGTTTTAAGAATAGCTTTGCTAAAGAAACACAGCTGTTAATTCTAGCTTGGTGCACATGAAACAAGAACCTGTTCCTTTTTGAACCTGCACAGATTTTGATGTTAAACATCCATTTTCTTTTACTATTGACTAATAATGGTGATTTCTTATGTTCTTATTTAACTGTTGCTCAGGAGGATTTTTTGTCTCTTTCTTCCCTTTCATTTGTCAGGCCAGTTGAACCATTGTACAACATTTTCTTCATTCTAAAAACATGAAAGACCGTAAAATATAGAGTAGTCCTCTCAGCCACCAGAATGTACCAAAACTTTTTGGGGTAGGCAGCTGAATAAAAGGGTAGATTTTCCCCTTTGAAGTTTTAAAACCTCAGATTAAAGAGACACCAAGGCAGATTTATTTTGTGGTAGTCACATCATTCTGTATAACGATTGGACACATGTATACATCATTCATTGGAACTGCATTGCTCAGAAGCAGCTTGGCGCAAGTTTATTCGGTCATTGATAGTAGGAAGCGCTGCTGTATATTGCTTTATTATTTAAAGTAATTTGTCAGAAATATCCGTGTCTCAGGTGGCTCTTGGCTGGCTGTCCAGATAACTGGTGTTAGTGCATCAATTATAGAGGAGCCGTGGCTGACTCTGTGGTTTCTTGACCTAGATGCGCTGGCTTGTTCGTCACGTTGGTTAGCTGTGATTAATAATTGCTAGGTCTGACACTCTTAATGGTAGACTGGCTGTGAAAACGCAGTGCCACTGAATCTGACTGAATTGACATAATGGGTGAGCTTGTGCATGCATGTGAATACTGTAAAAGTAAAAGTACGTATCCGGATTTAACTTCTGCTTTTCAGGCTGGTGATGTCAGCTTGATTTGAGTTTATTTATTATTTATAGAAAAACATAAAGAATGTGTGGGCCTGTGTTTGTGCGCATACGGTTTTATGTGTGCATGCTTAACTATGTGTGCCTTTTTGTTTTGTGGAAAGGTTGAATGTGCAGGGCAGAAGAGCAGCGCTGATCAAGTCCTCCTTGGCAGAGTTGGATACGGCTCCTGGTACCTCCAGTGGCTCTAGCAGGCACGACAAGCCAAGAGTGATTGAAGTGGAGGGTCTGATGGAGGAATACCTGGCTTTTGATAGCAGGGACTCGTGAGTTGCTCACTTTCCTCATGCTACACAGTAAAGTTCTTATTCCAGAAACTAAATTTGTCAAAATGATTTACTATATCCGTCTCAAACAGGGAGGACGAGTGGGAGCACGCGTGTTTGGAGTCTGGACGGAGGCATCACTGTCTGCCCCCTGTCTCGCCATACCGGTGTCGCCGTCAAGCTGTTCTTGACCTGCTCTTTGATGACGTGTGGCGGCAGCTGGTTGGTTGGATGAAAGAGCTGGTTCAACGCCACTGGGAGTGCTGCACCTCAAGTAAGGCTGATCTCAGTGCCTGTGTTTGACCTAACGTATATTAACAAATTCTCACGCACGGTATTTGGATTTTATGTCTCATCTACAGATGATGAAAAGATTTCTGGAAACTTGAGCCCAGTGCAGCAAGACTCCCAGAATCCCTTCATGCTGCTCTCCATGTTGCCCACGATGCTGCCCAAACTTGGCCAGAGCAGGGTGCCCCCGCTCACAGCTGGCCTGCAGTTCCAGGTCAGTGGTCTCTTTTAATCCAGCCTGATTTTAAACCTGTTTGTAGTGGAAAACATGTCTAGTCGACCGTCAAGCTGAATCATTACAGCTTTGATAAAAGTATATAACATTTGCTCAGCATCCCTAACTGTAAGGTCGGCTGACTTTAGAGTCACGCATCTCTGTTCACCAGTCCAGTCACCTTTTTTTTTTTCACTCCTACTCTTTCGGTCTTTCAATGCTTCCAGTTCATTAACTTGTATCACTGTTTTCTTTCCTTCCTCTCCTCCTCTTTACTCTCTGCCCTTCACCTTGCCAATGTGTGTTGTGTACCCTCTCTTTCTTTTGTCTTTTTCGCTTATTTTCCCTTCATTCTTTCTCTGTGTTTATTTCTGTCTCTTTACCCTCCTTCCTGCCTTCCTTCCTTCCTTCCTCTCTATATCCACAACCTTCCTTTGGTCATGCCTTTTTCCCCTTAAAGAACACAAAGTCAAGGGGCTCAAAGCACAAGTCCAGACGGAAATCCAAAAAGCAGAAAAGGCCTTCCACTGTATGTAACTCCCTCACTTAGAGCCAAAATGGCGGCGTGTTGTGTGCACGTCGTCCATGGCGGCTCATTGTCTTTATCTCTAGAATAAATGTGCTTGTGCCTGTTGATTAACACAAAAGCGTCATCACTGTTTATCGTTTTAATTAACTGCAACTTCTTTGATTTTTTTTTTTTGTAGATCTTTCTTTTCTTTTTTTTTCACAGCGAGAATGTTGGAATGCTTCGTTTTGCTAGTTATTGCTTTTGTTGCATTTTTAGTGTTGTGACGTTATTTTTGGTTGGTGGCATAGCTGATACGGGGGTCCTCCTGACATCACTGCATGATGAATAACCGTTTCTTTGACAATATTTTATATTGTACACATGGAAGTAACTAACCAAACTTGCCTTCATAAAATAGATTATTTGTATCTAATCTGCCTTTCCTGCTATACCATGTCTCCTGTCCCCTCTTACCTCGTTCTGTCTCATTATTCCGCCCCCACCTTCCCTCCGTGTTACTCCATACCCTTCATCTCACACTGTTCCCCAGGCTGGAAGAGTCCCAGTAGGAGCAGCCGCGACCCAGCACAACCTGAACGACCTCATCGTGATCCATAGCATCCCCCTGCAGCAGAGGAACCTGGGTGTGCTGGATAGAAACCAGTACGGACACATTTTACCCTTCTAACCAATGCGCACTGGTGCAAAAATGGAAAAAATAAAAGCAAAATGAATGATGCATCCACCACACATTTGTATATTCCTAATATATGATTTTTAATCTTTGAGTGGGAACGAATAGATGTCTTGTAGGTCTTGTTTTCTATTCAACACACAACACAACACACACACAAAAAAAGAGACATGCCATGTTTTCGTCCCTGGTCTTAACACCTTGTTTGGCAGAGCGCACAGCCAGTTGGCAGCAGGTGGAAATGCACCAGTCATTGATTTCACTCTCTCCCTCCCATACAGCGAGCCAGAAGAGCGGCCATGTCACAGACCAGGCTCCAGCGTAGTTCCCTCAAGCAAACCCCGGCCACGGCGAACCCTGGAGCAGAGCTCTTCCTCACTGTCTCGCCCGGCACAGTCTGCCCGACGTAGAAACCCTCCTCCCCGAACCCTCCTGCCACTGGTACCCAGCCTGAGTCAGTCCAGCACAGCAGGATCAATGGATGAGGTCGTCCGCGGGACACGTCTGTGAGTTTTTGGCATCGTGGGAACCCCGCCAGTCTCACTCGCACTCCTATATAGTTTTACTCCCTCATTCTTCCCTACAGTCGCTGAGGTTGTTCAGAAGCAGAGTGAGATTACTTTGAAAACAGACTCCCTTTCAACTTGTGCCTTGTGGCTCTGTGCAGCAGAAAAATGGGGAGGATGGTAGGGGAGTAGTTTTATTTGCGAAAACCAGCTTGACAGATGAACTTGTCATGAACCACCGGTGAGAGAGTAAAGTGTAAAATGTGCCACTTAGTTTGTGATGTCAGTTCTTCTGCAAAATACAGCAGATGCTGGATTTTGCAGAAGAATCTAGTGGTAAACTCACTAAGCACTTTTTATTATTATGGGAATAGTTCAGTATCTTTTCTTCTGTTTTCCTGTTGTAAGTTAGTTTAAGAAGATCAATGACTGCGGTGCAAAATATTTTCATCACTGTGAGACTCCAACCAAGAAATGGTCACATAACCACTCATAAAACTACAACTTGTCGTTTTTACTCTTTGGTTTATGTGCAGCTAGTTGATTCCATGTTTTCAGTCATCAAACTAAGAGCTAAGCAAACCATCTCCAGGCTCCAGCTTCATATTTAACAGACAAATATGAGAGTGGTATTGGTCTTCTCATGTAACTTTAAGGAAAAAGGTGAATCGGAGCATTTTCCAAACTGTCATACTGTTCCTTTAATATCACAGCGCTGTCACTGCAGCGTCCTTGTCATCAAATTCTGTGTGGAGACGGATCACTTTTAACAAGCAGAGAAACAAGAAGCAACCTTGTAACTTTGATTCTCATCCTCATACTGAAGGTTCACTGAAGTGTGTGTCTTCTTCCACAGAACCACAGCCAGCGATCGCCTGACATCTCCACTGTTGCCTCTGAGCAGGAACACACTCCTTCCCCCCATCAGCACTGGAGAGCCAGAGTCAGGGCAGCAGTCCAAACCTGCACAGGTACAGTTTAAAACCCCTGAAGCACATTGAACAGAAATCTCATTGCAGCAGCTAAACGGAAACAGCAGTTAAATTAAAGGTTTCTAAACAGATAATAGGGAGAGCCTAAAAAACAAAAGTACTGTAGCATTTATTAACTACCAGTAAACCACCTGTGATCAGCTCTTTAAAAGACTGCATATATTCCATTTTTTTCACCTGACCAGCGTCAGAAAGTCCCGTCCAGCCGTGCACACAGTGCTGTAAATGACGAAGCTGGCAGTTCAGTACCAAGAGATCGCCACCACATGCTAGACGTCTTCTCTCGCCCCAACACCACTCTCACATACAGGGTAAGATGCTCTTTGTCGTCACAAAAGCCTGCACACACGTACGGTATGCTGTCACATATATATTTTGTAAATGCGGAGTTATTTTTCTTTTGTAATGTATAAGTCTTATTTTTTTTATAATGCCATGCGATGAGTTGACATAGTTTATAATATGATCAATGATGGTGTTATTTTTAGCGGTTTGAGTGTCAGAGATGGTATGTTTGATTTTGTTTTCAGTCGGACACTCCGTACCGTCGTTCCTTCACAGTATTGGACAACATTGGGCAGGGGCGGCCAGGCAGAGCCTCCGTGGGCACAGGTCAGAAATTCATTCACTACTTGAATAGTTGAATAAAAAGAGATAATAATGCTGCGGGAAAAGGAAAGTGATATACTGCAGTGGTCCCTAACCTTATTAAATTAACACAAGTACTGCTTCATCAACACCACTCCTCATGTTCAAAATAAGTCAATTAAAACTACATTTAATTTGTACTAATACTACTTGGAGTGGTTTTAACCATTTATCCATTATTCTTTGCTAATTGTTTCAACTGCCTTTCTATTACTGTTATCCTTTTCAACCATATATACACTACTCAATCGGTTTCAAGTGTTTATCCATTAGTTTTCACTATTTATTTATCCATTATAGCTTATTTTAAATGCTTATCTCTGACTCATAGTTATTTATTTCAGCCATTTATTCATTATTTCTAGCTGCCCGTTTTATTGCTGCACTTTTAACTGCCTCAATCCTCTCTGCTCGCTTGCTAACTAGTTTTCGGTACATCAGCTAATTACTTATGCATCAATTTATTCCGTTAATTCCACCAGACTCTCTCGGAATCGGTGTGACCGGCATTAGTCTTGGCATCAGCAGCTCATCTTTTTTGGACTCGTTTTCCCACCACCCCTTGGGGCACTCCCCCATCAAAGACGAAGAGGAGCCAGACCCGCAGGCCCCCGTCCCAGGTCAGTAGATTAAAGCGGGTGATGAAACTCTTCCAGACTCTGCCCTCAGATAAAGTATGAATGAATGTGATTGCAGCAGCTGGCGTCAAGTACGATTTACCTACTACTGGTAAGATGATTTAAGTCCACGGTTCAGTGTGTTCATTAACTTGAGTTCATATTTTATCCTTCCTCTTTCCCGTAGCTCCACTGGTGCCTGCATCACTCCCGCCTCGGTCTTACACCCGGGGAGGCATCTCATCCAGGGCCAGCAGACCTGGCTTGTAGTTTGCCTCCAATCTTCAGACACTTCAGCCATTCACATTTTTACAACACAACAAAGTGCAAAACTCTGCAGCATCTGTGCCCACTGAACTTTTGTTTTTTTTGTTACAGAAGTAGCAGAACTTTTTTCATATTATGCTGCTTTGGTGAAGTTTTTGTTAGAAGCCTATTTTTGTATTTCAGAAATCAGCTTATGTGGCTGCCAAACACAAGTAACTGTCAACAGTAACAGTAACTAACTCATCTTCATGTACAGTATGAGCTGTATGGGTGGACATTTCTACTATGTATGTATGTATGATTTGAATGTGTATATATCTATATCTATTTATATGTGAAAGTACTGTATATTATCCTCTGCGGTGTGTTGTTGTACTGGTAAATGACTATGCAGGGAATAACACATCCACCCAGACAGGGACATAGAGAGGATGAAAAGCACTTTTTTCCCTCTTTGATGCTGCATCAGAGAGTTTAGTACTGTATCTTTTATAAGAAAACAATTTTTAACCGCCCTGTCTAACAAAAGAAATTGACCCAGAGCGACTCATTGCGTATCGTTGCACACTGGAATGAGAACAAGAGACGCTACCTTGCAAGTTCATGGTTTGCCTTTGTCTCCATTAAAGCTCAGTTAAAATATAAATATGTGGAGACACAAGAGGCAGTTAACAATATGTGTAAATAACGAAGGGATTTGTTCATTGTGTCTGTACAAATTACTGTATTTGTGGTAATTCATATTTCCTTATTATCTGAGAAAAGCCATGTGGGGATGCTTTGGCAGGTAACATCAGGGTTACTGCACAAAGGGTAGTTTTCCTTTCATTTGTAAATAAAATAATATATCGGACAGCCATGCTACAAAGGTGACAAAGCTTGAAATCAAAAGCTTTTCTTCAATGCATTATCTTTGATTCTATTTGATACAAAAGAATAAAAGCTGTGTACAAATGATGTATATAAATAAGAATTTATTTGTGTTAATGAAGAGTTTTACAAAAACAAAAACCAAAAGAAGTTAACATTGATTTTCGGCTAAAAAGCTGAAGCACGGCTGAGGCACACAGCATTTAGGCAGATGCACATACTGGTACTCTGATGCATTTTACACAACACAAGTGTTTTTTCCGCCGTGGTTTATGTACATTTTATCTGCTATAATCAGCCTGTATGCTTTTCACTTTTTTCCTCTTTTGGGTTTCCCACTTTTTTTGGAGTATTTTGCTTCCAGGTCGGACAGGAAGCTGTTGAAATTCTGCTCTCTGGATTTCTGTCTTTGCTGGAAAATAAGAGGGAAGGATTATTACTGAGAGAAAAACAAACAAACCTCTCGCCAATTCCATATGCACGCGTGTATGAATTTGTTACCTGAAGCATCATCACAAGACTGCTGTCCTCCTCGCCGAGCCCCATCTCTTTCTGCATTTCTTCTGCTTCTTTTTGCTCTTTGGCAGCCTGGAAGGTCAATCACAATACTGAGATCAGACAAAGCTGCGTGTAGACATACGAAATAAATATAATATGAGCTGTTATGATTTTGTGGCTTTAACACCGGCACATTTCTCACCCTCTTCCTTCGAGCCCTCTTCTTCTTTGCACTCTCCTGAGAAAACGCTGGAAACGCTGGGACGTCTCCGCTGTCGATGGCAGCCTGGATGATGCCGCAGATCCTGGGCTCCTCTTCCTGGGTGAAGCACAGAACTGACTCTGCGATGGCGTCCATGTCTCCCTCGTACCGCACGTAAACATTGATGACATCCTGCCGCTCCTCGTCGGTGCCCTTATATTTCTTTTCAAAGTCAATGATGTCCTGTACTGTAATCTAGGAGATGGATGGAGAGACAGAGCAGCTTGTCAATCACCTGACAATGTTAATTTCATGATGACACAGGAAATAAATCTTCTATCTACTATGACCCCTAGTACATTTATTTGTAGTACCATGGCAGATGCAGTGACACAATAACCTTGATCCCATCTAAATGTTGATCATCTAAAATAGGATTCCTGGAATACGAGTGACTCAACACATCACATCATCACAAAGAAACGTGTGACTCATTACTGAATCAGAAAACACCTGCTATACCTCAGGGAACAGCCGTCTCCAGTGGTCTGCCCAGTCGCGGTCTTTACTCAAGACAGGCTCTTCATCCACGACCCCCTGCTCATCATAAACAGCTCTCTGCTCCTTATCGCTCAGCACCTCATACAGCTTCCCCAAAACCTGGAGGAGAAAAAAAAAAGTCAGGTGAGACTTAATTTTAATAATTGATGCATTGATCTATTGATATAATGCTGGCATTGGTCAATAATCATGAATTTACCACACTTTTTTTTACCCTGAAGCTATTCCTTTGACATCCTTGGTTGTGTTAGCACATTACGGCCAATCAGTGAGCAGGTACTTTAGTATAGAAAATGTATTAATCCCTCAAGGTTCATTCAGGTTTTTGCATGCATTTTTACTAGAAATACAACCACCCAAAGGGCTCATAGACAAATGTGCAAATGTGGAGAGATGGTGGAGTGATGGGCAGCCACACAGCAGCGCCCTGGGAGCAGTTACGGGTTCGGTACCTTGCTCAAGGTACTCAAGGAGGTGAACTTGCACCTCTCCAGCTACCAGTCCACCCTCCATACTACATCACAGCCATGTTGACATGAAATAGAAGAGGGTCAACACAGGTGTTTGCAAAGATACTAATTAAGGTCCAGCGGAGCTTTTCTAGTGGGCCAACATGCGCCACAGCAGCACCCTGACTCTGTTTGACCTGAATGGACCGCGGCCTTAATAAGTATCACTGCTAAGTTAGCTGTTAAGTTAGCTACGTTACGCTACGCAAGCGAACAACCAGGAGAGCTAACCTGAAATTTCTCTGTAGCGTCCGGGTCTTCAGGAGCTCTGTCTGGATGGACTCTGAGGGATACTTTGTAGTAGCTCCTCCGGATCTGTGCCTCGGTTGCTTCTTTGTTGATGCCCAGCACCTCGTACAGGTCTGAGGTCTTGAAGAGCTCCTGGCAACGCTCGAGCAAACCCATCCCGACCGGACCGAGTACGTTAGTCCGACTTTTAACCGTCGTTTGAAAAGTATTTACTCTGAAGCGTCTACGCCGCTCTCAATAGGTGAGTTTTACCGTTAACCGTGCAGTTATAAAGGCCTTATTTTCTGCTTTCTCCTTTGTTGTCGGCAATATCAAGTTGGCGCGCTAGCCTGTCAGACAAGCCCGTACGTACAGCGACGTGCTTACGTCACATACACAAACGCCCTCTCGTTGGTTCCCATGATAGAATGCGTCAGCCTACGTAATAAGGACGTTGTCAGTATGTAAATAGAGGACTTATTATGGCAGGTTTTATTTTCAAATCTTTAAAAACATTACTGTGTGCAAGTTGTTTTATTTATATTTATTATTTATATGTCATATATATATATTATTTATATGTTGTCATTACTGAGGAGATTGAGCTCCTTTACAATGTGCAGGAAGTTTAAAAACTTTCTCATTGTGGTGACATGTGCATTATTCTGCGCAGTCATCTGCTGGGGAGACAGGAAAAGACTCAACAAACCAGTCAACAGGTCCAGCTCTGTCCTGGACCTGGACCCCATGGAGGAAGTGTGGGAGAGGAGGATGTTAGCAAAGCTGACAACCATCATGAACAACTCCTCTCACCTCCTGCATGAGACTTAAACAGCTCCTTCAGCAACAGACTGCTACTCCCACCATGTAAGAATCATTCCGACAGCTGTCAGACTCTTTAACACCAGCACGACTTTGTGACTTTCTTCTGTACATTTCTTGTTTATGAGTATTTTCATATCCACCTTGTGTATACAAGCTGCTTTGACAAGTGAATTTCCCCAATGTTGGATCATTAAAGTCAATCTTATTTCATAGACTTAGTACTAACTAGTAATAGTAACTTAAAAGTTTGGCATAAATATAAGACTATGGTAACCCCAATACTTAATTAATTAGACTTCATTTAATGTTAAACCTAACCCTGACCCTTGTAATATTTCAGTCTTTTCTGTGCAACCAAAATAAACATGTTTAATTTCCCTGTAATTAAATGTCACAAATAAGTATGGCACGGAGCTGCGCGGGTGCACACTTTGTCTATTACAGTAAAAGTGGAAGCTATCTGAAAACAATTTGGTAGCAAAGCCATTTTACAGTTTCCATACATGCATCACTCGGTCAAGAACGCACAGATACCCTAGTATTTATTGGTGCGTTTGAAGCAGCACAAGAATACATCAAAGACAATGAGGCAAGTCACTAAGTATTTTTCACTGCTTCATGCGAAAGCAGTACACAAAGATACACACTGACTTTAAACTAAGCATCTGTAGATTGCACCCATCTGTGTTTATAAGCCTGTACAATATGCAGCACTGGAGATGTACACTGCAAACTCCCCCGTCTCAGATGTTATCCAATTATTGCCCCATCTGTTTCTGTTGCATATTTGGCACAGTCTCTGTTGTTGTTTTGCTATTGACTTCACAAACCTCATCTGTCCTTTGTACTCACACACAAAATAAGCACTTGGACAACTGGCACATCATTATCATGATCAACAATGAATAACAAAATGACAAAAGCACAAGAGTTGTATTGTAAATGTTATGAACTTTTGCTGGTGTGCAGATCCTTCTCATATGCTTTCCGCCCACTTGCATGGATAGTGCAAGTGGATGTTTGAATATAACCATTGCTCCTCCAGAGGGAATAATTCCTTGTTATGGTAACAGTCTCTCCACAACAGTTAAATGGCTTCGTTCTCATGGTCAGTCTTTACAGCATGTCCATGACCGATGCTTTTTCCCCTAAACAGGGACAGTCTAAAAACCTCCTGTAGGGGGCGGCAGCTCAGCATTCCTTTCTGGTCTTCACCATCTTGCTGGCGTACTTGATAGGGATCCCCCAGCGTCTCATTAGATAGACATCAAACACATAGGCCGTCCCTGGCTCCAGGCCCCCGATCACAGCTGTTGTAACGGCCCGCCGAGGATTCAGCTCTTGGAAATACTTGCAGAGAATCCTCTCGGTGTCAGAGCGGGACTCTGGCCCCAGACAGGGTGCAGTTAGAGCTGATGCTCCCCCAGCCTCTGCTTCATGGTTTCCCAGCTTCCTGCGGTACACGCAGTACAGGCTTCTTTCCTCTGTGCCCATCCAGGCCAGGGTGACACTGTTGCAACCACGTAACCGGTTGAAGGATTTTATCTGCAAGGTGGAGGGGAGAGATGGGACTCCTCTGCGGTGGTAGGCTGACGAGGTCTGCATTTTGACTGAAGCCGTGAGACCTCCTGTTGGAGCTGGGCCTGTGGTAGTGCCTTCTCTCTCCAAGTGGATGAGGTAAGAAGGACTTCCCTGGAGCCAAATGTGTGCTAAATCGACCCCCACAGCCTGGGAGGTCAAAACCTGACCTTTACTGGACACGGTGACTTTGATCTTTTCACCTGCACCGCAGCTCTGCAAGGTGAGGAGGCCGCTCTGCTGCACGCCCCGAGGACGGAAACTGAAGAACTGCTCTGAGTTGGAGCCTCTGTTGTTGAAGCTCACCCACCTCAGCTCCCCTTCTCTTAGCGAGGTGATTGCCGCCCGAGCCTCTTCATGTGTTCGAGCATATGTCCCCTTGTACGCCATACTGGTCCCATTCAGCCTGTCCATCACAAAGACGTCAAAGTAATACAGGGTGTCAGGCAGGAGCTCAGAGACGGTGCAAACACTCTCTGTCCCCTGACACACACACTGGAGATCAGCATACTCATCATTGAGGGAAGAAGGTGCACTCTGGGGTTCAGGATAAGAGTGCCACTGCTGCCACCACCACTCTTTTAAAATTGGCCACACTGTCACTCTCCTTCTCTTGTCCTTGTTTTCTTGTTTCTGTTCTTTCTCTCTCCTCATGCTCTCTCGTGCAGCACAGAGGCTAGGGTAGTTTTGCTGAGAGTTGACGAGGACACAGTATTCGTAACTTTTCTGCGTGTGTGGGAGGCTGTTTATGGATGCACTGGGCACCCAGCTGAGGGTGACACTGGTCATACCGACACCTAATGTGTGAACTCGAGGGTCAGCTGGGATCAGAGGAAAGACGCCCGAGGGTCCCAGGCCTTCATGGAGGTACACTGTAACTTGGGTGTTCTGCTGTTTGGAGTGCAGCCTCACGATGTAGATTGAAGCATGGGGGTGGGAAGGACCCCTGTAGGTGTCTACTACGCTGCCAGTGAAGCTGTGCATCTTCTCCTCAGTCCCAGGACCTCGCCACCACACCTCGGGCTTACTCTTTTTGGTGCTCCCTGTCAGGAAAAACAAGGATCACAGTTACATATAACTGATCAAAGTCACACTCCACTCCATAAATGTGTTTTGCTTATTGTTACATCACTTGAATGTTTGAACCTCACTGTCTAGAATGATAAGCAGTAGCTGGCTGATATAGAGAAAATCCTAAATAAAAAAATGAAATGTCAATTGCCACTTCAAAAATAATTCCCGATATTTTCATTCATACCTAAAGTCTTGTCATCTTTAAGTAAACACTCTTCACTAGAATGTCACAACTGGTAATTAGACACGAAAAATCCGCCAACGCTCGTCTTCACTGTTCAGCTCTCCTCGAGATCAGAAATCACTCCTCAAATGAGACCAAATGTTTCAGAATCAAAGTGAATAATTCAGGCTGGCAATGGGGACCCATGAGCTCAGGGTCTGAATGATTCATGTGTCATTTTATAACTTCATAATGTTATTTTACCACGTAGAGAACCTTTCTTAGTTAACCTGGAAAAGTACTCATGGAACACTTCAAGGCATATTTTCTTTTCCAGAAATCTGTGCCTTGTTTAAGTTGGAAAATTGGTTTGGCCATTTTGTAATTTTACAGCTCTATAGCTTTTTGTGATGCTCAAATTATTGCAGACTAAGAGCACGGTAATTTATTATTTCTTCAATGTTTGAATTAAGAGTTGGCAGCCAGTGTTTTATGAGTTTTTTAAAAATCCAAATCTAAAGCCAGTCATTTAAAATTTATGACTATGTGACAACCAGATATGATTACACTCACTGTCTCTGAGGTAATGGATGGCATTTAGAAAGTAGAGAATATGTCATCATACAATACGTAGTTTTTCTGTTCTTTGAACTTTAAGAACTGGGTACAATTTGCTGATAAGACGATGTAGCATGAAAGTAATAATGTCTTATCTACCTGGCAAAGAAACAAATTTAGAGATTGAAAAAACACAGGCAAGTTTATCGGGCCTATAAATGTGACAGCATTGGTAAGTTAAAGTGATGACCTACATGCCACAAAAGACAAACAAGAAATGCAAAGACTATACACTCTTTATATGACTTCTAATAGTTTCTAATAAGAGTCTTTGCCCTCTGCTAAATCCCTATATCTAACTGATCGTCTTAGCTTAGCTGGATGTAGTGATGATAAGGGTAACGTGGATATCTGAAGGTGCAGGTTGTGGTCTTACGGTTCACTCACACTGCAGGCTCTTGAGGGGTTTGTCCTTCAGGGTACGGGCAGCCAAGGTCCATTCAATGGGGAGGTCACAGGGGCTGACAGTCACCGACATCACCGGAGCCTTCTTCTTCAGCGTGAAATATAGCCTACAGATGAAACACCAAAGATAACCAGGAAAAGTTGTCTGATTCATCACAGGGAATGTCAAAAAGATAACATCCTGTTTCAATTCAGCTTCAAGGTGATGGATGAGAAGACAACATATCTTCCAGTGCACACTGCGCAACATTCTTTCGTTTTGTTAGATGATTTGCAGATACGGTGGACTCGTTACAATTTTCTCTCATAAAGATTGAAATTTTCAACGTTGAGGCTGTTTCAAACATCTGCCAATCGTTGTCTTTCCATTTGCCTACATGGCGATCAGACATTTGATAGCAGATCAGGAGAGGTGACCCGGGAATCACATGATAAGGCTGCATTGACAGTCTCAGATGGATATCTGCGTGTTTGCTGTAACTATCTGGGATCGTGCTTTGCATAGAAACTATTATGTCCTTTATTGTGATCCGACTTTTTCAGATTTGCATTTTAGATGGCACTTAAAGGACATTTGACATTCACACTGTGGTGGTCTGGTCTTATTTTAATTTAAGTAATCACTGCTCCTGACTCATGAGTCACTGTTAAACTGTTCACCTCCACAAAGACACTTCAATAGAAGAAGTCTTTCTCTTTCAAGCTGTTCTGTTACATCTTCACAGCTAGTTAACCTTTATGAACATTAAGCAACTGCGTGGTTACTTGTTAATAAATATTTGTTCTCCTTCCTTACAAACAGAATTATTCATGATTCTCTGCAGATGGCGGTTGTTTCCAAACAGATGTGAGACACTGTCATTCTCAAGGGCGCTTTGTGGTTTATTTAATAGAGTGATTAATTTCCGAATCAGTGTTTTCTCTCCATTATTTGCTGTGCGGTTCTACATGACTGCACCGATGGACAGACTGCAGCACACAGGGAGATGCATTTTGCAATTTTCGGCTCCCAGTTTCAGAAAGCGAGCACTGGCACTGTTGTATAAGGTTCAGGCCAAATGGGCTCCACTTCCTCTCGCTCTCTCTACAGTGGTGCTGGAATCAGCCACTGTCTAGAAAGGTAGTTGGGGGGATGGCTGGTGACTTGTTATTGAAGTGGAAACAAGGGCAAATCTGATGAGGAGACCTCAAGATTTATTCATCGTCTTCAATGAGCCGTAAATGAGGAAAGCTCTTCACTTTTTTTACTGTTGAGGAGTCAGATGTGCAGTTCGTGTTGAGTTTTAATTAGACTTGTTTCAAAGGCAAAAGAAATTCAGTGATGTTCTGTTGGGATGATCCAAGTTAATTCAGACATGAAGTTATCTTAAAGTCAAACTTGATGTCAATAACATGTATTTAAATTCAGTTTTGATTTGACTGATTTGATACATTTTCTGGCTCCAGCTTCTCTATTGTGAGCTGATTTTCTCTGTTTTATATCATTGTGGATTAAATGTCTTTTGGATTTGAGGCTGTTGGTTGAACAAAAAAAAGCAATTGATGACCTAGGCCTCGGGTAAATTGTTATTGGCATTATCCAGTGGTACCCAACCTATTTTGTTGTATTGTCGTACTCCCACGGACCCATCAGATGAGCTCAAGTACTCTGTCATGCGTTCATTTGAGTGGATTTTAATCTGGATGTTATTTAACAGGCTTATTTGTGTATACGTTTATATTGTTGCATATTATTTTCATACTGTAAAGTTGCAATGTCCATGTTCAGGTTAGATTCTTTCTCTTCTTCTTTTTCTTTGGTTAAATACTCATACAGTACTACTACCATTTCAACCATGTACCCAGTACTTATTGATTCTTTTTGTACTCTACTCTGCTCTTAACTACCTTTAATGCAGTCACAGACAGTAGTGGAAAGTAAATACATTTACTCAAGTGCTGTATTAAAGTGCATTTAGAGGTAGCACTACTTTATACCTCTACTCCACATTTCATTGTGTTTTTTTCCCACACAATTGTTTGATAACTTCTGTCACTTTTCAGATATTCCACTTAACACGTACAAAATATAATTAACAAATAGACTTATCCAGGGTGCACCCTGCATCTTGCCCATTGCCAGCTGTGACAGGCTGCAGGCCCCCAGTGATCCTAATAAGGATAGTTAGTTGGCAGTTACAGAAGATGGATGGATAAATAATGACTAAATTATCATGTTATTATAGGTTAAAGGGATAATTCACAGGCCACTTTTACTTGCAGCAATAATAAAGTATAATTCATACTTTTACTTTTGATGTTAATACACTTTTACTCAGTAGTATAAGTAAAAATTGAATGCATGACTTTTACTTGCTGACTCAGGTTAGTGGGAGGTGTGTTCTTTACGGTCAGCCTATCACAGATGTTAGTTTATTAGATATTGTGACAACAAAAAAACAGCATCTCACCAATTTGTAATCCTATCTGTGAGTTTTATTTTCCTCATAACACAAATATTCTGGCAATATGTACTGCAGAAGTCCATTAGTAGTATTTATTAATCATTTAATTACTTGAAAATGTATTGATCAACACTGAAACTTTAGCAACAGTTGCAGCACTAAATGGCAACCAACAACTAGACCTCTTGAATACATATCACTTCCGTTACCTCACCTGCGAGTTCGTCCTTTGGGGAGAGTTATGGAGGTGATCTTTCCTTCTGGTAACCATGTAGTTGGGCGGAGTGGTACCTCATTCTCGGGTGCCAGGGCTGAGTGCGCCTGGGGCCACGAAGAGCCACAAAGCAGCATCAAAGCTGCACCGAGACACCAGGACAGGGACATGAGTGCCATCGCCGGTTTCTCGCTCTCTGTCTCTTTCACTTTTTCCTCAGTCACCACAACTCGGATATCTCCCTGGCTCTGAAAACGCATGGTGGAAAGGTCAAAACCATTAATCAGAGCCCATCAGCAACAAATACACACACACACACACCCTCAGTAATGCACTCAAACACACTTAAATTTCTACTGTACCATTCACACAGACACTAAAGAGCTGCAGCGGCTGATGATTCATTGATATGAAGAAACATCCTATTCAGACAGAATTATTCATGCAGGGGGGAAAGAAATTGCCATGCTGTATTACTCTGGGATGTGTGCGTGTGTGTGTGTGTGTAGCACAGCTTGACACTCACTGTAAAAAATCACCCATCGCACTACTTTTCAAAGTGTGAAGTGGGTTGCTAATATCACTCTAAAGTCGATGCCTTTATGTCTCCATTTCTATTTTTAGTCGAGGAGTTCAAATGGGTCTGTTCTCCGAATATCTTTCATCATGGCGTATTAGCGGCCATTTTATCAGGAGAAAGTGACGCCATGCTGATGTGGGGAAAGGTACACAAACAACACCTGGAGGTGCTCTGATGCAGTCAAATCCAATAAGCAAACATAAATGCGATGCCTAACAAGAGGAACTTGTGTCAGATTTTTCTGTGTCTCTCTTTCTTTCTTTCGGTCTTTTCTTGCACACGCCATTAGTGTTTCTCCTGTCTTTTTAATGTGTGTGTTATATATGGTGTGTGACTGTGTGTGTTGTTTTGTGATAGTGGATAGGATGATTATAGGTCTCACTGGTCTTCCTTCTCCCCAGAGAAAACACATTTGTTCAAAGTCACAAAGTCTTCGCAAACACACTCCCTGCCTTCCTCTAACAAGGTGTATTATGTCAGGGCTGTGCCCTATAGATCAGATGACAATCACAGTGGAACTATGAAGGCGGCTACAGAAGGTACATCTGAGTCTTTCGGGCCCCGAGATGCTCCGAGATCCAAAACTCACAAACCGTCGCACAGCTACAAAGTCGCACAGAGGCATCTGCTCATTATCCTTGCAAAGAAAGAGGGGAGTGAACGACCCATAAAGCTTTAACTGAGAGACATGCAGTGGGATAGAAGCAGATTGAAATGGGAGGGAGGGAGGAGAGGAAGGGAGGGCTATGGAAATGGAGAGCACGAAGAGGAGGATGTTGGATCCTGGAGTAATTAGAGGCAAAGAGACGGAAAGAGGAAAGAGGAGAAAGTGTAGCTGGAGAAGAAGGTTGGAAAAGAGTCAGAAGAAGAAGAAAAAAAAAAACATTATTGCCATGCAACAAGGTTGCAATGAATTTGTTTCGCTGTTTTAGCCAGACACATGAAGCTGATTGGTGTTTACTTTAGCCCCCATGTCCAATGGGTTCTAATGTGTCACACATTACCAGACGGCTGCACAACCTCACAGCCCTTCTCACACTCCCCCTCATTCAGTCTTCATAAAGATGAAGACACCAAAAAAGAGCTTGGCGGGCTTGTTTCTTCAAAACGCACCCGCTTATAAAATATGCATATGGCTCCTCAGCAAATTATGGCCAATTGAATTTTCATAAGGCAAAAAGGCTGGGTCTTACAGAGAGAGGGAGCCTAGTGAACTTAACTACCGCCCTCTATAAATAAATACACACTCCCCTTTAAACACAGGAGCTCATGACTTTGATGGCCCGCTCACTTCTTTTTTTATTTTTTTATTTTAGATGAGTTTCCTCTTTCCATTATGTTTATCCCAGACTGTCAGCTGACTGCATTTATTCTGGATACTGTTTGTGTTTTAATTAAAGATACTCCAACCCTGCTGTGTTTGTCTTTTCCTCTCTCTCCCTCTTTTTCTCTCTGCCCTTCTTCCTTTCACTTCATTTGGTCCCCTTATTTAGAAGTTGATGCAGGCTCAGTTTCAGAGGGACAGGTTGAGTGCTGTGCGCTATCTGTCCTCGCATTGTATTAGCTATCTTCTATCTCCCTGCGCTCTGGCAGGACCATCTGCCTTCTGTTATCTGTGGGCAGGGACAGATTAAATGGCATGGGGTGGTCCCTGCAGGATCTGTTGTCCCCCAAAACTACTGTGGGCAATGAACTGGCCTGTGGTTTATGGTGGGGGTTGATGGGGATGATGGTGGGGTAACATGCAATGACCATGGAACTTGATAGGATTTCATGGTTGATTTTCTACCTCGCTGCACGTACATCTGAATATATTAACCGTTCCTAACCTTCCTTACTTTCATTGTCCCTTTCTGCCTGCATATTTCTCTCTCACACACTTTCATACAGTATCGTGCCCTTTCTTGATGCATACTTTTTATGTGTGTTCTTTCTCTTAGATCTCTGTCCCGCTCCGCAGTAATACTTTTTTTTTCAAGTGACAAAAGAATTATTGGTAGTCAGAGAGAAAAGACAGACACGGTGAGCAATAAAATGCACAGATAACAGATGAGCGCAGCGTTCAGACATGCAAAAGCGTGATGCTGTCAAAATGAAAACGATCTTGCAACAAATGAAAAGTACCCTGCATCTGTCTCAGCTTTTTTAAAAACCCTCCAGAGACCTCTCTCTCTCTCTCTCTCTCTCTCTCACACACACACACACACACACACACACACACACACACACTCTCACACACACACACACACACACAAAGAACTGATCCAAAGAAACAAGTTGCTGACTTACACATCCAGTTGAAATATGAGACGCTGACACACACACTCTCATGCTGCTGCAAGGACAACAACATGCATGCATGCATCCCCCTTACCTTCTCTCAGTCCACGCTCTCCCTCTCCTGCACAGGGAGTGAGGGATGGGATCAAATGAGAGAGGGAGCGAGGATGGAAGAGGAGGAGGTGGAGGAAGAGGAGGAGGAGGAGGAGGAGGAGGAGGAGGAGGAGAAGGGGATGAGAGCCGGTCGCGGGGAGAGGAGGAGCGACAGCAGGTTGTTGTTGGGTGTTCCTCTGACTCCGTTTCCCATGGGGTGCTGCTCACTCCCTACTTCAGGAGGTGTCTCATCAGGGCTCAGGTGTCCCTTCAGGGCTGTCCCACCTCTTGTGTGCCCTGGTGTGGTGCAAGGTTCCCCAGGCGCTCTCCTCACTCTTTCTCTCTGTGTCTCAGTCCTTCACACGTGGAGGCTTGTCCTGTTAAACACTGTGTGAATGTCATCCGGTCAGTAAAGCCTGCGTGCCCTCTTCTCCTCTTTTTTTTCCTCTCTCTCTCTCTCCCCCCACTCCTCTTCTTTTTCACTTGTTCCTTCCACTGTTTACCTCCTCTGGTGGTGAACAGAGCTCACTTGCAATTCAAATGGGCTCATGTGTGATTGTGTGTGTTTGTGTATCTGTATGTGCAATCTGAGAGTGAGGGAGCGAGTGGGTGAGTGTGAGGGGGCTGGTGGTGAGGTCGCTGAATGGGGGTGGTGATGAGGAGAGAGAGAGAGAGAGAGAGAGAGAGAGAGAGAGTGTGTATGCGTTGTCAAGAGCAGCGTTAGGGAAAGGGGAGGTGATGTAAAAGTTAAATACATTAACCATTCTCTTGCTGGTGCGATAACATCTGTATTAGCGGAGTGCTGCAGACTGCATGTTAGAGGTTACACTGTCTTTGTGCCCTTATCGCACGTTCAGTGAGGCGCTTAGACTGCCTCTAAATGAACATGTTTAAGGACGAACGGCCTATCAGACACCTTAATTGATTTATGCAAATGTTTAGTGTGCTTGCTGCCTTTAAAACTAATTAAAAACTGAAGCATGTTAAATAAAAAGAGGAATATGGACTTTTACTGACCTGTTTCTAACAGGAAACATTTGAATAATTCTTTTGTTCACCAATTTATTTTGTCATTTTCTAACTATTGTGTTTTCCTTTAAACAAAAAGTATCAAAATGTTTTCATTTATAAAAATATAAAGTAAAATAAAAGGGAAACGTGGATGCCCTGTACCTCTTGTTTCATCATCACTTGGATGTGTCACTGACTAACATTAGATTTTTATACATCATTTACATGATTTTATATACTGTATCGTGTTACTCAGAGCTCATATGTAGGTTAAACTACAGGTTTTGAACATTATTTATAGTTTAAAAAAATTCTGCTATCAAATCTTGTTTGACAGATATTTGTGGGACTTTAGTGGTTCATCCATCCACATATAGGTTTGGGATTCAGGTCTTCAAGTTTCAAATTTAAAAAAAGGAAATAAATAAATGCACATATTTTTCCGCAATTAACCTTTCAATTACTGGACATGTTGGACTGCAGCAAAATTATCGCTATTTCTTGTTATATACTTACATATAAATATATATACACTAGAACACGTGTCTAAATTTTAATTAGGCATAGTTAAAATAAGTTAAAATTCTTATGCAAAATTCTGCAACTATTTTTAATATTAGTCAGCTTGTTGAGCCCTTGTTCGTGTTTTTTTTTTTTTTAATGAAAAGTTTGGCATTTTGGGAAATATGATATTCACTTTCTTGTCAAGATTTAAAGGAGAGAATTGATACTACCTTCATGTTTATATGGTAAATATGAAGCTGGTTAACTTAGCACAAAGACTATAAACAGGTGTAAACAGCTGGCTCTGTTCAAAAGTAACAAAATCCACCTACCAGCTCCACACGAATCGACACCTTATCTCTTATTTGTTTAATTTGTACAAAAAAAAGTGTCATAATGTAAATCTGTAGTCTTATGGGTGAGTTGTTTCTCCTGTTTCTAGTCTTTGTGCTATGCTAAGCTAACCAGCTGTAGCATCGTGTTTCCTGTACAGACTTCTATCCCTTGAACATTGTCCGTTCGCTTTTTCTCTCTCTGCACACCTTTCTCATCTAAGCTAAGTTAGGGGAAATTGTTGCACAGTCTAGTCTGCTTGGTAGCTTGTATTTGCTGCCTGGAGCTTTGTTTCCGAGTGAATCCCCCCTTCGCGCAGTTAAAATTAAAAACCTGTGCCCCTGTATGTTATGGAAACTTAACAGACAGAGACTATCTATAAGTCTGCTTACAGGACAGCCATATTGAAGGCTTTATGTCCTCCACCTATAGGTCAAGTGGCCTTCACTTGTGGTGGAGCGGTGGCGGGGGGGTCGTTCATATCAGTGGCTCTCCAACCCCACCCAGCCCTCTCATCTCCACACAATGGTGGGCCTCATGTACGGTGCTCTCTCTCCTGAGCTCTTTAATCAATATCATCAGGAAAATAGAAAGAGGCCCGCCACATTGTGCACTAACTCCCCCCCTGTCCATTCTGTGATGGGGCCTTTTCTCACTCATTCACCAGGTACTTCAGTGTAGGGCTATTGAGGTCGCTCTGAATGGGACCCACTCCACCCAGAGGGAATATTGTCTGACCGCAGGCTAAAATCTAAGAGACCCCCCCCCACCCCATCATCTCTCCCTTCCTCTCCGTCTGTGTCCGCCTGCAAACTCTCTTCAAAGAAGAATAAAATATGTGGCACATGAGCGCTATTAATAAATGTATCACTTCTGTGGCCACAACTGGTCTTTTTTTTTTAAAATGAGGACCCTTTACTGCGGCTGAACTCTCTTTCAAAGCCACCAGTCTTCCTCTCTGTGTATCCCTCTCCATTCGCTGGCCCACTTTACAGTCCCTAAGAAGTTCTAAAAGTCGGCAATCTGGCAGAGCACGATACGCCGGCTGCTTTTGAAGATTGGATGGTGATTAACCTTAGAGAGATTACTGCACACATACAACTTTGTGTATGAGCTGCGTTCTTACAACTTTTCTGCTGTTTTTTTTTTTTTTTTTTTCCTGGTGAGAAGAATTTGATCTGTGAATCTTGTTGTAGTCTGTTTTCCTAAGACTGTGGACATCTGTCGGACATCTGCCAGACCTGGAATTGATGCACTGACTTGGGTGACACACGCTCACGAGCTCTCACACACATCCTCTCTCTGTTGCACTGCCATCGTGACTGGTCTGAATATTTCTTTTGAGTCCCACGGCTCCTCTCCTCCTCTTGTGTTGGCGTTTAATAATTTATAGACATACAGTCACCGGACAAACTCCATTCGCACAGAAAGCGACAGAAAGTGAGAGTAAAAATTTCATTTGGCATAATTGCATGAAAAGAAACTGCAAAACTGGCCTTTTCATCTATTATTGATGTCTGCTTACAAGTCATGCATAATGCATGGAGCTGTCTTTATGACAACCATGTATTAAATATCATCGTCTGGTGGTCGGGGGGGGGGTCTGATGGGTCTGATGCCGCATGCTTTCATTGCACAGTTAGTTGGCTTTGGTACTGAGTAATAGCCTATATGGACAGTCTTATGGACAGCAAAGAGAGAAAGAGAGATTGACAGAGATGAGATGAAATGGGGGGACATGAGGGAGGGAGGGTGCTAGCTGACAACGGGTTAACAGGAATCTTTATTTTTAACAACATGTCATCACCAGCCGCCCATCTGCTCCTGTGCTGTCAGAGTCCCTTGGGAGTGTGTATGTGTATGTGTGTAAATGTGTGAGAGATAGAGAAAGAGAGAGATGCAAGCAAGCCATCACAGATCAGATCACTGATCAGCACCCAAAGGAGGAGGAGGAGGAGGAGGAGGAGGAGGAGGTGGTGAGGGGAGAACAAGGTTAGAGAGGTGGGTGGCACACATCTTGCTCCTCTAATATCCAAATGGGGTGTGACAGGGGATGACAGTAGGAGTGAAGGTGTGTGTAGTTGTCTGTGACAGGAAGTTAAAGTAGGATTAGGTGGATCAATCTACAACTGCCCTCTCTGTGTTCGGATGGGGGGATGGAGACGGTGGTCCAGAGGTAATGAGAGGGAATCTATTAGCACGGACGACGAGGGGAGGGGGGGTACATACAATGAAATCAGTGGTGAGGAGGAAAAGGAGGAGGAGGAGGAGGAGGTGTGGAGGCTATGCTGGACCTCCAGGGGTGGCCCCAACAGCTCACTTTATTTATTTTTTCGGATAAAAGGACTATAGTCCCTGGGGAATAAGGGAGTTGATTGAGGAGATGTTTGTTGGTGGAGGACGGGGGGGCATGGACTTTGCATTCAGAGCGTTTTTTTCTTTCAAAGCGGAGAGACAGGACCAACCGCTACATGCTGCGGTCAGGTCAGGTCACTCATCATTAGCAAATACAGTTCGGTACAGTTAATCTCTCCCCTTTTATTCTTTCTTCGAGCCTGTTTTTCCTTTTTTCCCCTCCCGTTCTAGACTTGTTTTTCTTTCCGTACGCCAAGACAAACTGCAGCCCTCCAGTGGTCCACTCGCATTTTTTATCAAAAGTTCTCAGTGAGAAGCTGATGGAATGAAAACATCTTGTTTTCATATTTATGGTGATGCACTTTCTTTTTGCACGACATGTAGAACAAGCAGTCCTCGATCCTTGTTTGTCTCGTGTCTGCACCGAATCTGCATCTCATATTGAGTACTAAAATCTCTCCTTCTTTCCAGTGTCTTTCTCTCACCCCCCCTCTTCATCCTTCAGGCGTGGTAAATTTGAAGGCTAATTAGTCCAGAGAAACCAGTCATACCAAAGAATCCACCCCGGGCCACGTTCACATCTTCCTATTGATCTTGTAGTGCCAACACAAGCAAAAAAAAAAACAAAAACACACACACACACAAAACAGAGACAAACAAACAAACAAAAAAAAAGATGCAACAAGAGTTTTTAGAGCAGCATGTATTATAGATGGCACATACATAGAAAAAGTCAGCAAGCTTGCATTATGCAAGTTTTTTGACCTTGACAGAGGTCAAGTGTTTCAAATATTCTGCATCATGCTCGGAGATGCTATTTACGGAATGGGCTGTAAAGGAAATGTTTTGCAGCATCAAAACCTTTTTTCTTGTATTTCCTCTTCTCCTCACTTACTCCCCACAGCTTTCTCAGCCATCCCTTCCCCCTCTCACTCTCCGTTCTCAGTCTTTCCCTCATTTCTGATCCATTTTTTATGCATTACTCCATTACTCCCAACTCCCATTTACAGTGCATTACCTCCTCCCGTCTTTCACAAACACACTTTGTACTTCTCTCTCTTTCCTTCAGTCACTTTGCTTCTCTCCTTTCCTCCCTTCCTCCTCCAGTGCATTATGACACTTTCCCCTACTTCTCCCCTTCACCCCCTTTATTATCTCTTTGTCTCTTCTCCGGTCACGTCATCTTTACTTCCCATCTAGTTTGTCATGCTGTATACATCACACTGTCTGTCTGCACTGCTGTCATCCTCCTTTTCAATTGGTTATTCAAAGCATGCCATATAATTTGGTACTTAATGTTGCCTCTGCTCTTTTACAACACAGATGTACAAATGTCAACTAACGTAATTAGCAATACTGGCGGTCAGTCCGTCCAGGCTATTTGTCCCTTTTGAGCACACACATGAATGCACAGACAGCTAGCAGACTCTGACATTTGATGATGTGATAAATCATTAAATTACAGGCTTCAATACGAAGTCAAACAGATGAGTGAGCAGTATGTGGAAATACCACCCTGTAGCTTTTAAATCAGATAATTGTAGCGATTCTTTACAGTGCAAAAAAGACACAGGATGTTACTCATGGCTTTTTTTTTCACGTCAAAGGTGGTTGGCTTTGTTTGTAGGACACAGCTTGCGGGAACCCATTTTCATTGCTGTGGATGAAACACAAGACAAATTATTTTGGTTTGGAATGAATGTAGCAACCATCTCATTTTTTTTTTTTTGTTATTTCAGTAAGCTTAAAGTCATGTCAACAACAAAAAAGAAAAAAGAAGAAAAATCTGGTTGTTTGTGTTCAGATCTGAACATCTGGGATAACCAAGGATGAACAATCAAGCCTGAATCATTTTACTCATTATGACAGGTACTATTAGGCCTGTGAAAACAGTTGACTGTCATCCAGGGGGAACTGCATCTTTTCTGATCATTCTGTTTCTAGTCTGCCTTCGAAATCCACCAACTTTATCAATGTGCAATACTAAATTGCTCCTATACTGAATGAGTGTAATCATCATCACGTTTTAGATTTAATTTTGGATCATAGCTTGAAGCAATATGTATGGAATGATTATGGAGTTGTGTTGTCAGACTGCAAGAGGAATCTTCTTCAAATGCATAAAACACAGTACGTTACTTTTAATATAGCTTTACGGTAAGTGAAAACTATAACCTTCAACAGTTTCTATCTGCGACTATGAGGAATTGCAGCAATGTTGGGTAAAAGTTGTGACTAACACATGAAATGAAAGAACCAGGCCTCGGTGCGATCCACCAGACAGGTTGTCCACTCTCGCAGGGTCACCTTCCTGTTCCTGTTACGGTCACATGATCTGCAAACACAGCACAGTATAACACCTCGCCACATCACCAGCAGACAACAGAGCACTTGCAGAAACGGCACAAAATGACAGACTTGTATGAATAGACACACCGATGGTATAAAGACGCATCTATAGGTATGGAAACAACTGCATCGGTGCTCTTCAATAGCCATTGTCTTTCAGTTCACCCTGCAGCGTTATCTCTGAAGGGTACTCCTTCAATTTGTGTTAATCCATGGACAGCGGGAGACACAGCGGGTAATAAACATTATCATTGCTGGGAATGGCTTGACATTGACACAGCCAGCCCTACTCCCACAAAACCTGTCACTGCAGACTGACAGAGAAAAGAGGGGGTTGGGTGGGAGAATGGATGGTAGAGAAAGGGCAAGAGATGGAAGGATGAAAGAATGAGACAAGAGTGAAAACGATGGAGGGGTTGACAGAGAGGGAGGCTGAGGATAAGTCTATGAACGGTAGGAAAGATGAAGTAGGAAGCGCAGACAGGGGGGGAAAGCGCTTCAACATGGAGGAGGAGTAAGATGATGGAGCGATGGTGTGGTCGTGAGCTTGTAGGGGAGGAAGACACCGGAAGAGGGTATTGGCATGGAGGATGAATGGATAGATGGCGTGCAGAGAGAACAGCATGGTGGGAGGTGCAACTTGGTCACAGAGCGAGGGCGAAACGCATCGCGGTGTGACATTTTTAACCCTTGGTGTTTCTGTAATTAGCTGAAAAATAACATATTGCAAGAGACAGAAGGTACACATTATGAAGCTTTGCGTGACAGAAGGTGATTGTGTTATGAACATGTGAGCAACATTGCCTTCACCTTATTGACTACTAAGTCACCTTATGGTAAGTACTGTGTTTTCTGCTTATTGAATAGGCCATGTAATCATGCTTCTGTCTGTCTGAAAATAAATGCAACACTAAAAATGAATCAGAGGTCACTGACTTGATCATGATCATGACTATGATGACTATGATGGCATGTGCTTCTGACTTTTCAGGAACAAAACATGCTGACATTATTCAAATATGAGTCATCTAAGCGTCATATCATATTATCCAATAGCTAACATCTTCTAAGGCAGCCCCGTGGAGGCTGCTGGAGGTTGGACTCACTGAAAGAACGGTGCAGCACAATGCTCCAGTGGCATCCTCTTGTAGCGCAGCTTCCTCAGATCCCTGAGGCTCAACTTGCCGTCTTTGTTCTTGTCCAGCATGGTAAATCTTTTCTACAAAGAGGAGAAAACCGTACCATTACCTGTACTGCTTCTTTAATTTATATCATAGTAACTTAAATAAACATTAATCATGCTTGTGTCATGAGTCTGTCAGTTGATCCACCACTTTAGTCCAAAATATATCATAAACACTTGGTCGGACTGCAATGATACGTTCAAGCTCGGAGGTCAATGACTAAATTCCTGCAAAACTAATGACATTCCCTTTCCCAATTAGTGCTAAACTAACAGGGTGACATGACAAACATCAACGTGTTAGCTTTGCATATAGCATTCTGTCATAAGCTTTTAGCTCAAAGCATTGTTATGCCTAATAAATATAAATATATAAAAAAAGTACAGACTCACAGAGCCTGTAGTAGCATTTCTGTAGACTCAACCAAAAGTTCTATTTTTAGTTTTGACATTAATGAAAGCCCAAATCCTTAAGCTAAGAACAATAATGTAGGCAAGAACCACAAAAATAATTTAATTCCAAAACTCAGTATATCATATTTCACATTAAAATAATGCATGATTCTTTTTTTTTTGTATTCATTTGAGGCCAGGAGGTCAAGGTGGCTGGCGGGAGGATATTAAGTTATCCTTCTATTCACCATCTTATTGAATAATTTAGTGATTATTGACCAAATCCTATTTATACATGGTGTTCTTGAAAGCCCCTGTCTCATTCTGTGGATGACCACACCACAAGCAACACAACATACTCTCCACTTAAAGTAGGTGGTTAGAATCGATTTCTCGCCAGACAATCCATGAAGTGCAGTTTGTATACTGGCACGATGCTGGTGTCTGGTGTCAAAAAGAACTTTAGGTTGAGTGTTGGGTTACAGTGGGAGTGAAAGTGATCCCTTGGTATATTTTTTCTTCCGGCTATACTTTCTTTAGCATTGCATTTTGTTGTGGGCATCGATTTTATTTGCATCATCATTAGATGAGGTCATTGCTGACCATAAATCACTTTTACTACTCTTCTCCCCTTTGGTGTCAAACTGCTGTTTAGGCTCGCTTCAAGTGTGAAATTTCATCTACCTGGGCTAGTTCTGCCCTCTGGGCGTGGCTGAGGCAGCTCTGAGGCGGGGCAGCAGGTGCGTAGGACTCCCCCATACGACTCAGGAGCAGAAACCAGTCCAGGAGACGATATGGAAACTGGTTGAACTCCTCCTCAGTGCAGTTAGCCTTTGGGACTGATCAAGAAGGATAACAGCTAATTTGGCAGGCTGCAGTGCACAGTGGAAATTGTGTGTAATATCTAATGCTTGGTGTGTTTACCCAGACAGGGTCCTGTGTGAGCCAGTCCGTTGCGGCGTCTCTTTCTGCAGGCTTCTTTATGCAGCAAACACTCATTCCCATAGGTCCTTCCCAGAACACTGCACACTGGTGCCCTCTGCCTGATAGAATGAGCCAGTACCCATATATAAAACGATACGTGAGGACGGATCATACAGTGTGCACAGCTGGATTAAATAAACTGCTGTACTTTATGATTTTAACCCAAAATCTCATAGTTTTTAAGTTTTATATGGGTAATCTAACAAATTCAAAGACAGTGAATGTAGCACTTTTCATAAAGATACTGGACACATTTGTGTCACAGATCAAAATCCCAATTAGACTGTTGCTACAAGATGTTTACCGTGGACAGGACTGAGGACAAACACACTTGGGGACGAGGACTCCGTTTTCCTGTACTACCTGGCACCAAGATCCCACTGGACTGTGGCATTTCAGCAGCTCACAAAGCTTTTCTGAAACATGAAGGAACAACCTTGTTACCACATAACTTTTTCTGTTTCCTAGTTTGACGTGTGTGTTTTTCTTTCCTTGATTACAGGCCTGTACAGATGACCACTCATTCAGCTTTCAGTAGCTGATTAAAAGTGTTCTAGGTGCAAAGCGTCATTTAAAATGTCTCGCAAAGGTCTGTTTAAAATAATGAAATGTCGAAGAATGGTGGATGAAACAAAAACGCTAGAAGAGGAAAAGGTAAAACAAATGAATGATGGCAAGAAAATGAATGTGACAACCACCTTTCCATCACTGCTACACATTCAGTCCTTGGTACAATATGCCATATTGCACACATCTGTGACCCAAAATTGAAAGACGTGCTTTGGACTGTCCCTGCCATGTTTTGAATGGTGACTTGATTGTTTACCAGCTGCGAAAATGAATTCAAACATATTTTTCATCAGTCGTGGGAAAGAATGATTTGCTGCAGGGCAGCACATTTTATCTTCTGACATGCCGACTGCGTGGCAAATGGCATTGCTCCACTGTATAGTACATTCTTACGATAGTCTTACCTGGCTCTACTCTGCCAATATATGGCCTCAGACTCTCCTCAGCTTGTCTCTGTTTGCGCTGGGCTCTGCCTCCCTGACTCTGACATACACACACATACATGCACCCACACAAACACACACACACACACACACACGGATACACACACACAGATATTGTTCTGAATATTTTCTATTACAGACAGAGCTTGGAGGATAAAAGGATTATGTGTTGTTTTTTTCATGTCATTCCACAGGCATGCACCCCACTCAGGTATAAACTTGTCTGTCACTGTAAACCATAGTATATAATCATGATGTGTCCCCACATGACAGTACCTATTGTTTTCATCAGAGTGATGAATCACAGTAAGAGGCTTATCATGAACTTCCAATCTAATTAATCAAAAAACGTCAATTTGTTAAACTCAGTGTACTGTAAATGATAAAAACCTCGCATGAAATGTGAAAGTGGTATGCATTTTATATAACCATCCATCTTCCCTCGTATGCTCCAATTCCAAACTTATATTTCTAGAAACTTTGTAGTCAGTGCCAGGTCCACATCTGCCCCCCAAAATCTTCCCAGATCAGATGGGAAACAGGTGCAACATTGACCCAAAATACTGAAACCACTATGTGCATTGAGTATTTTACAAAATATCCTTTTACCATTTATTTACAGTTGCAACCCTGGTCATAAAAAAAATACTCAGGTCATCAAATGATAATATTATGCCCAACTGTGCCCAATTAGCTTGTACTTGTTAACGTAAATACAGAGTTATCATTCTAATATCCATGTACAAATATGAAAAGTTCAACTCACCGTGGCTGTACAAGTGTGAAGACTCAGGAACAGAAACAAGGCCAAGTTCAGGTCCATGGTTAAACCACTGACACTCTCTGTAGGACATTTACAAGACTGAAAATGAAAAATAAATAAACATATTTGCTACTATCTCCTTCCAGCAGTAACAGCATCCTCGATTTACATTTCTTGATATCAATTACAATTTGGTTGAAATCTAGAAATTAAATATTGCTGAAGGACTATCATACTTCGTTAATAGATGCATTTCTTTCTTCTTTGGTGTAACTTACCGACAATTATTCTATTCCGGTAAAGTAACGGGAAACAATGCAGCTCATTGAGTCTCAGGAAAACAATCATTTTCCATCACAGAGGAAACTGAGGGTTGAATTACGCTGAGAGGACATTCAGCTTCCAGTTGAGGAAGTTATTACAGTCTAACAAGTCATTTTCTATCCCCCTGACTGCTTGAAAAAAACCCATCTTACCTCTGTCACTCTTTTCCACTGTTGTTATTCCCTTGTTAGTGCTCTCCTTCTTTTCCTTGTTGCCAGATACCCTTTTTTTCTCCGTCTCACCGGCTCCTCTGAGGGTGCATTCTTTTTACAGCTCTCTTCTGCAGTCTTTATTTTTTCTTTTCATTTGATCCATCTTTTTTTTCACATTCTTGCCTTATTTAACCCCTCCTCTCTGCTCTTCACTGTCTGCCTGACTTTCTTCCCATCACATTAGCTCCTTGTTGGTATCTGAACTTACTTTAAAACACTGTGCAGCTGAATGTTAATGAGATGGAATATGGGGGGGGAATAGTATAGGAGAGCTGCACTTGGTGAGTGCTTTTTATTGAAGTTGGCACTGGTCCATAGGAAGATTTACAAGCCAGAGAGAACATATGGTCACTCTTCCTCTCACTCTTATATATCTCTCACTCTGTCTTTCATTTACATAAAAAGCTCCATTTGTATTTCAGACAGGCACATAGACATGCAAACACACACCCCAAGGTAAACACGAATTAATGTGCATAGAGGATGGGCACCTCTGATTCCTCACATGAACTGGCAAAGCCAATAATAGGAAAAAGGCTGCTCTCTGGTGGTTATAATGATCAATAGCAGCTACACCGTATGACTGGCACAAAATCTGCAGGTGAGCACATTAAAGTCATAGCCCGAGCTAACTTTTCCTCCTCCTCAGTTATCTTTTTCTTTTCAAAATAAAAGACATTATAGATATTGTTGACAACGTGCAGAACTTACAGCTGATGAGAAACAGGTATAACTGAATTGACAAATTCTAATTAAATATACTACTATACTAAATATAATTTCTAATTTTATTCGAAATCTGCTGCTTTGAGCAACGGGCAGCTGAAAGTCAGTTGTTGTAGTTTTTGTTGTGTTGTACTGAGAATGATAACATTTCATTTACAGAACAACAACCTACTTGTCGGATAACAGAACCTATAAAGTGAAAACTTAAATTTAAAGTATAAAGTTAAAACTTAAATGTATAACATGCAACAATAACTAACAACATACAAAGTCTATACACAGGTTAAATTGAAATTGTAAACTATTGAAGGTTTGTTCTGTCAACTAAATATAATCATACTTCATTGAACAGCAACTAAACAAGGTGCTAACTGAGTTAAATGACATATCACAGGGGGTAGAAAAGATGACCAACTGCGGCTGAATACAAGGCAGAACTAACAGCTCAACAGCTGGTGAAGCCATTTGAGCATTTTGCTGAGAAACAGAGAGAGGGCGAGACATTATCTGGTGTCACGTGAGAGGATGGTGGACCCTGGATATTTTACAAGCACGTAAAGTAAAGCCAGACAGAGGATGTACTTCTGCAGTAGCTGAAGAAGTTCAACCTGCCACAGACACTGATGGTGCGCTTCTACACCCTTCAGAACTCAGTCCATCCTCACCTCCTCCATCACCATCTGGCACACTGCTGCCACTGCCAAGGACAAGGCTGTAGTGTGTCATTCGCTTCAGCACCTGTATGACTTGCAGGGAAGATTGTGGCTGATACCCCTCACTCCCACACCTCAGTCTGGCTTAGGATGAAATAATAAATTAATGAATTTCAACGAGCTCCAGCCACCAGTTGCAACTTAGCAAGGTAAATAGATTGGACATTAATCGGAAAAAAGAATTCTTGGAAGATTGTCTTCTCTGACATAATAACGTAGGACAGATGATGTCCCAAATGTACCGGTGGAGCTGATGTGTGTTTTTATCATCATCATTAACAGTGATTATTATATATTTTTTAAAATTTTGATTATTTCCTTTCTTAAACAATTAATTAAAGTGATTATGTTTCAGCCCTCTTTTCATTATAACAACATAGAATCAGAACCAGGATCACTTTTATTGACCAGGTGTGTGTACATATATATATATATATATATATATATATATATATATATATATATATATGTGTGTGTATATATATATCAATGTACATACACAGATGTAAAAAACAAGGAGCTTGACAGGTAAACATAAACATAAAACCACTATGTAGAGATCAGGTAATAGTGCGGAGGACAAAGGATGCTGAAATAAATAAGGTTCATGTTGCAGGTTGTATCATGTAGTTAGGTGAATATTACAGTATATACAGTAGGCACAGCATGAGTAGATTGTGTATGAGTAATGATACTTACATATTAAGAGAACAAAAAATGAATGCAATGAGAATAAATAATTTATAATTTACAGGTAAGGTACAGTGGATGTTGAGACACAGGGTTACACAGCATTACATATGTCTAAACTCTGCCCTCTAATGGACACATATGGACATATGGGCAATGATGGGAAGTAACTAAGTACATTTAGTTCAGTAGTGTAGTTAAGTCTTTCTACTCCACTACATTTAAAATCCACGAGTCTCCAGATGTGTTGATGCTGAATATTTGCGATAAACTGAAGGATGCAGTGTTTCTCCATCCTTCGTAAGCTACAAAACTCTCTAAAAACCCTCTTGGATTCTCTGGAAAATATTTCTTATTGTTGGTAACCAGTGAGTGAGACAATAGCTCACATCCCATACATGACCTCCTGAAGGAACAGCAGATCTATCTATCTATCTATCTATCTATCTATCTATCTATCTATCTATCTATCTATCTATCTATCTATCTATCTATCTATCTATCTATCTATCTATCTATCTATTTTGGCCCAAAAGCCCAAAAATATGAGGTGTAATCTTTTTATAAATGGTGCTGCCAGCCACTTTTACTGCTACACCTAATTACAACTTCCCATTAGTGTTACTACTGGCTAATACTAATGAGGTGATAAGCACTTTCATATGCACGGTTCATTACAGGCTCACATCAACTACTGTAGATTATTCACAAGCTGTTTCGCTTTCGGTGAGCAGAGATATGTTTTGAAAAAGAAAAGTGTAGCTCTGAAATTTACATTAAAGATTTCAGACAGCGTGTGAAGACAGTACACACACAGTGTGTAAGCAAACAAGCACCGTGAGGTTAGCGCGCGCGCGCACACACACACACACACACACACACAGTCACCCTTTGAGACCCAGGTGACATCTCCACGCTCCGCCCAGCTGGAAGCGAGAGGACGATGTCGGAATGATTAACTGCTTTGGGAAGTCAGCCCTTGTACCGTGTGTGGGTTTCACTGCTGTGGTTAGTTTATGTACAAGACTACTTTTTTATTTCATAAATGAGGATTTCACATCATTCGCATGGTTGGATTTTGTTTAACGCGCGCCAGTTTCGCTTTACGGACGGTCGGTAACGGCTCCGGATCATCAGTTGGTCGCTGGCTGCTGACACCGTTGACACTTTCAACTAACGGCTCGGTGACACAGCCACGGGTTATTTTTAACGCTTAAGTGGATAATGGAAATGTAAAGAAACCTAATATTCGTCGCGTTTGGTTTCCAGTCAGCTCCGTCTTTACGCAACATAGTTTGGTTGGTTTGTACACAGCAGACCTGATATTACTTGTGTAAACACAAGGGCTGTTGGCTGCCTATCACTTCATCAATGAGTCTGTAGCGTGTAAAGACTGCTTTAAACGGATAGAGACAGAGTAACGTTACGTGTACTTGGCTGCTCACTTTACATCATGTTGTTTGATAAGACAACGAACAAGTGGAGTATTTGCTGACACAACACTGAGGCAGACAATATGTTTTTAACGGAGTAATTCAGGTACGTGCAATCATAATGTGCATGAATGTGGTTATGTAAGTCCTGTTATGATTGTGATATGGTGGGAAAGTTGCTGTGTTATCAATAATGGCTGCCTTTAAATCTGTTTGTTTGTCTAAATGGGTATGTGTTGGTACAGAAGATGATAGCTACACACACACACACACACACACACACACACACACATATATATATATATATATATATCATTATATTATGAGTTTGCTGGCAGCTGGCAGTCTTTCTCTGTGTGGAAGAAGAGGCCATATTTATAACGTCACAACATCACCCCCCCCACAGTCATAACATGGCCTGGAAAGAGTAACTGTACCATGAATGAGTAAGACCGGGCCTTTATGTAACAAGCATATAAAAAGTAACTTATTATATAACCAATTATTACAAGAAGATTATGCACACTGTTCTCATAATGTAGATAAATAGTCAAAATCTTGCTGCATGGCTCAGTTTTTAATACTTTGAATGGTGCTCAGTCTTGTCTAAGATACACGCCTCAGATGTATGTTCCTCTTGCACATGTCAGGATTTAAAGTGTAACTAAAGATGACTCCTGTGCCTTCATGCTCTTGCTCAGACAGGTTTTTTTTAATTTTATTCTTTATACTATGCGCTGCAGCTGCATATATCCATATTTTTATACCACGACTGAAGTTGCTGTCAGTCAAGTCTCATAACTACGCGTATATGTGTGTGTACCATTTTAGGCCGTGATCTATTACAGCCCAGACAGTGCAAAGCGCCATGGCATCAACACGCCAGTACACATTAGGATAAGGCATGACTGATTGCCTGTAATGTAAGTGAGCTGGACACTCCTCTGGTGCTCCGGTGTTGGGGTGGGGTTCGCATTTACACACACACACATACACACACACACACATGCAAATCCATGTGTGTGTTCCTCAGGCACCTGTTGGTATAGGTCTTGGAGCGCCACCTTGGCTGAGGGTGTGTTTACAATCTGCTTCCCCTTAACAACAGCTGAATGTCTCCGCTGCCCGCCTGTTGAAGACCCCCCAAATTGCAGTTCAGTATGTGAGGGGTTTGTCCAGACTGTGTCTCTCTTGTCTGCCTGTCTTCATGTGTACTCTAACAGTGAGTGTATATGTTGTTTGTAGTCCAGCTATGAGTGTAGATACACATTATACACATTACTCTGTGCATAGTAGTCATTCCAAGACATTGCAATGCCCATTATGGGCAGCCTTGAGGCTCACAGATAAGATGTAAAAGTGTGCTTGAATGATGCTAAAACGACACTGAGAAGTGTTGAGTCATTTGTATGACAGTGCCAGAAATCACAGATTGAAGGAGTCCTTGTGGAGTGAGTAGAGTATTAAACAGCTCTCCAGACTGTCAAACACAAGCCGTGTGCATCTTTGCCCCGTAGGTGTTGTATTTACTGTATGTCTAAGAACAAAACAGATATAGCATTTCTCCCTTCATCCTACTGAATATAGTTTACAATCAACGAGGGCTGAGAGAATAGCTGAGTATCTGAAATGCCCAGAGATGAGGTCATTCAGGATAATTAAGTTATATATTTGTGCACGTTTTCGTGTGTTGTGGTGTTGTGCTCAGAGCCGAGCGACTTGACTTGACTTTGACTTTTCTCTGATCCTCCTTGCCCTCGTCTCTCTCTGTATGTGGCCTATCATTAGAGCTATACTTAGCCACGCTTATCAGTTCTGTCATTCCCTTGGTAAGACCACAGATGTTCAAAGGCTTGGAATAGCTCAGTGTATAGCGGAGTGTAGATCTCAGACGCTCTGACACAGGGTCAGAAATTGACAGGCACTTGGGGCAACGATGGCCTTCCTGCTCTATTATTGCACATTAAAGGTTGTGTACAACTTATGTTTTATCCTCTGTACTTTAAAAAAAAGCAGTATTATATAAAATAGGTTGTGAGTGCCAGGGAGTATTTTTGTGAGCCAGTCCCTTTGTGTGTTTGCACAGGTGTCATCATGAACACAATGCAGGGTGGTAGAAGCAGATGCGTGTCATTATTGGCTCGATGATGATGTTTATTGTCAAGATACAATGAGCAGTTGCTGAATGTGATAAATCTTTTTTTTTTTTTCAACATGGAACAGGCCTCTTTCACAACAGACGTTTTGACTTAATACAAAAAAAAGCACATGTGTTACTAATAACATGAACGATGACTCTCTTCCCAATAAGATGTGACAGCAGCTAAATGATTTGAAATGAATTTTTTCCTACTGTTACATGTCCAAATGTAATTAAGTAATAATAATTTTAAATAGCTTAATTGGAAGTGTGTGTTTTATATGTTGTGCAACCAACTAAATATACATTGATATAACCCCCTTTATGAAGAATAATAACGTGCATAAACTATATACCGAGTGTACACCCACGCAGGTGTTTTCACTTTGCCTGATTACAGCTCTTTTCTACATTGTGTGGGCGTGTACACAGACCATGCTTGATAGACATCTTCCACCTTCCAGCTCCGCCCCAATATATCTACCTGAGCAGAGGCCTAATTAGATGTATGGAAAACACCTGTGTGAGTGTGCAGGGCTAACTATTCCTATACTGAGAGAAGAAACATCTCATATTCAGTGTGCCTGCCCAGGTGTCTGCACTTGTCAGCATGTCAAATATATATATATATATATATATATATATATATATATATATATATATATATATATATATATAGTATGTGCCCCTGTGTCACCCAGTTTGCTTCTTTCTTATTATTTCAATTTGATTGCGTTTAGCTTGCAGCACATCAGGTCGCAGGGTCACTTTTCTTCACGCCTCATTCAATAAACCTTCAAGGCTTTGATTGATATGATATTATAGAGTGTGCTTGGGATCAGCCAAAGGACAACTAATGTGCTGGAGACTGTGAGCTGTGCTTTGAGGGGGAAAGTTTGTTTTCAGCATCTCTGCACAAACACTGCTGAGTCACTCTCAATCACCATACGCGACGTGCTGAAATGTGCATGCATCTGTTCAAAATGGGTGTTTTTTCCCCAGAGCACTGCCCACTTAATAAAAGGTCTGAGTGTCTTTGTTCTCATGTTACTGTACCAGTTCTCTGGTCTCTAGTTTTGGTCACTTAGCACTACCATATCATTGTCTCTTCCAGACTTCTGTTTCACCCAGGATAACTGGGTATTTCTTGTGACACACCTGCAGATTTAAAGCTCAGGATCTACCGGCTGTGGTGTACTGAGACTGTAGTGACATCAGACGTATAACTCTTCTTTCGCTCCGTTCAAAGGCAAAACGAATGCAGTCCCAAATGACACACACATCAACAAAGCTGATATTCAAATACTGCGTTTGCATGCCAGGCTCAACTGCAGTATCTAAAGTCCCCATAACACTTTGCTATGTTATAGTGCCTTCCTGTCTTCAAAGCAGTTTAAACAGCAGGAATACTGATCAGTGAGAACTGAGTCAGCTTGTCCCAGAAGGCTACTGAGGTGAAAAGAAGGGTTACTGTGTTGTATCAGACTCTCTTTTGGAAAGGTTCCCTTCCAGTTGTATCAAATGACCTAATAGCTCTAAACCCTGTGCAAAAAAAAAAAGAACACAAAGGAATGTGCAGTGTGTTCTTGCATTTGCTGGATGTTAACCATCAATTTTAGCCTTATTTGATGTAAGGAGGCCTTGTTCTCCCTGGCATCATATGAGACTGTTTGCCAGTCACTGTACAAAAATGTGCTGCCTTAGGAAAATAGTAGAGATTGGGGGCAGCATTTCTTAAGAGAGACAGCTTGATGGAATGAATGGAAAGGAAGGAGGCACAGGAAAAGATGGAAGTTGTGCAGAGAGGAAGTTGACCTAATAGCAGTGCATTGTCCATAAATCCGATAGGAACATGATCTATTAAAAGCTTAAGCCTATGTTTCACATTCAGACTCTTAATCCAGACACTGTGTCATGGAATGATTTAGGTTCATTCTCTTAAAGCCACATCTCTTACCTCTTAGGATGGGCCTGTATTTTGCACTGTAACATGTGGCGATAAGAAGTTAGTTCAGTTTTAGTTTCACTGGTTCCTTAACATAAACCAGCAGAGCTTAACATTTTCTGAGATGGCATGTGGTGTAAAATGTTGGACAGACTGGCATAGTTACATCAGAACAAACGTCAACAAATCTAAACAGCACAGCGGGTAGATAAGCTCGAGGTGTGTCAAATGAACTCATATGTCAGAGTGAAGAAGCTGCTGATACACCAGAGAAAATGGTATCATTGTCCTGGTATAAAAACTTGGGTCAGGGTATGCTTTTGGCCATGAACTGTGCATGTGACTCTGAGTTCTAGTTACTGTGCTGTGTTTGTGTGTGTGTGGTTGTTTGAATCATGTGAGAAAACTTCCTTATAAAGGGGTTAACTTCACTTAATGCGCTGTAAAGCAGTGCATAATCCTATACATGTGCCTGTACTTTTTATTTAAAAAAAGCATGACACTTAACTCAATGTGATGTTATGCTTCTTCATGTCATTCTTTTAAGGTTCATTTAGCTCTTATCAAGCAATCAAGGCTGTTTTCAGATTATGTCTGATATCTTACAGATCATAACAGATCAAAACAGATAATAAAATATGCTTTCACTTTTACTTCCTGTGTGCTGCCAATGTACATGACATAATGCAGTCTTTATGACCTTTGGCTGTAGTTTTAACAAAACATCCTGTTTTACAAGTGAAGCCAGAGTAAGCATTGTTTTTATATATTTTATATTGTATATTTTTAGATTTATATGGAATCAAATGCCTTCCAGTAAAAATAAGGGCTCTTTGAACTGCTTATCCCACTAAGAGCCAACACCCCACTTTGAAGGCCTACAGTATGCAGCTCTCAGCCACTATAGACTGACTTATTTGGTTTGCTGGACCAACAAACCAACACTGGTTAAATAAGAGTCAGGATCTCAGACAAACCATTTGTTAAAGTCCGCGTAAAATAAGAATAAATATGTGTTCTGAGTTTGTCAGACCAAAGAAGAAAGTGTTATTAACCACCCAGTCAAATTTGAATGATTAAAAAATATCCACAAGTTTATGAAATTGTGTCAAAATCTGGTAAAAATGAGCAGTATTCTCAGCTCCAGGACTTTTTTGAAGTGACTGAAACGTGTCAGATAAGTTCAGAAAATGACATGACTAACTTTGAAACACTAGATGAGATGAATTAATCTCTGTCCCTCTGCTAGGGGTGCTGGGGTATGCTCAGGGTGCCACCCTTGCCTGAACTGTGGAGTTTTCCCGGACTGAAAACTCCAACTTTTCAGCATCTATTTTCCAACATATTTAATGTATTTTGAAAGAAATTTGAGAATTGCCTTTGCACGGCCTTTAACTTATTAGCTATAAGCCAAAGCCTTGCTGGGTTTGTCTTTCTGCCTCCTACTTACAAAGAGAAAAAATACTGAGCAGTGGATCAATATGTATCTGCACAAATAATATACTTTATTTCTAAAAGGTTAGGCATTTTCCTTTGGATGATATTACTTACATCATTATAAGCCAAAGCTAGTTCAAAATGTATAAAATCTATATTGACATGACATGCTTTTTCATTTTTGCTCCAAACTCTAGTATTATCTTCTCACTAAATTCATACATTGTTAGCAGCAGTTGTGTGATGTCCCACCTGCATGATCAATCAATAATGTCATGTACTGTGGTCTCAGTAAAGTTTGATTAGCCTTCACTATCCACCCTGCCTTCTGCTCCCATCTACATAAACTAATCTAATGACCTCGCTGACAGTGACTGACACCAGCGCTGTCGCCTGACGACACTTCATCAGCCTTTTTCACCCTTGTGGCCAATCAGAAGGTGAGAATTAAATTGGGCTGTCAAATGCACTGCAGTCTTCTCACAGTTTGGTTCGCGTGAAGGTCGTATATGAGAGCGGGAACAGACTTTTACATGTCTGTCTATGTATGCCATACACATACACTAAAAAAACTGAATGATGAATCAGAGAGAGGAGAGGTGTTGGGAGAAATGTGATTATGGTGATGGGAGTGTGGACATCTGGCTGAAGTGAAGATAATTAGATTTGTATAAGTCCTACCAGTACTTCTCCTGCAGAAAGAATGCAGTGGATTAATTCTTATGGATGAGTCAGGACGGATGAGGACATTTCGAGGGTGTTTCCGTGTCGTGACTAGTCAGTAGTATGACTCATTTTGGTTCAGACTTTCTTTGTCGCTATCTTGGTTCTGTGTATATATCCTAAATTAATGTAGCACCACAAAATTCTTCCTTTCCAGTCTGTATTTTGAAGAACACCAATATAACTTGTTAATATAAGTATAACATGCAATAATATAAAGCTAAAGTTGTGTTTTAGCCTTTATTTTTTATCTGTTGCTGGTGTGGGATGGATCAGACTCCATGCTGTGACATTTATAAAGAGGAGATATTGAGGAACTGGCAATGCTTTTATAGTTTTACTGCTGGCACTTAACAGAAAATGGTTGACTGAGTGGAACCAGTATGTTGTCAACCATGAAACGAGGAGGGTAAATTGAATTCACACTGAATCCTTAAGAGAACCACAACAAATTCTTCTCTACTCGAGTCACCGTCCATGTGCAGCTGCTAGGATCTGCTTTCCTTTATTATCCCCTCTGGTGATCTCATGACATTATATGGCACCGGCGTGCACGTTGGAAATTGCTACTTTACAGTGTCTTGTGTTTGGAGGATTATGTGGCTTTGGCTTTGTGTCTTTAGACTTTGTACCATGTTGTGATACTGCTACATATTTTCTTTTCTTTGTGTATTTTCCCAAAAGCATAATTTCTCCTCTCCTGCCCTCTCCTCTCCTCTTGCAGGGCAAAAAGATGCCCTATCAAATATTAACAACACACCCATGAAGGCTCTGTCGTCTCCACCCACACACCCATCACCGCGAACCACATACGTCACACATTACACACACACATGCGAGGAGAGAGTCAGGCAGCAGACAGATAAACCACTGAAGAGTCTCTTCCTGTTCCTGTGCTCTACCCTCTTCTGGGCGCTGCCTTACTTTCAGTTCAGATGATGGAGGAGACAAAGTGCAGAGTCACTTGGCAGGGTGTAGCTCTTTTCTTAATGGTTGACACTGGGATGAAAATGAGTGGACTAGTCAACATAAGTTCTCTGAGTTAAGGTAATGTTTGATCATCTTCTACATTCTGAGGAATGATGGTAAATGGCTGCAAGATGGATGTGATGTGTATGTGTGTGTCTGTGCTTGTGGTCGTCCAGTCTAATACAACTTGCAGTGTGTGCAGACTGTAGCTCTTAATGTAGCAGGTTGCCACACCTTAACTTTCTCCACTCTACTCACTGTTTCCTCTGTCTCTCGTCACCTGATCTACCAGAGTTAGTATACAACATTACCAGAGCCTCTGTGCTGTCTCATTGGATTAGGATCTCTGAGCATCAGTGCAGCTCAGCTAAGTATTGCTTTCACTCAATACACATTAGCCTAGCGTCAGTGTTGCTTTCATCCCTGTCTCATTCTATTAGCCTGTTCTAATGGCACTCTGTTAATCTCTTCAGGAGGAGTTATGGCCCACTAGTGCTCTGTCCAGATGACTGGCCTAGTTATTACTCCGCTGAGACACTGGACCCTGCCAATATATGTAAATGAAGCTTCTCTTTGGTTCAGATGCAGTAGGAGAGGACATTAACACAAGCCCTTGGATTTGTTTAAAGCGTTCGCTGACTGAGACAAGAGGTTCTGAAATAGCGGTAGTAGTGTCTGTCTGGTGTGGCCCATTGCCTTGAAAACAAATGTCTTGTCTCAGAGTAGAGCCAGATGGTTGATATATTCTCAGACATTTTATATAACTATTGATCCATAAAATTGGATCAGCACTCTGAATGAGAGATTGATTTACCAAGAAGGACAGAAATATGGGCATGAAGATAAGTTGCAAGTTGCAACTGCTGTCCACATCATGCCAAGAATGCACCAGTACCAGAGGAGGGATTTCATCTTTTCTAGCATATTCACTCACTACATCCATCCATCCTTCCTTCCTTCCTTCCTTCCCCTCCCTTCATGTTTTCCCCACTGTATCTTCGGTTCCCTTCGTTCCATGTGGACTTGAATTGCTGAGATGTCACATTTCTTTTTTTATCCAAAAGGAGAAGCACTTGTTAAGTCTTCCCGAAGCTGCTTTTGGTTTGCATTTTTAATCACTTGCAATTACTGACACTACATTTGTTTTTAGGAGCTATTCTGGAAATATATCCAATAACTCAACACAGGAAATGAAAAATTAAATAAAGCCACTTCAAAAGAAGCTTTTAAAAACACACAGTATTGTCTGAAATTGTCTAAAACTCAACAGTGATTTTTTTTTCCTTTGTAAATATTTAGCAAAAATATCTTTATCATTCCCCCAGGAAATTGTTTATAGATGGTGGACAATAACCACATATTACATACAGTATATGGCATTTGCTGTGGGAAATAGATTTTTACTTAAGATGTTTCACTTCATGTATATTCTCTTTTTACAGTGTTATCAGTGGCGGCCTAGTTCTCTGTCTGTTCTTTAAACTACATTATCTATACATTGATTAACAATCCGAAAAAGATGATGCTATGCTTTTGAAAACAGTTACAGGAATGCATACTGTCATAATAAGCAGTAACGTTAATAAGTAATCAGCAACTTAGCTTAGCATTTAGCTCTTTCTTTCTAAAATACTGTAGAAATGGGGATTGTTTTTTGGAAGGCATCTCTCTGTGTTTTTCACAGTCTGAATATAGTCAAATAAAATTATCAATCTTTCAAAATCGGATGAAAGAATGATAAGAGAGGAGTGATGGATGTAGCCTGACATGTGGATATATTGAGAGATGGAGCTGCGGCTTTGTAATGATGGGGAGCTATGAGCACTGGGAGATGGCGACAGACAGGCTGTGGGGATAAACAGCAGGATAGGGGATTTACTGTGTGTAGTAGAGCACCTCCATTCATGCGTAGCCCCAATGACCCAATAGATCATAGCCCTCAGGCTGTCGCGTCCTATCCGCATCCATCCTGTTACTCCTGAAGAATGCATCTCTGTAGTGTGTGTGTGTGTGTGTGTGTGCATGTGCAATTCAAAAGTGAAAGCTTTGCCAGAAGAACAATGAATGACCTTACTTTCACAGATCTGATTTTTCAGCCTTCCTGTACCTCTGCCAGGTGCTTTCTGTCCTGGCTGTCCTCTGAGTTGGAAATAAAGTAAGGCCAAATAGCCTCACTGGCAGACAAACAGAAAGCTCTCATTCCCTGTAGGACACAGAGTAAAAAAAGATGTCATCTCACTTTCCATGCTCAGATGCTAAGTTGCAGGTCTAGCAGAAGATCTCTCTATGGGGAAAAGTCTGCCTGAAGTCGTGTCTCCCCCATTCAACCCCTAAACAATATCTGTCTTTCTCTTTATCTATTCCTTTGCATTCATTTTCACTCTCTCTCTCTCCTACTTGCCTCTTCCATTTGTTTTTTTTCCTTAGTCACTCTTGGTTAGGAGTGGAAAAACCGTATTGGATGATAATCTTAGCTGTTAATCTTTTCCATAACAGACAAAGTCCAGGAAACAGTGAGTGTTTTGGGGCATCGATAAACCAAAGATAAACTTAATTATTTAAACTATCTTGGGATATCTCAGCATTGAACGAGGTTTAAAACAGCACAGCACTCATGCTTGCTAAAGGGTTTCTCCTCTCATTGCAGTGTCCCTGTAACATTTTCTTCATACAGAAGTATGTTTATAACCCTGACCTAATTTAGACTGTGTCTTCCTGGACTCTTGTCTTTACATTATTCATACGCTCACACTATCAAGGTTTCATAAGTTTGTTTACTATGCAGTGCAGATCCACAGGAGGCACAATGTTGGCCTTGGTTAACGTGGGGTTTAGTGTAGGCCTTGCACTTGATGTTAGTGAAGCTCTGGGATATTTATTTACAGTACTGTACTCTGGGGGGAGGGGCACGCTTTCAGATATGAGCGTTTGACAGATGGCCTGCGCGGTTTACTGCCCTACCTTTGAATGTGTGTCAGTCAGTTAGGATCCTGCTGTTTATTTGTGGTCCTCTTAAGCTGACATGTGTCTTTATACTGGTATTAGAAATGTAGTTGCAACAATATTATGTCCACAACACTGAGTAACAGAAACAGTCGTTTACTGTGATTTGGCACAGAGTGATTAATAATTGTTTTATGTTCATTTAAACAAATGTCTTGGTTGGTACGTGGTTGTTTATTAAGAAAAATGTTTCAGCAATCTAAGGTAATGGTACCAAAATGTCTGTATTGTGTATTGTGTGGGCACCAGTATTGAAAAATCAATACAGGCAATAACGAGCTTTAGCAGGCTGTTGTATGTTTTACAGTTGTTCTCAACCAGTTTACCAACCATGTTTTGTCCACCGAGGAAGAGAAAGTAATTGTCTCTATATTAATATATAAATGTAATTGAATAGACCTAATGATATATCTCTTGTCTGCCAATCAGTTTTGTTTTAAACTTCTCTTTCATGATATATACTAGTTAAATTATTTTAGAGCTCCTGTTTAATCAGTTCTCTTCATATTTGCTGTTACATTGAAGTTAAGACCTCGGCATTAGACTATTATCCATCTATATATATATACACACCAAAAACTATAATATGGCAGAAGCCGTGGATGTTGGATTTCTTGTCGGTAAACACTACAGACAGATCCAGATCTTTCTTTCTCTCAGAGATTACTGAGATGACCCAGATGAATGAAAAACTGTCACAGCAGTGTGTGGATTTGCTGCTACGTAACAGTAAGCTGCCACGCTGGATGTGAATGAAATTTGAGAGGTTCTGGGGCCATTGACAGTAGCGAAAAAAAAAAACCCCTATCTAATTGCTACCCATTAAATACATATAGGCACACACAGTCACCACCCCCTCCCCCGGGGAAAAGAGGCTTTGGTTGCCCTGCCTGCACATGCTGACCTGATTTTGTGTGTGTGTGTGTGTTAACTGTGTGGTTTTGTGTTTGTGCCCATGTGTGTTTATGAAGCAGATTAGGATGGTGGCATAGTCTCACTTCTGTGGCAGTGGTGAGATTGTAGACACGCGTGTCCGTGCATGGGAATGTGGGGCATTGTGGTTGGACTGTTTTTCCAGAATGGGAGACCCACATTAAAACCCCTCCCCCAAACCCTTTGAAAACTTGAGTGGATTATTGCTCCAGTATCTGCCTTTGTATCTTTGTGCCAGTTTGTCAAGGCATACACACACACACACGGCAGAAATTGCTTGATCTGCTGTGGTGCAACAATACAGCAGGCATTTCTTAAAAGTTAATTAGTATTTGTGAACATTAATTAATGCAACAAACGGTTATTTTCCATTGGGATCAAGTCTGCAGACAGTTTTTAGTTACTGCTTTGCTTCATCATGCAGATGGGTCACTTTCTGCTAACCGCATCTGCCATCTGGAACTGGTAACTTTTCTATTCATAATCTTCCAGTACTGGCCAGATGGATGCAACATGCAGGTGCAACACAAACACATGTACACTTGTCACATGGCTGTTTGGAATTGGATTAATCTAACAATGACTGAAAGGAAACAGCCCAGTGTTCTCCCTCCATTGGTTTTACATGCTGTATATCCTCCATTCACTATTCACAGTATGCTGGCCACCTTCCCAGCCCTGGTTTCCCCTTATCCCCCAGGCCTTGTCTGTCCCTTTGCATCCATTCTTTTGTTGGCCAGGCATGTTGGAGCCATATCCTCCAAAACCAGTGCCAGCTGCAGGTCAAGTCATGTGTGCAACTCTTTGGAAATGTTAAAGCTCTTTATTCTATTAACTTCTCATTAGGAATGTCCTTGATTTTCTCTTTACTTGTCGGACTTACGGGGGCTTACAATTAGGTCTAAGGAAGAACAACGGATTTACCACATGTGATTGAAGTTTGTGGCTATTAGGCCGTGTACCACTTGTGTAAAGACAGAGACTCATTTAGCATTTATGTCTCTCACATGACCTTGTGTATGCATCAATGCAGCCTTGCCGTGACAAAGTGTCAAGTCACCCTGTAAGCTTGCCAGATTAGTCCCTAATGCTCCTCACAGACAACGGTCTTTGAAAAGGAGACATACATGCAACCATTGCAGCTGGCAAACAGGACATTTCACTGTTTATCATTACACATAGTTATAATACTATTACAGACAAGATCATATGTTCATGTGTATGTGACTGCATTCCCTAATGTGTGTTTGTCAACTATATTTGACTTTTTTCTTTCACTCAACCTGTAATAGAACTTGTCATATTAGTATTTGTTATGACAACAGAAAAAACAGGACAGCACAGTTTAAACCAAACAGTACTTAGTTAAACACAAGAGGGTGCATATAAGATGAAAGTAATATACGTAAAACTTGCCTGTATGTGCTTGTATAGTTTTTAGAGGAATTCAGAAGTGGTGCCGTGTATTATACCTTGTATCTAAACATAAAGTAAAGGCTGCATAACTGTGACAGAGTATAACAATGGCAAGGCGATGGTTTGATTGATTTGTTTTAACATCTCGAGCTTAGGTTAGTTTTAGAAAAGTTACAGTGTGGCAGCTGCTGGCATTACCAAGTTTTAAGGCCTATAAAACTGCTTGCCTGTGTCTGAAGTCAAGTCATGTACACTTAAATCTAATTCTTTCCTATTCTGTCTGTTCTTTCCCCAGTTGTGCATGATTCAGTGTTCCTCCATGCCTTTGTTGGCATCTAATGGAAGAAAAAGCACCCATCAGGTCTGCCATGGTATCCAGACTGCCTAAGTTCGGTGGACGCTCCTCAACTGGTGGCGCTAGCCCCTTGTCCAATGGTTCCACACAGCCAACCACCCCTGCACAGGATGGAAAGACCACTCCGCCAGGAACACGCCCAAATGGCGTAATCCGTGCCTCTCCTTTTTCCCTGAAGTGGAAGAGAGATGAGGGGACGGCACACTCCAGCCCCACCACCCCAACCAGCCCTGGGGATGCAGGTGAAGACAAGGCTCAGACACAGCTTCCCTCATTAGCCAAGGAGGTGATGAATGGCTCTCCTGCAACCCCCAAGATACGGAGGTCAGGTTCTTTGATGGTAGCTGTCTCCAGTCCTAAGTCCATCCCTAAGCAATCCTTGAAGATGAGCCCCAAAGTAGGGACCAAGCTAGGCCAAAGTCCACAGTTTGAAGGTCCAAAAATAGCCCATAATGGCTCCAGCATTCCTGCTCGAACAGGGTCGGAGTCTCGCCTTATGCGGCCAAGGTTAGGCTCCAGCTCTACCAGAAGCAGCTCTCAGGACAGCTTGTCCCAATCCAGTGACAGCCTGAAGACCTTGGCAGTGGACAATATGGTGCGTTCAAACAGCTTTACTCACTTCAAGCAGATACCCTCACCTACTAACCAGCCTATGACACGGTCGTTCTCCTTTAACCGAGCTGTGGAGCTTGCCAAGCCTCTGGCAAACACTCAACTCCGGCCTCCTCGCAATAGTTTTCTCAAACCCCCTCAGCTGAGCAATGGAAGAGTGGGTTTAGGAGTTGTAGGCCTAAATGGCAACCTTGGAGGTTCAGGAGGTCTTCAGTACAGTAGAACTCCTCCTGCTAGCTCCTCTTTGCCTACCCTCTCGAACCCACAAGCACCCACAACTCCTAGCGCGCTAAAGAAACCTCTGCTCCCTAGCTGTGTGCTGACCAAGTCATTAAGCAGTAGTGGGGGGTCTTTGGCCTACAAACTGGCTAGACCTGGGCACCCCAACCAGCAGAAGCCTCTTTTTACAGGTCGGGTCAAGGGAGATATCAGACCTTCAACAGCCCCTGAATGTGGAGGCCTGGTTGGTACAGCAGTAGACACTGAGCTGACTGGTGAGGCTGAAAAGGCAGACTTACACGGTGACAGTTATGGAAGCTCTGGAGATGGAGGAGGAAAAAGAGGAGGAAGCAATGTGCTTAGGCAGAGCTCTGGCCAGGCAGCAGGTGAGACTCTGGAGGACATGTCCCTATCATCTGCCTCATCTCTAGACAGAGGCGACACCAGTGAAGAGTTTCTAGATGACTTTTACAGTGTGGGAGATGTGCTCAGTGATGGGGACATGCCTGACAACAGAAAAACTAGCAGCACTACTCAAACCCGCCTACACAGCTTTCTCAATAAGACTCTTGACTGGGACACTATGGATCTGGGAGGTAACAAAACTGAGTTAAAAGGAAATTCAGTTTAATCTTTGTGTTAAATTTGTGTCAGTTGTTCAGCCTTGTGTTTATATATCTTCTGCAGGACATGAAGAAGAAAGCCCAATGCAGGACTCACAGGGACCACTGATGTCCCCAGAGCGGAGTGATGTCCTTCAAACCTCATCTGTAGAGATGTCGCCCTCCAACAGCTCAGGCGGAACCTACATGTGGGATGAGGATGGTCTTGAGCCCTTGGGGGCCTGTGACACATCCATGTGACAGCTATGATGACTCAGAGCTCAACAGCATGGTGAGTCTCAGTTTCCAAATATGAAGGAGTTTGTGGCCTGAATGAAAGGAAATGGATAAGAATCTCAAGAAAAGAGTCTGCCAGATTAATATTGTTTAATTTAACAGAGATATTGATGATGATGGTGATTTTGTTGAGTGGCTTATTCAAAGTAAATCAAGTAATAGTTTCAGCTCTAACATGTTTCTCAAAGTATACTGTCTCAGTTGTTCATACTAAACTGATAAGGAAGTAAATGTTCTTGTAGTGTCTGCCAGCAAGCGTTCATGCTCTCCACTCCCTCTCCCTTTATGCCAAATGGCAGATTACTCTGTAGCATATTTCAGAAAGGGAAAGTAGGGTGGAGTGCAGCCAAAACCCTTTAGCGAAGATACGGTTACTAAGGATAAAAACTTCAGAGAACACTTAAAGCTGCTGCGGCTTTAACTGATTGATAGTTGGCAAAGAATAGGCTTGTGTGAGGCCGAGAAGAGGATTCATTTCCAAGTACAGTAGTTTTAAGAGGGTGAGGGTTGAAAGAAATGTTAAGGTTATGACACCTTGAGGGTGGTCTTGTGCGCATTATAACAAATTAACTTCTTCTGACATTTCAGAAGAGAGTTCAAGTATCAAAACGACCAGCTCAAAATACTTTTCTATCACAAAATGTAGGCCAACAAAATGCAGTTTTTAAAAACATAATGTGTTTCTTCAGGAGCCAAGCCTAGATTACCCTCAATAACACTGCATACCGCCACCAACTAAAAATCCCTATGATAAACCTTACATTAGCATGCCCTGTAGTATCACTATTATCCTATTATATGTTATGGTGTTTGCATCTGTAAAAAAATATCCAGTATTATGCTATCTTAACACCCTTCTCTTTGGTCTTTGATTAAAAATGCAGGTCTTATTTGGCTTTAAGTAAAAATGTTCTTAATAAGGCTTATATACTTTAAGACCATTGCCAAGGCACATATACTGTACTTTTAGGCTTTAGGCGAGCGTCCAATGTATTTACAACTTCAGGCCTTTTTAGCATTCCACACTGTACGTGTCTTAGTCCATTAATCAGTTCCACTTTTAAATAATTCCTTTTATAAGTAGGGATTGAATGGGCAGAACAAAGGCTGAAAAGGGAAACAAAGCTGTCTAGAGTTTTCTGCCAACTCTCACTGCCAGTTTCATGCCAAGGCTTCTTTCTCCAAGAGGAACGCTGACCTGGCCACCAACTGTGAGTTAATTGCATCACTGGCCTAGCTTTGGTTCTCTTTATTCCTGCACCAAAGCACCTGATCTTAAGAATGCATAAAGAGCTTAAAAAAAAAGCTGGATTAGAAATTATATAATAAGCTTTGCGTGTTTCCAACTTTTACCATGTGATGTTGACACAAGCAGCAAAAAAGAAAAAAAATGTGTTTAACTTATAATGATGGAACTGTAACAATTGCCAAAGAAAGAAGAAAAGGAGAGTTTTGTGTGTGTGTGTGTGTGTGTGTGCATGCTCTGTCTGTACTGTATGCGTTCATTGCTCCTATCAGTACAAGCACACGTGCCTCAGCCATGTGTATCTGATTAAAAGTCATTCAGCATGTCTTAGGGAGTGTGTGCGCCCATGTTTGTGTTCTAGATTAGTTGATCGTCATCATGTGGGAGACCTGTTTGATGCTTTGAAAGGACAAAGTGTTATTGACATTCCATTATAACAGTATGGAGACAATAGTACAGACCGTAGCTTGTGTATTTTTACAATCTTGTGGTCCATACAAATCTTTTTACTTTACTGTATATTCTAGATAACAATGCTTTAATGTTTCCATCATTGGAGTATGAGAGAATTTTAAACAGTCCTAGAAAAAGCATATGCTACTGGTTGTTCCTTACAGGATTTCCAAGAGTTCAGATGTATAAGATGCTCATCACAAGAAGTAACTGCAGTTCTACAGTAGATTAGGCTATCATTATTATTGTACACAACGTGCAGTTTTTTAATTTAAATAATATTGCAAAAAGAGAGTTGAGAATAAAACATCCACCTGTGTCCCCAGTGAGTGTAACTGGAGGCTGTTGTTGCATCAGAAGCAGCCATCATTCCCGCCCTCAGCCAATGCGATGAAACCCAACACCAATAGAAATCTGTGGAAAAATGAATGAATGCATGTTTGCAGCTTGTGTGTAACCTTCCTATGAAACGTGCAAAGACAATTGTTTCCATTACCTTGTGTTAATATTCCTACCAAAAAAAAATAAATCTTTTGAGATGGTCTTGTTACACCTCTCAGTTATAGCTGTACTCTTTCTAAATATATGCAATGTGGGCAGCTACAGATCTCTGGTCAGAGAAGAATGGAATAGAGGTAGTCCTTGCTGGAAGACAGGGGGAAAGGTCTAATAATGGCTGTGGAGTGAGTGGAAACTAGAGACGGAGTAAAGAGGAAAAGGGTAGAACCAAAATGAGAAAGAGAGAGACTTGCTCGTGTGTCAAGATCAGCTCCATTGGGAATCTGCCTTTGAGATATTTAACTGAGCTATTTGATTAAAGGAAATGAGCCCACTTACTGTAATTGGATGCACAGAGCTCTTTCTCTGTCCTGTCCCTTTTTATGCCATTTCCTCTTTGCATCTCTCTGTTACTCGTTCTTCCCTTGTTCACTGAGTAAGTTGTTCCTCATGATGAGCAAAAGAAAACCACAAATATAATCCTGTCACAAAGCAGTGATTGTGTCCAGAATGATTAGCAATTCAGATTTATCCTACATAATCTAAGCGGTCTGTAATGACACAGTTAAGGCTTCTTTCTTGTTTTGTTTTTTTCCCCTCAGAAAGTAAAGCACGTGAAAAACCTCCTGATTTAAATTACTGGTAGATGTATATGAGAAATATAGGGTAATTAGACCCAATCTTAATGACATATAAAAAGGCAAGGCGTGCAATCATGGCTCTAAGGAAAAATAAAGAATGTAACTGATGTTCAAAGCATTTATGTAACCAAAACGCCTGAGAGCGGATGAGATATTCAGCTCCTGGCAGGTTTTTGCCAAACCGCAGTGTCATGCTCAGTCCACTTGGAGGCACTGTGCATCCTTAAGATAACACCATGAGCGCGCACCTGCCAGTGTTCCCGGTTTGTGTGTCCCAGTATTTTTCTAGCTATATATGGCTCTATCTGCATTCTTATGCCTCTGTGCAAAATCAAGGAGTGGGCTACCTGAGCTGATAATAACATTCCCATGATGCACCATGCAGCTCGGTACAGTACCGGCTTTACAAAATTGGCATTTTGAAATGGAGGGCCACTTCTCCCAGTGACTGATTATGTTTTCCCATCCTCAACGCAATTTATCATGCAATGCAACCGGGCATAATTTATATTTAAATAGTTTAAGTAGTTTGGAGTAGTTGAGATTACTTATTTTACTTTGTCAGGCAGCTCACAAGCAATAATAAATGCATAGAACAAAGGAAAGAGCTGAAGCTGAAAGAGTAGGAAATCACTAGCTGGGGTTGGACACAATTATAGCAAATTTGTGCACTGTACTACAATCCAGTACAATACCTCTGCGATAAATATAACCTCTGTAACCTTTATAACCTCAGGTTATGTTGAAACTGTGTTAGAAGGATGGGATTTGTAGTTCGGCTGTAGTTCCTCTTGTGCTATTGGATCGCTTTATATTGTTAAGAACAGCATGCTGTGTGTCCTCCGCCTTAAATACTGTATAAAAAACTAACTATAGCTTCAAAATTAAAATAGAGTAAAACAAAACACACTCTCCTTGTTATTATTATTATTATTATTTTCTTATTATTGTTAATATTAACACATGAATCGTCTCAAATGTAGTATTCGTTGTACTGTAGGTTTTTATTGCATTACATTATCAATGCTATTTATCAGGTATTTCATCTTTGCAAGAGCTCAAACTTTATGGACACATGTAATGAATGAGTAACTTTAAAGAATTACCTTAGTCAAAGGTCAGAGTTTTGTATTGTGCCGGTTTCCTTAAGAATGGTTGTATCGATTTCATTATCCATGCGTCTGACTTTCTCATTAGAACAGATATATTTCCCTCCTCACTACATGAGACCTTGCATGGATTACGCCTTTCGTCTCTTACGTCAGGTCTTATCCCTTCTTCTCTTGAATTGCTGTCTGTTTTTCTTTTATTTTAGTAGTTTTTATTCCTCCTGTCAATGTTTTATCCGTTTTGCCTTGTTTCCCACTGTCCTTCTTTTCACTTTCTGTTTTCCGGCCAAACTTCTAGGGGTTCTGTAATCCTTTAGTTTCTTCCTTTGCTTCCTCAAATCCACAGAGTTGCCATAGCCTCTTATCCCTGATTTATTTATTTTGCCTCTAATTTTAGGCTTTTGTGGATCCAGGTTCAGACAGGTCAATTCATTAGTGTTTAAATGAGTGAGGTGCTTAAGCCTTTTGTCTGCAGAGTGCTTAGCCATTTATGGAACATGCTGCCAGTGAACCGGGTATGCTGTTGCATTAATGAGGCTTATAGCTCACCTGCTTTTGTTAGCCTTGATTTTTTAATTGACAGCAGCAGCCCTTTAAGGTAAACAGTGTTTTGTGTTTACCTCTTTCGGTGCATTCAGTGCTCTCAGTTGAGACCTTCGAAGACACAGTTACAAGTTTTTGCTCGTAACAACTAGCGTCTGAGTCATTCCCAGAATTACAGCCTATGCTTACATCAGCATCAATCATGGCTCCCTTTAGTTTCCAACCACAGTTGTGTCCTGTTATTTCATTACACATCATTACCGTGCTGCCTTTTTTAACCACTTTGTGTCTTAACTGGTCCTCACATATTGCAAATCTTTAAATGGCTGCTCATTGGGCCCCTCCTGCGAAAGATAAAAGCAATAACACATTAACTGATTGCAAAGATAAACGCAAATCACTTCTACCCAACTAGATCAGGCTAAGTATAATCCGTTTATTGATTATATTTCATTTGCTGTCCTGTGATTGGCCATGACACTCACAGTCCACATTTTGTGGCCACATATTTGCTCTATGTTATTGTTCACTAAATGTTTTAGAGGATATATAATTGAAAACACTGTAACTTGATTTATAAACCATATTTCCATTTTAGAAAATGGACAATTGTTAATGTGTCACTGTCCAAATATTTATAGACTGCACTATAAATTACATTTCTAAGCAAACGTTAGTATTTCATAATCCATTACAGTAGTAGCCCATTAAAGTATGAGCTTTCAGAAAACTCTATTTTATTCAGTAGATTGATGTATTGCTCACTGAACCTGACATTTGAAGTGATTTTAGATTACTTTTGTTGAATCATCTTTCTCTTCAAGTCCAATTCAACTTGCAGTATTCTCATCTACATTTCATGCTCCTTATAATATATATAAATTGTGCTGATGTAATACAGTATCTAGTCTTTCATAGATAGTTGGCCATATCTACCAGATGATGGTACCCTCTCTGTCCATTTTGCTAAGGCGTGTGTGAAAAGAAAGCAATCTTACCTTTTTAAAGAGAATGTTCAGTGGAATATAAAACCAAATATACACAGATGGAATGAAAAAGAAAGTTTGGCAGGAGAGAGGGGGATCTATCTGTTGTGTTTCAGATTTTTTTTTTTTAGCAGGTTTTGAACAGAATGTTTTTGTTGTGATCGTCTTATAAAACAGTGCAATGTGTAAACAGCACACAAGCCTGAGTTTGCTGCTTGTTTGGCATTGAGTACAACATGTTTCTTGTGTCCTGTGTACTCTGTTTATCTCCGAAGGCCAGTAAAGTGTCTTATATGTCTGTACATATGTGCCCATACATACACAGTTGGTCTACATACACTATGGCACAGACAACATATTGGTGTTGTTTTTCTTATGTCAACAATACATTTTGAGCACCGAGTGAGATGGGAACTAGACGAAGCTTGGGAAAATATGCTGCTGATTTGAAGGTTCTCTAACTCTGTTTTGCTCTGTTCTGCAGCTGCCATCACTCATTAAACAGTTTCACTCGGCGCGCCTCCTCCGCACTGCCTCTGTTTCTTTCTCTGAATGTTTGCTTATGCATAGCATACCCCAGCGGAAGAAAAAAAACGTTCATTGCCATTTGTGTAGCAATATCTGTGTTTTCTTGGCAAATGTGAAGTAGGAAGTAATCAAATTTAAGCATTACAGCAATATAATCTGAAATATTAGGACCATCAGCAGCAATTGTCATGGGTTCACTTAGTGAACTAATGCAGAAGTAGTGAAATTATGACCCTTTAGAACTGCCACAAAGTCTATTGCTGGGATGATCCTCAAGAGACGGATTATAATTAGAGAGCTCTTATTTCTAATTTTCTCCAGCATTGTAAGCATACTTTATCATATTTTGGTCACGCGGCTAAACTAAACAAAACACTTCCCCCATTTCACAGTGAAGGCTGCCTGGCAGGGGGCATACAGTAATACCTTCCCATTCCTGGGAGGCTTGAGGAAGAGCTTCATTATCGGTAACTTACTGTAACTTTGAGAAAGAAAAAAATATATACTGTAATAGTTTAGAATTACGCAGTGATTCTTGGATGCTCTTTTCTGTTATTACCACACATAGAAGCAAAGTGGTGAAAATGAAAGGGCTGAAGTCACAAGCACAAGTAATGTCGTGTTTTTTTTCAGCGGTCTTTATTTGCAACTGGTCTGTGTTTGTTCACAGTTTGCTTCTTTTTGTGTAGCATACCTTACTTTAAGCCCTCCCACTCAATACTGACAGAATGCCTATTGAGAGGCGAGAGAATAAAAGAAGAATCAATAACTTCCCTTTTTTTTTTTTTTTAATTAATTCATTAAGATTCCTTCTTTATTATGAATCCATAATTTGGTGTCATTCACAACTCATTCATTTTTCCCAAACACTCTGAGCTCGCAGCGGACACCTAATTATCCCCGTTAAAGCCAATAAGACCAAATAAGGCTTTTGCAGTGGGTGTACTAGATTATGATTATCCTACATTTCACACATCTTAAAATGGTTATATCCAGTAAGACAGGGATTGAAAATAGACCTTTTATTGAAAAAAAAAAAAAATGAGTCAGGCAGATGGATAACAATGAAAGTAGAGGACATAACCTCCATCAAAACCACCAGTGAGTCCCAAGATATAGAGTATAAAGAATTATACTGTTAAATAGGGGTGCTAATGTTACACAAGAGATGCATACTCTATACACTCACACACAACAACAGTAGAGCCGAGCCCTTCACCCCCAAATCCAGTCCATTTCTATGTAAACACACTGCATTAGCTACCATGTAGTGTTTCAGCACGTCTAAGGACATTATTTTGTGAAAGGATTTGACCTTCTAAAAACTAATGATCCTGGAAAAAGATATGTTTTATGTTGATTTCGATCTTTTCCCTTTGACAGAGTAGCTCAACTGAAATTTCATTAGATACTAATAGAAAGGTACTGGGTTGAAAAGAGCGGCGTACTGCGTGTGAGACAAAAGAGAAGAGACGTCTGAGACGAGCAAGTACAGTCAGTCTAAGAACTTCTCCCTGGCACTTATTGATTTTACAGTCTTACCTAATGCTAAAGTTGAGTTTTTTTTAAAGTTGTTTGATTGAACCAAAAATGAGTTATGATCTAAATCCAATTTCTACCAGGGTTTAAAAAGACACTCTAGAAGAAAGCAAAAGTAAAATTAAGATTTCTGTAACTTCGTTTTGGAAGTCCGTTGTACAGACACCCAGGTCATTTGAGGGCAAGAAGCCCAGGGTTCGAATCCAACCTGTGACTCTCTCCCTGCATTCCTGTCACCCTTCAGCTGTCTCTTTCAGAAATAAAGCTTGAAAAGGCCAAAAAAAAATAATCTTTAAAAAATAAATAAATAAAAACTTTTTTTTAAATCAGTGTTTGATTCGGCCTTGCTTGTTGGAACATTCAGCTGATTTTACAGTGGTAGCAGTGGAAGACCTTCCTTTGGCTGATGCGAGTCTGAATGCTGCTCATGCCCCAGTGTTTGGATTGATGTTGCATCTCTGGGTATCTAAGATAGATCGAAATTGTGATTATCATGTGTCCAATTCATACATGCTGCTACTCCCTTAGTGAGAGCAAGCTCAACAGCTACAATTTAATTGGCTGGACCCTGCTGCTCAGATGCATTTTAATAATAGCTATTGACAACTTTGCAGTCAATTTCTAAGGGTCCAGCGCTCATGCAATCCTTGGGATTTATTTTAAAAAATAATGTTTTTACACTCTTCATGATAAAGTGTATTTCAGTAAACTACACACTCAACTCAGTAATAACTAGAAGAGCAGTCTGAGACCTCCGCCTGGGTAGTTTGCTTATACAGTGATGATTGAAGCGATTGTTTTGTTCTATGTCTAGTCACTTCATTTATTTCAATTACAATGGGTTTGCATGTGCAACAAATTCAGTTCATTTAGTCACATTTACACAAATTATTTTTCACTTTTCTTAACATTGTGAGATAGATTGTATCTGTCATGTTAGTTTTTTTGTGTAATCCTGCTGACATGCAAACAAACAAACAAACAAACAAACAAATAGCACTACATAACCTCACTGGCAGAGATAATAACAATAATAGTTGTGCAGCAGAATTGTTTTTCTTTGCCCTTTCCATGGAAGAGGTCAGAGTGCGGGGTCACACCACATCACAAAGAATGCTGACTATTTTGTGTAGACCTGTGGACCATAGTGGACATAGACTTCATCGGATCCACAATAACATGCACGGACACGCACACACACACACACACACGAATAAACTCACACACTCTCATTCCTCTACAAAGAGATTAACCTGATTTGTCCGTACTCTAAGCTGTGTGTGTGCTGCCAGTGTGAAATGCAATTTTCTCTAGAGCCACACACTGTAACAGAGACAGTCAATGAAAGGCGCGGTGCGGAGAGTAAGTTGTGAATGTTGCTGTAATGAAGAAAAAACAATGTATTATTGAGAGTTTGGTACCAGTTTTAAAGAACCGAGACACTGCAGGCTGCAGTATATTACTGCAAGGAGAAAAGGTGGCTGTAGTTCTGAAGTGGAGGAATCATAGGGTTGGTTATTCAGTACCTGGCTCCTCATGTCCACACGTGCGGGAGAGAAGAAGGCGAGAAGGGACGTTCTTACCTTTATTGGACAGTATGACAGTGAAGAGGTAGACTGATAATGTGAGGAGAGAGAGGCAGGTATGACATGCAACATGGAATTGAACCAGCCATCATGTAGCATGTCATGCAACCATTTAGCTACTATGCTGAACAGTCATTAAAATTATGTGTACTGTAATAATGCACAAACCTGTAGTCTTTTAGCATAACAGAACTGAAATAATTAATAATAATTTGCAGCAGTTCTCTACCCTATAGCCTGACTCCTCGACCTTAACACGCAGGAGTTGGACTCACACACTTGTTCAAAGGTTTCATTCAGCGTTGTTTTTTTTTCTCTTACCCACATTAGTGTGTGATTTCGTACTGAGGTGTGAGTTTTGCCAAACACTTCAGAGTGCACATAAGTGCTCTGACTGAACAAATACAGTGTAGACGGTGATGGAGGACTGTTTTCCTGCTTTTGTTGTGTACTTGATAGAGGGTGTGAATCTTTTTTAATACACACAGGAAACTGCTAGACAGCTGAAAAATAGTGTTTGGAGTCAAAGAAGTATGTACTTGTACCTCAGTACCATATCACAGTATTGAAGTTTTGATGCCAGTATATCGCTAAGTACAGAGCAGACTGTTCCTAGGAAAAAAGAGAGCATCCCTCCTAGTGAAACAATTCTGGTTAAAACCTATATCTTTATTGCTTAGGAGGTGAGAGTTGTGAGTTTAGCGAGAAGAGACAGAAATCTGAGTGAGAGAGAATAAAACAGACGAGACAGGTTGATGTGTACACGGACTCAGAGATTCCACCTACATCTTGGTTGATAGTATTTGGAGGATGAGGTCTGTTTAGTTTATTCTATTTCCTTCATTATTCCTTCTTTATTAAGCCTGAAACACTGAGCAGTCAGTTATCATGCAACACATGAGATTTTCTATAATGAGTAATTTTATGCTTGTGTCTTCTAGTCAAAGCCCTGTCAATTTAGTTCCATGAAGCACAAAATTGCCTTGAAAAATAAAGCTTTGAACTATTGATTCATTCCTTTGCTTTTGGGTGTGCTTTGAATTATTAGGTAGACGGCAGCGCGGCAGTCTGTCTAACTGCATATTTGGAGGCTGTTATGAAGTGTTTTTGTTGCGTTTTCAAAGTGTTCTGTATTATCATTCATAATTGAATGAATTTTTTCCCAGATGCCTCTCTTATTATCTGCGTCTTTATGTATGGAATAATTTGATACTGTTTCACATGATTCTCCCCGACAGCAGAGTAAAAAAAAAAATTGATGCATAAATCATTATTAATTAATAAATGTTAATAAATACATAATACAGAACATGAATATACAAATGTATAAAATGAAATTAAAAAACACCATCCATAATAGTTGTAAGTGTACAGCATAGAGTTCTTGTCTATATAATGTAAAGATAGTATTTATGGTTACATTACATTACATTGTAAGTGTTCCTGCGATTATGTTCAGTCCAAATTACACTGTAATGAATGAATGAATAAAAATACTATTAAAAATTTGGGAGATAAATATTAAGGTTTTTTATATCTCATAATATACACTGGTGCATAACAGCGAAAAGCTGATTTGGCGCTGTTGGAAGACAGCAGGATGCTGATTTATGTCAAAACAGGATTTAACATGGGTATGTGAGCATCCATTTCTGGCTAATTGGAGGAGTTGAAATTGGGTTCATGGACATACAAACAATTTTAAAATGATGTGTCACATTAAATTATGCCTTTTGCAGGCAAAGCATGCATCTGTATATTTGTGCGTTGTGTGTTTTGTTTCAAAATCAATGCAGAGTTACATGTATTGAGCCCCTGATGTGTAGATATTTCTCTCCCAGCAGTTGGTCTTACAGAGCAACAACACTTTTGCCCAGAAGCAAAATGACATAATGACACTAATGCACAAATAATGTGTCTATAATGGTATCTAATGCCTTACAATGAAGTGAGTGTTACCTGTGAATTTTCCTGGTTCGTAGGATATTCTTAACAACCTGGACCCTCCGGGAACTGGAGAGTTGGACGATGATGACCTCATGCTGGATGTGGACCTCCCAGAGGATGGCTTGCATGGTCAGCAGACGCATACACACACACACACACACACACACACACTGTAATGTAATTGCAGTTATCCTCCACATTTAAATTTGTGAGGTTATACTATGGCCATGACAAATGCTTCCGTTTCATTGGCTGTAGTTGGCCATTATTTTCATATAAGTGGACACCTCCAGCGAAACTGTTCATAATTGCAAATTAATGCATTACCAAGATCTGCACATTCTATTTCCAGCAGTATCCTTTTATGGCATATAACGTCTTGAATAAATTAAATCCTGCCTTGCCTTGGGTGACGATTTGCATCTGCAACATCCATTAAAATCTTTTAATGGACACCTTGTTGTCTATTATGTGTTGTTACTCTTTTAATATTTGGTAGCTGAATAGTTATTGAATTATAACTCCAGCACTGCTACACAACTGGCCTTGAATGACAGCTTCAGCCAGCTGTCTGGCTCTGTTTATACAAACAGATGCACACACCTTTATGGTACCAAAAGAACCTCTGTTCATATACTGTACAGGCTCATCCGGAGTTTTTCATTTGATTCTCTTGACAAAAGCATTATGGTGTTAGCATGATTAGTCTAATAGCTTACTGTTCCACAGTTTACCACCCATTATTATCTTGATATCATATCTGTTGAAGTCTTTTCTCTGTAACCTATTTTCACTTTGTAAGTGTAATCAATTGTAGTTGTAATCAATGGCGTCTTTGTAGGTGTTAAAGGTAATCAGGTCACAGTAATACCACATAATAATGGTGTTGACAACGTTATTATGCATTCATCAGATAGTGTGTATTACCTGTGTGAGAGGAGGAAGGGAGAGGGGAAGACAAGTTGGGGGAGTTGACCTCACCTGACATGAAATATAATGAATTCTAGGAAGTGAATTTTCCCTTGTCAGTCATGACGCAGACTGTGTCAAGGTACCATTAATGTGTTTGATGCACTAGTTCACTTTGGAGGGTTTGGTATGTGCAAACATCCCCACAAAATGCAATACAGTACGCTTACATACGCACATACAAGCATATGGATGAGCACAGTCACGCGCATCCACACACGTATACACACAGTTGCCAGTAAAACAGTCTAATGGATTAGCCCTAGCAGTAAATCCTACCTTTATGAAGCCTATTATGTTCAGCTGTTGTTGAGGCTGTTTTAAAGAGGTGTTGATTCAGTGTGTGGTCATTTTGGAGGCTGTAGATTATGGTGCTGTTGAACTTTATTTTGTTATAATGGGCGGCATTTAAAATATACAATAAATTTAGGTGTAATATTTAGTCTAATCTCGTTAAACTAGAGCCTCCAAAATGGCCTTAGAGTTCTAAAAAACCCCTAAACAAAAACTGTTATTATTATGATGGTAGAATTTATTGCAGGCCTGTTACCTTAGACTGCATTAGCTTTAGCTAAGTGTACCTTATTAACTTTCTCCTGGGTGTACACCACTGAAACAACTTCAGACCCCTGATATCAGACTTTAGTCTGTAAACAGTGATCTCCTTGTTTTTGAGAGACAGGAGAACGAGAGAGAGACGGAGAGGAATGTTCACTCTGGTGGAATGTGAATTGGAGTGTCGTCCCTTCCTACTCCTTTTCAGGAAGCGGCCATATTTATAGCACACTATGTCATGGCTAGAGCTAGTGTCACGAGAAGCAGAGTGAAAGCAACACAGGCTGAAGTGTCCACTTAGACCCAGCCCACAGGGCAGGCCCTGAGACGTGAGACGTCCCACCCAGAGACACCCTGACTGCCACAGAGCAGGAAGAAGGAAAGGGGAGAAGAGAAGTAAAGAGAAAAAAAAAAGAAAAGACAGACGGGGCCTCCTACATTATTTTCCTCCAGTTGTCAGGCCCCGTGACGGCACAGAGGGTCCAGAGCTTTTCTCCCTCGCCTGCCTCAGCTGGCGACTTCCAAGCTTGGACACAAACCAGTCACCTCAGCTGCTCTCCACCACAGTCATCTCTCCCCAGCTCTAGTTCCTAGGGAGTTCCCAGAAAAACAAGGCTGTCAACAAAGACAGAACCAGGCTGGGTGGGAGCTGGGTTGACTTTCCCTCTCTCTGGCCCTTTAACTGCTCACCAGCTGACGGGACAAGTATTCATTTCTTTCCCTTCTCCGTCTGAATATTTCTGCCTTTATGGATTTTTTTTCTTCCAAGTTGGAATATATTCAGTTTTAGAGGACTTTTTCTGAGCTGAAAGGGAGTTATTGGGAGCGCTGAAGTTTCCAGTTCATTTCCAGAATGAAGCAGGCTGTCTGCCCCTGTGCTATATGGTGACACTAAGGGTAAAGTATTTTAACCACCACTGCTGCATTCCTTGGATTGGCTCTTTCAATCTGCCAATATTTCTTTAGCTGTCTATTTATTTCTATCTTTCTCCCTTTTCTCTCAGTCGAAAGACTATTTGGTGTATAGAAAGCCAAGGGTCCTTTGATTTCCTGAGGGTTGCACTCTGTTAGTTATCAATTTTGTTGCGGTCATGGTTCATTTCACAGCTATATGCTATTGAGTGTTGCCAAATACTGTGTCCTTTTTACCTCGTTGAAAATGAAATGGCCTGTCGCTCTCTGTGTGAGTGTGTTTGCATTTGATGGGGGGAGACAGTTGAGAGAGATGCCGAATGAGATGAATCAGATCATGATTTATATGCAGATATTCTAGAATAGAGTATCTGAAATATACACGGGCGTATTCATTACCAGAAGATATGAAAAAAAGTCTTACGTTTTGTATGTGTTTGTGTGAAGCTTAGAGTGGCAGCAGTAGACAGACGCAGACAGAGAAAAATAAAGAATAATACATTTTAACCTTTGCGAAATACAACCCATCATCACAAACATATAACAGTTTCACTTCCACAAATAACAGTAGAAACAGGAGCGAGTTTCTTGAACTTTTATTCTTTGTATAATATAGATATATTGCAACTTGAGTATATCACAAGCACCGGCTTTACACATTTCAGGTCAGATAGCACCATGTATATAATCTTTTATCTACCTGCATCCTCTCTGTTTCAAGACTCTGGCTCACTCTACTCTAAATTCTGCCTGTATAGAAACTGACAGGATGTCCCACATTGAGCGCTCGGAGAGGGCTGGTCGGCAGGGCCAGCGGCGTAAACACCACCGCTGGAGTGGGCCAGAACACTTCCACAATGATAACAGGTTGGTTAGGCTCAAAAGATTAAAAGAATGTTGCCAGAAAAGATGTCAAGAATATAAATCCAGCCAACGTTATCCTGTTTGCCTGAGTATGTGTCTGTGTTTTTCTCTCTGGCTGATTTGTCTGTCTCAGGTCCCATGTCTTCCAGCACTATGATGGTCTTAAAGCTTCAAGGATCTCTCCACGGCAAATCCCATCTGACGGCAGGCAGCATGGCTACATGGCGATGCTGGATGAACTCACACTCGAACACATGACGCAGGACTGCAGCTCACTCAAGAACCAACTGCTCAGGCTCAAAGCGCTCCTACAGGTTCGAACCAAGTTTGCAAAAAAGATGCTAATGAACCAAAATCTGAACGTTTGCATGCATCAAAGCTTGCAGACACACATACAGTATACGATAGTATAGGACAGCAACACATACATATGTTAGGTAGGTACATGCACAAACAGTTTTTTCAGTGGGAGAAAACTCTGTGACCCTTAGACATTTGTCATTGTTCTAATGCATTACCCTTTGAATATGTCACGCACAAAAACCATGCAGATCATGTCACCACTTCCAGGCTGTTATTTCGGTCTTATAATGAGGCCACATACTGTGTGAACTGTCAGGATTCTGTGTTTGATTTCAGGTTCGGTTTTGTCTATTAAATATAGTTTTATATTAGTTTGCCAGAGGGTTAGTTTGAATAATCCTCATAAGCCTCCCAGTAGTACACTACATCACCGTCCTCAGGTGTTCAGCATGAGCAACACGAAAAGTTTTTTTTCTGACAAAACTGAACTAAGCTAGTTTTAATTGTTAATGTGGTTCCACTTTAAGTATTTAAAAGCTTTTAAATGTTTAATTGCATCGGTTTAATAAATGCTGTCATCACAAAGACAGTGCAAAGACAGTAAAGTTTATAGACTCGACATGTTTTTTAGGTAAAGGGAAAAGGAAGTCTTTGGTTCTCTGGGCCTCCTGTGACCTGTGTGTGTGTGTGTGTGTATATATGTATGTATGTATGTATGTATGTATATATATATATATATATATATATATATATATATATATATATACATATACATATATATAGTGTGATCACTTAATAGGTCTTTCTCTGTCAGTTTTTCAGTTTTTCAAACACAGAAATCCATTTAATGTAAAGAAGAGAGGGAGACAGAGAAGGAGAAGAGAGGAGAAAAAGATGTCAGCAACGTGCACTTAAATATGAGATGAACACACAAAAACCACACTCCTACACACAACAACCCCATCTAGACAATTGCAGAAATGCACAGAGGCACAAGCACTTCACACCGCACGCTGCGTAAAATGAAATGATCTTGAAGGCCTTGACTCAATTTACCCTCGACAGCATGAAGAAGTGAGATTTGTGTTTACATTTAAATCAAATGTCTCCTTCTGATGTTCTCATTGTGCTCACTGCAATTAGTCAAACGCCTTGGCTGTATAGCCTCAGGAGGGAAAATATTTCTGTTGGCCTATTAGTAACTCCGTTCTTAATTGTGTGTTTTTGTAGTATGATGTCAAGCTCAAGGCAGTGACTGTAAAATGAGCATTTGCATCCAATGCAACTCTGTTTACCGATTGTATCTACCTGACCTGAATAAAGAGTAGGCGGAATGTAGTGTTGTAAAGAGCAACAATTTTACACAAACTGACAAAGTAATGTTATTTTTAATTAATAGAAATTCCTTTGCTGGTTTCAGCTTTTCAAATTTGAGAATTCCCTCTTTCTATTTCAAGTGATTGTAAATTGAATGGCCTTTTGTGACACTAAAAACTGTAATTTCAAGACACACTTTGTTGAACAGTTATGAGCCACAGAAAAAAAAAAAATCAGCACTTTGCACTGAATTTGAATCTTTTGTATACAGGATAAAATCTGGACCTGCTTTAGTAAAAAAAAAGAAAAAGTCCTGCACTTACTTAAGCAAGCTCTAAAGTGAGAGAAATGTCATACTCTATGAAATGAATGTATTAAATGTTCAAAACTATACTCAACAACTCTGCCTAGGTATCTAACATTGGTGGCTGACAGTTCAGGGTCGGCAGAGTATATGCGCTAAGGAGTAAACTTATTCCACCCTAGTGAAATTTTGCTCTTGAGGCATGCCTAAGGCAATTGTCATTGATCCAGCTCACTGTGTACTCTGTGTCTGTGTGTGTGCCCGCTCCCGTGCGTGTGTTTGTTTGTTTCCAGATTGAGGATACTGACTCTTCAGCAGATGCTCCTGAGGAGATTGAAGACAATACCACCGCATCACAGGTAAGAAACTTTACCTTAGGTTTGCAGCAGTGATTGATTGGCTATGCTATATATATTTTTTGTTTTTCTCCATTTTATAACTCAGACAGTCCGCTACAACCTACAGTGTACTGTGTGTGTGTGTGTGTGTGTGTGTGTGTGTCTGTCTTTTCAGTTGCATGAGCTGATTAAGGAAGTGCAGGTGCTCAGAGAGGAGCTGAGGAGTCGAGACAAGACCATTGCTCAGCTCACATTGCAGTGTCAACAGCTACAACAACATCAACGGGAACAAATGGTGAGTTGGTGTCAACAGGACTGCTACAAGTGAAAAGTGTGAAAAGGGTACTGTGTGTTTATATAAGGGGAAATATATATCTGTGAAATTTATGTTCCTATCTTTTGTCTGACTTTGACTCTGACAGAAATGACACCAGACAGTTAATCTTTTTATTTAGCTGCAGCATTTTAGAGTTATTTCTGTTGTTGATGTCTGTTATTTGGTGTTTTAAAGCTATTAGGTTTAGCATTTTAACAATGAGTCACTAGTGAAATTAGACACAGACAAGATCATCACTGAGAGGTTTGGCAGCTAGAACAAATCATACATTCACAGGGAGAGCCAAACAGGAAGGATCCGTCTTTCAGGATGGACAGACATGCAATTATTGTTGAAAAGGAACAATAGTGAAATTATAATATGGGGAAACAGAATGATTAGACATTATGTGCAAATATAAAGAATGTCGATCAGACAATTATCTGGAAAATACATAATTTCATGTTAGCTTGGAAGAGTTTTTCTGTTACAAAGAGCTCCAGTGTTGGGTAAAATAGCAGCATCCTCTTCATGAGAAACATCCCATGTAAAGTATCTACAAATAAGTCTCAAAAAGTCAATAAATGTGGCGATGCTCATCACTGACTGAAAGTAAATGATCAAGGCTCATTTACTGTGAATGTCAGTGCAACATGTAGAATACAAATACAGGCTCATCTCCGCTTTAGTATTACAGGATCTAGGCACGTGTTCCTCGAGCGTGTACAAACAGGGCTAGAATAGTGCTCTTGCTTGCTGATCGCTTTCATGTAGCTTTCATGTAGCTCGTCTTCTGGTAGTTCTCTCCTCAGATCAGAGCATGTCTGGGCACAACTACTGCCTTCTTATCTTTTGTTTACACCAATTCCGTATTTATCTGATCTCACGAAGAGAAAGCATGAAAAGGAAGAATAAAGTGAACAAAGAGAAGGGAAAATTATTTTTTGTAGAGGTATTCACCCTGTGCTTTGTAGCATATTGAAGATGGAGACAGAGACCGTGTTTAAGGTATACGTACATGTACAGATCAAGCAGGGTCAGTGAAGACATAGTGAAGTACCCTTCATCGTAGGTGGGAATACAGCTTCTGCTCATTGTGTTGCTAGACTCCTACATGCACTCCAGTGTGTGTACTCAGACGGTGACGACTGCCTACCAATAACCTCCATTCTGTTCGCTTTTAGCTGGCTCCATCCGAACTCTAACATTCATTAGTGTCTTGACCAGGCTCCCTTGTTAGCCAAACAACCATACGCCTGCTGACATTAGTCAAATCCCTGCCGTATTGAGAAATACCAAAATGTCGAGCCTGTTTGCCAGCCTTCCTGCCGCATGCTATCCCTCCAATTAGAATTAGCACCCACCCACAGCAGGTTCTTCAGCCCAGCGCAATATTGTTCCACCTTTACCCTCAACAAGCAAAGAGACTAAGAAAAAGCTCGGACATATTTTCAGATGTGTGCCTGACATTAATGAGTGTAGAGGATGAAAGAGTTGCATGTTGTGGGAAGCATAAAAATAATAAGAGGGAAACAGAGATGTTTACTCTGTTGAACTCTGTGTGGAAGCAATATGTAAGCACCTGAAGTTAGGTTGGAGGAATGCCGAAGAGGATGTTTGTTCTGACGGACTCTGTAGTACAGGATGGAACAACGATGAAGCCAACCCACGATTGAAAAAGTCCACTTGGATGGATGCTGGATTAAACAAACATATATTATGAAACAGATAAATCTGCAAAATCACAAAGCTCCTGTAGAGATTTTTTTTTTTTTTTTTTAGCAAGTGATATTTCGAGCACAAGGCTCTTTCTCAGACTTCTCAACACATAAGGCTTGGATCAGTTTAACGTGCTGATGAATCTTGAATTTTTGGTTGCGAGTGCATGTATTAACAACAATTAGAACAACAGAACGGGTTCTCAAGAGTGAAGCCTGCCAGTCATCTGGTTCATATAATATCCAGAATTTAGAAAGTCGAAGGCTACTGGACCTGCTGTTTGCCCTTGAAATTGGTCAAGAGATGATACTGCAGTTGGTAAAGAGTCAGGTAAACAGAGGGAGGTGAAGTGTTTCAGAAAGACTGCTGAGAGACAGGAGGGGGGGACACTTGACTGAATTGAACATAATGGTGCAATGAGAAAACAATAGAGGAGCTGTGTCTGGCAGGGAGAAAGTCTATAGCGGTATGCATGTGTGTGTGTGTGTGTGTGTGTGTGTGCGTGTTTGTGCTGAGGGAATGGGAGAGGAAATGAAATAATGGGAGAGAGAAAAGTGGAGCTCTCAAAGATAGAAAACTGATTTCTCAGTCTTACTTGACAGAATGCAGTGTTGGATGGTGCTTCCACCGCTGCCGAGGCAGACTGCTCATGATTATGCGCTCTTCTTGTTTGAGCTGCATTGAAGTTTTTCACCAAGGCTGGCAAAAATGAGCAATTTTTGTGAGCTTCTGCCATAGTCTTTTCAGCCAAGTACAAGCTGCTCTGCTATTAATTCAAGTATAAGAGATGTAGTGTTAAATACTTTTAAAAAAGTGCTTACAAAAACGATTTGATACACATCATTAGTTGCTCTGATGTTCTATTTAAATATTGGATTCAGTTTATTGTTTTAGTTAAAACACACACATAACTCATATCAGGTAGTCAGTCAGTGAGTGGTTTGTCGGTGAGGTTTTTAATAGATGAAGAAGAAGTAATATTTGGGGAACAGTAAATGTCAGTGAGTTTAATTTACTGCATATTCTTTGAAATACCATGTAAGGGTAAATTAATTTACAACCTGTACTGGATGTTCCCTGATCTGACTACAGAGACAGTTCTAATCAAAAGTGCAGGATGATCTCCCACATTTGGTCTGAAGAAAAACCGGATGATATTTCATTGCTTTAGCAAAGAAATATTCATCGATTTTTTAAAAAAAAATTCAGTATTATTTATGGACTTAAAAGCAGCCATGAGCAGAAGATATTGAGATTTTGTTTGTCAGTTGTAGTTTTTGCTTGATATTTTAAACGTATCTTTTGTGTGACAACCATGTGGGTGTTTTCCTGCTAGATTGTACCTTTACATAAGTGTGTACCACTTGGAATGACCAGTTTTTAGTATCTAAGTATCTAAGAAAATATCTATTGAAGTATTTAGGAGTAGTTTTTTTCATTTTCAAGCCATTTCTAATTAAAAGTTAAGTTGAAATGAGTTGGGTCCGGTTTCATTGTCGGTGTTGAAAGGGGCTGTCAGTACTTTTGTGTTTAGCGTTTTAATGTTTTTCTTTGCCTTGTCTCTACACTTCTCCACACTCTATAGAGTGACAAGCTTTTAACTAGTGTGAATGAGGAAGTAAGAAAATGTGGCCCGAGTTAAAAAGAAGATAAATAATACAACATTCAGCTGTTGTGTAATGAGTTTTCTTTCATTGATTTCTTGCCTCCTCAGCCTGCTCAAGGCCGGCAGTTCAGGTGTCAGTGCCACCACCAGAGGGCTCCCTCTTCACTACGTCAGAGCGACAGACAGATGGACAAACGGATGCAGCATCAATATGACAAGGCCACCCAGACATACTGGAGACCATCGAGCCACGCTGTGAGTCCAAGCATTCAGAGTACACGTAACGACTCCCGACAAGTGCTCTCTCTGAACCTTTGCATAAAATGTGTCTGCTCGACCTTATTTGAACAATTATCAGGATGTTATTATATATCTGTACTTATCTTGTGCAGTAGTGCATATCTCAGTTTAACAGTCACATTGCTGATGACCAAGTGAATGTGTGCAGTATGTTCCCGAATCACTCCACTTAATTCAGCCAGCCGGTTTCTCCATTTACCTGCTGCCTCTGTCTGGCCAACCTTGTCTGAATTGTCGGAAGACTACACCATGTCCTCTCTATGGAAAACAGTCTATTAGCTTGTCAGTGGGCATGTCACACTTTAATACCCACATCTCAAGGTATATAGGAGCTGGTGTTAACGTTTGAGTGATGGAGAAGGAGAAGATGTACCATAGGAGATTGGGCGGAAAGGAAAGCTTCATGGGAGGAAGGAAGTAGAAGGAGAGGCACAGCAAGAGAGCGCTACAAGACGGATAAATACGTGTTCGATGTGTTCAGTATCATGCCATAATAGCTTGCTGTGTGGCAGCCAGGTATTGATTCAGTAGCAGGAGTGCCACAGGCAGGGTGCCTAGTAAACACTCCCCTAATTGACCCACTCCCAGCTAAAAGGTAACACTAACACAAAGAAGCAGGCATCAGCAATGTAAGGAGATTACATAGGTGAAAGTATAGCACCAAAGAGATCACCGGCGTTATCTGTGTAATGGTAATAATAAATGATAGAAACAGGGCTCAGCTTATAGGGGTGTTATTAATAGTGGATAAAAGGTTTTGGACAAACGCATTTCTTAATGCAATATACATGCTACAGAGGGAAAGGACAGAACAAGCAAGCTCACTAACAGTAGGTGCATTAGGTGCCTGCTTACCACAAGAGCATATGGTTTAACAGTTGCTATGGCAACAGTCAAAGCAGGGGTAGCAGTGCTCGATGGGAATCATCTCCATGGTGGGAACATCTACCTGTGACCTGAAGTACCTTGTGTATAATAACACACTGAAACGCAAATAAAATTGAGTTTGTGCTTTTCTTTTTTATACTCGGTACGTCTGTTTGTTTGTTTTTTTAGATGTTTTCTTTGTTTGCCGCCATCCTCCATTTCTCTTCCTTTAATCTACATTACTATGACATCAACAGTGTGGAGACTATTTCCCAGCCTCTGTTTTGCAGCGCTGTGGGCACAAACACATTATGTTAGTGACATTTTACTTTTCAGACTTTGCAATTGCTTTAAAAGGTAAGCTGTGAGGTTTTTTTGTGTGTGTGTGTGTGTGTGTTTTTTTTTTTGACAATGTAACAAGAAAAGAGGACACAGGCTAAACAAATGGATGCTTCTTTCTCCTCTTTTCTTTCTTTTAGATGGTATCAAAGCTCTTAGGGTCACACTGACAGGTCTAGCACGTTCAGCGAGCTCGGGTTCACAGTGTTCCTTCGCTTTCACCTGTTGGGTTATTTCACACTGTCTTTCAGTGTGGATTTTCAATGCGGCCTGTCTCTCCTGCGTGACAGTTTTTGCACAAATATTATTTTCTTTACTGCCACTTGCACATTCATTAAGTCTGACTCTTTATTTCACTTTTCAATAGTTCTCGCCCAACACACCAATTCATAATCTGGTGTCATCTTTATTGTTTTTTTTTTTTTCTCTCTTGCTCTCTGAAACAGCCTTTTCTGTTCATTTTCTTCTCTGACATTTAAAGTGCTGCTGCATCAAAGCTCTCGAGTAGCTCTTGCCCTCTGATAGTATTTTTGAGTGCTAAGCTGAAAGGATCAGCCAAGAATAATTTTGATGTCAAAGGCCAGTAGCTATAATCTTTTTATAGCGTTAATGCTGATATATTTTGCCTTATCAGTTGCCCAAAGGGTAAAATGTACACCCTGATACTGGGAGGCCTACTGTTGAACCCCTAGCTAAGTCCTGCCCACAACTTGAACATGAACTTCAGGGAAATCTCACTGTGCTTTAAACTCAGATTAAGCGCAAGTTTGTGACCTATGACCCTTGCACATGGCTATGTAAGGAGTTTTTCAGTGTACAGTTTATTATTCATGCAGCATCTTCAAGCAGTTGATATATTCTCCACAAGCGAGCCATTTATTGCTCTGCAGGCTGCTTGAATCAATTCCTCTGTTTGTGGAGAGCAGGGATGTACTCATCTCCTAACTTCACAGTCAGTAGGAAGGCTTTGGCAACATATCCTAACCAACTGCTTTGGGCACCAGCTCTTGCAGCTTCCCATTTTAATCTCCTTACAATCCAATTTTGAGTCCAAAAAGCATGCTCATGAAAAATAAAAGTCTCACAATATGGTATGAGAGTAGTTCTGTCGATGTACAAGTCGCAGGCAGATATCGGACGCATTTGGTGCAGCAAGACGCACATGTTGTGTGACATTAAGAACTACTTAAATGTCACTTGTAGGCAAATATTCTCCATGAATATCTCCCCAGACAATCACAGCAGCACAAATGTTTCCTGTGCCTCCTGCGCCTTTCGCAAAGCAAATAAAACACGAGCAGTATGATTTTAATCATTTCAAAAGTAGCACAATAAATAACTATGCAGCCTTGTGCTTGTATGTGTGCACATCTGTGCGTGCGTTTGGGAGACAGAGCCTGATTGTCTGCATATGTTTGTGTGGGATGTGCCACATGTATCTCTTGTACTCAAGTGCAGGGCACACTCAGTGTGACTGAACAATGAGTTCAGCAGACTGAGGACTGGGGAGCCGACCTTGTTAATAACCCAGATAAACAAACACGCAGATGAGCAGCAGCGGTGAAACAATGGCAACACAATAGGCAGTGTTTCATCAGTGGCAGACAGAGAAGATAATTACCACTACCCTCCTACTCCCTCTTTGCCTTTTAAACATCCTCTTCTTCATCTCTTCTTCTCTCCTCACACCTCCCTTCATGTCTTTATATCCTCCTTCTTTCTCACTCTGTTATTTTCTTTCTTTCTTTCTGGCTTCAGTGATTTCTTTCTCTCCCTCTATTTTTGGGAAGGGCAGCAGGGAAGGGAGAGACAAGAGGACCGAACACGGTTGGTGATCAGTGTTGAGCTGTAGTGTTGAAAGAACAAGTTTTTCCCCTCTCAGATGCTGACATTATCTCTCCACCCACATCCCCTGTGTCTGCCCCCTTGCATCACAGAGAGACACACCAGCGCAAAAGCACATGCACACACACTTAACTTACACATGCACACTCATTAATACACAATGCACAGCAGAGTCTATGACAGGTAAGGATTTAATTGCCAAAGTCAGTAAATTGAGACACAGAGGCTCGACCTGAGGTATTAGCTGTAGCCAACCATGAGAATATTTGTGTGGTGGATTAGAGGATTCAAGCTGAGACATTTTAGGGGCACAGCATCATGGTTTCTTCTGAATACGGTTGTTTTCTCTTGGCAAGCTTCTAGAACAACTTTTACTTGACTTTTAATTTTGTGTCCTCCAAGCTTCACCATCTGTTTCTGGGACTGACTGGGCTCTAGTGAACTTATACCAATCCTGGTGTTTTTTTTTTCTGTTGAGGAGAATGATATTTTAATCACTGCTTGGTTTCATTTACTAGTTATTAATGTTATATCTCTCTCGTTTATTTTCAGCCAAATGTCAGTCATGCTTGTTTTTTTTCCATAGCATGTAGCAAGCCCTTAACAACCATCTCCTTTTATGCACAAACCTGAAAATGATATACCCACAGAAAATTGTCTACTCTTGCCAAATTCCACATACGCTGCAGTTCTTGCCACTGCTAACTCCGCTGTTGTTCCTCCTCCACTTTACTAGGAGGCTCTAATGGGTGGATGGTTTAGGGTATCTCCCCCATAGCTCAACCCCTGTTGTCCAAGCACGACCAACAAGATTGTGCTGTAAAGGCAGCAACAAGGAAGAGAAGCCTTGCTCGCTTTCCACTTGTGTTTTTGTATTCAGGGTCTCTGTGCTGGTGGGTGCAAAATGAAAGTTTTGATGGAATATGAAAACTTTCATATTTTCCCAATTTCGGTCTCTGTGCCCTTGTGAAGCTGTGTCAGCCGCTCATTGGAGAGCCTTTACTGCGATGGAAAACTGGATGGAAAAAAATTGACAGGCTAAGCTGCTGCTGAGATCTAATAAAGCTGCCAGACACTGTCAGAATCATTCGAGAGCCCTCCAACATACCCTCTTGTTCTCATCGCCTAAGGTTTTACTCTGCAAATGAAGCCTCGACGGGAGACTTCTGCTGAGACCTCCCGCTGAAACAGTTGTTGGTGTTTAAGGGGAGACATGGGTGAAAGCAAATCAGGGAAACTCATTCCTCCCCCCTCCAGCAGTTGCACTAGGAGGGCACTGAAATAGCTTAGGCCAGGCGTGCTGAGAAGTTTCCCTCCCCATCTTGTCTTCTGTCTCTCTCTCTGTGTCTTCTTTCCTCTGACAGATTTGGTACGTCTCTCTTTTATATTAGAGTCCTATTTGAGCAGTAGCCCTCTCTATCGCTGTGGAAAGGAGAAGCATTTGATAAAGTTTTAGTCTGTCTGTGTGCTTAGCGCGATGGCCCTGCTGCCTCCTCACTTTGCCTCTCCGATGGAGGTCAGGGATCTTAGAATGGCTTAACCTGAAGGTTGGTTCGCTTTAAAGAAAGGGCTTTGTATTTTTTCCAGGTGTGAGTTTGTGCACAGGCAGTTTGTCAAACAAAATGTTCAGCCAACAGAATAAATAATGCGACAAAAACGACGAAAGTAGAGCACATAGATAACAAATGTGGTAAGAAAATGGGCTGAAATATAATAATTTATATCGAACTGCCACAGCGAGCCAAACTAACAATGAGTCCAGCTGTCACATTATGCTCCAGTTAGACACTGTGCTTAAACACGTATGGATTTGCCATTTTCTGTAACAAATTATACTTTAAGTGTTAATTTATCATCCTAGAAATTTTCTCACTGTGAAACCCAAGACCAATATATTAAAGAAACTCAGAACAATATCTTTAGCATATTTAGTGGATATCAAATTCACATCTAGTGATGCCATTGCTGCTTTAAAAAAAATAAATAAATAAAATAAAAACACAAAACACTTTCGCTTATAAAACGTCAACTTTCAAAGTGATGGGTAGAAAAGTTGGTGGTTTGTTTGATTCACCCGTGAAAACCTTTCTTGTGTCAGTGCTTTGTAGTTTAAGCTAGAAACTAGGGAAGGTTGATGTGTTTGACTTTATTTTTATATAAAAAGTATAACAATTATAGGTTAGGTGAAAAACATGGTTGCAGCGACCTTGGAAGTCTCTAGATACTGGATGTTTTAGAAGATAATGAGTATAATATTGTGTCAAACCATGTGAGAAGATAATCTCCTGGGTGTTAGAAACTATCTAGACTAACTCATTAAGCAAATATAAACATTAAAGTGGCAGAAGGTGTGGATAGTATAGGTATAGATAATATAGTGTAGGTGGAGAACTTCTTGTGTGTGTGTATGGACATTTCTCAGTGTGGTTTGAAGTCAGTGCACAGCCAAACACTGTGCATGTGTTTCTCCAACCGGAAACTTGATGTTAAGGCTTTTGTTTTGTCTCATTAACATGGATTAATATGGATGGATGGTGTATCAGACCAGTGTCAGTACACATGTGCATGTCTGCCTTTGCGTGTGGTTTTTTTTGCGCTGTCCATACTTAACAATGTTCATGCCTGTGAGTGTGTCTTTTCTGTTAGCGTGTGTGTTCTGGTATGTATGTTGGCGTCATGCCTTTTGTCCTTTGTGTTTTTCTCTGCGTAGGGTGTCCTGCCCACCCCGTTGTTGTCCCCGTGGCAGGCACAGCACCAGGGCTTGACCCGTACCAGCATGCCGCAGCGCAGACAGAGTGAGTCACTAACATCCTTTGCAACCTCTTCTCTAATACTCATCCAGGGTTCTGTTAAAAGCCTGAAAAATTGTAAATTTTATCTCGAATAAAAGCCTTTAAATGACTGAAATATCTTTGATCCAGTGAGCAGCACCTTTTTGTCACTGTTAAATTAAAGGACTGTTTGTGCTGGTTGTCTACTTTCTGTCCCTTAACAGTTAATCATCTGGTGCCTATTTATGGCTTCAGTTCCCCTCTATTCAGTCAGAACCTGACTAATACTTACTCTGCACCTACCTGTGTTTCTAATCACTCTTCTCCATTTCTACATTAACAAAACCATAATAACCAAAATCCGTCATGCTTTTATTGACTTGATTTCATGTTTTTCTTTGATGTCATGGTTTGGAAACCTATCTTTAAAGAACAGAAATTCTCTGAATCAAATCGTTAAATGGTCGGGTGGGCTGATGGGTGAGTCACAGCTTAACCCAGTGTCCTTGTACACCAGACAGTAACATGGGATAACCGGCTTGACTTTAAATGATGACTCCCACCCTTTGCACGGTGAATTTGAGCATCTTCCTTCTAGGTGGAGGTTTCTAGTCCCAAGGTGTACAACACAGCGGTATAAAAATAGCTGTGTTCTAGCAGCCATCACTCCGATGAAATGAATTAAGTCACAGCAGCATTGTTTATTTATTTACCTGCATTTAATCTAGTAATTATTTATTATAATTATAATTATAATACTATTAACATGATATATATATAATAGTTCCTCTGACAGAGGATGTAGCTTCTGTTCATGAACAAATAGTACACATGACCACAACTTTTGCTTGCATATAAAAAATTCGCAGCATTTTTCTGTTGACTTAAACAGTTTGACTTCATCGAGAAAGACATGACTGCAGAAACAATGACAGCACAGTCACAACAACCTCCCTTATCTCAGTGAGAGCCACAACAGAGCTTTTGTATTATACTGTGCTGATGTGGTAGCAAATAAGGGAGGCGGGTAAGGAGAATGACAACAGGTAAATAGACTCTAAAAAGTGTGAGAGAGTGAAGAGCAAAAAAAATAAATAAATATAGAAGGAATCAGAGAGAAGAAGCCATCCTTTGTTCCTTTAATCTATCCCGCTGGGGCTCAGCATTGTACTGCGAGGGTAGGTGAAAAACAACGTGACACAGGTGTATTTTTTTTAGTATGTCTCACCTTATTTTGATATCAATAGCACTATGTGTTTACACTAGATCACACGGTCTAATTAAGCAAACAACATCTGTACAGTGGGAGGAAAAACAGTAGGAGGAAAGAGGTAATGACAGTGAAACCTGCTAAGATATAGCATGCATGCAGCCATATTTAGATATAAGATGAGAACCAACAGATTAATGATCATCATTAATGATCTGATCCCCGCGGGGAGCTCTGACTCCAAACTAACCAGCAAACAGTAAGAAAGGCACAGAAAATAGAAGAGGTTTTCCCTGAATAGGTGATGCGGTAATTATATTTTGCAGTAAATCGGTTTGTCTGATGAGATAATATGTGACAATTTCTTGCAAGCATGGGCAGGGTGCTAATACTGCATTTAAAATGTCTTAACCAACAAGTGTCTGCTCCCCTCCTGCTTTGTTTTTCTAATGCATCTCACTTCACCACTTCTCTCTGTCTCTCAACCCTTTTTTCTCATCATCTCTGTACTTTGTCAAAAAGCTGAAATTGTATCTCCCGTGTTCTCTTCTATCATTGCCTCCCCACACATAATGCCTATGACAAGGAGTGGAGCACCTAGTGCAGTACTTCTATGACACGGCGTGGTACAGTAACCCTTTCTTTAACATGAAGTCAACATGCTGCCCCCTTTGACTCATCTCCTGCACGCCGAGCTGGGGTTTGGCGTCATGTGGCATGACAGAAGCATGCCCTTCTACATCTGCGTTTGCATGTTTTGCGTTTGATCTGCACTTCTTAATGGAGCTCACAGTGTTGCTGTTTTCATATTTTTCATCTTTCTTTACCTGTTCTTCAACAGATTTTTTGAAAATAATTTTGTCTTGTTTTTGTCCTTCAGTTATTCTCAGTTTTACATTGGTGTCTTTTTAATTAGTTCCTATCCTATCAAATTAAGCACATAAGAACCGTTATGCATGCGTTGGTAAATCTCTGTGTGGATTTGTTTTTCTACATTTTATTCATTGAGCGGGTGCTTTATTATTCGATGTGTTCACCTTGAAGGATTTGGATGAAGTGAAAGGAATAACATTTTAAGAATACCCCTGTGTTATTAGACCTGAATGCATATTATGGCTGTCCTGAGCAATCGCCTTCATTCTAACTCCCCAATCAAGTGCAGCTAAACACAGCAAGCCAAGGACAAATCTAATAATCACACATCCTCTGCTCTACTATTTCCGCAGCTTAAATTCAAACACAAAATCATTTTCACAATCACCACTATTAAACGATACTACGAAATCTAATCCAGCTTCAAAAATGGAGTGCCACCATATTGCCACTCTCATCTGCTTAGCTGCTGCAGTCACCTTGTCTTCTAACAGACATGGTGGGGATTATTTCCATCCTTATTCTCGCATGTTGTGTTTCTAATCACATAGCCATTTTTCACAGTGAGGGAGGCTGGAGACAAGATTGGTTATGGTGGGCCCCCAGGTGCCTCAAATTGGCTTGTTTCTTGGCTTGACTGGTGATTTTCTGTTGAAGTGATAGCTATCATTAGTGAGCTGAGATATTTACATCTTGGCAGTGCAGTGAAGAGTAGCAAATTGTCGCTGCTAATTATCAGTACTGTAGCAGACAGCTGTAGATCCAAATGACTATTTACTGTGACCCTATATTGCAGAAAATGCATGCTGCTTTCACTGACAGAGGCTTCAACTGCGCTAGAAATAAATAAGTACACTCATTGCAAACCTCACAATTAGATGTATCATATATAACTGATATTCTTTCTTAGTGTGACAACTTTTTAGTTATTAATTTAGCTGATTTACTTTGGTGACAACTTCAATTTGCTGATTAGAACAAGGTTCTTTATCAGCGTTGAACTACGGGAGTGAGTAGGAAGTGCTCAGACTGCATTTCAAAGCCAAAAAAACAAACAAACTTAATATCATGCTCATGATTTGAGTGACTAATCAGGGCTATTGTAAGAAGCAAGAGAAACATTCTGTATTTAGTTTTTATATAGCATTCGTTGAAATCCAAAAACAGTATTTACTTGAAAAAACATGCAACAATAAACTGACACTGAGAGTCGTAGTCAAAGGTTTTGTAATAGGCTAGTTTGAAGCATTGTGACAGGGGACCAGGAGATGGAGCTGTGGCCACGGACATTTACTCCCACTCACAATGACTGATGGTAGAAACAGGCAAAGCAGCTTGACCTGCACAGCTATACGTATATATTCATATCCTCAGAGATGATTTTACTTCCAGCTCACAGCTCACAGTGAGTTCCTGCTGTGGATTTAGATTCTTTTTAGGTTTTTCTCAAAGGACATTTTTTAGAAAAGGCCAGTCCTTTGATTTCTGAAAGTAAAACCTGACAGTAATGCCACCAGCATGCCTTACAGGCTCAATTTCAAGCAGGATAACATAAAAAAAATAACATAAAGACTTTTTATAGATGTTGAGGTCATAAGCTATTCAGCAAATGTACTCATGTACTGTATAAAATATTCATGTATATCTCTATTGATCCCCCTCTCTCTGACCTGAACAACAGCTGTATGGACTAATAAGCAGTGCTGGCCTCGTATTCAGCTGCCTATCTGGAAATGTGGTCCAAAATAGTTGTTATAAAAAGTTATTGTCAGAAAAATGATGCACCATCTAAGTATAGTACCTCTTGTAAAGGAAAAACTATACACAGTTATTTTTGGGGTGGCGCTATGATGCAGTAAGTGGGAGCAGGCAGAGGACAGGACTACTGAAAGAAATGCTAGCTCAAGTCATAAAAAGCGTGCCAGAGAGATGTTCATTCAACTCTTGAAGCCACAGTTTGTTGTTTTGTTGCAATGGATAAGTAGCTAACAAATATCAAATTCAAATATTCAAATTCAAATATTGAATTTAATGAGCCTCACTAAAACAATAATTCTTGCAGGGCTGTTGTAGGGTTGCATTAGCTTGTACAGGTGTTTTACGATATTGTGTTTATATCTTGTCCGTCCCCTGGTGGAGGACAACGCCATGGTTGGTCTAAATTTCATGTGGTTAGCGGCTCAGCACGTTCTTACACTGGCAGCAGGCATCGCAGCTCTCAGTTTGAATGTTTTGAAGCCCCACTACAGCAGCGATCACAAAATGACTCAAAAGACTTCAGTAGATTCCAGGCACTCTTATGGCAAGGTTATTCTCTTCTGCTTGTTTTTAGGTGCTGATTCAGGGCTTCCTCTGTGACTTTGCCTCTGCCATTCTCAGAATAGTTCAGCGGCTGGCTTTGGAAACAGGCTGTGATATCAAAGAGCGAAAAAAAAAAAACAAGTCAAAGAGTCAAAGAAAGGCAGAATTTTCATTTGGCATTTTTTTGCTGCATAATATTCAGAAACCTAGATTACACAGAGATAAAAAAAATAACCAGCCATTTCTGTGCTTGCACATGGTGGAACTGCTTGGCGTCTGTAAATATTATAAAGACTACTTTCTCGATAAGAAAGTTGTCGTGAGATAACTTCTGTTATGATTTGGGGCTATATAAATAAATTAGTTTAACTTTGTTATACACTGACTATTTTCATACCATTAAAAAAAAATCTTATTTTTCCATTATGTCTTTCTTCTTCTCTGCAGTGTCAAATACTACAGCCTTTCAACCCCTGCCTCAGCGAGCACCTCCGCCAGGGAAGAATAGTAAAAACTCCCCCCACCGAGGGCCGCAGTGACCTCTCAAGGAGTAGACCGGAGGAAGGAACCCAAATAGATGCTGACTCTCCTCTTGAAGACCTTATGGCAGATGTGTCTGGGCCGGCAAACCCTGATGAGCTGAGTCATCTCCTCAGCACCCACCACCTGCACCGCCCAGGCTCTGAGGCAAATGCTAGAGACAGTCCAGCATCAGCAGCTCAGTCTGCAGGCCAACATGGGTGGAGAGCCCCGCTGCGACACTGCAGAACTCTGTCACTCCTAGATCTGCTGGTTCGGCTTGCCCTCGAATGCTGCAGCCTCCACGCCTTCACAAGCACGTGTCTCTCCCTGCACTCAAGCCGGGGGGCACCGGTGGCTTTGTCTCTCTGAAGTCAGGGTGTTCCTTAGGGACTCTGGCTAACCGAACCAAGCAGCTGCCCCCTCCGACTAGAGGCCTTCCCTGCTTTAACGCCAGTCCTCAGGTGCAGCCTCGAAGTTTATGTCGCACTTCGCTGCTTCAGCCTCGCAGAGTATCAGAGTCTTGCAGGGAACCACAGGGCACTAACTCCAGCCTGGATGAGCCTGACAAGGGGACATTCAGAGACCCTGGGTCTGCCAAGACCCTGATCCCTTTGAGTCGCTCATGCCTCCCGAAGCCAAAGATCCCCTGAGGAGCTTACACCCACTCATCAAAACTTCACTCTAAGTTAAAGGAACATACACTAAGCTCATTAACCCACATGGACCATTCAGGGACTGCCTGTGTCTTTGACATTGGTGTTGCGACTGCTGTATTGTTTCCAAATTAGCATCTACAACTCCAACCTGACTGATTGATTGACTGACTGACTGAGGATCTTCTATGACAGTCTATGACAGTTTTCAAACTGGGAGGAATTGATGGAAGAAGAAATGTGCAAATGTCCAGTTTAGTAGCCTTGCACATGCACATGAAAAAAAAACAAGTATTAGTCAGCTTTTTGTGTTCTTTTGTAATACTCACTCTGGCTATTATCACATTTAATTTTTTAAATTTTCTTGTCCTCACACAGCTGTGCCCTCTGACACACAGGTGCATTTACTTTTGAACATGGAGGTGTAGTATAATGGAGAGCCCAGGGGAAGATGGAGGCAAAAGGAAGTGGGAAAGAAAAACGAAAGAAGTAGATGTGGAATCGGTGCCAGAGACTGGAAAGCAAAAAGTGCTCGAAAGCTGTCACACCTAGAATGAAAATATTTGTTTGTGTAAGTGTGTGTGTATGATTGTGAGAGATGACAGACATGGAGGCGAGAGACAAAGAGCAAAGCGGCTCCACACTGTAGGTGTAGGTGCATACATGTTTCTAGTTCACTTCACTACACTTACATCTTGAACCCTGCATGGATAGTAAAAGTGGTCGCAGACTACCTGTGTAAATGCAGCTCAGATGGCAATATAGGCTTTTAAGGATAATATCATCCTGCTGGTGGATATAGCTCGTAATTAGGAGAAACCGGACGCAAGTGAGGAATCATAATGTAGCGGAAAACTTCAGCACTTATGTGTGCTCACGTACTCATCCCTGCACAAACACAAAGTACTCCTAGGTACACTTTTAGATAGAAGACAGTGTAGAGTGACAGGAAGTATGTTGAGGGAGAGAAGCACCTAACAAATCTAATATCTTACAGCTTCCTGACGTGTATGTGTATAAGTGCCTGAGCTGTTTTAATCCCCCCTGTCTCTCCCTCTCACCGTCTTGCACATCTTTTTGTGCCATCAAAGGTATTAGCATGGTATTTTCTGGTAGGAAGCCTTTGGGGCTTTAGTGGTGTTTCTGTGGGAGTTTTAGAGAATTGTGTTTATCTCTTTTTTTTTTTTTTTTTTTTGCGGAGCTCTTTTGCAGTCAAACGCTCCTGAAATGTCCCCAAACGGAGAGCAGCAGTGTGTTAAAAAGGCCTTCTGACAGCAACTCTGCTCTCTTCTCTGTCACGCCGCGTGACCGCTTGGTGTACGCCTCTGGCACTGTCCGGTCTACTGCATCCAATAATGCACCCTACATGGATAGAGTGAGACAGTGAGGGAAGGAGATACAGAAACAGTGCACACATACACATCCTGACACACAGCTTCATGGAGGCACATACACGAGAACTCTGACAAAACTGAAAGAGACAAGAAACTCGGATGGAAGTCACACATCAGTTCTCGCTTTCCGGTAGCCACAAGTGCACCTATCTACATGCACGCTTTGTTTGTGTTGTTCTGGTAGCTCACACTGTCCGAGTACACATTGATCCATCTGCTGTAGCCAAAAGAAGATGGCCGTCTCTAGATTACCCTGGAAATGTTAGAGTGTAGATCCATGCAGCTGATAAAGCATGTTTACCTGTTGGATGGTTAGACATTGAGCCAAAACGGCCAAGCTGTCAACACAGCCAAGGAAAAAAACCCCTTTTTTTTCATGAGATTAGAAAATGAGACAGAAAGAAAACAGAGGATTAGAAAGATGCAGAGAGAGAGAGACAATAAAGACTGAGAGAGGAGTAGTGACAGCAAAGAATAAGAGATGTAGATATGAAATGATGAAGATCAAGGTGTAATCAAGATAAGCTATTCCTGGCGGACTCTTCTGCTTGTGAATGCTTGTATATAAAATGTCACGAAGGTGCGTATAAGAGGAGAGGGAGGCACAATGCATAGCATGTTTGTTTGTGTGCAGAGAATAGCCCTGATCCCCTCAGCTGTGTCACTCACTGCTTAGTAATGCCAAACAGGAAATCAATGTTGCCCGCTGTGTGTGTGTTTGTGTGTGTATGTGCGTCTCCAGACACCTCTGGCTGCCAGTGTTTCTCTCTTGGAAGTGTGTGTGTGTGAGAGAGAGAGAGAGAAAGAGATGTGTTTGCCTACAGGCCAAAGGCAAAGCCATGCCAGGGAAAGCAGGGCAGTGCCATCCTTCTCTCCCTGTGCTGTATTCCCTATCTCCAAATCAATGTCGCTGCTCAGTTTAGCAGTCAAGCCGATCAGTCTTGCTAGCTATGCTATAACAAAACCACAACTGGGCTGAAAAGTCTCTGCAGCAACTTGGATCAATTCTAATGCAGGATCGTTGATTCACTTTATTTTGCGAGCAGACTCACAAATTGTTAAGCTGCATTGCACAACAAGAAAAAGTTACCAAAGGGGCCGGGGTTTGTTCGATATTATTACTCTGAATGGCACAGGACTGCATTTCAGCACCTAGTACACATTATCTATCTAAGAAGATGTTTGTTGCAATACAATGAAGATGCACATTACTTGACTTGTAACCGGGTAGTCCACTGATATTTAGTGCGTATAACAGAGTTACTACAAAAGAAAAAAACATGTGTAGTTGCAGTTTCAAGCTTTCAGTTTTACTTTAATGCTGCTACAGTCTATATGTTTATAGAAACAATGGATTAAATGTCTACATGCATGTGGAGGATGTTGCTCGCAGTGATAAAACCCAGAGTAATCATCCCATAAGTCTTTAATTCCACTCAGCTCTGATGAGCATTTTAGCACCTTTTAGCTCATTGTTTTGGTTTTTACAGCCCACAGCTTTACTGCCCACAGCAGACAGACAAATGAAGCGAGTGGCTAGCTGTGAAGCATTTAGCAGCTGAAGAGTCGGTTTCCCTCAGTGGATGGTCGAGAATAAAAACGGAGCTAAAAGAAGAAAATATTGGATTTACTTTAGTCAGGTGAACACAAGCATGACGCCCAATGAATGCTAATACTGCCACATATCCGCTCAATGACTGAATACACGTTCACCACATAAACTTTATAAGGTGAAAAATATGTCGGTGTTTACAGCTTGTGTTCACTGCTCCCAAGTCACCAAAAACATAATCAGGGGCAGTTGTTAACTTTTCACCCCTTCCTGCTGCTGATGAGGGTTTTCAAGTAAAAATCCAAAGCTTGAAACTGCAAATATGCCTTGGTCTAGATTTGGAGTAACCCTACTCTTATACTTGACTTGTGTTGTAGTATATTTGTCGTCTAAGCAGCAGACAAAGCAAACAAGGTACAGTCCACTGACACTACTTTTAAGGCAGTTTCAAATCCACCACTGAAGTGTTGTCATTTTCATCATCGCTGTTAGCAGATAGCTGTTCATATTATCCTCCTATAATATGCAACGTCACTGTATTCATCGTTATCTTCAATATCAGCTGCTTGCAGTTGTTCAGCACTGTCTCCAGTATACTGTGCAATATTGTTTGAAGCAAAAAAGATGAGGGACACTATATTTTTAGTGATCTTTATGCAAATGAAAAAGAGCAAATAAAGCTTTTTTTTAAGAAAAAAAAAAAAAAAAGAATTCAAATCTGAAGCACTTTAAATGATGTTAGTTGTTGTTGCTGAATGAACATTAAACTGTATTTAGAAGCTACATGGAATTTATTTGGTTTTACGGTATCCGTTTAGATTTTTCTTATTCTTTCTTTTTTTCTGTTTGCAGAATCATATTTTTGTAGGAAGCCATGTGAGACAGCAATAAAGGTTGAACCAAAAATCTGACAAGGGTGTTTTTTGGCTAATCTTCTGTTGGAGCTTTGTAACCTTTAACCATGTTTCTTTAATATTTTGTTTCTACCCAAGTTGCTTCGCATGTTCGACCAATAACCTTCAGGCGTGTTTACCCTTAAATGTTAAACTGTAGGTCAAAGGCAAAATGTTAAACATCAGAGAAGAAGATGCTGGTCCTACTGTGGGAGGTACTACTTTGATAGTCAGTGTTATTTATTGATCTGGATTGTAGACCCTCGCCAAGACTTACACACAAACACGACGCCACTGATCTCAGTTCAAGATGAAAGAGAAACCTCATTCTCAGTTTGTTTCCCTTGTTTTCACCGTCTGCTGGTTGTATTTCTGTGGAAATAAAGTACGATTGTGAAACGTGGTTTTGTGTGAAAAATTATGAATCACTTTATCTTGTTTTTCTCTCAGTTCTGAATTTCAACAATCTTCAACAGTGGACAGAAAAACCTTAGCGTTGAGTGGGTAAAAAATGAAATATGAGGCATCTAGACTTGGATATGACTATTGTATTATCCTTGAGAGGAAATGTCTAGAGCATGGACATTCCCTTTTGTGTTGAATAAATTAAACTAAGTGGTATTACTCATCTCTATTCATTACAAACCATGCTGCTTCTGTACACCTTGCATATAGTCCACTTACTAATGAGGTTACGTGCTTCAAAGACGATGGGTGGATAACAGCCTGCCAAGTGCAAGGAGTAGCGTGACACTGTCATTAACTTGGAAAGGTGGGAGATGGAGTGCGAGAGGTTTTTTTTCTTGAAAGGAAGCTAGGTTCTTTTATCATAAACTGTCAGATTTTAACTGCTATAATGCTAGAAGGGCTGCAGGTTGCTACGCAGAGAACAGAAGTTTAGTAGAGTAATTTTATGGATAGTATTGAGAGGAAAGTGCACATTCTTGTGCAACATAGAAAATGCAAAGTTGTATTGGCGCTCTACAATTATGCAGATTTTTATTAAGAACTCTTAACATCAGAGTGGTAAGACTTTTGGCATTAAGTATTTTCATTTTCATTCCCTTAAGTAGGTTAGAAAAATCATATTTTCCTGCCAGTGTCTGACAGTATGACATTCTATTTAGTATCTTTTTTTAAATGTAAGCCTGCACTAGAAATTATGAGTTCTGGGGGCCCTGGTGACAACCAAGTGCAGACTACAGAATTGAAATTCTGAAACTTGTAATCCTCAGCCTCCCAGTTTAAAACCAGTCCGCTGTAGCTGTCTTATCTTTAATCAGTTTTTGCTCTCCCCTCGTTCTTTTTTGTGACCTCTAATGAAGACATAACACCCCCAAATATTACTTTAAAAATGCATGGGTTTGAATAAAGACTGGCCCAAGTTGAAACTGGGTGTAAAACAATACTCCACCACTTTAGTACTGCACTAGTATTACATTGTCAGACTAATAATGGACATTTTTTCAAATGTTAAAGAATAAACATTGATGAAGCAGGACTGTACATTCTTCTTTGTCAAAACCTGGCGACTAGATTACTCTCAATTGCCAACAACGCAATCAGGGATTCAGGTGTGTTATGCTGTATTCACAAAGAATAAAAACACCCCCTATTTTTACATTGTTCCAAAGTTGTTAGCCCTAGTGCTAACTTGTAATGATATTGATAGTATTCATATTGTAATATTGAAAATACTAGTGGTGGTGCATTTACAGCCATTTTACAATTTGTTGACATGCCTGTAGTTCTCCAAGTGGGAGAAATTGCATGTTAGAAATTCCTGATATCTCTGATTTTGAAGTACAAATCAGAGGCTAATGTAAAACATTTGGGAGGAAGCCGGAGTACACGGGAGAACATACAAACTCCACACAGAAAGGCAGACTGTTAACCACTGCACCACTGTGCCGCAAAATAAAGTTTGATAAAACAATAAGTTAAATGATGTATAAAAAACAAAACATGATATCCTGACAAAGATATTCTAAAGATTTACAACCTCATAATGGACGCTGGACTAATTGATTAATCAAGCAGCCATTCAGGAATGGTGATGTGTTCTCACATGACCTACTCCACCTGCTGGAGGTTATATCTAACGCATTCTTTAAAAATGGCATCCATTTTAGACATCAGTTCTCCTCATGTTCTACTTGTTTTTTTTTTTTACTCTGCTAACTATTTGTTTACTGTTAACATTGCTACAGACACTCCCTGCCCAAACAAGCTTGCCTGCCAACGTGTGGTTTCAGGAGACTTTGACTGAAAATGATGAATTATTTCAGCTGTGGCCTCAAACAGAACTTTATGCTGGACGCTGAGTTTCTCGTCTGTGAAGTCTGCACCAGGTCAGAAATGCTTTTAACTTCTCCCAGTTAAGTTTCTGCTGTTTGTTTATCCTGCATAATGTGAATTGATGTGTGTTGCTCTGCTTGTTGATACTCTCTTGCTGGTGTTTCTTTCTATTCTGCTGATGGATCCATGTGCAAAGTTTGTGTTGTATTAACTTCTTATGCTGGCTGAATTTGCTGGAAATTTGTTTGAAATGCGAGTGCTGATTGTTGAATATTATAAATGTTATGAGGTATATTTACACCTTGATTGTTGCTGTTGTTGTTTGAGAACTTTCCATTGGCTATAGACTTGGTAGGAGATAATTATGTATGGCTTTAGAAATGTGAACATTATTGACTGAAAAGTTTTCTACTCATATAAAAAGGTTTAACATCACAGCTTGCTTTGCTGTTATTTATAGTATGATTGCATTTCCTCAGTTGAGCTGCTGCTGCACTGAGTGGCCTTAAGCCTTCAAATGTCTGTTTCAGGCTTTGGTTATTTATCTGTGAATTAAAATTGTCTCTTGTATAGCTCAAAGTACATGTCTTACATGGCATATTCACTGTTTTTAGAGGGATTTTTTGAGGAATAGGTCTCCTTTGGGGACAGATAGTGTATGAAGTTGAACATGACAGCCACTCACTGACAAAGGTAAACTCAGGAAGGTCATGTGTATTTTTTTTTTACTTTCGGATGTGGGTCATGAGAAGCATTCTTCTTCTTTCTCATCATGTCTTGTTTCCTTTGTGCTATTGTCTTGCATTTTATGTAATATTATAAAGTCACATTATATTCTCGAACATCAAAGTTTTGCTAGTTTCACATGTTTTGAATTTAGCAGCAAATTTCTCTCTGTGGAGATTTACTCTGGGGGAAAATAATCCCATATCTCAGTCGGACAGGTAGACCTGTCCTGCAGGTAATCTCTTCGGCCTTTCATGGTTCAAACTGGGCAGCATGTAATTAAAATGCATTTAATGGGAAAGGTGTGTACAGGTAACTGATGTACTTTGTAAGTACTGATATTCTACGTATTTTCTATCACAAGTAGAGGGGCTGTGTTCTTGAAGGTTTACATGTGTAGGATCTAGCAGGAAGTAGCCGAGGTGGCAAGCCACTCTGAACCCGACATACATCGTCTCATGATCAATTTAGTTCAATGTTAGCCTAAACAACAGCCATGCTCATTAAGAAGATGTCACTGGTAGTGTGAAATAGCATCTCTGCTCTTCGTCTCTAAAGGTCAGTGTTTTACTACATTTTTTTTACGATGTTAGCGGTGATCTTTGTTTAAGACGAGGTCACAAAAATCATGAAAACCTGACTGTCATGTAGAGCGGATGTTGCTGTGCTATATTTTGATGTGGGTGCTTTAAAAAAAGTTTGGGCCGTGGTTGCTGCGACTGTGCACAGTGTTCCTCACGGCGACTGGTGCATAAAAGGTAAACAGGACACTGTTAATGGTAATTGTACAGTATGTGATTTTAATCCCTGGCGTGTTGTAGCAGGGTTAATTGTAGGGACTACGCTCGGCTAAATGAGTAGTTTCATAGTGCACTTGATTATGTTGCAGAACGTCTTTGCTGAGGCCATCGCTGACAGCTGGTATTTTGCGTCTCCATCATTTTTAATGAGTTATTGCAATAATGCAGCACATTGTTTGTATCTCCTGTGTTCCTCATTAACTCTCCTGATTGGCAGTTCGAATGCGCAAGTGAATTCGACTATGTTCACTAATATGTCGTTAAAAATAATGATAATTTAAACTTGGTGGAAGTTTAAAGTCTTTACATCTACTCTACTGAGTTGTCTTTGTTGATTAATCTGCTCTGTCCCATGCAGATGGACAAAAAAAACAAAAAAACAAACAAAAAAAACACCAGATGTTTGTGCCAGCTAATCTTTTAATTAAGGATTTGTTTGTATTTTGAGTTTATTCTCTTCAACCACTTTTCTGTCACTGTTACTTTAAATCTTGGACCTGCTGTGGCAACGTTAAACAGTTAAGCAGTGACAAGTGCTCTGAGGGCCTTTGTGTATTTGACTTGTGTTTTCAGGCAGAGACTTTCTGCCACCAGGGTACCTCGGCCACTTCTCTTGAAAGAGAAATGCCAGACTCGTTCTCCTCCTCCGGCAATGCTTTCAAATATTCACAAATGCTGCAGGCAAGACGGCTTAACTTGAGTGTAGTCGGAAGGTTTGGAGGGGAATACACAACGCTGGAGCATACACTGTGGGATGGCAGACGAATATGACCAATATAATTGGATCCCCTGACAGCTGTTTGACTCCTGCCTCCTCTAGGACAGAACCCTCTCACTCTGATGCTTTAATTCACACACAGAAGCTCATTGCTATGCATAGCTGTACTGATCAGTTTGAACTACACAGTGGTGATCACCTTTAATGACCTACAGATCACCCATTTTAGAGTGTTTGCTCTTGAGGGTATTTGTTGGCTTTACAAGATGGCAAATTTTAAAAAAACAAATGCGTGTGTGTAGGTTGGTGGTACAATATTTAGGTCTGTGTGGGAAGGCTAGGTCCTGTACTTGACAAACATATTAATGTCTTAGTTCTTGTACATGTGTCTAAAATTTGACTAAGTTTTAAGAGCTGGAAAAAAGTTTAGAGAAAAGTTTTTCTCCTTATTTTCAAGTTTTTCATTTATTAGATGTCAGACAGTAGAGAGGTGACCAGAAATAAAGAGAGAGAGAGAGAGACATGAAATATATACTATATTTACATTATATATAGATACACAATATAGAATAGCATTGAAATGTATCTTTGGGAGTATAACAAGACTGAATGAAAAAGGACAAACTTTGAATTAACTGCAAAGGTTAGTCATATTAATTGACATTTAATTCAATTAGTCAATTAACATAACTTTGTTAAGATGACTTGTGCCTCCACAGTCTCTTCTGTTTTAGCGCAGGGTGTTTGTGTTTGGCTTGTTGTCATTATTTTAATTTTAATGTTTTATTTCAGATGCATGCAACTGGGACTTAACGATTGGCCTCTTTTTGAGCTCTGTTAATTGTCTTAAGTGTTTTGGAAAACTTGCATATCAGTGAGATGAGTGCCAGACCTCTTTTCTACAGTTCTGGCACTCATTTGACAAAAGGTGCTAATTGGCATTAAAACTAACATAAGTCAAGAAATGCTCAAGTATCTGTGATTATGTCACTTAAACCTACAATAAATGACTTTTTGGCCACTGAGTGTTTGTGGTGGGAAAAAAAAAGCACAATATTGACTTGTTTTCACCCTTTATATAAAAAAAAACAGTTGCTTATTTACATATCCAGATGACACAAAGCAACATCAGCATTCAGTTGGAGTTAGGGACCACGGTCATATCATGCCTGCTCTATTTTAGCTCTGATGGTCAGCAAGTCAGAAACCACCTCTTTGGGTGCTTAACAATTACAGAAGACATTCAGTGTTGGATTTATTTGACTAAGTTTAAAAAAGATACTGCAGTTCAAGGCTTGATTACAAAGCTTCTGACAGATATGATCGCACCGGAGCTGGCATTAAATGGTAGCCCTTTGTGCTAACTCCCTTCACTTTACCAGTGGTTAAGAAATAATAGACAAGATTTTTCTGGGTCTTGAGAAGCTGCCAAAAAAACAACAAAACAATGATGCCGATGAGAGTGGCTGACTGTGTTTACATTATTTTGTAATTTGTCTTTCCCCAACTCAATAATTGACAGAAGTCGCATAAATCATGTTGTTTGTTTAAACGTTTGTAATGTGTGTTATTTCATAGTTTTGATGTCTTCATACACTGTGTAGAAAAAAAATAATATTAAGAAAGGAATGAAAAACATTGAATCCAAGGTATGTCTGGACTTTTAACTGGTACTGTATTCACGAAACCACTGAACGCACAGTCTTCAAAATCAAATATTTTACAGTGAGATACTCTGTATAAAGAGGAAGTCTGCCCTTTTTTTTGGAAGTATGCATTTTATTTTCTCCTTTGTTGGACTATGAAAGACCTCGATAAACCATGATTACGTCTGAGTAAAGCATTGGCAGACTGAAGAGGGAGCTGGTACTTAGTGTTCTGATAATGAGAATATAAAAATATGCTTGCTTTGTACCTTTATTCTACTAGTATATTAGGCTTTTCCTCCCAGGAAGGACGTGGATGAGAGAAAAACAGATGGCTGGAGGACTGTCTGCTTAAAATGAATTCAGATAAAGCAGTCAGGGACGCGGTCTGCAACACTGGTCTTCTGGAAATAAAGTTTTAAAGGGCATGGAGTTGGCTTTGTTTTATAAGATGCAAGATACATTTTGACACATTTTTGAACTAGAGTGTAGCTGCTCAAGGCGGAGGAAACAAATATTATCTAAACAAGTCTAGATAACGTCCCCCAAACAGTTGGTTGAATTGATTTAAACTGTAGTTTGAAATATTATAAATGCACATATGATATCAAAGTTATTCATCTCATTAGGCATCTGAGTGAAAATAAATGTTCATAACTATGAGAAGACTGTGTGTGCCTACACATTTTACTTAACTTTTACCAGGATATTTTCACATCAAACCTGGAAAGTTGAAGATTTATTTCCACCAAAGCAGAGTTGGTCCTTGTTGGGAAAGTGAAAAGACTAACCAAGATTGTTTTGGTGAGCTTTATTTTGTTTCTGTTGTGTTTTACAATGAGCGAACAAGGTATTTAACCTAGTCTTAGATTGATGACTTCAATTCAAAAGGTATACAGTTGTATAAATTGGTGTGAGAATATTTACTTTCATGAAGGTTTTTATTATTTTTTGGGCAGTCTTACTCTGAGACCCACCAGGCACGTCTCTGTCACGTCGCGGCTGCGATGCTGTTTTGGTCCACGTCTGGATTCAAACTAATTCCTAACACTGTTTAGATGCTTATTATCTACACGAGACGCTGAATGTCATAGTGAGAACGCTGTTGTTTTGATTCGGGTTAACATTTTAATGCAGAATAATGATCTTTTTAAAAGTCAAAGACAAAATTCCAGTTTTTCAGTCAAGATCTAAATAAAAACAGGCACACATACCAAGAAGAACAGAGCAGAAAAAGAGAGCAAGCAAAACCTTGAGTGCTGGATTATAACCTCAGACACTGCTCTGTTGGCCTTCTGTTGTAAAAAAAGAAAAAAAAAGAAAGGAAGTCAGAAAGATTAAACAAACCCATTGTGGGTCTGAGTGCATCTAGAAGAGTGTTGATATCCGGGGTTAAATCAACACCTGCCAAAGAGGCTACATTCTTCGCACGCTTCCAGGGCTTGACAGTGTTTCTGCTTCACAGTAAAAGTCTTCTGCAGGTTTTAATGGTCAGCCTGTCTTGATTTCTTATTGCTAATTTGGCAACACCGACCTCCGATCAATATTCATCATTTCCTCAGAGCTGGTTGGATTTCACAGCATGCACACAGGACTTTGATGAACACAATAAATGCAAAGGGGGATGACGTACCAAAATTAGTTTCAGCTTGAAGATACACAAAACAGATATTTAGTTTACTGCAAAGAAAAGCATGAAATCTTGCAATTGAGAATCTGAAACTAGGGAATATTTGGTATTTTTGCATAAAATGAATCAATAATCAAAATAGTTGCTGTATATTGGGGTGGTGTTTAGCTCAGTTGGTAGAGCAGCCGCCCCATGTGCGAAGGCTCAGTCCTAGCTGTGGAAGCCCAGGGTTCGAATCTGACCTGTGGCTCTTTCCCGCATGTCATTCCCTGTCTCTCTCTCCCCACATTCCTATCACTCTTCAGCTGTCTCTATCAAAAATAAAAGCTTGAAAAGGCTAAAACTATAATAATTAAAAATTTAATTAAATTTTCTGTAAATGTACTGTTTCTGCTCTAAACTCAGCTATTCTATATCATATTTACCATGTCTCCAAATGTGCACAACGCCGTGAAAGGATCTGTGGAAGTTGAAGTCTTAATTTTACTGCACTGAGTAAATTGTTGGTCTTGGAGTTTTTTGCATGTCTCCATCACAAGCTTTAAGCCTGCATTTATGAATCTAAACTCGTGTACTCTATTTCAAGGATAATAAAACTAAATCACCCACACAGTCGCCCACAGACGGTGAAACACACACAGGCTCAGATTACAGACATGCAGACGCAAACAACATGAAGAAAGACACAAAAAAGACATACAGGAAAATCACATCTGACAAAGGCATGGCTCACATAATCATGCCAAGGAACAGGCTGATATGAATATACCTCCTTAGCAGTCTTGAGCACATGCACTGGAAAAAAAGTAATTAAATGAGTCATCAATCCATTGCATACTTTAATACGGCATAACATTGTTTGCCCAAATGACATGAATTAATTTTGGCGAGATTCAAAATCCTCCTCATATCATAGATTTTCCGTTCATTCTGAATGCAGAGCACAGCCGGTCGGCTTTCTAATGTTAAGTGCCTGAAGCCTTGAATAATTAGTTTAAGAAGAGATGAGTGCCTTTGCTCTTTTAAGAAGGCTTCACAGTTTCTCTTTTCTTAGTGTTTTTTTTTCTTTTTGGGGTGGTGGGGGCTCTGTCTTAATGTTCTGTCAGAGTTTTTGACATTTGGAAATAAGTTTGATCAAACTGCTGTCTGTCTGTGTGGGTCCATCTGAGACTCTATGGAGCCTGTGGGCATGTTTAGTTTGTTATTCACTTTAAGATGAGGAAATATGAGTGAACAAAATGAAGCCAGAATGTTCACTTTAGTCTGATAAGAGAGGTGATGAAAGGAAATCTATTTCGGTTGTTACAAGTCTGGTCACATTTTTGTGTCCTTTTTGCTATGGAGGTAATGTCTCTGCACTCTGATTTCTTTCTTATGATCACATCAGCGATGGCGCTGATGCCTGCATTGGCAAAAGTGCCTGAATTTTAACTTCTGTTGTGCCGGATCCTGAACTGTATCTTAGTCCTCTTTTACTGTTGGTGTACCTTTTTATGTGAACTAACAGTATAGCTCTATGGATGGTTGGACAGTCCGCCACTGGACTTTGTTTATGGCTCCCAGGTGATGAATCTTAATAACCCCAGTGATCCCTTGACTTTTCCCTTTTAGCACATTGATATTGTGAGCTTGTTAGCACGCTGACATTAGCATTTAGCTCCAAGCACTGTCATATTCATGCACCACCTCTCAGAACTGCTAGCAAACTCTGCCCTTCTAAGAGAAACAGCATTATCAGTACTATAAAATGTCCAAAACCTACATTTGTTTACATTCAAGCGACTGTGTCTCTAGTGGCCACAGTAATCGTGACTCTCATCAAGACCCTATAATCTTGTCAATATAGTAATTTGAATCCTATCCTTTATTGATTTGATTGATTGTCACCCTGCAGATTGAGGCACCAGATGAGAAAATGCATGTGTCGTCCTAAAGGGCACAAGACATTTTGATATCAAGATTTAATTGTTGCATTCCCACTCTCAGTTATCTGGAAGACATTGTCTGTGAGGCCTGTTGTAACCCATTTCATTCAGTGATGTAGACTTTGGTTTAACGTGTGGAGACTGTAAAGGAATCTCTTTTCTCAGCATAAAGGTTTCTGCAAAATGTAAATGTTTAAAAACCAAAGAAATCATGTCAGTTAGTGCTGCGAATAATGGTTTTCATTATCGATTAATCTGACAACTATTTCTTTTTTGAATTATTTGAGTCATTGTTTAGCCTATAAAATGTCAGGTAGTTGTGAAAAATTTCCCCTCACAGGTTCCCACAGCCAATTTTTCAAATTGTCAGCCCCAAAACCCAAAGGTATTCAATTTACTGTGTCAGAAAACCGTGAAAAGCAGCAAATCCTCACATTTGAGCAGCTGGAAGCCATGAATGTTGCTTCTATTTCTTCCCTGATAAGTGACTTCAACGTCTTGACAGTCAACCGACTAATCAATTAAATGACAACTAATTGTTGTAGCAAAAACATGAGAAATTGTTGAGTGATGGGCCGAACAGAAGTCATTTTAGTAAAAAAAATTAAGGCATGTGAATCATTTGTTGCCACATTCTATCATTAAAATTGTCCTCAAGCATATTTTCACTGGCCAGCATGCATAATATGAAAACAACAATATGCAGTAATTTAAATATTGATACATTTCAGTTAAGGGAAAAAGTTATTATAAAAGTATTACAGTGAGCAGTAACAAACAGTTTTCATTTCAGTATACTGTATGACAAACTTGACAGCAGCGGGGGATGTCAGCAGCCTGCTGTACTGACACAGATTCCAATCCAGGTGTTGCTGTCAAAGGTATGGAGAGTATGTTTTTTGTATCTGTTGGCACCTTTAAATAATAATAATAATAATGATTTTAAAACAAAGTTAAATGCTCCTTACTGAGGGGTTGCTTTAAAACTGTACATGCTGTAGATCCATCAGCTCTATCACAAAGAAGCATTCCCTTTTCACAAGGGCCCTTCTGTTTTTGGTTCTAATTTGAGGTAGGCAGCCCTGTCCAGTCCGATTAGTCACAGGAAATGCATTCAGTTGGCAGAGCAGATGGCAAAATACTGGCTGATCACAAGCTGAAAGACAAAGAAAAAAAAAAAAAAGACTACAAACTTTTTTTTCCAGCAGTGGCCCAGCTAGCCCCATTTCTCTCTTCTGTTGTTAATCCTCCCCCACTGCTGATGCACACTGGTTGACCCCTCTGAAACGAGGTAGAAGGACGTGTGAGGATACATTATGTATGTGTGTAGGGTCAGAGACAAAGCCTTCGGATGTGGAGACAGCGATGACATGATTTGTGCAGTAAGGTGGAAACAAATCCAGCTCAGTCCCTCTCAGTGTTAAACCAGTCAAAACTGACATATCTCAGTGTTTTGACATACTCTGTCCTAACATGACATCTTTGTCACTTACTGTGTGTGGCTGTCTGTTTAGCCTACATGAAAAAGTTTGTGCCTTTGATTCGCAGTACAAATATTTTGACATCCCACTCATGTGGATGCAACATAATGATGATGATTAGTAAACAGGAAAGAAAAGATGGCAATAAAGAAGAAACAATTTCCAATCCACTTGAGGAGAAAGCCAGACGGATGAAAATGAAAACATCAAATCTAAATGCAACATTACAAAGACAGAATTTGAAGATTACATTGCTGCAGCATCTCAGAAGTCCTTGGAATGCACCTTGTGAACAGCAGGGAGAAACCACATGGAGCCAACTGCTTTTTATATCTGTAAAGAAATGAGATTATGGCTGCTCATTCATGTTCAGTTTCATGAGTTTTGCTTGTGTTATTCCTTTTTAATATTTCTCTCAAAGGAGGAAAGCCTTTCATTAGAGATTAACTGGCCCGGGATTCTTTTTATCCACATTACACTAAAAAGATAAATCCGACCTTGAAACTTGCATTAAGCAGGACACGTCTTCAAACCGTTTTTCTGCATGTTATGTCCTTTTTGGACGTTTCCCCTCTGTCTTTTTCTCTTCGCCTGCCCCAGCTCGGTTGGAGGGATCGGGAGGAGATTCATGTCCCAGGGAGAGTATTTGTCAGTAACAGATCAGCCAGTGCTGCTGTGGTGGCAGGTATCTCCATCACCTCCCTGGTGCCTTTCCTCCCCTGCATGGATCAACTCACTGTGTCTGGCTAAGTGGGGTCTGGAAACGCATCTGTTGCCTGAGAGACCCTCTAACAACTGTGGACTCGATGGAGATCCATACTTAGAGCTGTGCGGCGGCTTTGGTTCATAGGCCAGATTGAGTGTAGGTGCTTTGTCTCCAGCTTCGTGGAGGAGCGTCTGCTCAAAATGGGGATACATTGAGAAATTGGAGACCTTTATGAGTTGAGCAGAGAAATTGTGTGATATAACCCTCCCCCCTCCATGTCTGCTGAGAGATAGATGTCATTGCACAATCCTCTTCTGTCTCAGATCACATAATAGACTTGTCCAGTATTCAGAAACAAAGTCGTGTCAAGTCCTGCACACACTAACACACACCGACACTGACTCTATAGCTCCCCCATATTCTCCTGAGTGAGATCAGAAAACAAGGTGTTGCGTGATGGACAGACACAATCACAGAGTGTTTTTCTTGCCAGTACACATCTGTCAAGAGGCTTTCCATTTTTCAGATTCATCAGTATACTGTTTGACAGCAGATGTGATACAGATTCTCAGGGTATTGGTCGAAGAATAGCTTTGCTGAGAAGGTATATTATCTTTTGGTCTTATTGGCGAAGTGTTGGTGCCTTGAATGCACATCTCCTGAAGGTATTTGATAAATTAAATATTATATAGAACCTTATTTTCACAGCCATTTCCTTAATAATCAACGCGTGTTCTAAATAAAATATAAAATATCTATATGATATCTAATGATTTGCAAGACATGGAGGAAGAGCTAATGAAAAAATCAATCAAAAGATTATCATGCCGGGCGGGGCTGGGCTGAAAACGGTCGAGGTTAAGCTTCATCAAAGCGTCTCTTATTACCTGCAGGTGCAAACATTTAACTCCTAACTGCAACCCTCTAATGTGAAAGCATCGGACAGTGATCTACCAGGGCCAAACAGATCGATGCGAGCCATTCCAAACATGCTAAACTGGGCTTTGGCTGTAATGAAACTCAATAGAGAAAAGAACGAATGACTCCCTGCATGAGGCAGCAAAGAAAATAACTCTCACTTCAGCGGCCTGTGGAGGAATCTAAGAGTTCATACATCCTTGAACAAAGAAAACTGAATATATTTCTTCAAGCATGCAGGAATTGAAACTGTTTTCTAAAAAAGACTTTACCTGGCCCTTGTCCACTGAGCTTGAAAAGTCTCACATTGCTCATCTACAGTATATTCCTAACAATTGGACAATATCGTGGCAGTGAACATAGCAGTAGTACTATTAATGCTGTTACAATGCTTACAAAGTGATGGTGAAAATAAGTATATAAATATAAATCAAATTTAAAAAATCTGAGTTATCCATTGAAAAAAAGCAATGAATGTAGCTGTTTTTTATGAATTGCATGTTTTGAAGACAGTGACACTGGTATTTAAGTTTTTCTGAGGTTTCAATTGAAGGCAGAGCCAACAACAAAAAGAGAAATCTTTTCACAAGATACAAATGACCAACACCCAGGCCACCTCTGTGGTCCAAGGCAAGAGACGGCGACATATTTTTCCTATTTTGTACTCCAGTGGAAGAATTATTTTTCATAGATTAGTTTTAGAAAACTATTGTTGCATCCAGATATCAAATATTCTGAACTTAGAAAAGCTTGCAGCTTGAAGGCCAAGCTTTGGAGGATTGCTAGATGTCTGCTGTGCCAGACTGAAGACACAAACACCACTGTCAAAATTTGGTCGCTTGTCAGCTGAATGCATTTTTTCAGTTCATGAAAATCAGAGTATTGAAATATGTCTAGCTTTTCAATGAATGGCAAATTTAACGTTCAACTTGGGGTATAAAAAACTTAAATTGGTTCCAGGGCAAATAGCTGTAGTTTCTAATATTCAGTTGCTCTTGCTTGCTGTTTCACCCCAGATAGCCTATTTAGGCTTTGAGGCAGAGTTTCTCAGTTGTCACATTGGCCTTGGCCTACCACATTTTTGTCAATTACCCAGCAATGGTCTAGGACACATTGGAAAGGTTGAGGTGGGGCCTTTTCAGCAAAGGCAGGATCCACTGATGTAGACTGACGCTTGGCGTAAAGTGCCCTCACAGAAATGGCACAGAGGTAGGAAAGTGTCAACTCCATCAGGCAGCGGCGGAAATCCCTATCAAGTCAGTTTAAGAGATCTCAACATCTTCCTCGTCTGCATGTCGAATGACAGAGGAGTCGCTCAGCCATACTCGCTGACACGACCCCCGCCAAACAGGTCAGAATGACTCAGCATCCGTGTCTCTCAATTTCCCTCTTTCTTTTCACTGTCTCTGTGCCTGTCATTCCCTCCCTTGCACTTTGAAGTGTTGCGGACTGTAAGCCTCGCAATACAGTAGATGATATTGTAACATTTATGAGTTTGGCAGCAGTAGAAGTGCTCGGCATCAACTAAATGTCACATGCCGAGTGGAAATGATTAGTTAATTGATAGATTGTTTAATTTGCAGCCATTTTGGTCATTTTTCATTTAGAAATGTCAAATGTTCTTTAGCTTCTTTCAATGTTTGAATGATTTGCTGCTTTTCTGTTCTTATATTATTGTAAATTTAATATCTTTTTAAGTTTTGGCCTGTTAATCAGACAAAAAGGGAATCAATCTCAATTAGATTAATTAATATGAAACTCAATTGTTACTTGCAGTCTTACTGTCATGTGTGCGATGTGAAGGTTTGTGTTAATGATTTCATCATAGAGTTTTAGCCACGCTTGTGGCTCTGGGGATGATAACATGGCTATTACACCACTTTGGTCCAGACTGAAATATCTCAACAACTGTCAATTAAGTTTTGTACGCATATTCATGCTCCCAGAGGATGAATCACACTTACTTTAGGGTTCCCTTTCCTCTAATGCTATCTTGTGGTTGACACTGGTTTTTAGTAAAATCTCCCATTGAATAGATTGGCATGAAGCACACATTAATGTCCTCCACCTGATTGTTTGTTAGGACTTTTGTGGTTTCAGTCGCCAACATTTTAATTTATTGGTTTATGACTGAATACCTGTAAAACTAATGGCATTCCCAACATCCTGAGCTATACTAAGATGTGTTTTACCTCAATGCACCACTGCGCCTAACTGCACCCTCAAAGAACCACTAGCATGGCTTTGGATTCTTTTTTGCTAATAACTAGGTTTTGCATAATAAGCTTTGAGTTGCTGTAAATGACCTCTGGGTGTAAGGGAAAACATTTGAAGAGTGTTGTTTTGTACAGCACTTTTTTCATATTACTTATTAAGTTCTAAAAAAAAAAAAAAAAAAAGTACAGTAGGGATAACAACTACTGCCCACTGCTCTGACCCTTTTTTTTCCAACAGGTCCCAGTGTACATATGTATGTATGTGTGATCTTGCTTGTATATACATGAGTGGGCTGTAGTTGTTTCTAGTTTTCTGTCTTGTTGTGAGGTGTTTTATTAAAACCTGTACATGCACTTTTTAGCTCAGTATATCATTTTCTAATTAATTTTGATAGCGCAGCAGAAAATTAAACCGCTGCAGTGCAAATTATTGTTTGTGTTACTCTTACATGCATCACTGCATGTGATTTAGGAGCAGTATGAGTCGGATTGACTTATGGCAAAAAAAAAAAGCTAGAGCTTCAAACCAAAATAAAAAGAGGACAAGGACTTACTCAGCATTAATGTCAAGGAAAAAATCCACCTTTAGTAAGAAATCATTTATAAAACTCCAGGTTTTCTAACTCTACTTGCTTTTTTCCCAACTAGTTTGGCCCTAATTTGTAAATATGTTAAAATAATAAGACATTTTTAATGTGGCTTTAATAATAGATAGAAGACTAATTCTCTTGTATGTATTTGTAAGAAAATGTATTTGTTGGAACATTTTTTGATATACAAATTGTCATAATGCAATTAAGTTAAACAAAATGGGTACTTGACATCATCATAGTACTTAAACGATCAATTGATCAACAGTATATTAATCAGCAATTTTTGTAATGTTTGACTAATTGTTTGTTGTAAATAAAGCAAACTGTAACTTCTAAAATGTGTGGATTTGTTGCCTGTGTTTTGACATTGTTGGGCGGCATAGTTAGTATATTATTTGAATTGCAAACTATTTTGATAACCGATAATAGTTTTGATTAAAAATTTACCAGATTTCTGATTTCCTTCGTTCTCTATGACAGTACACTAAATATGTTCAGGTTGTTACCTTTGGATTTTTTATAGTTTAAACTGAAAAGAGTTGTTAGCTGCTCCCGAAAACACAGTGATTTGAGTCATCAAGCTGACTCGCTTTTGTAAGTTTTCAATCTGATTAAAAGGCATTAAAGTGTGATGTAAGCTAAAACATGAGTTTAGAGGTTAGAGAAAAAAAAAAAAGTTACAAAATTAGTTACAATCCTCGTTGGCAGCACTGCTGGTAGTTGGGTTTAACAGGGTCAAACTCAAAATCTTTCTTCTTTGTGACTTACTCTCACATTGTCTCTTTGTTACACATTGGATAAATTCATGGGTGGTCCACTCTCCCCTCAGTCTGCCTGACTTCTTCCCTCCGGCTCTGACTGTAACTCTGTCTCAGGCTGTGTGAAGTTGCTGCAGTCAGAGTAGCAGCAGTGGACAGCATAAAAAGGTTACCTGTCTACTGCAGCTCTTTTAATAAAGCTTGTCACCAGCAGTGTGTTTGCCTGTTTTTGTCTGTACAGTAAGTGTGGTTGTGTGAGAGGATAAGGGGTGCTATGAAATGATGCAGAGAGACAAGGCGAAGTTCTCTGAAATACTTATAAGCACAGTCCTGGGAACAGAATCTCCCTCACTTTCACACTCATCCTCTCCCACAAAGGTCAAAAGGGCAATGTAGCAGCCGCCTCTGCGTTAAATGATTTCTTCTGATTCTGCAGCTCTTCACTCTGTCGTCTTGAAGATTTCGTTAAAAGATTTATCTAGACAGAGAAAGTGCAGCTAAAAGAGGGAAGAGTTTTTTTTTGTTTTGTTTTGTTTAGAGTAGCATTGAATGTACAAGAATATATGAAATATGTCTAATTGTTTCTGGTTTTTACCCCAGCTACCTGCAGTCTGCACCCAAAATACAGACATTAATACAGATATTTGTTAAAGTTTCAGATTTGGGGCTGCAAATAAAGATTATTATTTTTTTTTTTTTAATTATTTCTTAATCTGCTGAATATCTTCTCCATTAATAGTTTCATCTATAGAACATCAGCAAAAGTAATAAATGTCCATCAATATTTCCTAGATCCCAATGTTCATGCAATGTCAAAACTCAAAGATATTAAATTTACTGTAATAAAAGTAAAGTCATTTAAAAAAAATGGATAAAATACAATTAAAAATGGGTGAATGATTAATTGATTATTAAAACAGTTGCAGATTAGTTTCCTGCTAATTGTCTGGGGTTGCAACTAATGATTATTTTTATTATCCATTATTCAGTCAAAAGATGTCTGTCACAGTTTCCCAGACTCCAAGGTAACATCTTCAGACCTTTTATAGATGTTAATCTATAAAATGCAGACAAATACTGAGGAATGTTTACTTCCAGAGTCCATTTGGTTGTTTTGTTCAATTCAAAGAAGGTGAGTTTATTATCACTGAGCCCAATGCAATGAAATGCAGCAAATCCTCACACGTGAGAAGCTAGAATCAGGACTTTTCACATTTTTTGCTTGAAATGTGGATCAAATGATAAACTGCATTTGCATATTAATTTTTTTTTCTGTTTTACAGTTCACGCTGCACTAACAATGTGAGGAAGCCAAAGGGTGCTGCTCCACTTATAAATGCATGAAGTGATTCATCAAATTGCCGTTTGAAATAGTGCAATTAATAAAAGTGTGAAAAAATGCTAATTAAATTGGTCAATAATTCATTAAATAATTGTCTTTCCCTCAACAGAGAGAGGAATATATCAAAAAAACAACCAATCAATAATTTTAATGTCGTACATGAGTCAGAAAACACTTTCTGTAGTATTCCACATCCTTCCACAAAAGATTAAACATAAATACAACCTTAATGAAAGATTAAACATAAATACAACCTTAATGTTATTTGTTTGTTGATATTTTAACATTTTGAAGCATTTTATACACTCATAAAATATTACCTATGCACAGAATAATATAATATGACACGTTCCTGAGGTGCCAAATGGATATAGTCAATAAATGCAGTAAATAAATATAGTATACTGCACATAGAAGTTGTAGACCAAGAATAAAGAGAGTAAAGCAATATCATGCAGGTGTGTCAAAATGAGGCTCAAACAGAGAGTGTCAGTTGTAAAGCAGCAGACAAATTAAAGTGAAACAGCAAATGAACAGGATCAAATTAGATATTTAAGTAAGTTATCTATTAATTAATCAGCAGCAGGGAATCACTAGTGTGCAATAATTGGAGCAGCTCAATACAACCTGCACACACATGCACATACCCTTTACTCCCTCAGATGTAGTCATCTCTGGCCTGCTGCTGAGCGGAAGTCCGGACGGCTGCCCTCACATCTTTTCTATTTCAGTGCTGTTGCTCTTTAATGAAATAGTAAACTTCAAATGACAGCCTCCTGCTTTAATTACCACTTTGGGAAAGTCAGCTAATTCCAATGTTTTAAATGGCTCTCGTCGATAATTTAATGCTTTACCCGTTAGCACTGCTTGCCTTCAGTTTTTTCCTTTTGTTCTAATGAGTGAAGAACGGGTGGGAGGGAAGGCGGTGGGGGGCAAGTGAATCATAAGCCACTTTGCCCCAGCTCAGCCACGTCCAAAGGGACTGCAAACACGGCTGTTGCTAGCCACCCGAACTTAAGTGTGGGGACAGATGTGGAGCAGAACACTAGTGAGCAATAACTCTAACATAATGATCTGTGAAGAGCGAGAACGAGAAAACAGAGAGGACAATAAGAGATTGAGACAGAGAGGGGGTATTGTCAGGGGACGCAGAAAGCAACAGCTTCGCAATCCACTTCAAAAGAATGATTTGGGAGTTACAGTAACACAGAACACAGCACACTGACAAATTATTGATACCCAGAACAGAAAATTTTGCGGCAGATCTTGGAAATAATGTGCTGTTGTTGCAACACTGCTCAACCCAGGGAGTTTAATGTGGGGCTAGGGATCTAATACTGGCTTAGATAATGTGCCTTGCAACAGTATTGGGTAATTATAACCAAACTATTGCTTTTAAATTACCAGAGAGGTAATGAGATGCTTGTAGAGTGCTTTGGCTGTCAAAGTGATTCTCAGAAAGCCAAGTGAAGTGTGTGGGACGTGCACATTTCTAGCTTCATCAGCAGATAGCTTCACACATACGAATCTCCAAATAGTTGCAAGAGTTAACTTAACAAGAGTTAGCTTTTGTTGACTTTGAATCCCAGAACTCATTAATTCTGCAGTCTGTGAAGAGTAGCATAAAAGATTTCTCTCTTTTTGGCAGATTGTTTTCTGCCTTTTAGGAAGGAGAACTGCGTTGTATTGCAGTTATAAATTCTCACTTCATCACCTCCAGTGTGCAGAATGGATTTGTTATCCAATCCCCAGATTTAATTTAGGCAAATATGGTTAATACACAGTTTCTTAATTGACTGTTTGCTAAACCCCTTGCCCTAGCAGCAATTTTCCAATAATAGTTTAAGCAACCATTAGGCCTGTCAAGGTTTGTTTTTTTTTTCCATGTGAAAGCGGTGTGTAGTATGCATATATAACAAGTCCTGGATACGATGTTGGGAACTCGTGTACATATTGAATGTGCTGCATAAGAAAGTAGGAAGTAAAGCCAGAAGCTTGAAAACTGATTTAACATATGTGCCAGGGAACAATTCTCATCTTTGAGTCCTGGACCCAGTTCTAATACATTCATGGACTGTAGTAAGAAAGGGTAAAGCATTTGAAGGGGGGCATCTTTGTTTTTTTTCCCCATGCTACCAACAGATTGATACTTCCAGAGAACATACCATTAAATATCTAGGTTACATTATTTTTTTAACAAATAAAAAACAACTAACTGTGTTGTTTACACTTATACAACCCCAGCCAACCAGAGATAGCGTTACATTTGTCAAACATTGGTTAGTCCTCGTCCTAAAAGCTGTTTCTCTTGTAGTGTTGTCTCTGAGTTTGTAGGTAATCAGGCAAACAGGTGAAATAAAAGTCTAATCTTACATGTTTTCTTAGCATATTTTTAATAATAATACCACCTTGCACTATACTACAATACAAGATACATTGTGTTATGTCTTTGAGATGGATTACCAACTTGTATGTAGATGCTAACATTTTGCCTGGGAAATTCAGCTTTAGCCGCAGTCTATCAGCACCAAATCATGTATGTAGCTATTCTAGTCCATATGTAGGACCCTTTTTAGATGGTTTGTTTTAAAAGCGGTCAGGGTTTTCAACCAACTTATAGATCTAAACTTAGAGCTAGCTACAAATGATACAATCTGCCAGAAACATTCATTTTGGCTGACAAAATAGACGACCGGCAGCTAGAAATGAACAGTCTGCTTTTGTTCACTTGTGTTTGAAATAAACTCACAACTATCATTGTTAACAACACAATATGCTATGCAAGAATGCAAGCTTGATCAAGCTTGAAGCTTGAACAACAGTTATCTCTATCTCTATCAGGGCTAGAGCTTAGTGAGTGGGCAATTATAATCCCTTTTGACCATGATTACAGTCCCAGAAACCCTACTGAAAAATGACCACAGTCCAAGTTGATGTATTCAACGTTTTTTGTTTGACCAACACTTCAAATGAAGTTCAGCTCTAAGCTTTAATATTTTTAGCTATTTTCACTGGCCCAAATTAGTGTTGAATGATCTTTGGACTGCAATTTATGTGCAGCATTCCTTTACTCATCTGCAGGCAAGCACTTAGGATGGTAATTTCTGTCAATGTTATTGACATTCAAATTACAGCTTTGTATCTCAATAGTTAAGATTTTCTTGTCAAGCAGTTGAGGCACTTAGGATGCAGAAGACTGCAGTAGTTCCTTTAACCAAAGATCTTCATTATCAACAAGTGTTTTGACTGCAACTGTAGGATCAAGGAAATATGCTGCCGCTTCGAGTGGGCAGAAACTGGCAAAGTCTCTGACACATAGCTGTTTTCACTTTCGATAATCCAGTTAAGTCTCCGTATCTTGTGCTCCCACAGAAATCTGACAGGTGGCTGGTCAGGTGAAACAAAACAAGACCATTTCACAGAGCATTTTGTATGCTCTGTGAAAGGCAGTAGGAGATTTTTGAGAACTTCTAGTTTTTGCCACTTGAGCAAGAAGACGTCAGTCCCTTTTCATTAGCCAACTGTTTCTTTGACCCAGAGGAAGTGGGTATCCATGTTGACAGTGTTTGACCATCTGGTTGGGCAATCGCTGAGGAAAAACTGGAAATTTAAATGGGTTTACATCCTTACAATAATTCTTGCTTTGTCTAGCGACCTTTTTACATTGACCTCCTTTTGAGAGGTGAGGCTCATAACTGGCTTTAGCTCCAGTTCACCTTATACCCTATTTGTTTATGAAATTAAATCCAAATGCCAGAAGGCTTTTGGCCATGGAGTCTGGCTTTGTTTCATTTACAAACCACAGGATTCATTATATGCATTGATCGAGTTTTTGACACCAATGAGTTTATCATGATACAGTTAATCCATCATAGTGTGCAAATATCTGTCAGTCACTGGATTAAGAATATTTGGCCGATGAAGTGGTTGTAGATTTATCTACTGGACCTGCTAGAGCATAATTGTCATTGGATTATGGTGGTATTGGAAAAAACATGACATTCATTGTCATTTGCTTGAAAAAATGGTGTTTGAATATTTTTTGCCATTTACTAATCAAGTATATTTCAAAATTATCAATGACACTTAAGTCTGTACTGTGTATGACATGCTTTAGATCTTTTATTCTGAGGGGTTAAAAATAAAATCTAATACATGTTGCTGTGGCATATAGCCTTGTTTGTGAGAATTGACTTGGAAGTATCACTATGCGCAAAGGTAAATCAGTTTGTTATGGTGGAGAGCAAAGGGGCAGACCGGCTTAGCCAAGCCCAGTGGCCTATGACAGGATTAAATCGCCCCTGCTGCGAGCACTGTTAGGACCTGGACCACAAATCCACAAATGTAGCACAAAGACCTAGAAAGAGAGACAAACTGCACATACACACAGAAGGCAAGCATTAAGGATAAAATTCTCTCAGAGGGAGAAGAGACAAGAAATGCTAAGAGAGGATGTCAATTGCAGGCGACATGTGAGGTGAGAATAGGGGCAATCACTTGCTAATTCTCCAAGAGGACAAGAACTAAATGAACACTTGTGTGCTCACATGCCAGTACAAAGCTATGGTGTGGTTTCAATAAAAGATTAGGTCAGATGAATTGGAAAGGACTCCAGTAAAACCACTTCAAGTAAACCAACGTGAGTTATTTGTAGTAGTTTTGGATGATGGCTTTTAGTGAAAGGTCATTTTTTGAAAACACTTGAGTTACAGTGAGAAAATTGATTGTTTGAAAGCAATTTTTCCAAAGATCTCAGTTGCCATGGTGCCAAAAGCAACACATTGATCTGCCCAGTCATCAACCTACTTTTAAGAACAGTTGATTGTTGTGTTTAGGGTGTCACACTAATAGATGAAAAGTTTTGTTTGTGAGTGTTGAGGCTGCTGAAACATATTATGTGGCTTCTTTTGTGCTGTGCTGTGCTGTGTTCCCTACAGAGGCAGAAACACAGTCCAGATGAGCTTATACTGACATATTAACCATCAGATGCAGGATGATGGAAGTGAAAGGAATAGTTTGACATTTTGGAAAATACACTTATTTTTTTTTTTTTTGTAGAGTTTGGGAATATTTATGTCTGTACAGTAAATATATAGCTATAGCCAGCGGACAGTTAGCATAAAGACTGGAAACAGGAGAGAAACAGCTACCCTGTCCAAAGGTAATAAATCCCAGCTGCCAGCACCTCTAAAGCTCACTTTTTTGGGGGAGGTTATTTCCCTAACTAGGCTATTTCTTTAACTAATTGATGCATCACAGTTCTGTTATATGATAAGCTCAGGAAACATACAAGGATTTAAAAATGAATGGTCTGTGTGTAGAAAAGGATACTTAAAGGACATCTGCAGTGACCTCTACTGTATTTACTTTATTCTGCCTGTGTTTACAGTTCTTCTATATTTATACTGAAGAGTGACAGTGTATTTTGTTGTCACAGTGTCCCCTGGGTTGCTTGTCTCATATTCAAAAGCACATGAAGGGAAAGAGGAGTTGCATTAAAGGTGATGGATGTTTTTTTCCCCTGTGGCTGAGATGACAAAGTGCTTTAGATGTACATTTGTCTATTTTGTATTTTCATCTGACTAGTAAAAAAACAACAACTGAACACTGTCCAGCAGAACAAACATTCACTCTAAACTGCAACTATTTCGTTCCTGAAAGTACATTTTTGGTAGCTTAGAATGACATGTAATAGAAAATGCATAGCAAGAAAATATAATCCTTGTAGTAAACATTAAATTGCAATATTGTGATGTCTTGAGGCCTTACTTTCTTTGCAGTAAAACAAGATGTTTCAACCTGCAGATCAAGGGAATTTCATTTTCTTGAATTTCCGCAGGTGTGTTTTTTATTTTATTTTAAAATAACAAGTCCAGACTGCTCTCACAATATCATAATAAATACTACACTGTGGCTGTACAAACATCACAAGAGAGGATGCGAGTTATTAACAGGAGCAGATATTAGCGTTGTTGATGCTTCCTTTAACAACCTGTCACTTCTTTTCTGTTATTTCTCCTAAGAGCCCTTTTAAAGCATTTTGTAGCTAATTAAACACTTTTGAACATATGAATACTAGCAGATGTTCTCAGACAAGGTCATGTCCCATCCCTCCAAGTAAATTCACATATTTGCCACTCAAATAACAACATTAGCACAGATGACAGATTATCATTTTTGTTTAAGACTCTGAAAACTTTTTCTCCAACTTAACTTATGTCTAGATCGTTTTTTTGCTGTGTTTTACTTCACGCTGGTTTGAGTACGGCAATGCTTAGTGAGTCGGAAGGTGATCAGGATTTGAATGAAATAAGGCACTCAAGATGTGTACACTTAGGTCACAGGTCAGCGACGTTTCCTCCTTATGGGCTAAACAAAATTTATGTGCAGCAGTAGGTGGACACAGTCAGAATTTAAATTGATAGTATATAATCCAAGGTGTAATTCCAAGGCTCAAAGTAATTAAAAGGTCATCAGTTGACTGGTGATAATGATTTCTGGCTCATTATGCAGATATGTACTTTTGTCCATCTCACAAAAAATCTGCACAGTTTCCGGCATATCTGCCAAGCATAAAGAGACAACAACAGATGCCAGTGATCTTACTGAAGATTTCAGTAAAATCACTGGCATTTTTTTTTTTTTTTTTACACATTCCTGCTGGAGATGGAATTTGCCTTGTCCTGTCCAAACATTTCTGCTATTCACAAGCCAGACATATGAAGAAATCCACGGATAGGTGTGATATGAACAGATGATCATGTGAAGAAAAAATGCAACGACTCACTGCAGGGTTGTGTTGTCGCAGATCAAAATGGGAGGATCAAAACATCATTGATCTAATTTCCATGCAAATAATGACACCAAAGAGTCTGAACTGCATTTTTGCTTAAGGTGACAGTTACTTAAACACATTCTTGCTTTGGATTAAAGACGTCGAAAGAGGGCATGCAAATATTGTGGAATGATTATGACCTTTTAGATGAAGTGATCCCTTTACCTCTTTACAAAAATAATTTTCACTCCTGCAGTTTAGGCTAGTTTCAGACCAAATCTGGTGCAGTGGTGGGGCGGGAGGAATGCTGGGTTTGTGTCTATTTGTACCGAATGTAACTGCTGTGAAAGTAATTGTGCTCGCTCACTCTCATTTACTGTCTATGTCCCCCGACCATCGCTCACTCCCTCTCTCTCAAACCATCGGACACAAAACAAAGAAAGCTTCTTTGTGTTACTGTTTTGCAGCATAAATTGCAAGGTAGACACAGATTTAGAAGTTGGGTACAATGAAATTAACCAAGCGAGGTAGAACACAACAGGTAGAATATCATTGTTGACTACATAAATCCACCTGTAGCCTCAGAATGTGGAGGGGTTTGACCAATCCTATTGTCTGATTGGCGGCCCGCAGCATGACTTCGGGTTGCATTTCTCTTAAAGTTGAAAGTGGTGCAACTTCTCCGCCGTCTCTTCCCTCTATGGCCCGCACTGCCACAGCCAAAATGAATTGAAAAACCTAAATTTCGTCTGAAATTGGCCATAATGTTTGATCTAGCCATCACCATTGGCGACAAACTAAATTTTAAAGTGCTATGACAAAATGTTCCTTGTTATATGAGACTGAAACTCATTTCAAAAGCATGTACATGAACAGTTGACCTTTCTCTCAGTGGTGATGTCAAACATTTTAAATAATACTTCAAACTAACATGTTTGACTTAATTTAATCCGAGCACATATATCAATTAACATTTTATTTTTTTCAGTCTACTGTATATCTGAAGTAAGTAATGTCAGAAAGTAATTCCTCTCACGTTTAAGACTCTGAATAACTGCTGTCATACATTTGAAACTGGTGTACGCAATGTTCTTGGCATCAGCGTTTTAATAGATCTCATCAGTAAAGCCTTTTTCTTTTACTACCACTTACCACCTCTATTCCCGCTTATGTCAGGCAGTATACATAAGGATAATTTCCATTTCCCAAAGGACGAAATGTGATAATCAGAAATCATAAACATGTACCAAAAGCAACCCTTTATCTTCCTGACAGCACTCTATGCAATCTTAGTCTGTCAGTATAAAGAGAATACAATATGTGCTGATATAATTGAATCTGCTACAAATAGAAGGCGTGTCCTCTGGGCATTCTCTGGCTGACACTTCTCTAAATGCGAATTGCTGCACGACTGCACAGGTATTGCATATAAAACACTAGTTTAACGCCACAGGTTCTGCATATTCACAGGTGATTGGGAATTGGGAGGCACATCTGAGCTGGACAGTGTAAGATGTCAACCTTGTCAGACGGATCACATTCTTTAGTAATCTTCTGTCAATTCAGTGGCCGGTGCAGCTGAGTTTCACCTAAACAGCAGGGACCTTTGCATGTTTGCCAAGGGAAATTACTGTGTATCTGTGGACTCTCAGTGACACTGGCATCTACCCTACCAGATCTTTCATCAGTCATCAGATGCTGTTAAAGCTTTCAGTTTGGAAATTTTCAAAAGCAATTTTCAACTGGTGTCATCTGGCGCTACAGATACATGACAACCACAACATTACCACAGTTGCAGAGAGAGAACAAGGCCTTTTTTTGGGAAACAATTTGCTGTTATTGCAAACTCAAAATGTTAACCTGTTAAATTCAGTATAATCTACATTCAGAACTAAATGCATCAGTTTAACAACTAGATAACAACTAAGCATCTATTTTATTATGTTTAATAATCAGTTAACTGTTACAGTAATCTATTATTAGCTAACTACATTTGTAGGTTTATAGGTTATGTTAAAGCTGTGATGTTTATTTCCTCTCTGTGTAGAAGCTGTTCCTGGGTGCTATGATTCTGCCTTGCTCTTTTATCAAATTTTGGAAAGTGTTCACTCCAGCAAGCCTTGCCAAACCTGTTATCTGAGATAGCGTCACATTTGGCAAACATGTTGGTCTACATCCTAAAAGCCTTTTCTGTGCTAAGCTTAAAGAGTGAAACATATGATTTGGAGACACAAACAATAAAGCACAAATCTAACCTCTCTCTTGCTTATCCAAGTATGAGGGCTATCCAAGGATTATGGCAGAATGAAATAATAGCTTGCATCTTTATCATAATACTAGACCATAAACTAGCGCTACGCTGCAATACAAGAACAATGTGGTTTCTTTAGTTTCATTGCTTCTAAATCGACCATAAACTATAGAGCATGCTGACTCTTATAACACTTTATGGTGTGTCGCCATCAGGTGCATATTTAGTACTTTTACAGGGTTCTCAGTTTAAAAGAAGTCATCTTGAAACATTAAAAGTCAGCTAGAGACTGTGTTTTCATCCAGCTCATGGAGCAAAGGTCGTGACCGACTGGCTTCAGCACTGTGAAAAAAATCAACCAGTCCAGTGGTGCAGCAGGTGTGCCAATTCAGCTCTGACACAACACAGGGTCATCTTGGTAAAAAAAAAGTTTGAGGTTCAACTTTTTCTACAATGCAATGTAAAGCCATCTGGCAAGATGCTGTGAACACTACTTCTACTGTTTACCTTGCAGTTGTCAAGATGAATGGTAAAGTAAATGTCTGTGACTATTACAAATTGTTGTGTAACCATGGCATCAAAAAAACCTTCCATGTCTATCTCTACTAACCCCCTCCCACCATACCCACAAGCTGGAGCACAGGAGTGGTTTGCGTTCAAAACTTCATCCCTCGTAGGACTTGCACTCTACGGCATGCGCCCTTCCAAGATCCCCGTGCACATGACTTGTCTTCTCAAAGACGCCCCTCTAGCACTTTGCAGCCCCAGGGCAGAATGCCCCAGGCTTCAGAGACAGCTGCGACAAGTCTAACATCAGGATGAGACACACACACGCACTACTGTCCACCCACAAAAGTTACACCCCACTGTTTATCATCATGCCTCTTCATCTATACGATCTCCCTGGTATTGACCACAATGAGCCGTGTGGAACCAGGATGTGTTCACATATACTATACACTGTTGTCGGCAAATGAGGGGTGGTTGATTATGTTTGTAAAGCACCTCCTGAAGCCACATGCTGAAGATATTGAGCTTGAGGGGGACTGCAAGTGCACAAGCAGTGATTGACCCTGTGTCAGAAGCTCTTCCTTCCTCTGATTGGTTTCCGTTCAGGCATGGTGGTTTCTAGCAAATACTGATAATTTACTACCTACTGCAGCTTTGCAGCTTCTAACAAAAAACCCACACTAACGCAGCAACCAGCACTGTTTCACTGGTTGCAGTTACTCTTTTGCTGTTTTTGGCCAAAACCCCCAACACTTTGATCAGTTAGCTTGCTAGCAACAGCATCATTTCTGCCATCTAAAAAAAGCTGCTGGCGTAATCAAGGAGCCTGCTTTGTCTACCTCTGTCTGAAGAAATTTCAAGTTGTATATCTGCTAGAGTTATCACTGAAATCTGCATCTGTGCAGGGCAAAAACAAAGGTTTGACAGACATAGTATTAGTAACCAAGGGGGCTTAGTGAACAGTCATATCCTCCCACAATGTTTTTAACTGGCTATTAACCACGGGCCTTTCTTTGTTTGTTCTGACCACTTCATATTGGCCTTTACTTGAGTCATGTTGGTGAACACATCAACAAAATGGCTTGTGAAAACATAAAGCAGCTGAAACATTTTCCATATCTTTGCTGTCGTAACAAATAGCTGTTCAGGATACTCGGCTTTCTGCTCAAGACTTGGGTGCACGCCTTATCAATAGAATGTATGTTCGTTCAGCAGTATTGCTGCTGGTTCATTATACAGACAAATGAAGCTCAGTTCTTGAGTAAATGCTACCTATTAAGTGATAATGAGAAACTAGGGGGATGCATTATACCAGGATATCGCCAACCTGCTGTTTTTTTCTCTCTCTCACGCTCAGTCAGTTGTCTCCACTTTCCTTTGTGTCTGCCTAATCTCAAAAGACTATTTCGTCTCATTTGTTTTAGATCTGACTTCCTGCACTCATCAGTCATTGTGTTTAAAAATGTTACCAACATCAACCTTTTAAAGATCAAGACCAATAAAAAAATCTTTACTGCTGAAGAGAGGACAAGGGGATGTGACTGACTTTCTGAAAAGCTGCTATTCCATCTTGTGTTTTCATAATTGTATTTTATATTTTATCTTTTTTTTTTCTTAAAAGACACATCTAAAAATCAAATACATTTATTTAGAGGCTAACAGCAGCTTAAGTGTTTTACAGCATCCATCAGTTGTATGTGGATCTTTAAGAGCACTGCTATATCATACACTTTGATTTTTGCATGTACGTTGAAAGGATTTGCATTATCAGATTTTCTTTGTTTATGTGTTGTATTGACTACATTATACTATATTGGACTACAGCAACTGGTAGAGATGTTGTTTATTTTGTTTATTTTGAAGGAACAAAAAAAAAACACATCAAAGCACCGAGCAACAAACAAATCAAGTGAAAAAGGACCTTATTTGAAGCTGCAATTAAAACATCTGCACTGAAAAAAAAAGAAGACAATAATTACAAAAACATGTTAATGAAAGTGTTCGCTAAAAAGATTTAGAGCAACACAGATAAAGAAGAGGGAAAATGGAAAAGAGACTGAGTGTTGCCATGGTGATGCTTGGCAGTCAATAGAGAGCTTGTGTGCTTTTTTTTTTTTTTCTCCTCCTTTTGAAAGCTGATTGAGTTGACCGGTGGGTAGCAGAGCAGAATGCTACGGACAGCCTATCCATTCCCCTGATTAGTCCTTCCCTCTATTCCATTTTTCATTCATTTTAATCATTAATACTACAGTCCACATGCCGGTGTATGTCGGAGAGTGCTGTCAAATGAGGGACAATTCTTTAAAGGTCTTTCATTGTGTGCACAACATCAAAATAAAATGACATATTTCCATACAGGCCTAAATCAGTACTGGCGCTATGCTTTATTACAGTGGCGAGGGTGAAAGTTATGTGAAAAAGACAAAAATAAACTGTGAAAAAGTCTTCAGCTACAAACAGTCAAATCTAAAAAAAAATTTTTTTGATGAAATATAAAAGAATCTGATGCTAAAAAACTAAACTACTGAAATTATTGGTTGATTAATTAGCCAACAAAAATAGAACCAAAACAATTAGTTGATCAATTAATTTCTGGTTTCACAGAAAAATAATTCGCATCTTTTTTTAATGAATTCAATATTTTTTTTCAAGCAAAACAATTCTGTGGTTCCAGCTTCTCAAATATTTTAGATTTTTCTTTTTTTATTATTATTATTGTAGCTTGAATATCTTCAGTTTCGCAGCCAATCTGCATTTCCCTGCACCCCCGCCCTAAAAAACCCCTCCTCTACTCTGTGGTTCGAAACGCCTGTGGAACAAAAACACACTCCCCCGGTGCTTTGAGTTCACAGTCTGAACAGCCCGGCTAACAAAGCTAACAGCAGCTACAGCTTGCTTTAGTTGAGTTTACTGTGAAATAGTTGGTGGCGTATTATGTATTTGGTATGCTGGTGATCATACCTGGAGCACAAAGTTACAAAAACAGTTGTATGGGGCGTGGATAGTGGAAATGACAGAGACACCATTCACCTGATTACAAGTCAGTGTAGCATCAAAATTATTTGATTTATTCTAGAAAAGTTGCAAAATGTTGCTTATATTACATAAAATAATAGACAACATAATTGTAATTAATACATTTTATTCCATTCTTACTAAACAACATGTCATCACAAGTGTTTGATTTTTCTGTCTCGCCATTTCGTTAGACTGTTTTTCCTGTGCAAACCAGAAAAAGTTTCTGTCCGCTTAAATCTATGTTGAATGCAGCATTTACCTGACAAAACAAGCATTTAAATGTTGCCCCCTCTGAGATAATTGAACATTTTTTGACTATATATGACCAAACCAATAGTCGAGACAATAATCAGCAGATTTATGCTGAAAATAGTTGTTGGTTGCATTCCTACACAGAGGGTTAACACTACAGTCTCAGGGCTGAAATAATGCATGGATGGATGGATTTAGATTTATAATTTATCCAACTAATAAGACACAGAATTATGCAAAATGCAACAACAAAGACACAAACGTGGATTAACCCTTTACACGCTGCAGATTGTATTTCTATTGATTTAGGAGGATTATTATTGAAAGCTTGTATGGCTGCTCTTGTTCAAATGATCTGTTCTGCAGTTGTGGTTCATACCTGCATCAAGAAAGAAGGTAGATTGGATGGTCTGTCTGAATGAATGGATTTTATTCATGCATTAGTCGATCAACAGAAAATGAATTGGCAACATTTTTCATAAAGACCTGCCAAACATGTGAGAATTTGCATATTTCTTCTGTTAAAATATCATTGTAAAGTACAATTTGGGGGATTTTGGAACACATTTTCGATGTGTTCTGTGCTAATCTGGTAATCGAATAATTGAAAAAATAATTGATATATGAATCAATAATACAAATAATAGCTTGAGAGGATCACGCATTCTGTGAAAAAAACTGTCTTCATAACACTGAGCTCAAATCACTGACAAAAATCAATTTGACATGACGTGTGTACAGTACATATTACACAATTAACATCTGACATGTTCAGGGCAGAAGCTATTCCAAAGTTGAGGTTGTACATTAAGTCATGTAAATGAAAACCTAATGATATGCCATGATGTATCTAATATAATTTGAAATGGTAAATGTAATCACATTTAATACACACGCTGGCTGTGAGTTGTATTTGTGCTGCCCTTCATGAGTATTTAACATCTACACACAGAAAATGCCTCTTGGCAACTGGAAGACTGGGATTTGGCTAAAGCTATGCTTGCCTTTCTATCGCCAATACAAAAGAGACAAATCAGAGGGTCATATCTTATGACTTCAGACAGCTAGTTACCTAATGTTCAAACATAGTCAGAAGAAGGCTGTTCTCATAGGTTGAGGTTGGTGCTGTACTAAGTAAATGTCAGTGAGTCACTAGAATCATGTACACTGAAAATGAATGTGAGCCAAGAGAGAAATTTCAACTCCATACTCTGTACTAGACTTTTTGTTCTCTACAAATTCATCTGAAGTTTACTTTCAGCTGCAGTACTGTGACATGCAAAGAGCTGACCCACAAAGAGCTAAACTTACTTTCAAATTTCCTCATCCAGTACTCTTTGTGGGTAAGAGTACTGGATGAGGAAATTTGAAATACTGTACAGACGTTATGCAACACCAGGGGAGGATCATAGAATGGATAATTATAGCAGATATTCAACAACAGATCATAAATATGAAGAAATGGACACCAAGTGCCTGAAAAGCTTCACAGAGTGGAAAACTGCAATTGAGTGATGTAAGAGTGCACTGTATATTGTGTGGTGAGTAGAGTTTATTGTGAAGTATCCTTTGACTTAATGGATCAGTCAGTATATTAGTATATCATTGTATCATATATCAGTCAGTTTGTTTGTTGGTCTGTCGGACTCTGTACTGTCCTGACAGATTATAATACTGATAATAAAAGTCCAACTAATAAATCCAACTCGCTCTCCACAACATGTGAATTTCTGTCTAACACCAAAGCCAATAGACTGAACAGGCATCTGTGGTAATATATGAAGAAATGTCAAAGAGGAATTGGAAACCACATCTGAGGGTCAAAATGCACCTGGGAACAGCCTGGATTGACGATGGGAAATCTCATGACTTTATATTGGACAAGTTGATCCTCAATTGATGCACAATGCAAAGTCACCAGTACCTGTAGGCCGTGAGAACTGTGAGAGACAAAATCCTCACAGAACAGAACAGTCACCATTTGTATCATTGTTTATTACTGTTGTTGTGATAGTAGGTATAATCTTCTTTGCACTTGGTTCTTATTACTTGAAATAAAAAAATGAGGAGATGTGCTTTTCCAGCATATTTCTTTTTCAAAATATGTTTTGTTCAGTAGATTGTAAAATGTGAGGCTGGTACTGAATCCTGCGTGCAGTTTTGATACATACCGTGTTTCTAAATGAGTATTCTCTTGTGTGAGTGGATGTTTCATTCAGGATGGTGACCTTTGACCACCACCACCACCACAGTCTGTTATACAGCCTTTGTGAGCTGGTATCTTTGCATTATGCAACTCCCCACAGTATGCAATTTTTTTTTAAAATTCTGTGTATTAGGTGGAGCAACATATACTTAATGCCATCCAAGTTATAAAGACAGTGTACAAAGACATCTGTGCCGAGTATGAGATTATTCCTCCCAGGTCCTGTGAGACTGAGCCACAGCTTGAGTAAAAAATGAAATCATTATACACTACACGGCCCAAAGTATGTGAACACCTGAAGAATACACCTGTACATAGTTGTAGAACATCTCATTCCAAATCCATGGGCATTGATATGCAGCTAAAACAACCTTCACTTGAAGGCTTTCCACAAGTTTTTGGACAGGCTGCAGAGATTTGCCCCATTCAGCCACAAGAGCATTAGTGAGATCAGGCTGACAGCCAGTGTTCCAGCCCATCTCAAAAGTGTTTGATGGAGTTGAAGTCAGATCTCTAGGCTAATCGTCTTCTTCCACATCAGACTCATTAAATCGTTTATTTATGGACGTGGCTTTGTGGACAGGAGCACTGAACTGTTGAAACAGGAAAGTAATTTTACCAAACCGTTGTATCTTATTATGGAACTAATGGTTCCTAGCACAAAGCATGAAAAAAAAAAAAAACTTTTTGAAGTGGCAAAGTGCTAAGAGGGATGGAATCATTTGTATCAAATGGCAAAACATTGATACAAACCTTCTATAATGTGGGGAAGGCACATCATATCAAACTGAGATAAGCCAGATAGCCTATGACTCCTGTGCAGCAAAAGTAACAAAAAAAAGGCATCCTACTGCTACTGCTTTGTGATCAGAGATTGCTTCTCCATCACATTGCCTCCTTGCTCTTCTGAGGCAATGATGTTTGGCAATCAAAATCGTCAGCTGTGACGTACGCTTTACCCGCTTTCTGAAACACACACAGATCTGGAATAGCCGCTGCTCAGGATAGCTGAAAAAGTTCTGGAGTTGTGATCTTTCACTGTAGCTTACAGCCTAATTATCAGTGTCAAGGTAATTCCTCGAACATGCATGCCCAAGCGACACACTAACTGGATTGAGTGCTTGGTTAGAAACCAAGCACTCAATCCAGTTAGTGTGTCGCTTGTCAAATGTCCAATCTTTGCCAGGTCTTCTTGACCCTGAGCTTTACTGATGCCAATGCCGGAGGCATCCATCTGGACAAGCAACAGTTAAAATTTGTATTCTGAAATACAGGAGAGGAACACATGGCCCTTTTAGAGCTACAAATATTCTCATATTCATCTGTCAGCTGAAGCTGTGCTGGACAGCTCAGGCCCCAGTCACTCTTGAGGATTATTGGGATGATTAACAAAACATATGAAGACCCTGACAATTGCAAGCGGAATCCCTAAATTCATGGATTCACAGCTTGTTTTGGATTGATCGTGTACATGGATTATGTTTAAGTGTGAGGGTTTTATATATTCAACTTAATACCCAAATCAGTCAGTAGTGTCATGACACATTAAGCCAGCCTAAATCTTGCAAGCTCAGTTCTTCACTACAAGATGTTAGTCTGGGAAATATACACTGACACTGACATTCGAATAAGCCAAGCAGCTGGAGATTAGACCGATTAGCAATTTGGATAACAACAATGAGCAGCTCTATTTTTTAAAGCTAAATTGATAGCAGTCATCGTTAAAAGAAGCTAAGGAACCAACTGTCTAACAGTGGTGTCCTGTGTTAAAGTCTGATGTTTTCTTGAGTTGTCCTTTCACCTTAAACTCTTTCCTATGTGGACTTTGTTGCTCTATAGCAATGTCACCTGACTTTCACTGTTTTTCCTATCGTGATTCTTACCATGGCTAGAAGACTTTGTCACTTGAAGGTATTCCTGTTTTGGGGCACTTGCCGAATCACCCGATGCTGTCGTTCTTCTTGGGAGGACAGTGTTGAGAAGAATTTTAAGCAAGACTGAGTGAAAGCTCAGCAAATGGTGGTTCATGCAGTCAGACACAGGAAGTGATTAAGCTTAAGGGTTTAAGTTTAAAGTGCCACTTTGTCTGCCTGTTGGTTAAAAGCTGACTTAATCACCAACAAGCATTATACACCCCGAAATAATCTATGGTGCCAGGTAGGTTTGAGTAAGAATGAACTACTGTTATCTTAGCTTTGTTTTTAAACTTGGTATGTTGGCGGTCTAATTAACTAACTAAATATTAGTGATGATGATAAACTTGGGGAGAGAGGGCAACAACATGCAGCACAAAGATTCTGGCCAGAATCAAACTGGGGATGTTGAGATCACAGTATAAAGTGTGCTTTTTAAACACCAAGCCTCAATATTTTCTCATTCTTAGTCTGACAATAACTCTCACTTTCCCCTGCCTACTCATAACTTCTGTATTAAGATAACGGCACACAGTCAGTAATGAAAGTGGGAGCATTGCAATCCTAATTCTGAGTTAAAAAAAAACTCTCAAACTGTGTGAATTTCTGTGACAGCAGTAGGTAAGCACCTCGGGACTAATTTCAGGGAAGGCGTGCTCAATTAAAGTTTAACTCACCTCTAATATTAACCTAAAACAAGACTTTATAGGTCTAAATTAACAGTCTTACCTTATGCGGCGCAGTTTTTCATGGCTCTGTTTCACAACAAAATCATCAATAAATTTGTTAGTTTGCTCTCAATTTCCACGACAAAAAGTGCCTTTTGTGTCACGTTATTCCTCGGTTTATTTTTAATCCTGGACAAGTGTTGTGCCAAAAAATGATGATCATCATGCCAGCCCAGTTTATATTTGTCTGCAGCTGCTTTTCTCTGGATCAAGTAGTCATAACATTTCTGTCTTTGTTTTATTTAAGGAGAGGTGACAACAGTTTGTACCACTTGCACCTGCTTTAAATATAGATAGCCTACCTTCACTCACATGGGCTGTTTCATGATAAGGGGGGCCGCTGTTTGTTGCAGTAAAGGGAAACTTTTAATAGGACCCCCACACTGTTACTTTGTGTAACAGAGAACAACAATTTTGATTTTGGTTTTTGGTTTCCAGCTACCTGCAAAGTGTTGAGGTAGGAATTAAAACTCTCAGCTGTAGTGAGTAAATGTAGAATGCCACCTATCTGGAGGTTGGTGGGTACAATTTAGGATGCGATCATTACCATCAGCTTCTCCTCAAAATAACGTCCATATATTAAATAATACATAATTTCCATACGTGTATGAGTGAAGTGATGACATATGATATGATATTTTTGGCATCAGTAACATAACTGATGCTTATACTTACTCCCCTGTCGTCTGTCCTCTCTCCGTCTGCTGCAGCTGTTCCACGCACACAACAATCTGACTGGAAGACACTGCAACAATAATCACTTTTCACTCTAACTGGTTTACTTGCCTGTGACGCTCACCCTTCCTCCAACTATTGCTTTCAAATTACATTATTATTAGATTTGATTTGGACAGGAGAAAGTTTAACAGCCTTGACGTCATTAATCACATTCTCAGAGCTACAACGGTGATAAAGTTTTTTGGGGAACAGTCACGACATGGTAGATTAAAGTTCCTGACATCATTGACATTTCTGGAGTCAGCAGGATAATGTTGGTTATATTTGATAAGCTCATAATAACTTGTCCTATCGTAGCTTGTCCCAGCCTTATCAGTTAATTAATTTTATTAATTCCATTTGGAACAATGTCTTCTGCGTTTTAACTCGCTTACAGTTATTTCACGGTAGTGAGCGGCCAGCAACAAATGAGCTGCCGGATTGATTGATTTTAGGAATTAGTTTCTTGGTTTGTGATGAGTAAATGGTGCAACCAGGGCTCTTTAGGACCATTTTGGTGCCTTAGGCGAGACACTCTCCTAAGACTTTGTGGGGTGTTGTAACTTATTTATTCTAGTGCCAATACATTACCTGGGATAGCTTTCTTGAGATGTTACTTGATGAATATCAACATGTTTTTCTCCAAAACATTTTATTTTTCAATTTCAATAAAACATTTGCCGTTATTACATTTCTAAGCACAGGAAGCCGTGCAAGAACTGGCTGAGTGTTTGATATTTAAAATTCTGTTCAGAAGGTTTGGGTTAATACTTTAACTGGTGGTACAGAATGGACGATGATTATTGTCATGATTAACCTTCACATTCATTTCACATTCAAAACAATGACTCTGTGAAATGGTAAATTTATTTAATGACACCAAATCGTGATTGGAATACCTTATTTATCATACTGTGTTTTAATTCTTTGATTTAATTCAACAAAGTGCTTTGCAGCTGGGGAGGATATGTCATGGCGTGTCATTGCAAGTTTGTGTTCAGATACTTTTAAAAAAACAAAAGAGGTTTATCAGTATAAATTAAAGACTACACTATCATTTACCGGCATACATGACGTCACTCAGACATAATCCATCAGTTGTCTTGTACATACAGTATATATTGTATTGGATATAGTACCTTTTAATTAAACAAATGAACCCCCAAGTTCAGAATGTTGGCCTGAGTGCAAATGCGCACTCAGTTTACTTCTGAAACTGCCAGAAACCATTTCCTTCAAAGCTTATAATAACACCCACCACTGTTCAGATGAATCATCCACTGTGAGACAGATGAATCTAACAGCAACAATCTGATCAAATTTTAAATCATAACTGTCAGCTGTATTTTTTTTTTCACAGCATGAACTTTGTAAAGATATCATTCCTAGTGATCCATACCTACCTTAAAGTCTGTCAAAATACATGTCTAAAGCAATTTAACACATCCCACACATTTTGTGTTTGAGGTCAAAGGTGCACACAAAGAGGACAGTTACTTACTACACCACGTTCCAAATCATTATGCAAATTGGATTTAAGTGTCATAAACATTTTTTTGTTTTGTTTTTCAGTTCAACTCATGGATGGTATTGTGTCTCGGGCTCTTTGGATCATTGAAATCAATCTCAGACCCCTGTGATAATTAGTTTGCCAGGTGAGCCCAATCAAAGGAAAACTACTTAAGAAGGATGTTCCACATTACTAAGCATGCCACAGGTTTCAAGCAATATGGGAAAGAAAAAGGATCTCTCTGCTGCTGAAAAGCGTGAAATTGTGCACTACCTTGGACAAGGTATGAAAACATTGGATATTTCCTGAAAACTTGTGCGTGATCATCGTACTGTGAAGAAATTTGTCGCTGATTCAGAACACAAGCGGGTTCGTGCAGACAAAGGCATAATAAGGAAGGTTTCTGCCAGACAAAGTCATAGGATTAAGATAGCAGGTGCTAAAATGCCACTGCAAAGCAGCAAACAGGTATTTGAAGCCGCTGGTGCCCTCTGGAGTCCCGTGAACCTCAAGGTGTAGGATCCTCAAGAAGTTTGCAAGTGTGCATAAACCTACTATTCGGCCACCCCTAAACAATGCTCACAAGCAGAAACGGTTGCAGTGGGCTCAGGAATACATGAAGACTAATTTTCAAACAGTTTTGTTTACGGATGAGTGCCGTGCAACCCTAGATGGTCCAGATGGATGGAGTAATGGATGGGTGGTGAATGGCCACCATGTCCCAACAAGGCTGATACGTCAGCAAGGAGGTGGCGGAGTCATGTTTTGGGCCGGAATCATGGGGAGAGAGCTGGTAGGCCCCTTTAGGGTCCCTGACGGTGTGAAAATGACCTCGGCAAAGTATGTAGATTTTCTGACTGACCACTTTCTTCCGTGGTACAAAAAGAAGAACCGTGCCTTCCGTAGCAAAATCATCTTTATGCATGACAATGCACCATCTCATGCTGCAAAGAATACCTCTGGGTCATTAGCTGCTATGGGCATAAAAGGAGAGAAACTCATGGTGTGGCCCCCATCTTCCCCTGACCTCAACCCTATTGAGAACCTTTGGAGCATCATCAAGCAAAAGATCTATGAGGGTGGGAGGCAGTTCACATCCAAGCAGCAGCTCTGGGAGGCTATTCTGACATCCTGCAAAGACATTAAAGCAGAATCTCTCCAAGAACTCACAAGTTCAATGGATGCAAGAATTGTGAAGGTGATATCAATGAAGGGGTCCTATGTTAACCTGTAACTTGGCCTGTTAAGATGTTTTTGATTGAAATAACTTTTGGTTTAATTTATGACCTCCTAATGCTGCAAATTCAACAAATGACCATTTTTAATCCTTTACAACCTATAAAATGTCTTGCATTGTCTTGCATTTTGAGTTTTTTATTTTTAAAAAACATACTGTTCTCGTTGGGAGGTTTGTTCAATAAAATTCGAATTGTACTCTAACGGTTGCTGACTTGAAAATTATACTGACTGTCATTTGCATCAACTGTTTAGGAAAATCTGAGAAAAATGTAATTTGCATAATAATTTGGAACACGGTGTGCGTCTGGTTTCAGTCAAATTCAAAAAGGGTTTTCTGTGGTCAGCATGACTGTGTGTTTTGGGACAGTTTGTTTCCTATTAAGTGAACAATGACAACAATGCCACCAATATTTTAACACATTTAGTGCTGTAGAGGGGAACAAATATTTTTTTTCTTAACAAGCAAGCAGCTGAAAGTTAATCTACGACAGTCAATTAGCAAATTTACTCAGCTGTAGCTAATTCACGGTGTTAGATAAACAGAAAACTTGGCTGCTGTCTGCACTACTTCCGTTTGGCTAAAGATGTTTTCATCTTGTTTGGGAAAAAAAAAACACAGTGGGTTGTTTTGTGGTTCAAAAAAACAAAGTACTCTGAATCAAGATCCAGGTGATCGTCCCACATCATCTTCAGCGGTGTGTTAGCTAGCAGGCAGTAGTTGTTGAATGTAATGTTGAGTTCACACATGCTGATATAAAGTAGGAGGCAGAATATGGCCTCTCACGAAGTTGTAGGCTATTTTTGTGTTTAGCTGAGCAGGTAATTTGCATACTCTGCTCTGAATGGACATTTGTTTTCTAACTACCCACAAGGAAGTTATTCATTTCCTTAGAGCAGCTCGTATCCAAGAGTGCAGGATAGCTTTGTTTTCTGTGTTATTGACATTGTTTTAATATTTCAGTGAAGCCCTTCACCATGTTACTGTCTTCTGTGTTTTACCAGTAAAACACAGCACAGAAATGCGTCGGTATCGACTTTGATTAGTCTTTAATTTATCATTGCTAATAGTTTATTGCTATACAGAAAAACTGCAAATGTCTCTTTGTAATAAGACAAAAATAATGTCTTCTGCTGCTTCCAGATTGCGACCACACACTAATTAGTCACTCAACTACAAATATAACAAGTCCATGAAAAGAAATTTGAAGCATGTAATAAGCTTCTAAAAGACTGATCACTAACAAGTACAGATTTTTTGCATTGTTCCATGATAAATTGATGGCAGTGACCTAAAATAGACCTCATTAATAAACAATTTAGCTGAACGTGATCTCAGGACTCTCAGGGTATTTTATTATTTATTCAGCTACCTGAACCTGTTCAGTGGAGAATACAGTAATATTTGGCGGTGGTATTCCAGTGTTACGTCAGTATGTGGACAGAGAACTTATTATTTAGGTTAAACATTTATTCTTGCCTCTATACATAAGCATTTCTGTTTAACTAAATTGTGAACATCATTCTTCAAATTTCAATTTTTTTGAGTTTAATCACGAGTTGTAAAAAATCATCTGAGACAGATACAGAACAAAGAATATAAAGTATTTTATCTACTATAAATGGTGCCAATTTGGCAAAAGGAGCCTGTTGGGACACAAAACCAGTAATGAATTCTAACACTGCCACATTACACAACTCCCTTGAAATAGCAGCTAACCTTTATGTATTGTGCGTGGGACCCTTGCACACTCGTGCATACGAAAATCAATGTAAACAACTGCTTATTCAAAGAAGAAACCACAAATGAATGCACATAGCTGTGTGCTCACACATCTGCTCTTTCTAAGCACCTCCTAATGAAATAATGATATTTCCCACCTGTGCTGCTGTACTTAAAGCACAGCTTATTTGCCATAACAGGTTACATTATACATATACAGTAGTTTAAGAGGAAATCTAGGCTTCCCTCCTCCGCCTTTTTAATAAAAGCATAATTATCAGCTTTCAGCCTTACGTTGCTGAGGGCCTGTGGCTACAGGCAAGACTGTGAAATACAATCCAGGAAGCTTGACAATAAATAGACAATAAAACCAGTTTGAATGCTTATCAGACACCAAAACACAGCATAGTGGTTTACAACACCAGACAGGATTTAACAACTCTGAAAAGTTATTATGGTGATCCTCACATTATCCTTCGTCTAGACGACGGACAGTTAAAGAGCCGAATTACAAAAATGTCACGAAAAAATATGAAATGTGTCATTCAATTATGTTGTTTTGACTCTGCATTTGTTTTGTATTTCTCTTTTTGGCTTGGGCTCATGTGGGAGTCTCACTGAAATGAAAGAACAGGCTGTTTTTTTCACACAAGACTAGCGTCTGTACCCGGCCTATAATCCTTACAAACATTTGTACATGTAGAGTAAAGCATTGATTGTTTTGTCAGGATTTATTGGATGGTCAGTAACTCTCTGGTCACACAAATCTAACACATGAAAGGTCCGGTTTGTAGTATTTAGTGGCATCTAGGTGCGAAGCTGCAAATTGCAACCAACTGAATACCCTGCACCTCAGACCCTCCCTTTCCAAGTATGAAGGAAAAACGGTTGCTGCGAAAACACAAAATGTTGTCCATGAGCTACTGTAGAAACATGGTGGTGCAACATGGCAGATATAAAAGGCTTATTCTAAGGTAACAAAAACATAATGATTCTTATTTTCTGGAGATTATGCACTAATAAAAACTAATGAAAATATTTATTACACACTGGACTGTTAAATATCAAAATGAAATTCAGTTCATAACCTGTTTTTCATTTCTTCTTTTGACTTTAGTATAAAAGAAAAATAAGCTATTATTACTTTTTTAGCACTTTAGTTTAATTTTTTACCTTTTGATTTTGAATTGAATATGAAAAGAAACAAATGGTACACGGCTAACCATGACTGAGATTTATTATTTAAAAATCTAATAAAAACAAAAATGTAGAGGCCAGCTCTTGGGCACAATAAGGAGGGTTGTGTGGAGGAAATATAGTTTAGGGAATACTTTACTTGCAAAGATCACAGTGTTCTTACAATTTCATAGGTTTTCTGTATTTTCCTGTACCCTGTAAGTGCTAACCTAATGGTCATTTTAAGTTTTGTAAGTTTGGTCTCTGTGGGTATCTTGCCAGGCAAAGGTTTAAGCCAAATGTGAGACCAATTATTTCAGATTGAATGCAAACTCAACAGCACCTAATGTACACAGCTGATTCCATTGCTTTCAGCTAATTAAAGAAATTAGTCATAACTGATGGAAACCTTGAACCAACAATTCTTTAATATAAGTGCAGCCTTGATGACGATGTTAAATCTGCATAGTAATTATGTTCTAATTATATTTTGTTTAATGAGAAAGTTGTTTTCATGTGGCTGACAATTTTAATCAAATAATAAAAACAAAAAAGCTCAGATTGTAACATGAGTGTGAGAAAAGAGAGCACGGTGGAGGATGAATGCAGGGCCTTTTCTGGCCTGTGGCACCCCTGAGGGGAATGATCTTTTCATTGGCAAATCATTTGACATTTTAGTTTAACTTGAATTATGTCAGCCTCCGGTTTTGTCATATTTTCAATGAGAAATCAGTAAGTTGGTGCTTTTCCATGAACACCAGTGACACTGACATATCCTGGATTTCACAGTCGGTAACCTCTGTAGCTGTGAAGTGAAGCCAATGCAGACGTGCCTAAAATGGCCACTTGGGTCTGGCTACAGAACGAGTCAATCTCCATAAGACCCCATATTAAAATGACCAACTTCACAGCAGAAATAAACATGTTTACAGCCTGGTCTCTATAGCTAATTTCCCCGTTCATGAAAACTGTACCAGGGTGATTTTTTTTTTTTTTAAATGACTTACCTGTTTAAATTATATGACTGCTTAAAGTTATGTATAATTAACTACAGGCGCTTTGATTGACAGGTGGGTGCCGTTACAGCTGGCTTGTTTGAGCACCCAGGTGTCATTCAGCCCGCCTCAGCTCCACTGACAATCAATGTCTTTGCCCATTTTTAGATTAGCTGGGAGGCGGCAGAGGCAGGACTGCCAAGATGGCGGTGGTCATGCTTTATCAATGTCATACCACAACTTATTGATGTCCTGATCACATTTTATGATTTAACATTTTTACAAACTAACATTGCACCTTAGTTAAGCAATTTAGATTTTTGAATTACAGCTTAATTATAGCTCTGCATTTAAAAAAGAAACCTGCCTCACAGCTATTCTCTTTGTCCAATAATATGTTATATAACTATATCTGGATGTTGGTGTGAATCTGTTGTTGCGGAAAGTATTGGATTTAGACTCTTTTCAACCTCAGCATAAACAAAATACTTCAAGGGGTACTTTTACACATCAAAGTCTGTCTACAGGTCTCAGGGAGTACTACAGCATACTGTATGTGAACAAAGTTTTATAAAGCCTGTTGTTGCTCCAGAGGGAGCTGTACAAAATCAGCCCCAACAATCATCACTTTCATCGTCGGTTGGGCCTGAAACGACAAGTTTGAACATGAAAAGGAGTGTGAAGAGTGTGAAGTTAGAAAGACGATCACTTACAAGACCTCTGTAGCGTGCTCTGCTTGAGGCTCGAGCAGTTTTAGGACACATTTGCCATAACGTAACACACCCGAGTTTCTGATACTGAAACTGTCAGCAATCAAGTTGCATTGTAGGTTATGTAGGTACCAGGTTTTCCCAAGGAATACAAATAAAAAAGGAATAATACAATACTCCAGTTCAATTTTGATCGTGAGTCTGACAGTGTCACAGGTATACAATATCAAATCGGTGGAGTCGTCTACAAAAGTTATTGAAATAGATGCAGAACAACAAGTACTTTTGCTAACGGTTTCACACACATTTCTTCTCTCCAGCTGATGGTGCCTAGCTCGCTTATGCTCAAAAACAGCCCTGGATGAATGTACACAATAACATAATCGCCTTGGGTGTTTATTGTTGCAGATTGATACGGAGAAAAAGCTACCACAGATCCACGTCTTGGTCACAGATGAGAACTGTTTTTTTCTGAGACATTCTTCGACAAGCTGAGACAAGTTAGGGTCTCCTGGGAGACTGGTTAAAGGAAAGGACGATAGGAGCTGCCACTGCTTCATTGATGGGGAGAAGGAATCGATGTTGAGCTTTGATTGGACACTGAAGATAAACATCTCACATGGATCAGAGTTACTTAGGAATCAACAAGGAGGGAATGTTGGTTTTCTTTGCTTACAAAGCCACCAGCATTAAAGAATAGGAACTGGACTCTATGTTTCACAAATACTCTGGGTTACAAAGTAAAAAGGAAAAGAAAATTTGAGGGTTACAGGCGTACACAAAAAGGACGTTCATACAGAGATCAAAACTTTTATTCAAGCATGAATGACCCTCATATGCCTCAGTAGCAGCCTTACACCCTGACGTAACCATCGCTTATGCTGATTTCTCCCATTTTCATTTGGTCGGGAGCGAGACATTCAGTAGTTGTTGGTGGCTTGACTGTCACACTGCAAAGTGACGTGTTGAGAGCAGTTTCTATGGGAACAACTTCATGGCTCTGGGCCATGTCTCTCCCGTTGTCGATTCATGAGTACAAAGATGATCTGTGGGAACTGGATCAAAAATAGAAATGTGAGAAAGTTAATCAAATTTAAATCAGATTGTGTGTACCGGCAATGTGTGCATATCAAATAGGTGACCTGATAAACTGCGGACCAAGGGGTTTTGATTTGAATCCTTGATGAATAGTTTGCATGCCAGTAAATCACAGACAGAGAATTACTTGCTGCAAAGATTTAAATGGCTCATGACATGTACATATAGAGCAGCATGAATTACCTTGTAAATTGGCTGACGGTTTACACGTAAATATGCAAATGTATGTATGTAAGAGTGCATCTTATCATGTGAACTTTCTTATAAATGCATATGAGCAAAAACATCAGTACAAGGCCTATTTATATTTGGTATTTTGAAGCTTTTTTTTGTGTGTGTTTTGACACTGGGTTTATTTGTACTGAGCTTATGGGCTTTATTAAAAAATATTTTTTTTGTCTGTTATTTCAGATTAAGAAACTGCATGAGATAATGTGGTTTAAAAAAAAAAAAGACAATAAGGATTTTGGTCTGTTCTAGAGAATGTGACATTTGGATGCAGAACAGGGCTCACTGACTGTATGTATGTTTTCTTTTTATTTATTTTTTTTACCCGAACTCCAGCAAACTATTATGTTGCATACAGAGGCAGGCGAGCAGATGCTGAGCAATGCATAAAGCCAACTTTTACAGTCGACATGCGCATTGGAATGCACGGTGAAGGCATTGTAACATAAATTATTCTGTGCACATGTGTACAGGTTGTGGCATTTAGCGATGGGAAGTGCTGTATGGAGTCAGTTTTATAAAAATACAAAGAGAAGGAGCAATGTGAGTGCAGGAAAAAAATTAAGACACCTGTCATAATAAGAGGGAAACTTTCTTTTTAGTATGCAAGCAGGAAGGTCCTGTCACTTATATTCAGTTTTATGGTCTCAGTTTTTATTTTTATTTTTTTTATTTTCTAAGAAGCATTAGGACAAAGGTTTTTGAATGAGCATGAAAGCCGTTTATGGGCAGCGAGGGGAAGTGCCCGAGGGTGCTCCGTGGTGCGGATGCTGATGAACCGATGTAGTAATTTACTAATGAGATCTAAGCTGTCTCCTCTCTTTGGCTTTGTCCATATGAGGGGACATCTGCCCCGCCGTGGGCACTTTGACAGCAGTCTCGCAGTGAACAAACAGGTCAGTAGGTGTGTGGCAGTGTATGTGAGTGAGAATATGAGGGGGATGACACAGACGTACACTGTTCTCACCTGACATCTTGCGCTTCTCTGCTTGAGCTGGAGGAAACAGAACTTGAGAAGGAGGTCCAAAGATGCTGAGGCGTCCAAAACCGTTCCAACACATTTATAAATAGCACAAGGGGGCGAAGCGCAGACATTTGGCAGGTCACCCTCTTCAGTGTGCTGTGACAGAACTCTGCAGGCTTTTTATGAACTCTTTGCAATTAGTTAATTAATGAATTCAATGAGTGTAGCATAATGCCAATGCCAAATCCCATGTTTTGGGCCAAGCAGCAGATGATTTAAAATGGCTGGTTGTCAGGCGTCAACAACCATATTTACATACCTTGAAGTGTGACTTAAAATAGTTGTAACTGTGAATATTTAAAGAGTATAAACTATTTAACATCTTGTCAATACAATTAGTGAAATAGTTCAGCCAACATCTGCTCTAAAATCTGATATTCATTAAGGCATTAAGTTGTTGTTGTTTTTTTTTTTTTTTACAAAAGGAAATGATAGTGACAGTTTAAGGATTTGTGGTCAAGCAACAGAAACACAGACAAATCACAGTACTCAGTGAAGTTAATGGGAGCCGTATTCTTAGGTACTTAATTAACTCCTGCCTGTACAGTAAGTCATAAATATTTTATTAACGTTTCCCTGCAGGGTTTTTGACCACCAGTGTTAGTACAGAGCTTTGTTTTTGCAGTGCTCTACTTGCAGGTGCACACGGTTGATAAGTGATAAAACAGCAACCCAAATGTCACAATGAATTAATGTGCCATTTTTTACTTGATTAATAAGTTAATTGTTACTATGATCCCAATTTTCTTTCTTCACGTTGCTTTTTGTCCAACCAGCAACCCAAAGCCCAAAGAAAGTAAATTTATTATTTATTTTAAAGTTATTCGCATCAGTCTAACCAAGTTATCACTATGTGTGCAGATTTATTGATTTAGCTCTAAGTGGCGCACACAATACACATTCCTGCTGATTGACATCTGGTGGCAGCAATTTGCCAAAAAAAAACCCTGGTTTCCATCCATTCTCAATCCTAGCTGACATGGGGGAAGGTTTTTTTTTTTACCAGTGATGAACTGGTTAAACTGGACACAAATAGTTTTTTATGTTGATTTACTCACTCTTTGTGAAGAAGTCAACTTTCTGAAGAAGGCTGAATGCCAAAATGTGTCAAAGATGTTTTTTTTTAACCACCTTTTAAAACTTGTCAGTTTAAAAAAGGCACCATATTTTTCTAACTGCGACTGCCTTGGTTTCTTGGCTATTTGTGCCCATAGCGATAAACAACCGTTCAGCGTAACATTCACACCTATGAGCAATTTATAGATATCAATTAATCTATTAACCTGCATGTTTTTAGATTTTGGGAGGAAGCTGGAGAACATGGGTAAGTGAATATTCACCATCACTGTCTGAATTTTTTTTTAACGATGACAAAAATATCTGTAAGCCGCCCGTTTGACAGATTACCACTTAGGGCGATCTACTGTAACGTTATGTAATTCACCTGCAACACTGTCAATAACCACATGTAAACCATCTGTAGTAGACCCTCAAGTCCAATTGGTGATGGGTGTGCATATTAATTAGCTATTGTCTAGCTGCATGATCATCATCACATTTGGGTATTTTGCTACAAAGCCTCACTAATGCAAAATGTCAAGGCAGCTGAGTGTCCAAAGCCCAATAATTGTGATGTGGTGATAAACGATGTGAAATAAAGAGGGATTGATGGTGGAGGTGTTCATGTTTTCTCTCCATGCTATTCTTTATATTAAATGTTGTGTTTGAGTTGTTTTTGAAATTAAATGGTATCAAATAGGCTATATTCCTTATTATTATTTCAAATGAATGTTAATAATAGATCATGACTGAATTTTAACAAACCTGTCTGTCAAAATGACCTCTGCCAAAACATCTGGAGAAAATCCGTGTCCACACGGAGAGAACATAGGAAAAAAACCTAACTGGCCAGCTGGTTTTAAACCCTAAATCTTCTTGCTGTGAGGCGACAGTGCTTACCACTGCACCTCTGTGCTTCCCATCCCTGCTTTCAAATATCATAAAAATGTTTGATAATGGAAAATCACATTCAGCACCTCTGGTTTAGATTCACAGTGTGTACTTCTGAGTATCACTGAATGTTAGCATACTGTAACAGTGTTTTGTATACATGAAAAGGCCACAGGGTAGAATCAAATCGTTTTATAAAAATATGTCTTTTGGACAAGGACACCTGAAACGTGGTTCATAATACAGATGTGTTCTTGCCTTAGGGGGTTTTACTCCCAAGGCAGTTTTTTCACCAGAAATCTTCTACACATCTTGTGCTTAGTGCAAATAAGGGATGATTTTCTAAAACAGATTTCTAAATGTCATTAGATAATAAAATGTATCAAACAATTAACTGTTTACAGTTTTTAATTGACACTGACATTTTAGTGTGTCTCTCTCGCATTAGTAGAAAAGGGCAAACCGTATTTCCTACATTGTCCTGTGTCTGACTTATGCTTAATGCAGACCTGAGTTAAATTACTGAGCAGGAATTTAAATAAACAAACTGACTTTGTGATGATAATCTCAGTTTGACACTCATAATTCACCTTAAATCCACTTGAACCAATTTGGCAGAGTGGGTACTGAAGCTTGCAGCAGTTTAGTTTTGCATTGCTGACACAATTTGCATGCTCCTATGAAACTGAAAGCACTTGGAATTGAGGCATGACCCCCCCCCAGCTACAACACACACACACACACACACACACACACACACACACACACACACACACACACACACACAACTCTTGACTGCTTTGTAGAGGACAGGCTGACTCACCTAAACTGTCAGCATGAATTTCAAATGCAGAAAACCTGAACTTGGGACAGTAACAATGAAGGACTTTGTGGGAAAGTTGTGGCATGTATTTTATGTGTGTGTGTGTGTGTGTGTATAATTACATGTCTTTGGCTGTTTCTACAGGGAGGGGTGTGTGTCTATATCTTTATGAGAGGGACGGAACAGGAATTTATTTCTGGAGTAATATGACAAAACACAGAAGGACCACATCTGCCACACTTTTGAGATTAATATTCAAGCTACACGGCCGTCTGCCTGACACCATTATTCATGTGGCGTCTACGTACTGGAGTTGTCAACATGAGGCCTAACAGCGCTACCCAGAGTGTGCCAATTATTTCGAGAACTTCTATCTCCAAATTCATCAGATGGTGTGCAGTCTCTAATGGACAAATATTGCATCTGACTTTGTGTAATAAATATTTTGAATTGTCCCACTTGGCCTTACACTGCGAGAAACTAGCACATTATGTTTTCTTTAAGAGGACTTCAAGAAAACATGAGCGCTAAATGGGAGATGAGCTTGTTTGATACAGATTCTCAAGTCGTCTGCAGATGAAGTTGAGTTGACATTTAGAAAGATTGGTACTCCAGAACAGAGGGAGCAGCTGGATTTCTACTGATGCAGTCTGTCTGATGGGCTCTTGATGGTTTACACTGCAATAAGAGAGTACATGCGTGCATGACTACTGTATTAGGTACATCTATAGGCATACATTCCCCCCCTACAAAGCTTAGAATCTTCAGTTTTTATTGACACTGCAGAGAAATACAAACACATACTCTGCCTCTGACTGGCTAGTATTCGTTCGTTGTCTCCTTTGGATTATCAGGGTGAGCCTATAAGATGCAGAGTAGCACGGATCATAACTTTGACACCATTTTAAAGTGCCCTTTTATTGTGACCAGTCTTAGGCACATTTGTGTCACAGTCATGCTGTTTAATCACTATCTTGATACTTATTCCACACCTGTCAGGCGAACGATTATATTGACAAAGAAGAAGTGCTCGCTGCCGATTTTAACACATTTGTGACCAAAAATTGAGAGAAATAAACCTTTTGTGTCCAAAGAAGAAGTCAATTACTTCACCAGAAGTGTTGCATTTTATTGAGTGTTCATGATCGTAGTTATAGACGATGTTGTACTGAGTTGTAGTTGTACTTGTACTGTTAGTGGGTGTTCAGAACAAACTAGCCATGTGATTTAAAAGTAGTTTCATGTACAAGTGTGACAGTAGAATGTGATCCAGGCCAGTTTGAGTTATAGATCTGTTAGCTTGATGGCTCAATAGATGCCAAACCTCTGGGCTGCTGTTTGTAATACTATAAGAGAGGATTTTACAACACTGGAAACTTACCATGACAGTGATTATTTTAGTTTTCAGATTGAGGTGAGCATAAAAATACATGAGCATCCTGACCTCATGTTACCTGTCTGTCTCTAAAGTTGATTTATTTTTTTAAATAACTGAAGGAAAACATGGAGCTCATTTTCAAAGTACTATCAGGAATATGCCCTTATTTGACTGACTCACACACTTACTCAAAGAGTGACATTTTATTGCATTGTGAAGTTGAATCAGATTTATTTCTTTTGCTGGATGACCCTTTGTTGTTTTCCAAGCACTCTGTCTCGAAATCCCTGTTCTGTCAATGAAGTGGCCTCATTGAAATGAATGACGTGGGCTTCTTTTTCTTATGCAGGGCTGTTGTCTGTCTGAACAAGCCTGAACTTTGGTTTTAGTTACTTTGGATGCAAGGACATATCATAACTGCAACCACAGAAATACTTTTTGTGCATCTGCCATCCGCATGTAGTCTTGAACTAAAACATCAAATCCGGTGTCTCAAGGTGAAAACTAACCGTGTTTACGAGGTTTTCTTTAAATCCTCACCCTGTTTACATGACATTTAAGAAATCATTTTGTTGCTGACAGTCGACAATAACCTCATTACTGACATGTAAATTCATGTAAATGTGTTAATTGTGATGAATATTCATAAAAAGTAAACAGTGTCTGTTATGTAAAAGCAGGAGGGCAAAGTCACTGGATTCATTCATTTTGAACATCAGCTATATTCAGCAAAAACATAATAATTTAATATCAGATGACTCATAGTTTGACAAATGTCTCCTCATACATTCAGTTTCACTTCTGGACAGACAGGGACACCATCAATCACTTCACTTACTTGTGAATTACTCAGCAAAAATATGTTGAAAATCTAACTGTATGGAAAAGTTCAAGATCCAGGGCCATTATTTTGATACAAGTGCGGTCATTTTTATTTATTTCTTAGTTAATAGTCAGACAATATTATGTTTTACCATTATAGAAACACACGTGAAAAGAAGCCAGACTGAGAATGACTTTGATGAGTGCAGCATGCTCACTGGCGCGCTGAAGTCTAGTCGGTGGTTACATCTCTTTCTCCTCTGAGCTCGGGATGTCTGAGGCTGTTTACTCTGTGCCCAGTGTTTTGGCTGCCTCTCAGTGCACAGCAGCTGGTTCATAAACCTACAAGCGGCTGTGAGATTGCCGTCCAGACTCTGAGGTTCTGTCAGAGATGGCGAGCTGATGCGAAACAGAAACAAATATTTACAAAACTTTGACAGCCAAGTGAAAAAAGCTGCAGTTGTTAAGTTTGACACTAAAATAAACCAACATTTCTATTCTGAGGGTTACCTGAGGTTGAGGGAAAATTATAATCTTATATAATATCCTTGAAAGTCCTCCAAGATATATATGTAACCTTTCACCATTCAGTGGTGTGTATATGGAATATGACAGTCTGTGTGCTTTCACTGTTTTTCAAGAGAGACATGAAACAAGTTTGATAATAAGCAGCCTCAGTTTCAGTTTGTTTCAACAGGTTTATAAGTGGAAACGCCAACTCTGTTCTGTGGGAAAATAATTGCTGCTCAAAAAGTCACCAGAAGTTGCCAGATGATATCTCAGTAATTTGCATAGGAATGTATTTTCTGCAGTGGAGCAAGAGTCTAAACTTTGCATAGGAAGCACTGTGATCATCTGATCTCCTTGGATTAAACAAGCAAGTGGAACAAATTAGTATCAGCAGTACCAGCTGCTCCCCAAACACTTTGGTCAGAACAAGCCACTAGATCTCAATCTAGTAAATAAAATAGTTGTTTTTTTATTTATTTGACAAGTTTCTATGTGTGGCTTGATTTTCAGAGGAGCAGAATGTTTGCAGATTAGTCGGTGTAGCAAATTACAGACAACATTTGACCGTAATTCCAAAATTAGGATTCACTGGGAATAATTTATTCTGAACAACTTCCCATTAGGATTTAAGGGATTTAATGGTGTGTGGATTTGAGCAATTGACTCTGATTCTCCACGCCTGGCAAAGAATGACGGCCAATATGGGATTTTTGTGGCAAATGTGTTACCAATTTTAGAATGCAGATATTCACCATTGTGGCATCCCATAAACTAAATTTTTGAACTGAAATGAAGTGATCATTGTCATGATCAGAATTTAGTTACCGTGAATGTCTGTACAGTCCAGTCCAGTTTCTGGAATATTTCAGTTTGGATCAAAGAGGTGGACTAATGGACAAAGAGTCAGACGTTGGCATCCACAGAATTACACTGCTAGTGCGGCTAATCGGTCTAAACTAGTATGAATGCCTTTGTTTTCACAGTTCCTGCTGCTGGAGCAAAGGGTACATCCATTTTGTTCTGTGGCTCATTCAGTCTGTGGATTACATTTCATGTTCTCTTAGAGTTATTGGCAGCTATCCACAGAATATCTCTACTCATCTCACAACAAAATACAAACCTTTGATCGTGTTACCAGTGTGTTAAACAGTCAGTCCAACCAAAAAACTGTTTCTATTGGTGTATGTTTTGTCTTTGCGGCCAGATATGCCTTTGAAATGTAAGAATATGTGTATTTATATAACCAAATAATGTGTGGCAAGATTTTTGACACTAAATTCCTGCAGTTATTGTAGAAACATTCCAACTAGCCAGATATCAGCATTTTAAAACTGCTTTAATGTTTATTTATTTATTTATTTATTTTTGTAACTGCCACATTATGTTTTGAAACAATTAAGTCAATAAATTCATGTGCATTAATTTAATTTGTGGATTCAGAAAAGATAGTCATTATAGAAAGGACAGAGAAACAGACATAATGGAGTGTAGAGAGACAGTGAGGTAATGAGAGAAAGAAAGAGGACAGAAAGTAAGAACTGATTTGTTGGTCTCCCACAATCCCATTCTGTCTGAGTCTGTCTGAGATGTATAAAAATAGACCTGAGGAGTAAATACAGACAGTATTTACCATTTTCTGTGCTCACAAAAGGTTTATTTCTCTATAATTTTGATCACATATGTGTTGCACTTCTAAATTCATATATAAGATGCAATACTGGCCCTGTATTTACTTGGTATCAGATCGATACCAAATTCTGTAGTATCGCACACCTCTAATTGCTAGTGCCATGTCATTGTTGTAACTAAAAATAATCCCCCAACAGGGAGTTAGTTAACTACAAATGTACAAATCTTACTCACAAGCAAGACTGTACGTTCATGACATGTTAATGATAAATGAACTGTACATATAATGCCTTTCCAGTCTTTTGAGAACTCAGGACGCTTTTATACTTCATATCTCATTCACCCAGTCAAACACACATTCATACACTGATGGCATTGGCTGCCATCATGCAAGGTGCCAACTGGTCATCAGGTTTGGGGAGCTAACCATTCATACACACTCACACACCACAGATTATCTGATTAGTGGACGACCCGCTCTCCCTCCCTGAGCCACAGCCGCCCACAGATGTTATCAACACACAGTAAAATGTGCCAAACTGTATTAGTTTCTCTCCATCCTGATAGGTCTCACTTTCAGTACTGATAATCTGAAGTATAAGAACCAGAACAATGATTTAGTCAAAGAGACAAAAAAAACATGATATCACTGCTAAAATCAACCCAATCATGTACCCATCATGCATAAATGCAAACACGCGATGGACTTGTATTTATATAACTTTTTCTGGTCTACTGACCGTTCAAGGTGCTTTAACAACACTTGTCACATTCACACACTGATAGTAGAGTTGGCCATGCATGCTGTCATGTCCAAAGCACTTATATTTAGCTCACCCATATCCACCAACAGCACAGCCATTGGGAGCAATTGTCTGTGGGAGCCAGAAATCCAACCAGTGACTCTCTACCAGCTGAACGACAGCCACTTTGTGTCTTAATGTGCAATCTCGTCTTTGTTGTTGCTGCTTTCTCTTGTATAGTGAATATGTACTGTTTTGTAATTGTGTTTGTGTACTACAATGATAATTTTCTTTGTGTTCATTTGTTCTTCTGTTTCCTGCCCACGGACTACAGATGTAAACTATTTCCTCTCCTCATCTCTCTGGTGCAGCTACGTAGCTGTGATGTCAAATCAACATGTAAACAAATAAATAAAATAAAATGTTCAAAATGACAGCTGCAGCAGAAAAAAAGATTTATAGATTGTTACAGTGCAGTAAGTTTACAAGGAAGAATATGTATGGTAAATATTAAGACAACAAAATGATGAATCTCTGAAGTCTGTTTCTTTTATTTTAACCAGATGGTCACACAAGCTGCCACAAATGTATCACATGCCTATTAGATATCCTCCAAAAAGTTTGGACAATTAACTCTGCTGTTTCCTCTGCACTTGGAACACACGCTTTTAGAAGTAGTGTCTTCATTAACTGGTTGGCTGCAGGGGAAGAAGCATGTCAACACATACACAGTGAGAGAACATTTTTTCTCAAGTATACAAGAAGAAAAATATATCTCTGAATACAAACATTCCACACTGAACGAGCTAGAGAGAAAGAGGCATTTTAGGCATATTTGAAGAGACAGAAATAGCAAGGGAGAAAATAGATGGAAAGAAATAGAGAAATATTGGGATTCTGCTGGCTCCCCGAGTAATGTCTGGTATTCGGCGAGAGAAAGAGCCTCTGCGGCACAAAGCATAAAACTTTCATAGCTCTGTCGGGATGCTGTGTTTCTCTTGGATTATTTATCAAATAGTGAGAAGTTGTTTATCACACAGTTAATACTGGTCTGCTCAGGTAGAAGCTTCACATATATTGGGCCTCATAATAAATATTAATCTGTTTTCCAGCACCATGAAGGAAGAAAAATGAAGGTGCCACATTTATTTGACCTAAGTGTGGAATAAGGTGGATGCTTCACAGCTCAACTCACTGATGTTGTGTGGAAAAACATGTGGTATAAATTATTTAACAAGGAGATTATCAGGGATGGATATAGTCCAGTATTATGTATTACTTGAGCATCACTACAAAAAAAACCCCAAATAAAAAAAAAAAAAATGTAATCAGTGCGCAAAACAACAGACAGTCCCACAGAAACAAAAACACCTCCTGTTATCAAAAGCTTTATTTATTGAGGTGATCATAGGTCGTTGCTAATTGACCCTCTTGAGCTCTGAGGGCATTGTTTTGGCTTCGCAACAAAGTCATTATCTCATCTTAATTAATCCCATTATACACCATGCACAGGTCACCGATAGCTGTGTGATGCAGACAGGGTGAGGTATCACAGGCCCCGACAGTACTGACCTGCCAGGGCTGCCTTGTTGTTTTGATGGCACGCCATACGCCATTAGAATACCAATAGGATATCAACAGTAATGTTGGTGCTAAAGTTAACTAAAAATATAAGCTACCATATTTTTTTATTTTTCCTGTAGGTCACAGTTCCAAGTGAAGGTAATTATATCACATATTGAGGTCCTGTAGTTCAAATCATAACCGTTTCCAGGCACCATACTGACATCCTAGTCTTACGCCAAACGCTCACCGGGCACGTCTCTTGAAACATTGACTAGAACAGCTGCGTCGCATCCGTATCCGGTGGCTAGTCCTGCCGGCATGCAAATGCAGGTTTCACTTAAAAGTGCCCTGTGGTGTTTTTTCATACAATGTTTCTGTTTACATTCAGTTGAGGTCTAACAAATGTACTGAATAAATCACTTGTATACCCTATTTTTTTTTAAACCTGCATTGTGTACGACACCAACTCGTCTCCTCGTCAGCATTCACGCTTGAGAACCTGCTAATATACTGAGTTAACATTGCTGCTAACAGCAGCTATAGTTTGCAGCAGTTTACTTTACTGTCCTTCAGGAAACTGTAATCATAGAGAGTTGATGCGGAACAGACATAAAATGTATAATGATATAAAATATGATCCAGTTTCACCCAGAACAGTGAAATAGTTGGTGGTGTGTAAGTTTGTGCCGTAAAGCGTTGTGTACTGCTCATACCTGGAGTACAAAGTTACATAGAGTACAAACCTGGAGTATACAGTTACATGACAGAGACAATATTCACTTCAGGTCACATTGCTGTTTATCGCTATAAGAAAATGGTTACTGTTGTAACAGTTCGGATGTGACCTGAATATAATTGTTTCATGTTTATTTCACACTGGGATACTTATGTCAGTATAATTATACAACAGTTTGTACTTTTATGCTTGTGTCTTGGTAGTAATGGTTGAGGAAAAGATGAAGCTTGTGTGAGATGAACCAGAACTCATTGTGGTTGAGAGGTGGACATAGTAGTTGATAAAATAATGATTTTGTTTTCAGTTGACCTGCATGAGGACACACGCTACTAATTTTAAACACTTGACCATGGACAGTTTAAGCATCACATACATTTTTTTTTTGTTTGTTTTCCTTGCTTTAACCACTGCATATCTCTCTGAAGAGCCAAAACAAGACAAGTGGTCACAGTGGAAATGTGCCCCATGTAACTGAATTCATGAAAACATAATTATTACCTTACAGTTATAGAGCTTCTTGGCTGTTCTGCCTCCACCACCTCCCAACTAATCTAAAAATGAGCAAAGACCTAGATTGTCGGTGGACCTGGGGCGGGCTGAAAGAAGTCTGGTTGCTCAAACAAGCCATGTGTGATACGGTACCCAACTATTAATCCAAGCATCCACGCTCTTAAGTATGCATGAACTAGCTTATATGAAAAATCATTCCTTGTACATTTGTCATGATAGGAGAAATTAGCTAGAGAAACCAAATCCATTGGTTTTTAATATGGGGGCTTATGGAGATGATGACCTACGACTTGTTCTGTAGCCAGCCTCAAGTGGCCATTTGAGCAACTGCAGTTTTTGGCACTTCAGCATTGGCTTCACTTCACATCAATGGAGGTTGCTGCTTGGTGTCTATGTGTCAGTCCTGTGATGAACTGGCAACCTGTTCAGGGTGTACTTGACTCATGCCCAGTGTTTTCAGGATCGGCTCCAGCCCCCCTTGACCCTGCCAAGCATAAACAGTTATAGATAATGGATGGATTTTTTGTTTTCAATGCCAAATTTTATTTTATCTTGGCTGCATTAACTGGATCCTGATATACCCAAATTCCCCTAGATCACAGATCTCTATTATTGTTTAAAAAAACTAACAACACATACGAATGCCATAGTGTTGCAATTATTCTTCTGTTAATCACTTAATGGTTTGGTCTCACATCAAAAACACTTGTCACAATTTCCTTCAAAGATAAGCAGATCCTCACGTTAGAGAAGCTGGAATCATCTTTGGCATTTTTTGCTGCTGATTAGGTTTCTGTCAATTATCAATATGTTACACAATGCAGAGTGTAATACACAGTAGATACTGAACGGGGTTGCTTTAATTTTAACCCTGAACTGGTCACTGCTGGCTAATTTTAGAATCTGGTGGGATTGAAGTTGGGGCTTGACACCTGATTAATTGCCCGATTGATCAACAGTCTGGCTTGTGGCCGATTGGTTTGATTTCTGGCAAGTAAGAAAACCTTGGTCTTGCAGTTTGAACAGTTCCATGGTCTGATTTCCCTCATAGCTGCAGTCCAAAGAACTGTAGTGAACCTTTTTAAATACTATTGGAGTAGCATTTCGCATATTGTGTATTTTAAATGCTGAGAAATAAAACTGAAGCCAACACCATATGGTCTGCATCTTCCAGCCATCTGTAGTTCCATGTTATTCTTTTTATTTTTCATTATAGAAATACACAAAGTAACACTGCCTTTCTCTCTTTCTGTCAGCAATAAAATACTCAATGGCCTTAACTTACCTGGGTTTCATGCTTATATTTATTCTAAGCACCCACATCCTTGCTGAGCAATTGATCTGGACACAGTGAGCATAAAGTTGCAGGTTTCGGCCGTGCAGAGAGTAAGATTAAAACATGTAGTGAGTTAACACAACGTACACGATCAATAAAGAGGCACGGTAAGCCCAGCTATAATTGACCTGAAAACTGAAAACTTTTTCCCAAGCTCTTACTATGAACAATCAGATCTTACAAGAACACCTTTGTTTTCGACCAAGGTTTTGTTTGGGTATTTTGGTTTCTGTGTTTGGGTTTTTGTCTTCACTTTCTTCACTGGTTTGAAATGACCAGGTCTTAGTTGGGGTAAAGGTGGCATCATATACATTATTTCCATGCACCAGAATTTAGCAGTATTTGAATCTAATGTTACAATAGTATGGATGGGAATTAATAAGATTTTATTAATACCAACATTTGATTCTGCTGTGATTCTTTACTGATTCCCTCATTGAGTCTTGTTCAAAAATCTATTTTCGGTGTGGAAAAGTAAATCTATACAGGCCACACTTTGGACCACTATGACTTATTTCCAGCAGCATGCAAGTTTGACATCATTGCTTTGCAATTGCGCAAATGTTGATAAAAGGAACTGGTATGCTTGGAGGCCTATGAGTCCAAGTGGACAACAAGGTCTGCGTTGGAGTTGTTGGACAACTGCAATCTGATCTAAACAGACATGCACAGTTCAGGGACTTTAATTGTGGAGGCCTATGTGAATAAGCCTTGGCTTTGGCTACACATGCAGTAGTTGTTGGCAGGATAAATTCCTCATTCAGTTTTGTCCCTTAAGGGGAGTTCTTCATCTTAATAATAATAATAATAATAATAATAACAATAGTAATAATAATAATGAGATAAAAAATAATGCTAATATCTTTAGACCCTTCAGCTGCTAAATGCTGATTAGTGGCTTTACCCACATTGCAATTTGAAACTATTTAATTGAGTCATGAACATTAGTTAACCTTATCAGCTTTAATTTATTGTGCACAGAGAATCTGAAACTACTATACTGTCGGCCAGTTGTACAGATAACAGCAGTTTTGTTCACTCTACTCCTACATGGGGATTTTTCTTACTATACCTGTAAGATGACTTTCTGAACGGGCCAGGAGGCTGTTTTTAAATGCAGACGCTATGCTGGAGTCAAATGCCTCAATAGAAAAAGGCAATCTCACCACATTTAAAAAACAAAATACCTTTGTCACATTCTTTCCACAACACTAAGGCAAAAAATTGTTTTTAAAGTGAAGGATATTTTTATGCAGGTAGTCTGGTTTAAGAAACATCTACTGTAGCTGGACCACCAAATAATGAGTGAAGAATACATAATTTAACAGTAAAGCACTTATGCAGCTTTACCAATATAAAAATAACATTGTGTAACACCTGTACTCTCACGGCAGAGGCCCTTTTGCTTCATGAAAAATTCAACATTTTTTAAGGCACAGTGTTTTTTTATTATAATGCCAGGAATGAAGTGCAATTTTCTTCTCACCATTTGTTGAGACACTCTTTTAGTTCCCAAAGGAGTACAGCATAAACGCTCCTTTGTTATCCTATCTTATATCCCACATTAAAGTTGTATTCTATTCTTTATATTATCACATGGTGGTTTATTTTTTGTGTAATTCAGGAAATAGTTCACTCATGTGTTCTCAAGCCCTTGTTGATCTGTTGGTCCATTATTTTGGTTCAAAGTGAAATATCTGAAAACGTTTGCATAGATTTGCCATTAAATTTTAACCAGATATTCACGGTTCCCAGAGGATGAACCCTACTTTCATAATCCTCTAACTTTTCCTGTAGGACAACCATGACATGTTCATATTTGTGGGTTTTAAGTTATGTGCGCTAAAAACTATTAGATGGATTACCATGAAATTTGTTGCCCACATTAATGATTATTATTAGGATGAATCATAATAATTGTGATTTTCTTTAGGTGTAATTTGAATTTGCTCAGTAATTTGTTTCATGACCAGACTATAGTGACATTAACAGCCACATTTGTACTGTACTTAGTTAGGCCTCAGTCTAGGAATAATAACTAGTTGATTGTTTTCTTGAAGTGATTGGTTTGGTCCTTGAAATGTCCGAAAATGGTGGAAATCAAATGTTTTTTCCACAACCCAAAGATATTCAGTTCACCATTTAAATTCAGAACACTGCCAGTGAGCTGACAGGAAATTTGTTGGTGCTGTAGGGTATAATTTAGGGACATTGCAGAATAGTGAATATATTTGTTTAATTTGTTTGAGCATCACAACGCCCAAGAAATGATTTGTTTTACTATCAGAATTTGGTCCATTACATCTGGTAACTTTAGGTCAAGAGGAGCCCACAATTAGATAAGTTTATCCCCATTCAAGTTAGTGGAGGGTTAAACCAGAAGTTAGCGCCTCAGCCAGTGGAAGTCTCTAATGAGCTTGCTCTATGGGGCATACAGTGTGGAAGCACATGCAGATGATCCAGGTAATTTTATGCCTGGAAATGGACTTATTTGACTTTATGTGCTGCTGAATAGCTTCTGTAAGAATTAATGTAGCCTCATGTTCACATGTAGATATATGAACATATAAGTCACCATATCATTTCAGACTGCATCGAGAAGATGTTAAAATTTGTTGTCTTCATAACTTTCTAAATTAAACACACATTGTTTTTTTTTTTACATAACCAGTCAGGCAGGATGTACAGATCGGGCAATGGCTGTAAGCATCTCACTCCAATCACACTGTTTCTCAGTACAGCCTCACAGAGATGCTATCTTAGCTGCATAGGTCTTGTTTTACACTGCTACTTTCTTCATTACATTCACCATTTCATAAGATTTATTGGAAGTGGAACATAAACAGGTATTATAATAATTTATCAAGGCAGCATAAAAACAGTTTATGGCTCGGATAGAAAGCACCAGAGACTCATAGTCTTTGTAAATATACCCTCTCAGTGTACTTAACCAGTTTGTTTACCCTCTCAACCTTTCATATGAACAGTTAGAATCTTTATTAAAAATAATGCATGCTAAATTATTGCAGTCTGAATAGCCTGAAGTCTGAAGCTCTGACTTTTGTTTATTGTTGTTAAAGCCTTTGCACCTTGTACATCTGCTGTTATTGAATATTATCTAAATTTGTATTAAATTCTGTACCTTAAAGACAAACTACCTACATACAGTAGCATGCACAGCACTACTTAATTTGCCTGCCAACACATTGACAAAAGACAAAAGTCTCATTCATGCACAGATTTCATACTGGCTACAAATGTTAGAAGTACTTTAAGGATACAAGAGTAGTAAGTTGTATTTACTACTTTTTATCAGAAAAAACAAACAAACAACAAAAAAATAGTTCACAACCTTGGAGACTTTTCTGTTCATGTGGCAGTTTAAAGTATCATCGGAGGAGGTGTGGAATAAAAAAAGGATGCAAGATGTGCTTTGCACACATTTTGAGTGTGCAAATTTGATGATCGATAGAACATTTCTGTTGGGCTTTTTTGTACTACATATTCTTTGCTAAAAGTTGACTCTGTGATAAGTCCCTTGTTACACACCCAGCCAAGCCCGGGGCTGTATGATTAACACTGCACCTCTACTAGCCCTAGGTTCTGTTGGAACACATGACTAGTATTTACATCAATGTCACTTTATTCCTGTTTTACACTGGTACCTTTCGGGCCCATGTTTAGTCAGATTTCAGGCCATTAAACTCTAGGCTAAAATCAAGGTTAGCCCACTTTGAAATGTGCCGGAACTGTGCCAGTGTTTTTCTTTTAGCCTGAAGCTAAGAAGGCTCTAAGAATGCTTTTATCCCTGGCTTAAATGTTAAAAGCTCTTGTATGAATTGCTTCCTGACCATTCAGTGTGTTTTTAGAATTTAGTAACAAAATTTATAAATGAAAAAAGAAAAAGCCTGAAAATATGAATTGTTGTGTTTTTAACCTTCAAATGAGCCTTTGATATCTACAGAAGCTGCAGGTCCTCTTCCATAGTCTACCGTGTTGTACCCCCATGTGTAAGTTAGCCGGCTGCTGGCTGTGCTGTAGCTTCATATTTACCACCAGACATGAGTGGAATCACTCCTCTCATCCTTTTTAACGCTCAGCAAAGAAAGCAATTCAACTTATTTCCCAAAATGTCAAACTGTTCATTTGAAGATGTAGCCGAGTCAATTTGTTTCCTGATTTGAGACTCCCTATCTGCTATTCATGCACTTTAACAAGTAAGTTATCTGTAGGTAACAGAAAAAAATCTCAGTACCAAAAAAAGATGCCTTGGAGAAAGGTTGAAACATCTTAATATTTCAATAGCATAAAATCATCATGATCTGTGTACATGACATGTAATACTAACCCATGTTGTGTAGATCTTGTTTGTATTTTATGCTTTCTATAATCAAGTTAAAGCTCAGATGCAATTCTTATGTCAAGTACTTAATATATGAAAACAATTCAAGTCAATGTCATCAAAACTGAAAGTTATGGGGGCTAAAACGGCAAAGAGCTTCCCTCCAGACAAGCAAGTGAAAGCGGTGCATGCAGTTTAAGGTATGATGGCCCAATGAATGGATAATAAGGCTGCAAAGGCAGTCTGGACAGACGGTCAGCGATCTCCCCGCAGGGAAAATAGAAGTTATTTTACAGCAGATTGCCTCACACTGCCCACACGAGCTAATTATACAGACTATTCATGCGAGTATTGTATGGCAGAATTGTATAATTACAAAGACCCTGTTCCTGTGATAATGTGCTATGTGAAAAACTGATGGAAATTCTGGTTTTACAAGTGAGTCCATTAGGTGATTTTTCTGCCATGCACAGTACATTATCTATATTTTTACATTAAGATTTTTCACTTACATGTGCATTCATTTTATTCTGTTATCAAATGTTTAGAAACGGACCTGTCTTTTAGAATGATGTCTTTAGTAATCTCAATAGCTCCTTTGGGGAAATGGATTTTATTTTTTTAAGCATGCAAGCAACTGAGGCAGGGCTTCTGCAGTGCTATATCTGATGTGGAGGTGAAAAAGGCCATGTCAGAAGATGAGTCTTGACATAAAGTGGTAGCAGTGGACTGTTTGTGTTAGGCAAAAACAGGAAGTATGTCCCTGACAGGAGTGAGGTCAACTTTCAGAACAAGGTCAGTGGTTTTTTTGAGCACAGCCACGGAGACTTTTCAGCGTCGCTCAGCACTTCGTCTAAGACTGGCAGACTGCTGAACAGGAAAGGTGACGGCAAATCAACAATCTCAACACACATATGAGGACAGACATATCTCCCAGCTGGAGAACTGCATGCTCAAACTTGAAGGAAGCAATTTTCAAAGTCCTTACTTTTTGAGGTTTTCAACTTTAGGGGCACAGTGCAGTCAAGTGAAGCCACCGTAGTTATTATTTTGGACAAACAGTCTCCCCGCCATCGCATGAACCAGGCCAGGTGCCATACCAGTCAACACAGTTGGCAGCAATGAGGGATCACGTCCTTGTTGCTGCAGCAGTAACTCCTCTAGGATTTTTTGTTGTTTTCTCCCTGTGAAACTATTTGCCTTCAGGTTAAAAGAAGCAGATGGTGACTCCATGTGTGTTAGAGACGACAGATGTTACTCTACATCCTAGCCAGGCCAGCAGTGTGGGTCAGCGGCTGCAATGACCGTGGTACACAGGGGGAATAGCTGTTGGCTGTTTTTTTTTTTTCTAACACTCACAAATGCTGGTGAGGAACAACCTCCCATTGATGATAAGGGTGATGTTGGCAGCACCTGTTTTCCTTGCTTCGGTTGTCACAGTGACAAGTTGTATCTCGCACACCTGCATCATGCAACTGATGCTAGATTTAAAGTATAGTTAATAACTTAATGGCTTGTATACAGCTCTTTTTCTCGCTGTATAAGCTGTTACTAACAAAATTACTCCTGCATCCGGTTGTCTGTTTTGATGTTCTTGCAGCAAGTCAAACTAAGTGATCTCTAATGCACACCTGGCAGATAGGTGCGTAGAACAATTTCATTATATGAAACAGAAGGTTGAATTCCTTCAAATTGACCAACTCAGTGGTGACAGACTCATTTTGGTCATGGATATTCATCAGCTGTGTCTCGAATAAAATCCAATTTGAAATATTTACAAACCAGAACAATAGCCCAAAATGCAATTTTTAGTTCACCATTTTTGACATTCTTTTAACATGTTACTAAAAAATGGCTGGTTTGCTTGGTTGGGTGGAAGTCTGGGCTTGAGGTTAAAGTAATAGAGCACTTGGCAGAAGGTGGTTTCATCAGTTGTTATCTCCAGTGGCAGTCTGTAAGAGTTCAACAAAGTTTATGAACAGACATGAGCAGTAAACTCGATAAAGCACCAGGAGAGTAGAAGAATGTTTTGTTTATCAAGGGCCAGCTGGAGGAACTGCTGCACGATATGATCTAAAATTGATCTCTAATGATATATAATAATAATAATAATTCTATACAGAAGAACATGACATGTTCTCGCTTACCTGGACTAGAGTTGTACTTGAATTCTGTAAAGATAATAAACAGTTCAAATTCAAGGATCTCACTCAAATTGGACTTTCTGGTCTCACCGGCACCTCACAACATAATGCTGAGCTGTTTCCAGGCTAAATCCCCACTAACACAATATTGGCCAAGGAAACCCATTTTGTGCTTACCCTCCTAAACAAATGCCATTACACTGACCAGCCACACATCCCCAACCCAGCTGAGTCTGCTTGGCTAACGTTTGTTTTCCCATGTCTGTGTGGGCCCTCATGCTGGGGCTGGCACTGGTGTCTAGTTTGTTAATATAGGCCCCATGAGTGTCTGCTTGGACTGGTGGAGGTGAGGCCCTATGTGAGCAACCAGTGAGTGTGAGAGGCAATCCTGTGCGCATTTGCTTGAAAAATCAGTAAAATGGGGGCATTATTCTGCTTCCTATGTTTACTTGTTTCCATGACTACTCTGCCATTTACAGTAAACCGTCTTCTTTTAATGAACACAGTTCAGAAAATCTTCCTGTAATAAAAAAATGGGCAGAAAATGCAGTGAGCTGCTGTATCTTAGTAAGACTAAGATATAGCAGCTTTTTCCAAATATTTCAAATCTGAACTCATCACTTCACTTTTTTTAATGAAGCAACATAAATGAGGTTAACCTTAATTTATTGCACTAATTGCAGTGCTGGAAAATGCGTGAGAAAACATTTGAGGCTTTCATTTCCCTCCCATTGTGCTCTAAAACACCATTTTATCAGTAATACCAGAGCCTAAGATACATGCTGACTGCACGACACTGATGTTAAATATGTTGCCAAGCACACATCTCAGTGATTTTTGTATTATCATTTTATTTTATTTTTTTTTCATATGAAACAAATCAATTCTTCCAATGTCTTTGAAGTGTGAAATGTATTTTTATCATGAATTCTCACAGTACATTCAGTTAATGTTGATCTGAAAGAAAACATCTTTGAACTTGGCACTTAGAAAACAACCACAAAGAATTGTCACCTTTATTCATTTAGAACAAAATTTACAAAGCCATTCAAACAGTCATTTTTTTTTAAATACTTTTATGTTTTTTAAACTCAACTGTTGAATATTCAAAATACACTTTTTAATGTTGCTTCTCTCTCTCTCTTTGTACTTACAAATATGTACATTAAAGTCTCAGTGTCTTGTCATGTGTCGTCCCACTGACTCTTCACCACTCGTAATAAAAATCCTTTTTTAGTGTTTTATTTATAACTCTTCACACTGTTAGCACTCTGGTTAGCTCTCCACTATTCTGTTTGAGCTTGAGTGTCTGTGAATGTTCTGCGTGCTCAGATGGATGTCCCGTGGCTGGGCTCACTGGCTTCTGGGATGGGTCCTCCTGGCACTGGTTGGTAGGACATTGGCATTGGTGTCTTGACTGGACTCTGTCGGAAGAGACCCCCATTGGGTGCCCTGTGTTTGCAGCGGATAGAGGGCATGGTGGCACTGCTGAGGGGCAGGGGCAAGGTCCTGCCAGCGGCTGCGCCCAGTGTCCTTCCTGCCCCATGACCCTCCTGGAGGAAGGTGGTCACAGAGAGCCGCGGCGGCCCCCGGTGGGCTGGGTAGTCCCGAACAGACAAGGCCTCCAGGGACTGGCTGGGCTGCATGCTGCCAATGTCCAGGGCAGAGATCTCGATAGACTGGCCTGGCAGTTGCTTGTGGGCCAAGTCTTCGTCCAGGAGGCTGTTCAAACGCTGGTGGACCTGTTCCAGGTTCACCTCTTTGTCCTATAGATAGATGGAAAAAGCCAGTACAAAGGAGAGTGAATGGAGGTTTTAATGGAAGGGAGAGCATGAATGTAATTAAGGAGGGGTGTGATAAAGAATAAAAGTGAAAATGAATGTGCAGTGAAAGGGGTTATCAGGTTAAAAGAAAGAATGGGAGGGATGGATAGAGAAAGACAGGTTACAATGGTTGCTTCATCATCACCTTCATGACCAGTTTACATGCAGTGTAGTCTACTATGCATTTAATGCACATATATTAATGTTCATCTGAAGGATGCTGAAATAACACAGTGGCTTATTTCAGCTTCATTCAGGAAATACACATATATATAAATTCATAATACAGTATGCTGGATTTTCTTCCAAGCAGCCAATATCAGGAGAGACATGACCTTAAAACACTAAATCTTAAATAGTGGGTCATAAAAGGTAATGTCTCTACTGCTGAGATGAACTTAAACGAAGATGTCTCTTCATGCAGAAGTGTTTAAATTTTCTACACAATTAAGTGACCACACATCTACAGTTGGTGACTCTTGCATGAAGAGCATCAGCTGTTAACAAGACAGGCTCCAATGGAGGCATCAGTCTGATGAATCAGACATTGTGAGGCAATAAAATTTGAATGAAGACAAAGTAGATATTGTCGCTTAATTGACAAATCTTTAAATTATTCCTGTTTTTTTTTTGTTTGTTTGTTTTTCCCCCACAAACACATTAATGAGGCAACACATATGGGAGAGGACAGGGAGAAGCCAAATAAAAAGCACATGATTGTTCATCTGTTATATTTCGGCTGCACCCTGCCCTCCAAACAACAACATTTTATTCAATCATCATGCGCCATGTTAGTCGAGCCACACGGAAGACAAACAAAACAACAAAAAATATCTAGATAACACAAGAGACCATGAGGTGAAATGACAGATGAAGCAACTACAATCTACCCCTACCCGGCCCCATGCCCCGCCCCTTCGCCCTGACATAGCCAATGACCATCCAGTACAGTATGTCAGGCCTCTCCTGACCTGTGTCAAGAGCCTCGGCCTCCTCCCAGTCTCTCTCTCTGTCTGTCCATATGTCCCGCCTCCCTTCTGGTGAAGCACTTGTTATGTCATTATATGTCAATGGACCAGAAACCCTTTCCAGACCGTAATCCTTAGTCACCTGCTGAAGATCATAGACAACGATACATAACCAAAACGGCCCCCTTTGAATCCGGACATTGACATATAATTCAAATAAATAGTTAAGTAACAAAAGGAATAATTCAGCATTTTGGGAATACATTTGGTGAAGTGGATGAGAAGATCTGCACCACTCTCATGTCTGTGTATGTGCAAATATAAAGCTGTGAAGTTGAAAGCACTATTTCTGGCACCCCTGGCTCCAGTCTGATCATTTTCTTTAGAGACAATACTGGGCCACTGACAACTGGAGCACTTCCTTGGCTTGGAGGGACATGAAACCCTCCTGTTAAATTGTCAGTACAAAAAAAGAACAACTGTGTCAATTTTGTGTTCTCTATAACTTTGTGAAATGTTAACATAATTAAGTTGGAAGCTTCAAATAATCCCACTGGGTTTTGCTCTCTCTGCATTGTGTATTTCCTATCTTTGTCATTTTTGTGAATTTTAATTATTATTAAATAATATTATTAATGTAATGTACATAAAAAAATGAGGATACTGTATGATTTACTATGATGTACTATGTTTCTTAAGGTGCATTTAGGTAAACATCCAATAACAGCTTAAATTTCTGTTGCGCGTTACCTAGACAAAAAATCAGTCTCTAAATACTTTGCTGAATAGAGATGGGTACTTTTTCTAGTGTTTCTCGCTAAAACTGGGTGGAAACCATTAGAGTTAAAAAAAACCCATGGCAAAACCAAAGTATTTGGGGAGGTGACTTGTAAACAACGCTGTACAATATGACGTTCCTTGGTACAGGATAGCATTGTTTCAGTTAAGGCGTGTCCTTGAAGTAGGGGCATATGTTCATTAATGGTTATTGAACCGACTACTTCGCATTTAGAAACCCCCAGACAGTTAGCAGGTTCTTAGATCGCTAATCGTCTGGTATTGCAAGACCATGCGTTACCTGTTTATAGATTAAGATTCTGCTAAAGCTCACAAATGAACATGTTTAATCCGCACACAATCCTTGTGTGAGACAACAATCTGTGGTTTTGCAGCGAGTTACGAAAATAACTCCTACCAACAGGCTAACTGTTTCCAGTTGTTATGCTAAGCTAAGCTATTCATCTACTGGCTGTAGCTTCATATTTAAGGGTCAGATATGAGAGAGGTATCAGTCTTCTCATCAAACTCCCAGTGAGAAAGAAAACAAGAATGTTTCCCGAAAGGTTGAATTATTCCTTCAAATGGCTGATGTGTTCAGGCTTGCAGTAGGTTTTGTTTGAAGTGGCTGTCATGATGTCCACATACTGTATACTTGTGCTGTCATGGTGCCAGCAATGCTTAGAACATTTAAAGTGATACTTCGCCGTAATCTTTTGAATATTAAACACTTGCTCCCCGCAGGCTTGAAAGGCAGCTGTAAAAGCTTCAATCTATGACTGTTATGCAATGATGTCGTCAAACTGCTTGTTTTTGTCACAGAACTGTGAAAAGCAGCAAATCCTTAGATTTTAGCAGCTTGAACCAGAGTGTTATTTTTATTTTACCCACTTGATTACCCTGTTTTATTATTGTAAGCAGTACTTATTTTTTGAAAATGTCAAAAACACCTATCACAAGTTGAAGTCTAAAATCTTTTATAGTATAAAAGAGACAAATCTTCACTTTTGAGAAGCTGATATTTTTGCTTGATTAAACATCTCTAACACTTACCTAATCATCAGAATTGAACACATTGCTTATACTCTGATCCACTTTAAAGAAAAAAAAAGTTATAATTTTCCTTTCATCTACTAATAATTGTCTGATCATGTCAACATTACTGAGAATAGAAATGAACAGTAGTAACTAAGACAACTACAAACCTTTCACAGTCACATTTCAAACTTATAGAGGGGGCGTGTCTGATGCTCAAAAGAGTTTTGGTTGGAAAAATCGCTTCAAGACTACAAACACAATAATAATGGAGCACACAACCATGATTATACTCAAACACATCTAACATGTCTTATCTTCTATGAATCATAAGACAGTGATGTCGGTCTGTTGTGAATCTCGCATGACAGCAGTATGTGGTTATTATGAGAGCAGTTGCACACAAATACTGAAATAGAAATCAATCACAGTAACTCAAACTCTTCTATGTGCCCCCAAAAAAACAGTACGGGTGGAGTTTGATTTACTGTGTCTCTTTTCAGGACAGGACTGGGTCTTAAATGGGTGTCCTCAGCCAGCGTTTTTTTATTGGATTGTTAGACTGTCAAGTGAAACAGGCAGGTCAAGGCTCAGATTCTTTACTACCTGCTTTTGCTCACACTTTAGTTTAGGGATCCATGTCAAGCCTTAGTTGTCTGGACGCCTCATGCAGAGGGGCTGCCCAGCCGACAGCAGCAAGATGAAGTCAGAGCTCTAAAGCATTAAGGACTTGAATGGATTAGCTAAAGAGAGCTATTGTACAACTGAAGCACTTATCGACTCAGAAGTACAATTTCAGTGTGTGGTTTTGAATTTGCAATTAAACGTTATATTTACTTTTATTCTTCCAGCTGCGCCTCTCTCACAAGAGCACCAGTGACTGTTTGTTCAAGCCAGAATGTGGTCAATTAATGCTTGTATGTGTCGTATGAGAGAGAAGCCTCAGAAGTCCCTAACAAAGCACCCCAACGTCTCTCCCAACATGAGAAGGAATGAATAGATCGATCACATGATGTTTGGACTATCATCAGGGGCACACCTATTATAACTGGGTGTACTGCAGCTCTACTAAATCGGGGCTGGCGTCAGCGCCTGCTGGATCCATAAAGTAGAGTGTGGCAGTGGCATCTCTGGGCAGGACCGGGGGGCCCGGGGGTCTGGGTCTCGACCGTGGCCTTGGTGGTGCAGGGGGACCCGTGGTGACCACCATGGCCAGGTTCTGGGTTAGCAGGCTTGGGCCTGGGCCCTGGCCCGACGAGTTGTCGGTGGTCACCTCTTTGGGCTGCTCTCTCCGGCAGTGGTTGCTGTTCCACCAGGTCTCCAGTGCAGCCACCAGGAGGGCCAGCAGCAGCCCAGCGGCCAGGATGCAGAAGACGCCAGCGAAGCTGTGGAGACGCAGTGCCCGTCCCTCTGGCTGGGCGTCTGCGTGGCTCTGCAGATCACAGCGGCCTTTCTTCGGCCACCATTTCTGCTTCAGGATGTCCAGGTCACCTTTTTCCTGAAGCTCCAATATCCTGTGGAGAAGAAAGACTAGTTCTTTGACACAGAAGGCAGTTTCCAGTTTCATGTAATAACACCTTCAATAGCATTGATTGGACAGAGTATGTTAAATACCAGAAAACCAAATTACAAAGTAAATTGAGTAGACAATAGAAAAAACATGGTGGAAAATCTGAAAATCAATATATGAAGGGTCTAAATGACTACATTTCATGAGCTACACAGTAATACCATGTAATTACAACTAATAAAAAGAACAACAAAAAAAACAGTTAATGCACTTCATTAACATTGATTGTTAGCTCATTTAAAGGCCTATAGTGGGTAAAATGTGATTAAAACTGTAGCTTGCACAACAGCAGAGTGCAAGTTGTGATAATGATGCATTGTTAAGACTATTTCTAAACGCTAACAAGAGCTAAAAGAACATTTCTATATAAACAAGGCAAAGAAAAACAATTGCAGCTTCAAGATTAATTGGCTCCATATGAAATTGTAGCGTGGAAACAAAGACGATCAAATATAACAGTCAGCCCATTAGTTAGTGTACAGGATGGATGGATTTTGTGGAGGAGAATGATGACGGCTGAGTACAAACAGAGGCGAGACGGTGAATCTGTCCCATCGGAGAGGTTAGCTTTCTGCACACTCATTATTCAACCTCTTCAACAGTGACTGGCATATATGTGTTTGTGCCACTCAGACCATGTACCCACATCTTTTGACATTTATACAAATTCACACATGAAACATCACTAACCTCAGACGGCTTCAAATATGTACTGTTTCTTTTTCTGCAAGTCATTTATTTAAGATTGTTCACCGAGGCACTGTTTATAGTTTACAGGGTGATCAATCGTCTCATTTCAGATGCCGTTTGTCCTGAATTTAAATTTAAATTTTTCATGGAGGAAAACGTTTGCAGCTCTGATTTGAAATTCACTCCCATCAATCTTGAAAAACTGCACTGAAAATGTTTGAAGCAGCATACTTCTCTTTTGTGTCTGCAGGAAAAACTGATTAACAGGCACAACAGGCAAAGAGAAAACACTGAAAATATGAAAAATATACCTCTCAGTCTGCCTCTTCAAGAGAAATATGATGAGAAATGTTCAAGTTACAAGTGCTGGAACTCTAACTATAATTTTAATTGTATCAGTCAACAAACTAGGTTTATTACAACTTGGGTTTTATTTTCATCTGTTATTATGTCATTCTCTGGCCATCTGTTCTGTTGGTATGATGAAGTAGTACTCACTGAATACTGGCTGAGATCTGCAAAGCCGGTAACATCAGTAAAAATAGGTCCGGTAAAGGCGAAGTGTCAGCATTTGACCCAAACATTCGTCACAGTTTACAAACCCACTTTCTGGTTCAGCTCACCGTATTTGCTGCAATTGCGTGAATTGGATGATGGATGGTATCAATTGGATCAATTGGATGATGATGGCAACGTCAGGAAATATCAGCTGGTTCAATTACGCTAAGCTTACGCCAATAATAAGCTAAAATGAATGCTTCACATTAAGATATACTAATACAAAGTAAAAATATACGTACTTCTGAGAAAAGAGGTCTCTGTAAGGACTGCCGTGCTGCAGTGCGATGCCGTAGCCTCTGGTGCTCAGGCTGTTTCCTGCTACAGTCAGTGTGCAGTCATCGTCTGTGAGAGCAGCATACTCTACCACCGCCATGTCCCACAGAAAAGCATATGACTCTCGCTTTGTCTGGATAGGTCAACAAAAAACACACAAGTCAAAGACATACAAAGGATAAATACACGAATGGTGTGTTTGAAGTGTATTTGAAGTTTTTTTAGTTTTATTTCTCTTATCAGAGACAGCGATTGTAATCTTCAGTATACAACCAGATAAGGAGCACAAATACAGATAAATTATTCTTTTAAAGACACCCCATGGTCCTAAAGATGTCTACATAACTATAAAATGTTAATTCATGTTAATGATTATAACAATTTCAGTGAATCTGCTGAACATTTCTCTTGTTATTTTCCAGCATTCTGTTTTTTTCATTTGTCAAGTTGGTAACGAGAGGCTGGCTGATTTGATTGTTTGACCCCATGTGCCTGTGTTGGTGGAAGAGTAGAGCACAGGAAAAAGCAATAAGATGAACAAACAGCTAAATATTTGCACAGAAATGAGCATAAGCAAAAATAGTTGCGCTCCTATTTTTTTTTCTAGTTTTGCTTTTCCTCTGCATGTATCATATTTTCAGAGTACAAGTCAAGTACACACTGCGGATAACGTGTAGAACAACTGTAGCCGAAAATCTGTCTGAAATCCTCCTGAGTTTGCTTTTTGTTTTTATTTCTCTGGCTTTGTGGTGTCCTTACATCCTACGTCTTCCAGTGTAACACTGCGCTCTCAACAAATATAGCTGAATAGCTTTTTCACCTGACATCTCATTAGGACTACACAAGGTTCTCAAACTCATTAACTCTTAATATATAAAAATATATTGGCCATTAAAGTATTAAACTGAAATCAACAATGAGGCGTATGCCGCTGTAGCTTGAGTGTAACTGTGAATAAAATGGTGTATTCTCATCAAATAAGTTTAAAGTTGCATTTTAAACTTAGATGTATGTACAGTATCTGTGCATGGTTAACTAGATACACTGAATACAAATTATTGTTCTGTGTTGTTTTTAAGTATGTAAATTAAAGGAAGATAGAGAGAGGCACAAAGGCATAAAATATTAATTCACTATCACGCTAGCAAGTTTGGGAGAATAATTAAAATCCATCTAAACCACCAACGATTCAAAAGATTCAAATCATCTCTTTACCCACATGTCTCTGTGAATCGTTATTTAACTAACGTTCAATTGGTTTCTACCTGGCTGTGTAAAAAGATACAGATAAGTATCATTGAATGTAAGCTTATGTTTCTCAGTATTCATTGTTATCTCAGTTGAAGATATAATTATATTATAGTTAAATATAATTTACATGCGTACAGTTTGGTACAGTGGAACCCTGAGGATTAACACTTCAGAAACCACTCATCTGATTAAATCTGACTTTTTTTTTATTGCATAGTGCTAAATGTGACTCAAAAGAATAGAAAAGAACAGCGTATTGCTGACAGAAGGTAGAGTTTTGGTACTATTCTAATTTTATTTATTAATTCCAAGATATTCTCACCTTCTTGATTCCCTCTGATGGGCTGGAGACAGAGTTCTCGAAGCCGTTGTTCTTGTTGATGGTCTTCCAGAGCTCAGCGAATGTGTTGTCCTGCTCCAGAGGGTTGGTGCCTTTGGCCTGGAAATACTCGTACACCGCCGACTCCCTCACGGTCCCATAAACCAGGTCAACCTGCCTGGACAGGTCCTGGAATGACCTACAGTCAGGGTCACATCAGCAAGTTGTTTCAGTTTGTTTCATGCAAAGAATTATAATGGTATGACTGCAGCAAATGTGATTATAGCGTAAGTTAAACATAATGTTATTAATTCATCTGCAGAGAATATTGAAGCAACAATTTTGCTTTTTTCCCAGTTATACCTATACTCAGATACATAGTAGAGAAAATCAAGGTTTTGTGTTTATTAACCACTGAAATACAGGCCTAAAATACAGAACCCATTGCATATAATCTGCAGTTTTTTCTCGATCTTTGTGTTTTATTTTTTGCTACTGGGAATAGCCTTTTGTTTATATTTGGATCACAGATTGTGCCTTTTAATTTAACAATATTAATAATGATATTTTCACATGCACAGCCTGTTTGCTTCCAACAAAGCTGTTACAGCTTACACTATGTCATCTGGTCATCCGCATGTTTTATTTTCCTACACATATGATCCAAAAATAAATAAATAAATAATGCATTGCATTACAAACGTCTGCTACTATAATTTACAACAACTGTAGGCGTCTCTCTTTCCATACTTCATCACTAACAGTGGACAACACAATTAAAATCATCTTTACACATAATTTTATATCGTAAAATATACAATTCAAATTTAGTCTGAGCTTATAGGTAACATATCAAGATGAGAACATCATTTTTGTTTGTCACTAATCTGGTGAATTTTTGACACAGTATCACTGATACCAGTGTCAGTATCAGAAAAGAGAACATCTCCACCTCTTTTAACTTTCTTTTTAATTCCCTCCTGGTTCACACAGTCCAGTCTGTAAGCCTAAAACTACCACCTTCACCTCTTATGCACATTGGAGCAAATCACTAATCAGCGTGCTCTTTATCAGCCAAATTAGCTGCACCTGTAGCTTGCTGCTTCAGATGCCAACACTTTCCCCGACCACCACTTTCCCTGCACCCAGCACCATGATCCCCACCAGATTCAGAGGAATGACGACCGGGTTTGGAGATTAAGTTGCTGACTGATTACGGGGTTCATCCCCATGATTGTGTATTAGCCCCTATATAGAGTCTGCAGCAAACTCTAATCTACTTTTTCAGAACAATACTTTATATCTGAGAAGTAGTCCCTCCTGACTCAAACGCTGATTATGCAGATGCTATGTGGGCAATAAGAAATTAGGCTCCTTGCAGCAGCTGTATTTTATATGTGGAGATTATTGCCAATTTTGTACAGCATCGTATTTGCTGAATGTCAATGTCTTCGTAATTACAGTTTGCTTCCAATATAATTTGAATGGCAATCACAGAAGATTACCTACTTCCTTGACTCGTTGATATGTTCGACATGCTGCTCTGTGTATTTGCTGCATTTCTTTAGAAAATCACCATATTAGAGTAGAACCAGAATGCTTATATAACTGTGATTGTCTTCTCGCCAATTCCCTAAAAAGTGAGAGAATCGAATGGCTTATCTCAAGATGACGATGTTGGACTAATTCAGCCATTTAATTAGAAGCCTATATGGTGTAGCAGTAGTTGTTGAGGGGGAAAGCAAGCAGGAGAGACAGAAACAACTCATTAGATATTGATCTCCAACTTATTCTGTCAGATTAAACTGCACACTTTTTCCTCCAACAGCTCACTTTTATGTAGCTACACAAGCACCTACACATGTGGAACTAGTTTTAAGATAAATCTAGATTTAAGATTTGGAATCAACATAGAAATATTTAGATCCACCAGCTGGAGTAATTAGGATGAATAAAAGAGGTGAAAGTGCCTGTATTGTATGAAATACCAAAAAACAGTAGACAGATGGTGGCAAATTTAAACAAGTATACAAATAAAATAAACCACTAACAAGTTAAAATATCAGGCAACGACTATTTGAAGTAGATACTGCATATGTACCAAGGACATCTGTCACCCATTTAAGTAATTTTACTCATTTTACACCTTTTCTTTCTGAAAGACGTACAACACACTCTTTGATTCGTGATCAATACATAGAAGTCCAAGCCAGCCCTCTGTTCATTATCTATAATGGCTGAACAAAGACCACGCACACACACGCCAATTTTTTTCTTTCTCTCTGCATGTCACTAATTTCCTGTGTTTTTGTTGGAATAAAAAGCCCCAAATGACTGGCTGCAAAGGTGGTCATGGTTATATATTAGGCTTCATAAAAGTAAAAATTTACCATAGCAGCAACAATTAAAACATTAAAGAGAGTTCAGTCATAGCATTCTCGCCTAATTATTATTAGGTGTGATATCCTGGAGGATTAAATAAAGTTATGAAACTTTCTGTCTCTTTTTGCACTGTCTCACACTCCCTCGAGAGAGGAGCATAAAATTGTTTTACATCGCAATATATATATATATTTATTAAAAAAAGAATAGCATTTCACCTCTGTATCCCAAGGCGTAGGAGTTTTGTAAAGGTTTATTTACTGAGCGAACAAAAGGGGAAAAGGCCGTGTAGTGTTATAATATGCAAACTATTTTCAGATAGTTAATTGTTCTCTTTACACCAGCTTATATGTATCATGCACACAAAGCGCACACATATATACTATAAAAGGAAGGTGTATATCATCTCCTTTGGCACTAGTAAAAACCCAAGCTGCTGCTTTTTGGCAGTATACTCGTGTCAGACTGACTCGTGGAAAGAAGAAAGTTGATTTCTCCAGGAATAAAATAACAACAACTCTACTTTTGATGTTTTTAAAATGAAGGCTGCTGGACTGCACCTCATGCTCTCTATTTTTTATAATTCAAGTCATACCTGTCAGAGTATTTCCAAGCTTTGGACATTGGATTCCAGTTGAAGGACAAACTGCCAATGCTTTTACGACAGACATTTCTAAACCAGGGAAGCAATTCCAGATTTGCCATTTTGGAGATGACACTTTCTATGAGGCACATTATATTCATTAGTAGATCTCTGAGTCATCATTTACTTAAAAACAGATGTTACATTTAAAATTGATCTTGCAAAGTTAGAGAATTAACTGAGCATCAAAGAAACTCTCAAGGTACAGTGTCTGCACCTCATAAAGAGTACATAAAAAACTGCTCATAACAACTCAGAGCTCTTTTAAACTTTGGTTCAGACAACAGAGCCCATCTGTCATGACCACAATGACTCCAAGGCAGTGAGGACTTTTTCAGGCCAACCTACAGTCTGTGCATTTACATACAATTAAGTAGTCCCCAGTAAGCTGCCTGATAGAAGTACATGTGTATAACTAAAAACCGCAGTAACAGCTGGGCAGTCGGATGATGTGCCCTTGCATTTAAAATAATTCCATCCAAAGACTAAAACTAACAAATAACAACCTGCAAAAGTCTAAATCGGTTCCACAGTTAAACTTGACTGATAAAATTTGACTAATTGTAAAATACAAACACTTCAACAGTGTCTTCTATCACAGCGTGGGGGCTTAAGTGCATGTAAACACACTGAGTACATTCCCCAAGACAATGAAAAGGGATGGAAAGCAATGGCTTTTTCTCAAACGTTGGCAGTCAGATGTGACCCCCCAGCGTACAAATTGAAATTTCTGTTGAAAAAAAAAGCTTTAATCCTTCCTGTCTCTAATAGGTCAATGGCTTTTGTGAGTCTTAATTTACATGTTACTGGGCAGATTACTAGCAAGTTATAGTTAAAGCATAAATGTGTTTGCAGTGAGATTTACATTTAGCTTGTGTCATACAGATTATGCAATTGTTAGGTGTAGCAACAGATTTAACCTGAAAGCACTGCTTCAGTTTTGGCGTTGGTATGTTCTGTTCAGATTTTCTGCACAATGAGTTATGACTTTTATGAAGTAGTTGCTGAGAACAGCAAACCAGAGACATGTACGGAATCTGTTCCAATTAAAAATTCACTCACAGTGTGCTTTCCCGGACCTACTAACTCCGACATGCAATCATTTGCAGTTAGGTTGATGCTGTTCGCTAAACTGTATCAAATGCAATACAAGACATATTAATTCAGCTGTAATTGCCAGTTGTCTAATATAAACACATAACCGCACACACACACACACACCTGTGAAGGTCTTTACACAGGTTTGTGGGTGTGTGTAGGGACCGCTTAGCATTCCCTCCCTCGCCTCACATGTGGCTATTTGTTCAACAGAAGACGGACCCAATGCAATCAAATGCCTCTCCCTGCATTCTTTGGGGAGAGACAGCACACCAAATTGGATTCACTGACAAATAGCATTTGGACTGAGGACAGGCTAGGTGTTAGTCAGCCGGTCAAAAATTACAGACAAGCAGACAGACCAAACACTCTGCAGCAATTGCAGCTGATGAGAGATGCTCACCGCTGAAACTTCAGCCTGAGATACAGAACCTGTCCTTGCAGTTAAAATACTAAAAATATACTGCTGCGGTGCCTCAAGAAAAGACCCCACAATGTGTAAAGCATAGAAAATGCGTGTGTTTCCACCAAACAAAGACCTTGCTACAGTACATAACTCGAGAGATATACGTAATTCAAGGCTGGTGCACAGAATGAATGCATGGAAGCATGCAGAAGCTTTAAAGAGAAACCTGCAAGGATTTTACACATCAGTGTAAGTCTGTTTGTAGGTCTTGGGGAGTACTATTACATATGCGAAAAATCTTGTATGAAGTCTTTTTAGGCTCCAAAGGGAACTGTGAAAGTTTTAATGAATTGAAGAGTGGTATCATTTGAGTCAGCATCAGTTGAGGTGGAAGACTACGAGCCAGTTCCTCATCTCTGCTTGAGGTGAACAGTTCAAGACTATATTAGCTGCATTTTCTTTGGGCATATTTTAATGGATTGGTATTAAATAAAATACAGCCAATCAAAATCATATCTTTGCTTTCCTCTACTGTGTGATGGGATGTGCTGCAGCACTACTCTCCTTCACGACAGCTGGGCTCTTCATTGCAAGCATTTGACTGCATATGAGAGTGAAAATGAAAGTTTGTTAATGGGAAAAATGATTTGGTTGAACCTGTGGCTGACTCCGTTCCGACATTCAACTCTGTAAAATTTGCTGCGACGGTAACAAATGCGTTATTTCTTCTCTCTCTTTCTCAAAACTCAGTGAAGAATACATTTATTTCATTCCTGAAGTTCCAACAACTCCAACAGGAAGTGAGATTCTGAGAGTCTTCTTGCTCACACGTTTAGTCAATTTCAGGAGTTGTCATCTTCCAGTTAAACTTTTAACCTTTATATCATATCAATAATTCAAACTTATCTAAAATAAGGACCTTTAGTATTCAGAGGCTCATGACAAATAAGGTGTATCAGATTTAGGGGGCTACATCTGTTATTTCAATGTGTCAGATGCATGTTTACTCAACATTTAGTATCAGATCACATTTGTCGGTAGTTGAGATACCCTAGAAAGGGATGATTGAAAAAATAAATGTGTTTTTTGTTTACAGAATGTACCAGTCACACATTAGGAATCATGATATAATGAGAGAAATAACAGACTTTCTTTTTGACATTCAAGATAAAATACCACCTCAATTATTCCTCCATTAAGCATCACAGTAGGTGTAAACAGTAAATGCCCTGGTGTGTTGAGGTTCCCCAAGAAGAGAATTAAGTGCATTTGACTGAGTAATAGTAATGATGGTCAAAGAAATTAAATGTTTCTTACCGGACAGCATTGTCCATGCGCGACACGGTGAGGTAGGCAGCGAGGTTTGCTGTGTAGGATGAACACACTATGAGGGTGAAGAGCCACCAGCTGCCCATGACGATACGCAGAGCCACTGATCCCAGGATGGAGTCACTGCCTGTGGAAGTTCAGATATAAACGCACACAGTATGTGTCAAACATCTGATGAACGAGTCAGATGTAATGTTGTCAAACTGTGTAGGTGTGCTTTATTATTATCATCAGAATTGCATTGTTTGCTTTTATATTATGAGAGAGCCAAAAAAATAAAGGTTGTTTATCCTAATACCTTCTGTCATGAGTGACTTTTATTATTTTTACAACATTTCAAACAAGCTTTTAGAAGATTGGTCATTTCCAAGTTGTCTGTCAGTTAAATTGATCTGTTCTTGTATAATATACTTTACAATTGAAAAGATATGCCAGTGTCTTCATGCTTATGTGGACAACAATATGATGCAATCTAGTAAGTGGCAAAATCATTCCATCAGCCATATTTTTCTCAAGGTTTGAAGATATGAAAATCTGCATACGAGTAAGGTGAGTGATTATTGAACAATCTTCTCCTGAAACTCACATTTGCCAAGTTGCATTTAAATTACCCACCATTTTGTGTTAAAGCTGCACTAAGTCATAACTGATTCCACTTTTGAGATAATACTCATATTTTCATCAACACTGGAGCAGTCGACTGTATGCATGATGATTTTATGTAATTATTGTAAATTTTTAGCACTTATTTTCCCAAGAGCTTAGTACATTCAAAACCATCTAACCTGAAATGTGTTTTGCACATTTTTATATTTAATTACACACCCAGATCCAATTTTTTTCAGAATGTAGTATGAATTAATATTCATTCTTCATCCTATCTTTTTAACGTTCTTTCCTTCATGTTTTTAATCCTTTGCCCTTTCTTATTTTCATTGAGGAGAAAAGACTGGTGCGTCATATTAGCTTTTCTATCTTCAGTTTCTCTCTGTCATACTGACTCTTTCTCTCCAAATATTAAACAGCTTATGAGTTGCATGAGAAAAAATGCCACATATTCTAATTCTGAGGAGTAAAGCCATAGAAATGTCATCTGAAAGATTCAGGAGTGTGGAATGTAATAAAAACATATTTGTCTGAAAGTGTCACAATCAACACAGCTGTGCCCTTAGGACAGCTTGGGGAAAAACTGAAGGCCTTGTCAGATGAATAGCACTTCGGCATCGGTCATTTTTATTACATATGTCTTTGAATGATTTCTTAAGGTCATTGAATATGAAATGTGCATCCTGAAACTTTACTGGATCCTACTGTCCACTATTGTGCAATCTCTTTCGTCTGTGAAACAAATTAATTAAATTCTCTTTGAGAGGAACATGTCATTTTCAGTTCTCAACAGTTTCAGATTCTCATTATGGGGAAAAAAACAAGAAGAGCAGTGCCTGTTTGAAAAAGGCAGTGAGGAATGCACTGCACTGAACATACAACAAAACGCAGCCATGTGTTGGTATATTATGATGAAATCATTGGGGGAATATGGTTGCCAAGTCTATGCTCTCTGACAATAAAACACTGCATCAACAGTCAGATCCATATCAAAGCAGCCTACGTCATCCTAAGAAATAATGCAATCCACTTGACTGAAACGAAAAATGTCAACGTTGGAGCATGAGCCAGAAACGAGAAGAGAAAAGACATAGAAGGTATAGAATTTCACTTCTCTTGAAATATGGTGGGTGTTGGGTTAAAAAAGGCTCAAAGGCAGTGTGCCAGACTTTGATAGATGCAGTTCAGGCTTTAACATCAGCTGCTGAAGTAGTCATTTATCCAAACCAGACATACCTGGATCTCCACCAGACCTAAAGATGGGATGTTCTCCTTGACAAGGGCACCTTTACAAAATGCTTGGATGGGCGTTGTGACTCAATCAGCATTTGCTTGTATACGGGCATTATTTGAATTTCCTTTTTTTAATCCCCTAAAGTAGTTATCAGTGTTTTTCTCTCCCTTTGTTCTACTTAGATTTAGGGTTTCGTATTTGAACAGCGTGACTGGTGTTTGGTGTACAATGATGTACCACTGAAGACCAATAACTGTAACTAGTAAGCAGATGCTGTATGATTTGGTGGAATGGAGTCTTGTTTGCTGTCCATGCATGTTGTGGAGGCCAAACTGAAACTATGTCACCCACCTTGTTGTACAAAAGCACCATAGACAATCCAAATGGCACTCTGAAGTGAGGTGGAGACAGAAGGCGGTGGATGACCTCCTGCATTGTTCTGGCAGCGCACTGCCTGGATGCGCCTGAGCAGGAAGATCATGATACCCACCACGGGGATGGCTGCCGCAATGCACGCCCACACTGCCAGGTCAAATGGTGCCAGCAAAGAGAAAATGTTGATCTTTTCTTCTGACTTGCGCATCAGGATTCCCACTGAATAGTCAAGGTAGCGCTTGCTGAAATCCACCACACTCTCACGCTCTGGGGTGATGGTGATGGCTGATAAGGCCAAGTCAGCTCTCTGTGGATGGAGAGTCATATATTTCCATTTCAGTAAGTTTTCTTTTGAAAACAAAATGATGTGCTTAGTGTGCAAATATGCCCTCTGTGAATTGGTTGATGTTTTCTCATCATTTAGAAGGTTAGGATGGCTTATTCATCTCTGACAAAATTATGAAATATTGTGTCTGACTTAAAATACTAATTAAGAGAAACTTAAATTTTGGTGATGCAGGGAACTTTTCATACCAACTTTTCAGTTTCAAATGATCTTCCATGACACTATGTTCACACTTCTAGGAACTGTCCTTCTTCTTAATAAGCACCATCAGGCAAGTTTTGGTCACATTGGAAGGAAATTTGGTGTGCACGTTTTCATTCCAAAAAAAGAAGAAACCTATTGGTTTTGCTAATGCTACAACTTTACCTCATTTTTCTGTGCACCTTCAAGCTCCCAGCAAGGAGGAAATAATTTTCATTTCCTGACACAATGATCTTTCATCATTATTAAACCAAACCTGCTAATAGTGAGGGAGATCATTAGGCATTCATGGAGGGTTGAACTTGAGTACTTTCTTAAAAATTCTGGAATTAAGTCTGTGTTATTTCCACCCTGTATTATCTTGTAATTTTAAATATGATGATCAATCACCAATAGATGTAATATGGTTTGTTTGTGGAAACATAATTCGTGCTTGACCAAATGTAAAGTCTGTTTCTCTCTAACAGAAAACAGTCGCTTACAATCATTTCAGTGAAACTGGTAATCACATTGGGATTATTGTGTTTAACACCACATTGTCATCCTGTCATTGTTCAACTGCACAACTCTCTCTGATAAACAACAGTATGAGGTTTGTAGGGTGAGAGTGCATGTGCCTTACAGTAATAAATAAATAAAATAATAAATAAATAATAAATATCAACAAAAAAGATGGGAAACATGGGCCATTATCATGGTTTTGTAAAGTTCTCATACTTCTCCCTCCAAAAAAATCCCAAATCAGACTCAGTTCAGTCAATCTGTGATAACATCCACTGGAGAAAACTGATTTGCAGATAGAGGCTGTTGGCCCATGCTATGTTTTTCTAATCTTTCCACTTTGCTGAGCCTTATAATTGGGCTCTCTTTTCAAACCAACAGAATGTGGCCTGAGTCCCAGAAAAAAATATTTTGAGTTAAATCTGGACATTGATTGTAAACACACCAACCTTGCCAATAAGCTCTCCAATCATGCCATTCCAGGATCCATTAGGGAGTGCTGAGCCATACTTCCCATCTCCAACTTGGTATATGTCATATTTGAAGCCCAGAATCTTGGCCAGGGCATCCAAGACATCAATTGAGAAACCTTTGTATCTCTTGGGTTGGCCCAGAATATTCTCTGCCACCATCACAAACGGCTCTTCCTGTTTGAAAGAATATTGTACAACCGTCAAAGGGGGTTTTTGACTTTACTGACAATATGGAGAAAAGTGAACTTGTGAGGATTTTGTCTGTAAACACACGATTTATCCTTGAACTCTGGAAAAAAGTGAGTATGTGTACTTAATCACAGGCATGTCATCTATCAAGATGCACTATAATCTCTTCGGGGGCCAGATTGGTGACCGAGGCGAGGACACATTCAGTCATCTTAAGAACTTTGGGGTGACACCTTTATGAAGAGCTTCGACGGTGATCAGGGTTAAACTTCATCTTAATAAAATAGTTTCCTCAGCAATTGTTGACCTGTAACACATGGCACCATGGCAACTGCTATGGTTCATCAACTTGGAAATTGCCATTTTAAATTTATCACACCTACCGTGGTTCTTCTTTATGGGTTGAAAGCACCAGGGCAGAATTAAATGGATGAAGGAGGAGTAAAAGACAGGGGAGAGGGACAGTAAAGAGATCGAGGGATGTGGGAGGCAAATGACTTGATTAAGTGTCACTGCCAGAGGAGAGCTGAGCAGAACTTATGTGAATAAATATGGCGCAGGTAAATCATGCGTGAAGAAGAGGAAAAACGAAGAGAGGGAGAGGAGAAGTGACTGAGGGGGAGGAAGACCCCTAGATGGAAGGAAGAAGGAAGAACACCTGCTTCAGTATAGTGTTGATTTTTACTGGCATTCGGCTTCTCTAGATTCACAGGACAAGATGGGGAAGACCTAAAATTACAAGTGAGTGTGACTAAAAAGTTTAAAGTAGATTAGATACTCCAAGATCCTGTGTTAACAGCAACCTCGTCTTAAGAGTGGAGCTTTTGAATATTAAACAAAATGATCAAATATCTAATAGAGACTTTATTTACATCAATGGTAACAACACAGCATTACGACAGGCTATTTTAAGATTGTGTTTTGTAAAAAGCCTGTCTGTTCTGCTTGTTTGGTGCTGTATGCTTTTGATGCAAATGTATCATTTTTTTGTGAAGCATCTGCACAAAGGGTTGCATGTTATTAAGACAGCAAACCAAAGTCACATTAATCTAAATTAATTTATTAGTCAGTAAAATAAATAAATAAATAATTAACAGTATTGTTTATTTGTGTATTTTACAAAGAAACACTTGCTTCATGTGTGGGTGTGAAGAACAACATAATACATGTGTTGATGTGTTTTCATCTATACAGTAGTGTTTGTTTTCTTGCTTAGATATTTGCCTACTCAGGTTAAGTGTTAATAGATTCAGTGTACTCCCACAACTTACCAGCAATGTTACAATCTTGAGCGTAACTCCTTGCATACCGCTCTCTATCCGGTTCTCCTTTAGGCTACCATTCAAACCACGAGTGGAGTCCCAAGATGCCAGCTAATGGGGAGAGAGAAAGGTCAGATATGTGAGGAAATAAGGTAAAAAAATGGAGCACGTCACTGAGATAAAGGTGCCAAACACCTTATTAATACATCTGTCAACATAAGTAAACTAGAAGGATAACAAAGGGACTGAACTATAAATAAAGTTATCATCCTATCTGCTCCTTTCAAACTTGATATGCAGTGTCAACAATGAGTGCCGGATATGTTTATGGTAAGCTGGAAACCAAGACAACATACATTTCCCATCCTTGATGACCCTTTAAATAAAGCAATGCACTTTATTTGGACTTTAGCCAAGTCCATTATACTTCACCAGTAATAGTACAGATGGAGGAGATAATGATGACGATGATGATGCTGCTGATGTGATGATGGAGAGGGAGGAGCAGAAGTTTATCTTTAAATACATGTCATGTTCCTCATGCAAAATTAATGCAGAATAAAAACCAAACACATTGCACGTTACACATCAGTTTGAGTTTATTTCCAGAGTCGAAACTATCCCTCATCTTTAAAACTCTCATTCCACACTGTCGACGTTTTGAGCTGTGTCTGGAGTTGCGAGGATGATGTTTGTTCAATTCTTAATCAGTGCTGCTCGCTGGACAAGGGTTCTCGAGGATCTGACACATCATTTGGAGTAGTATATGAGATTTGAGCTGACAGGACAAGAATAGTGGCCTAAGGCCAGACAACAGGCCTTTCTGGCCACAGCACACCTCAGTCTGCAGCACACATGTCTCATCGGCAGGAGCCCCGTCCAGATTCCTTTCCAACAGGAACACACTGTACTCCACAACAATGGGACTGGCAGTCAGCTTAAAAAAAAAGGTCTGAACTTTTTAGATTTGTTAAATTACTCAAGTTTGTTTTTTTATTTTCTGTCATTGTGGTCCTTTAGTTAACAGGATGTATCACAAAGTTTTGAAAAAAACTATTTGTATACATGTTCCTTCTGTCACTCTGTATGTCATTGATGCCAAACCATCACAGCTTTGAGATCAAACGAGGTAACTTGTCTCATTTTGGCACAATTACATCCAGCTGAATCTTAATAGGCAGCTTATATGACTCACTTTCTGTGAGGGAAGGTTTATACAAAATATATTTAAAAAAAAAAAAATACAAATGACTGTTGGCCCCTCAAGAAGATGGCTCTGGAGTCAATATTAAGTTGAAAAAAGTACCAGAGATCAAAACCATGAACAGGAGTAGAGATATTTTTAAGCTCCAAGATTTCATCACACGTCCTGCGCTTAACTTTGAACTCTCGTTTCATGTAATATTGAGACTCTTTTTCACTTTTACTTGATTGGACATAGGCAGCAGGGTTTGGGCCTATAAATATCAAAGCTAAAAAAAACAACAAAAAAAACCTAAGCATATTGTTTAAAAACCTGAATTTGTATTCCTGTGATGTTCCCTATGGCTACCAGTCGAGATTGATGAGAAAAACAAAATGAGCAAACATAAATCTCACTGTCACTGACACCATTTGCAAAGGCAAACGATTATACAATCAGGAAAAAACAACAATTACTATAGATACACAAGACAAAGGCTTTCGACTGTGATGAAACAGAAGCATGCGAGGCAATGAAAGAAGCCTGGAGACACTTAAAAAAGATATTTCATTATTGGTTAAAGTTTTTGTTCTCAATAAACCATCTGCAGAGCATGTGAGTCCTCAAATACTCTACCGCAAAAGTTACACTGCATTGCTATGTATAGCTTCGCTGCAAAGTGCTGGTGAATCATGTTTATAACCTGCCAGCTCGCGTGGGTGTATATAAACTGTTTCCTCCCCATGCAGGTTGTCACCGCCTAAATATGCCTTCTGAGAGTCTTTATCCGAGCACTGTGTGCATGTCAACGGTGTAGAGATCAGTTGTTCATGGAGGTGTTCATTGTAAATATAATTTAGGGTTGTGTAGTATGTATTTATATGCATTTGCTGTACAGAACTTTGTTTAAAGAATATGAAACAAGATTTGTTGATAGAACAGCAGCTTTTGAGCCATATATGTAAGTAATGAGTATAATTCTGTAAGAAAGTACTTCACAATTTAATTGTACTGTAATAGCTAGTGTTCATCTATGTATGCGGATGTGTGTGTGACTGTGTCCAGGATGTGTGTTTGTGCGTGTCCGCCTGTGTGTGTGTGGGGGCAAAATGTCAAGTTTGCGATGCCTGCTTTCACAGGGGACTATTTTCTCCATGAGCAGTTTTGTCCTCCGTGAGAAACACTATGCAATCTGTGCTCTGTAAACTTAAGAACACTAAAGAGGAATACTTTTACTTCAAAGGGCTTTACACAACAACACACCAATGAGAAGGTCAGAGCACATCATCAGCATCAACAATACATACTGTACAGAAAAGCCGCACCGCCTGCATATGAGCCATGCTAGAGCCACTGTGATGTTTTATTACCAGCTTTCTCAGTCATTAGTGGATCAATTGCTTTACTGTCAAATGTTAACACACTATACAGGTATCTTCCTCCGACAAAGCAATTGGATGCATATTTCTTACATTGTATAAAAAAATGGTAAATATTGCAAATATTACATTTTTCTTAATGCCAAAATCTTTTTTGTTTTCTCGCTTTTTTCCCTGCTTCTTTCTTTGAAGTGTCAGCTCAAGGGGGATTTAACAATCAGTCACAAAGAGTGTACCTGTAAGACAGTTCAAAACATTCAGTGATTTCCTTCTATAACTTCAGGTACATGCTTTGTTCTTATTCAAAAAGCACAATGGAGAATATTGAACTAAGGAGATTTTGGAATCTCCCTGTTTGAAAAGACACACCAGTAACATGACTGCTGTCCTGTTGTAGTTAATGCTTCTGATGCTCAATACTGTAAAATAATTATCTTTAATGGGGCCGAGTAAATGCCAATGACCACTTGAAAGCGACAAAGGGATGAAAGTCAAATAGCCATGGATTCATAGTGCCATAACTGTCTCAATTATAGAAGCTCCTTAAAATTGCACAGAAAGCACTCGGTTCTTTCACGGAGCCATTTAAATTGCATCATTGTAGACATAGAACCTTGGTTTTTAGCAAGTTTCTGCTATTCAGTTTCTCATTTTCCCCTGCAGTCTGACAGGTGCTTACATATTGACAAGCCCATCATGCCACCAAGCTTCTTATTGACCCATGCGTCTTTGTGTGGCTCACCAAGTGTATTGACAACACTGTGCATGCTTGTGCGTGTGGGATGCTTTATTTACTTCTTACTGAACCTACTGTTATTCTTACTTATTGTACTGTATTCGTTTCTTTAATTATAACACACCTGTATACTGCACGTGTACATCCATGTGATGTGTCTGTACAACTGCATACAATGCATGTTTATTTACTGTGTGTCTTTTATCCCAGAGTAAAAGGCTGAATGGAGCCAGTTGTGTAATCTCTAATGACCAGGAACACAGCAAAAAAATAAGTAAATAAGCCAGCCATTTAAATTAGTCAGGACAAGCGGCATCTTATCTGTCCTGATATACTAGAGACAAGCTGGCGCCGGTCGATCACTCTAACCTGTAATAAGCAACATGAACTGTCAGAAAAATGACAGTAAAACAAAACAAATCTGAAGAATTCAGAGGAGAAAAGGAGGAAGAGAAATGAGAAAACAGAGATGAGATGAAGTTTTATTCCTCTATCAAAATGAAACGACAAAACGCAATAAGTGTACCATGAAAATGAAACAACGATGACGTGTTTTCCTGTTTCTCTTCATTCTTGCATTTATTTACTGTATATGTGTTTGTATACATTGCTTTCAAAAATAATGTGTTATCTTGGAGAAAAGACTAGGCATAATATTTGTACCAGTAGTTAGATCAGTGAAGTATTCAGCAGGCAGAGTCATCCTGCACACTCCTACCTCTCCTGTCCTCTCTGTTTCAGTGTAAATTGTTATGTTGCTTAAAAAAAGATATGTAAGAGATGAAGAAAGACAGAAAGAAGGCTTGTTGCATATAATGTAGGCTTCAAAAGAGTCTTAAAGTGGATATATAACAGTGGATGCACACTTGCCAATTATAAAAAAAAAAAGAAAATTACTGATTCTGCTTTCAACTCATCATATCCACTTATGAAAATGATTTTTTACTTCACCTCGTGAAGTGAGAGCAACAAAGAGCAGACCCTGTAGGTGTTGTGCATTTCAATGAACTGGATGGCTTTAAGGTTGGTAACATTTGTTCAATATTGTTTTTATGATGGATTGGAGCACATGAGAGAGAATAAATTAAAGGATGTGGAGAAATATTGTCTACTTTTTCATCCAATTATTTGAGAGAGGATTTACTTCTGCAGGTGTGGCAGCACAAACAATCATAAATGGGTACTGCCAGTTTAATACTTCCCTCTTAATGCAGTCTCTTGCGCACACAATTACAGATCATCACAAAGTATGCTGCAAAATGATAATGTTTGCTGTGATACTTATGTATGGAAAAATAACTTGACCAGTCTAATATAAGTTCCCTCACTGCTAAATTGGACACTGTTGTCAGAGCTTTAGGGATTTTGTTAATTTTATTGATGTTGATTGACGACTGATTCATTTCAGTATCAACAGGTGTCTGGCACTGCGTGCAATGGTTTGTGGAATTGATTATAAAAACCCAATTAGCTCTTTAGAGATGGGAAATAATCTAATGAAAGCACAGATCCAGCAAAAATAATTAGTGGAATATTATATTTGCTTTCTTGTTTGTGAAATCTGAAATCTGCAATATCCTACTCATAATGACGTTCTCTATCTTCTGGCAGGCGGAAATCTAAGCAGGCAGAGGAGGTTTCAAACCCCTATAAGAGCGAGAACATTTAAAAAAGCTAGTAATCTCAGTGCATGCAAATTAATCACTGGATCAACAATCCCATCAACCCCCTGTAGATCTATTGTCGGCAAGAGATAAGCACCCTTTAGAGACTACTTAATGCCATTTCTGCTACATGAGCCAGTGTATTGAGCAATAGGATGAATACATCGGTGATGAATAACTGTGGTTTGGTTGACACAACATGCAATGGGGCACCATACATCAACAATCGGTGGTTTAAGGGGTGGCCAATAAGAAAATGTAGTCATCCAACATCATCCAACAGTGATGGCAAACTGCAACCAAGTGTCAGCATGCTTGGCTTTGTTCAGCAACAAGAGGATCAATGTGAGCCAGCTGCCAGATTTGGGCATTTAGGCTTTGGGGTCATTACTTGATCTAACTTAAGGTGACAGCCCCAGCTGTACTTGGGCTAACTTTGAGGCAGTGCTGGCAACCGTATTTAGATAGATGCTGTTATGACAAGGCAACTTTGGCTGCCTGGGAGAAAATGGAAAGATATAGGCCTACTGTGCATGATGAACAACAAGTATTCCAGACCTCTTTCCAGCACAGATGACGTTACTTAGAAATGCCATGATATGGCATATGAGTAGTGCTGTATATTGTATACTTTAATGTTCTGGTTGCACTTTGGTCAGAGGCAACATTAAGCAAACATACCGTATTAATATAATAATAAGAATAATAAGAATAATATTTCTTTTGCTATCGAATAGTATAAATGTTACCAAAAATGAGATTTTGAATAATACAACAGTATCCAAGCTGTTGCTGTGGACACATCTGAGAGATAACTACTGCGGATACATGCAAGATTCTTGGCTAAGAGGAACAATTGCATTCAAATAAACTCACTTTTTTCGATGAAGAGCTTCATGTAAGCTAGAAGTCATTAGCAATATCTGCTTAGAGACGAGCTGACACATCAATAAGACCAAACTGGGAAAGCAAAACAACAACAACAACAACAACAACATCGATCACTCTGCAGCAGCACTGGATGGTGGAGAAAACTCACAGTAGCCATCCAGGAAATAGTATTTCAGTCTTCATTACAGTTTCTAACCAGAAAGACGCCTCATCTAAGAGCCATCAGGCTGGGTAGAAAATGGACCGAATGCAGATAAACGATGATGGAGAGGGAGGAAACCATGGCTGAGAAATGGGGAGAAAGGGTTAGGGAAGAAGAGAGTGGAGAGGAGAGGATGGGAGATGAAATGAGAGGAAAAGATAAAAGAGAGAGGAGAAGGGGACAAAATGAGGATGGCTCTGAGGGGAGGATGTCGGTCGGGGGTGGAGTGAGTCCAATTACCAATACACTCTACTTGAAAAAACACATAGTAGCATGACATTACAGTACATTTCAGGGGAAACCATGTAAGTGTGTAGCTTTTCTTGATGGCAGACACTGATGCTACATTAGCCCAACATATGCTGAACGTATATATACAAACATCTTTTGACAGAGAACCGAAGAGAGAGGAGCGGTACCTGAATTCGTGCCTGTTTTTCGAACAGTAAATGGTTCTGCCAAGTAGTGGGCAGAAACACAGATAGACATGCCAGGTAATGAACAAGAGCACTGAATGCATTTTGGCATCCTATTATCTGGCCTTTCTGTCTCCTTCTGCCTCTAATGATTTTCAGATACAAGCACCCACATGTTAGTGTGCTCCCTGGCCTCTGTTCGCCTGGCTGCATGCTCTTAATGTTTACTTTGTGTGTGTGAATGTACTTTGGGGCTTGTGTGTGTCACACTGTGACTAAATGTGTGACTCTGCTGGTTGACATGAAAGTGCATGCATGTTACTGTGCGTGTGTGTGTGTGCGTGTAAACACATGGTACTGGCATGTAGTGCATCTCTTTCTAGCTAATGCTAATGGCCACATTATGATGAATTGGCTCCATGATTTCAGTTAGGCTGAGTGGTGATTAAATCTTCATTACCGCTTCTGGTCAGTCCTGGTCTACATAGATTGCCAAGAAACTCAATTCCTCTTCATTCTGCAAGAAGTCCCTGACTGAATCAGGACATCCACAGCCACAAACAAATTACAGCTAAGAGTAGATTGCACAAATAATGCTCTCAATCTCTCACTTCAGCTATGCAACACTGAAAGATCAGACAGAAAGTTTCTCAGTAAAGGCGTCACAGTGAGTTCATATAGCTCACTCATTCTTTTTAAAACATGTAAAATGTTTCTGCTCAACATGTGACCACAGATCAAACATACTATGACTAATAGTCAAAGGCAACGACCAAGCCAAGATGGTTGACGTGGTGAAATGGAAGGCTATAGCAGACTGAACTGGCTAATTCATGGACTCCAGTAGAGGGCACCCTCATCCCTGACACCTCAATGTCAAACGTTAAGCCCCATGACCGTGGCTGTCAGGGGTCAGAGTACAGCTGATTTTCAATCCTGCTACTGTAGTAAGTTAATTGCATTCACTTCACATACAAAAAAAAAAAAAAAAAGCAGGGCTTTGGATCCTGAGGATTAAGATTGAAAACCAGCTGTCTGTGAAAAAGTAACATGCAAGAATAATAGACATTTGGAAGTCTTTCTATACAGTATTTGTTCCTTTTAAGCACTCCCTCACTCCCTGAGTAGAAATGGTAGTACTAAATTCTGATCCTCAAGGACAGATGTCTTGCAGGTCTACCTTTCTGGCAGTATCAGCAAAAGTGTACTGAAATTAACGATTAGAAAGAAACTAAAACCTACAGGACACCAGTTCGTAAGGACTAAAATTGAATGCTTAGACTTAAGAGGTTACGGATGAGGCGGTTTGAGAAAATAATAAATAGTTTAATTTCACTTTTATTTCTCTCCTTACACAGTAAGTGGTCACAATAAGACAATGTCTAAGAAAAGCTATTTTCATCAGTGGTTTCACAGTACCTGCTGTTTCCTCAACACCTACAGAATGGACAGTCATGTAAGTCCATGCAAAATCATATCTACCGACAAAAAAATTCTAAAATGGAGTAAAAAGAAGGAACTGTAATCGATTGGTCTGTGGTCTAAAACATATAGTTTATAACTGGGATGTGGCAAGGTTGCTCAGATTTGTGAAGGGTGGGACACCCTGCTGAGGCATACATTAGGCTAACAAATGACAGAGGACATGGTTATTTCTGATATACTGGAAAACAGACCATTAGTACTGAGTGTCTGAGCTCCTGTAGAGACTAAGTAAGTGTCCCAAGCATTACCGAAGCTCAAGTGCTTCCCGAAGTAAGACTGCTACAGTAAGGATAAGCGATGCCGCCACCACCACACACAAACGTGTATGTGTAGCCAACACAAAGCGCTTCTGTATGACTGACTTCAGGTACAAATCCTTGGCCTGATGCCTACAGTGTCTTTGCTGCAGGGCAATACAGACACGCAAGCTTGAGTTTACTTGATGAAAAGATGGCAGAGGGTGAGGATGGAGAGGAATCGATCCCGAGGGAGTCGCTGTGGCTGTGGAGTTATTAAGTTTCGAGTTAACTTACAGTTTGTCCTAAATTGACCATGCTCATGGAAACACAGGCACACACACACACACAAGCATAGATGAACATACATACATACTCTTGTCACATGCTTTTTGTTATCATGTGGAGCACAGGTTATTGTGATTGTTTTGTTGCTGAATTCGTTTGGAGCAGACTGCAAAATTATTGCTTAGTAAACAATTAAACTTTTATATTCTATCTGTTTAACTGACAAACTTTTTTGGCCATGTTTCTGTAGCTTAGCTTGCTTCTTTTCTCTGGGGTGTAGCTTTAGTGTAGTGAGGTTTAATGTAATGTAGACTAACTGGGAGCATAGCTCACTACTTTCCAAGTAGCTTGTCCAACACTGTATAAAATATTCTGGACTGACCCGTTTCACATCTTTTCCAAATGTCTCACTGTAGCTGGTTCCAAGAATCTCAAATTGCACATGGGAATTAGAGCCTTCAGCGCGAAAGTCCATCAGTCCTGTCAGGCCACTGATCCGTCCCTGTAGCAAGAACAGGCAAAAAAATAGTTACTGTGTGAGATGTCACAACACAGGAGAGGTAGTATTGATGGTGGTGTTTTATTTCTATTTCTGTTCTGTCTTCAAAGGAACATACTCTGCAAGCATCAGTACGTACCTATAACTCTTTTTTCCGTAATATTTTTCAATACAATTTTTGCTTTGATTTAATTAACTTTCCTGTAATGCGTATGTGTTAAACATACCATATTGTAGGCATCAGTAGCAATTACCAGAATGGTGACACAGTCACGAGTATGTTTTTGATGTAGTTAGATATTAATCACACCATATTTTATTCAAAGTATCTCTTTAATCATGCACTCAAACTGTTTGTCACTAAACAAGGCTTGTAGGTACGAGCATGAAGTTATCAAAGAGAATTTAGATCATTTCAAACAAACGATTTCAGCGTTTTGTTTCATGAGATATTCTATTCTAAATGAGAACAAACTGTAGCAGGAATCAACGTTAGTTTACAGTTTGAATGACACCAACACAACAATATGACGAGAACACGCCTTCTATTGTTCACAATAGAATAATATCACACTTGAGACTGAACCAGTGAGTCTGCAACAATAAAACAATTCTATTATCAGGTTGTAATGGTTAAATCCAAGTCCCTTTCTAGGATATGACACCTTTTTTCAATGAGGGGTTACAGAAGAATAAAGAGATCAAAGCCTCTGCCATAATTCCATCTTAAACCAAACCTGGAGGTCACATTTCATCATTTGAGGGTATTTCAAAAATGAAATGAATTTGAATATGATGGCGGTTTCCATCAGGCTTTATATTAATCCAATGGTCATTTCTATGAAGCTTTGACTGTATAACTCACTTTTATACTGGCTAATGCATCTCATAAATTAATTTGGATGTGCATTGATTGTAAATAACTATTCGTATAATTATCCTCAAATACCTTTTGGATGGTATCCAGCATAGACCATCCTCCATTCCACGGTTTGGTGGACTTCCTCATGCAGTTAAGGCTGGCCATACTGTGCCACTTCCTGTCCTCCAGTTTCCGATAGAAGGCGTTGGCCAGCATCAGAACACTGTCATACAGGTAGAGGTTGGACACCTGTTGGAGGGGGGAAAAAAAACGAGCAATTTTTAATTAAAGCATTTGTTTGATTTAGAACAGGAGCCAACGCAAAATCTGAGTACAACAAAGATTTTAGGTACATAAACTCGTTTTGAACTCTTGTGAATGAAGCAGTGACACAGTAGGACTTATCTTTCAGTCTGGTGAAAAAACATTCACAGCGGGGCATAAAGGCTTGTCTCCTCGCTTAGAGAGAGAATGGAAAGCACAGGGACAACTATTGAGCAGTTTTTGCTTTTGTCTGACAATGTTATGCCTTCTGTTTGGTATGGAGACCCAGCACCATCCTCACTCTGACACATTGAAAGAAACTTTCTGGTGAAGCACTGAGGTTAATTTGTTGATCATGGCATTACCCTAACTGCAGCAGGTGAATGATATGCATCTGACAAAAAGGTAAAAGTACAGTGGTGTGGTTTGGAATCAAGAGAATGGCAAAACAAAAAATATTTCTGGTTCAATCATTTCATTTCAGTGCTGCCATCAGTCCAGTTGTCTCCCTCAAACTGCAGTGCACCCTGTCAGGAGTCATGTCGAGTGCCTCTTGTCTTGGTGTGACAGTGGATTTGATAGGTCCCTCTGGGTCAAGTCAAGTCAAATTCTCCCACAGCAGAAGATCCATGGAAGCAATACTAGCTGCCACTCCAGGCATTCAGCTCATGACACCTTCAGTCTAAGCCCCTCCATAGTAAGACATCGTACAAGTTAAGTTCACTTGCCTCAAGGTCACTCAGAAGCTCAGTAGCCCTGGATATTTGAGATTACACCACAGCTCGGTTATGAAAGGGATTAGTACAGGGAAGCACTGTGATCTCTCTGTGTTTAACAATTCTGATGAATACTTAAACTGCCATTACCCGATATTTAACCCTCTTTCGTGTGAATTATTGAGAACTGTGGGTGCACACACCACATGGTTTTGCCATCTGTCCGGAGTATGGATGAAAAGGAAAATGAACATTTCAATAGAGCTACAGGGAACACAGCCATTGCACTCCAGATGGATTAAGTAAAAGAAAGTTTAAGAGGTGTAAGGGGGCTCCCTTAATTCACCATAGAAATTATGAAGTACCAGGGTATACAAGGTTGCTTGCAAGACTCAAAGAAGAACATGACATGAGTTAGACAGATGACAAAACTGTGGAGGGCATATCTTCCTTTATTGGCGCTCATTGTCAAATTGAGTTTACCATAGGGTGAGATCCTGGTTGACAAATCCTTAATACAAATCATAGATAGTATAATCTGTCCTACAACATGCAGTGCTTTCCAATGGATGCCATTCTTAAGATTGTAATAATTGTAATTAATATTTTGTTTAGACGTTCTACGAGCGGCGTATATTCACAGTTTTCAATACATTTGCACATTAATGAAGAACAAGCTTTTATTAACTTCAAAACAATATTTTACTCTGTTCTGCCAGTTATTCCCCAGTCATGTTGAGCTCAAGTCATTTAAATTCATGGTCATTCATGTCCCTCATAATTACTTATCTAGGGAGCTTAATCTATATTCAGTTGCATACATAATCAGTTAATATTTGTCTTCATGTCGCACTTTGCAGATGCTTATCTATACTGTCCAACACAATGGCTGCATGCATAAACTGTACAGTCTCTAATAAAACTGCGAAAAACATGATCAAGCAGGAATCACGCTTATAACCCCTCACAGCGTGCTGTACCCAGAACGAAAGAGACCACACTCTGCTTGTTTTATGATTCTGTTGGCCGCTGGATGAAACATGTTGGTTTGTTCCTAAAGAACAAAGCGGCTCTCCTATAAATACTCTCAGCAAATGGGATAAAAAGAAGAAACAACACAACCTTGCCACTAGTCAAATACTCAATACAGCCTCACCCATCATACTGTTTCCATGCATTCACCATCTTCAAAGCTCACATTCTCCACTGTGACTGAGACATACTGAGCATCTGCATGGACAGCGGAGAGTTGGAGTGGTTAAAGATTTTTCTTTGTTTTCTTTCCTTTTGAAAACTGTACCGAATTCAAAGTGACCACAGCCACTGTGTTCTGTGCTACCGACCTTAACAGTCACTTGTCAAGACTACAGAGGGTGACCATTTGAATTTCAAATCAAATCTGTCACAAGTTTTTTTCTTTCTTGTCTTTATTCAGACAGAGTATGTTGGATTTTTCTTAATATAAACAGTATAAACTAAGAATTATTAGATCTTTTATGTTTTATTGCTCAGTGCATAATTTAAGAGCCGCACTGTTTTCGTGAAATGTTTTGCATTTCATTTCTGATGAATTCGTGGCAGACTTTTACAACGTACAGCATGGCATGAAAGACAAAGATCTTGAATTAAATCTGTAATATGAAATATGTAAGACATTATGTTTGTATCTGACTAATATTTTACATCGAGTGATTTTTTTTTTTTATGTCATTAAATGATTGTGAGAGGCATTTCTTTGACATTTTAACAGTTTAAAAAAAAATAGTGTAGTTACTTGAATGAAAATGATCTGGCTTGTGTATCATCACAGATATTTCAATTTATATCTACAGTACATCCAATCCATTGCAGATAACTGACAGGAAAAAGGTTTTACCTCCAGGGACTGCAGATAGCCTTCCTGCGGATCACAGAGCAGGGACGAGATTCGATGATTGTTCCTCATACAGCGGACGTTGGTGTCTCTCCACAGTGGGAAGATCTGACGAATTATGGTCATCCGCCCCAAAGAGCTGTGAACCAACTCCATGATGTCTGCATCACTCACCTCCTGAAGATGAAAACAGGAGGAGTTTCATTTATCAAGTGTAAAGAGAATACTTTTTTAAAGCTAAAAATCTGTTGAAATTAATATGATGAAGTGGAAATATGGATAAGAAGCAAAATCTCAGAGGTGTCTGCAGTCTGCTGTGCCTGCTTCTTGACCAATTAAAATATCCAATAACATTTGGGGGTGATGGAGCAATTGGATATGAGACAAAAAAATGAATGAGGTTAATGCTAACAAGTTTAATGGAGGCTAGTGTTTGAAATATAAACCTGTGTGCTCGACTTAATTTTAAATATTTTCTTTTTCTGTTGCTCTCTTTGTAAGTCATACAACACAGTCTACATTAACAGTGATCAACCAATTTTCGCAGATCATTTCCGAGTCCACAGTTTTAACAAAAGACAGAAAGATTAGCTAGCTGTTATTTTTGTTACATTTATTTTGTTATTCACAATAGACGGAGGAATCAATGGACGTTTCAAGTATATTCTTCACAATAATAGTAGTACAGGTGACCCTTGGCCCTTGTCTGTGGGGAGATGCATGTGTGGAGGGTCAGATCAATATTCATGAGACGAGCTGCCTGCCGGTCTCCTGAGTTGGACAGTGGTCAATGCTGAGGCAGACAGTGAGTCTCTTGGGAAACGTTGGGTTCATTCACTATCTGACAATAAAGCTGTGAGGTTACTGTCGGGGTCAAAACTTAAGCATCTCTGGGTTGATATAATCCTTGAGCACACATGCCTGAATCAGTGCTCTCTATCTGTTGCCATAATCAGACATTTTGATCTCTCCCTTTGCATCGACCTACCGCTAGCTTACCGCTAGTCTCTGTCCTCCTTCAGTTTCTGCTGGCTTCTAGCGATTTTCTCCCTTCATCCTACTCTGGTTATCAATCTCTTATTATCTTGCCATCATTCTTACTTTGTCTCTTTTTAGGTGTACGTTATTTCAGTTGACAGTCAATCTTGCTTTTGTCCTTTTAATTACATTTTCTTTTTCTGCCTTCTTCTCATATCAAATATACACATCTTTTTTATTTTCAAACCACTTTATGGATAAGCAAACTGAATTTATAATATGGATTCTGTCTTCCAGAGCTAGTATTCCTGGATCTTTTATACTTCTTTTATACTTCTGATTATTCTCCCTCAACTAGTTTTATCCTATGACTCTTTTTTTTTTTTTGACTCTTATATAGTCAGTCATTCAGGTGAAAAGTATGAATATTTATGAGTTGCCGTGACACATTAATCAGATGAATTATGCTGCGTGGTTCACAGACTTGAACCCTCACGTCCAAGCTAATAACTTCCAGTGCCACCCGGTCCAAGTGTTCTGTCACCATCACGGTTGACATTTGTGTCATAACCTGACCTGGAGATGGCACTGACCAATGGGACATGGCTGACAAAATGCATGCCTCTTAACCTCTGTTTGAGAAGATACAGACCGTTAAGTCACAATTTGGATATGTTATATTTCACTTGTACAATGTGCACACAAAAATGTGTCGGATTATATGGATTATAAAAGATGACTGCTTGACTGGACACAAGCATATAATCATAGATTTTTAAAGTCTACAATTATCCCACAATCAGTTCAGGTGTTAAGCTCCTTGGAGGTAACCCACTCAAATTTCTGAAATACAGCACGGCCATGTTTCAATGACAGCCAACGACCAAAATACATTAATCAAATCAAGTTCAGACAGATAGGCTAAATTATCCTCTTTGTGCTGCTCAGTCAATGTTATTAATCTTTCACTAGAAATAAATAAAGAATTTACCAGTAATCATGACAGCGATTTAATTAGAAGTTAAGGTGCTCTTTGAAGCTGCCGGCAACTAAATTGAGAAGTACTCTAATGGGAGTAAGAGAGGGTGAACAAAGCACAGTCTAATTTGAGTTGTTCCTGCCTATAAAACACATACATGTCTGCTTTCAGCTGGGAAAATGGTAATTAGTTTAGAAATTAATATCAAGATTTTCAGTATTCAGTTATTTGATAGAAGCAAATAATTGGTGTCATCCTGTCCTTTCGCAATGGATGAAACTAATTGAAACACCAAATAACACAAGCTTTTGTGAGACCCTGACCTAGTTTTTGAGTTGTAATTTTCAATATAAAAAAACACTTAAATTCTAGCTTTCCTCTCATGTCAAACAATAGAAATGCAAAATTGAACAGTTTCACTATTAAAACCAGTGCCGCTGTCCCTATTCAGGTGGTGCTGTTGTGTTGAAAATTGATCAATAAGTAGTGTGGGCAGAATCAAATGAATGGTTGTTTAGTGTGGAGTGAGGACAAATACAACACGTCATTCATGTGAAAAACCACGTCACGCACTAAGAGATACTGCTGTTATATTGTGCATTATACAATATAACAGTATATATTTGAGTTGTTCTTAACATCCAGCCAGAATCAACCTGATCTTAAATAGGTGCCTACAAAAACACTGTCCTAGAGACCAAATAGAATTTTTTTTTCTTCTTCTAGTTCTAGTGTCTTCTAGTACTTCACAGTAGTAAAACAACAACACAAGAGTTAAATCAAACTAAACACTAAATAAGGGAAGTAACAGGTTACACAGTCCCTTGTGCTTCAGGTTACCAGGCAATTACACTGTCCTGCAACAGTCACTTCTCTGATGATTGTTTAATCTTCAGTTTGGCATGTTATGTTGATGATGATTAAGACCTGGTTTTATTAGGCTTTCCTAATGATACTCTCGAGCACAAGCCAGTAAAATGTGATTTGTAAAGGAAACTCAAGACAGCTGATTTTGTGGCACTGTGTCACCCCAGGTGATCAAAGTGATTGTTACTTATTGTTATATATCCAATGGTGGGTTCATCGCCATAGCACACAGGGTCTACAGCGTATGAATTTCTTGAAATTGTCTCAAAATGCAGTCACATTTTAATTAGAGGTGAGCAGCAGTATCAAGTGGATGGGGTTCTTTTCGGTTTGCAGTGACATGGTTATTTTGTGAAAATGGGCAACAACCACAGCAGAATGTGATATGATGAAATGTGTTTCGATCATTACTGCCTGTTTCCTATAATTTAACAATTAATTAAAACAGTTGCATTGAACTCATAATGGCCCCACCGTTTAAAATACTGTAAAAGAAATAGTCTGGCCACTCACAGTTCATGATTGCCTGAAAGGGAACAGCTTTAAAATGAAAGTGAAACAAAGAAAGGACCATTTGCAATAACATGTGGTCCGAGTAGGCAGAAATGCAATGTAATTTCATGGCAAATTGCGCTGCACAGTCTGATCTGCATTAACACAACCCTTCATCAGATTCACCACTCCAGCCACCTCTCTGAAAACGTGTTTCTTCTGAGGCAGCAGTTCACCAGTCAAGCTCAAGGGCAAAAACATGAATGAAAGAGGACAGCATTGCGACTGTGTTAGTACTTAAGATTACACAGGCTAAGAGACAGCTTAATTGGATAAGGATATCTCATATACGACATAAGGCGGGATGACATGTAAATAATAACATTAATACAGTGCAGCAGTGTAACGTATCCCATTACACAGCTCATTGTTCACAAGTACAGTGCAGAGTAGTACCTACATGCCGGTTGGTGCTGATTTTATTGCTATAACGCAACTTACATTTCAGCCAGGAGGTCCAGTGAGTCTTATTTAATGTAACATGCTGTGTTTAATTTGAACTGTCCGCTTAATAACCCAAATGATATAAAATGACTGTAACATTTAGATAAGGTGGTTAGTGAAGTGAGTCATCTGTCTGTGGTCCTTTAGATTTATGGCCATGACGCAGGAGACCTCCTGTGGTCACCATTTTAAAGTTAGTACACAATTTTGTTGACATATGATTTGGATTTCTGCATGGATGCTCATTACAGCAAACGCAGTGTTTGATAAATTAAATGTTATATAGTACTTTGAATAAGACATGGGCTAATTGAAAAATGTAATATTTCTCTATCTTGTAAGTGGCCTCCTCAGTAATCCACCTTCCTGTCTGCGGGGTTTCATCTCAGTTACTCGATGGGCAGTTACCCAAGACATCAGTCATATCATGACTGTCCTCTTCGACTCTGTCTGTCAAAGCAGGCCCAGCCACCTAATCCATCAAACATTCAGAGGTGTCACTGTCCTGCTTTTCAGGGGGAAAAAAAAACAACAACAACAAAATCCTCCCAGAATGTGTGATTCATTTGAGTCCACTAGACAATGTCAGATGCAGACAACCTTCTGTGCTAGCAGCTGCAGCCCCCTGGTTTAGTGGGTGGTTTAGGGAGACGCAAGCCTGCCTGTCATCCCCGTTTCCCACTGCTCACATCAAGCCCCGCTGCACTTCTTACAGTCCAATTTCAAAGTTTTTCTCTTCCTCCTAAAGATTATTTTGGTCATCAATGTGTTGAATAAGTTTCATATCCTGAGGCCTCATGAACTGTGTGCCACTCAAACCCACTCCTTTGGTTTTTAAATGCATCCATCTCAAACTAATATTTGCAACTGAAGCAAAGTTTGTTGAGAGTGAAGTTCATTACTTTACATTCAAACATTTATTTTTCAGGGGAACTTCACCGATTGTATACATTAGAGTTTTATAATGTCTTCTGTGGCTCTGGGAGGAGTGTTGTCAATCCAGGGAATTAAACATTTTATTGGTTGCATTATGGGGAAAAGTTAGTGGTTTTGGAGTCTCTTACTAATCCCCAAACATTATATACCCAAACTCCCCAAACTTTATATATACCCAAGCTTGAGCTGGCAGGAAGTTAGACACAGAAACGGCATTGAGAATCTGGTCGATTTTCAAAATAAAACACCTAGTGAATGTGTAATCATCAGCCTTTAACTATGGTGTTACATCAGTCTCAGTTGCTGTGGGTCAATTCACAAATGCATTTTTTTTCCACAAGGAAATTATCTGTAACCATTCAGGTGGCTCCTTTCGGCTTCAGTCAATCACAAAAAGCATAGATTCAAGGGTGTGTGATGTGATCACATAGGATTGCAGCTGTGCAGTCTAAAATTATGAATTAGAGCACGAAGAGAGGAAGAACGTCAAACAGCTGCCTGTTGTCAGATAGCTGCTCTACACAGGTAAGTGATGACTCTCCTGTCATGCATGATGAAATATGTTTGAATTATGAATGCATTAGCTAGCTGGCTAATGATCCAAGGTTGTCTATCAGCAGTATATAGCTAACTTGTTAGCTACCTGTAGTGTTAAATGACACATCACTAACTTTGCAAGCATTCATAACTCAAAACACACTTAATCATGCATGGCAATAATATACTCTTAAAGTTACCGTATGTAATATTGCCACTTTATACTGTAATGCAAGTGTAATGATTATTCTTTCATCCCTGAATGAAAAGACTGACTTATGCCAGCATAGCATCTATTTTGTTCTTTTTTTGTTTGTCTGTAAGTCTGTTACACCTCATTGTTTTCCAACTTGTGATCATACTCACTCATCATCATCATTTTCCATCTCCATCCATCTCACTCTGTTCTCTTATCGCATTTCGGGCTTGACGGCTACATTCATCGTGCCACATGTTGCCACTGGAGGCAAGATTAGCATAACCGCTTGTGAGGCTTGAATGACATGTGAGACCTCACTTTGCCTGTGTGGGGTGTAAAGGCTTGCAGGAGTGTGGGGAGCTGATGGGGAGAGGGGGGGCCTCAAGATCACCTGGTTGAAATGAATGTCACAACTCAGTCATGACCAGGCGGCTGAATAGGAGCGACTGTCCGCAGGGACTGTCGGTTTATGCAGGGGCAAGAGGAGGTAACATAGAAAGCTGTTATTTCCCTGCAGGATTTTGAGATACAGCCGGACTCCATCTGGTCAGGCTGACAGGATTTCCATGAGTGCAGGAAACAATGTTTAGTATATATAGCTGTGTAGTAAAGCATGAGTACAGAATTCACTAGCAGCTTCTGTGAAAGGTGAATGATTCATAGCTGTCGCAGTTGGTCAAATAACCCCATAAAGGATAGTAAATACAAACATACAAGAGAATCTCACTCTGATAATTACCGTGACTGTATGTCCTCTCACATTACAATCAATTAAAAAAAAAAAAACACACAATCTTGGTGCCACAGCGACAGTTGTAACTAAAGCACAGGCTAATGGAAAAAAAAAATCAACACCCTTTGAATCTCCTGCCCCCTCAATAAGCAAGAATTGTGGATAAATCATTTACAGTTAGATAAATGCATGTATTCAATTTACATGGTGACTGCTGTTAACGTACTGTTTATGAATTTAAGAGGCTCTGTGACAGCAATATATTTACAGTAAGTGAATTGGTGGACCTGGCGCTCAGAGATTTCATGTTTTTATTGTTTCTTTTTTCTCTACATGAGAGGATCTCTGAAGGCCAAGAGCAGTAATTCAGTTTTTCTTGCTAGCCTTTTGAACATGTCTGTGTTATTCTCATTTCAAGGTGATTATCACTTTCATGGCCATTTTATCTTGTATGATGAAATGGAAGGTAGGCAAAGAGAGAGAAGAAGATTAAAAAAAAAGAAAAACAACTTTAGAAATAGTGAAAGAGTGAAAAATACATACAGAGGTTAAAAAAAAAAAAAGCCAGAAAAGACAATGGGAATATATTTTATAGTTCATATATACTACAAGGCACATTCTTCCCTTTTAAATTCACACCAGGAAGAGATAACTCTATAGTAAGCCACATCACATCGACCATTAAGGGAGTGCCATAGAAATTAATATGCCATTAGTTCATACTTTTCCAGAGTCTGATGCAATTAAAACTAATGTCTTGGTGGAGGTCTGTAGTAATTTACTGAAAGGCATGCATGAGTTTGTGTGTGAATACTGCTTCAAATTAAGCATTAAAGTCCTGATCTTATCATCTTATTTGAGACTCTGAAAGGCATTTTGGAGACATTTAAACAAAATAAAATGAGAGAGTTTCAAAGAACTCAATACTTCAGTTACGTGTCCACTGACATACACAGTGAAAATGATTTAAAACATTGAAGGTAGTTGTTTTATAAAAGCTCATTGTAGTCTAAAATATGGTGATTAGGCTTCTAGATAGCAGATGGGTTTTAACACATTGAGCTTCATTAACTTTTGTAAATCAATATTCAAGACTCTGAAAATTGCACCATGAATTTATAACTAAAGCATACATTATATTATCTTATATTGGAGTGTGTACTGTATGCAAATATGTGTTTTCAACTTCTGTATCTTCTGAGAGCGTATTTGCATGTTCTAATATTCCAGGTACATAACCTGGAAGCAACCTTTTATCTAATGCCTTTCATCCGCTGCTTTTAGCATCAGGCCAATCCTACGACTCCTCCCTTATCTCCAAATCACTTTGAATCAATGGAAATGCAGCCCTGTGGCACTAAAGCTAAAGACAGAGTCCACTGTTTAGTATTCACAAAGTGCACCTGAATTTTGTGCTGTTACAGCCACTTTAGAAGACCATTTAGGTCAATGTCAGACACACACACGCACTGGAACAAGGAAAAAGACGCACTAACATCAACAGTTAAAGGGAGGGCAATTATACAATATCAAATAAAGGTTCAGTCCCTCAGGCAGCCAAGATTAAATAAAAACAAATGATGTGCTGCTAATCTAAGTGAATGTGAACTAGCACGGGGTGACAGGGTATAGGTTTTCATGTCTTTGTGTGTGCCTTGGCAAGCAAATGAGACTCTGTGTTGACAGAGGCAAACTGACACTAAGGTCTAAATTCACTCGGGTGCATATAAGTGTGTTTGTGTTTGGCCTCACCTCATTGGCATAGACCCAGTGACTGTCCTTGGATGCCAAGTTGGTTTCCACAGCCTGCAGTGATAAATAAGAAGAAAAAAAGAGGAAACAGAGAAAGAGAGAAGGACATTTAAGAACCTCATGTGCAATTCACTGACATCTCACAATAGTCCAAGTCTGTTAGTCCTTAGTTTTTGTATCGCTGGAGCTTAATTTGTAAATCAAGACATCCTGGTCCATTGTTTCCGGGGAGTAACAAACATCATGCATCAAAATCATGCAGCCTGAAGCATACTGGATGAAACAGCTATTCTAAATTATGCAACGAGCAGACCAAGCTGAATATTTTTACACCGGATGCAAGGATGAAGATTGGTGTACAGCTGCACATATTCTCCTGTGATACTTACTTCAACAGCTATACTCATTTTACATTACCCATAAAACACATTTTGCCCACAGAAATAGATGCCAGTGTTGAATATTAATCTGTCTGTCTGGCACTAGACGATCAGATCTGAAGAAAAATAAATTACTAATGGGTTGACCAAATACTGACAAATGAGGTGTGTAATGAGACTCAGACAGACAGACCCATATACAACTAACCTCTGCTATCAAAGCTATCAAAATTTGTTACCATATCCAAATAAAATGGGTGAGTGCACAGTTTCTCTTTACAGTGTGACTGCTTGAATTTTAAGTCAAAACTCCAGCAGCACTTGCAGTTCACAGAACAAAATGTTTCTACTTATGGCCTTGATGATGAAACATGTTGGTCTGATAATAAAATTGCTCTTTATACTACTAGTGTTGCAGAAGTGTTGACCTTTTCGGACCCTTTACCTTCTTTACTCTGCTCCAACTTTTTTTTTTTTTTTTTTTAAATTTTCAAATATTTAGACATACAGCAGGTACTTTTTGGGGGAGTTTCTGTTTTTGGTCAGACATTGAATGCATTTATGTGACTGCAAGAGTCCCTCTTGTGTACTATTCTTGCCTTTCATCCCTGCCACTTTAATGTCACAGTGATACTTCCTGAAATCTTTGTTAGGTAAACAATCTGGCAAATAATCTGCTTATACCAGGAGAAAATCATGTTTCTCCACCCCAATAACAGGGTTCACTCATATGCATCTAAATGCAATGGACGACCTAAACCTTTCAGCACATGTGAAAATAACCCCCAATGAAATTACCGTAAACTGTCCATCTCATTATGGAGTTCCTCCACCTGTCATGAGACTGCACACATTTGACATCTGTCATGCTTAATGTCTCATTGCATGCGCTCTCCTGCAAATTGCTATCATTAGTGTCTAAATGGATCCGTTTCACACAAAGCAATGAAGACGGATGTTTTAACATAAAACCGACGGAACCCTGCTGCATTTTTACCCAACAACACCATGCTCATCAATAATAACAACCGGTGCAGAGCACAGCACCAAAAAGCTGTCAATCGATCTTCTAACCTTGGAAGAGTCATGATTTGATTTTAATGCTCCTCTCATTCCAGATTGAGCTCATCAAACTGCAAGACAACCATACCCAGTGCAAGAGCAATATTTACCTCCACGGTTGAAATGTCACGTCTCGTACTTTAAATTAAAGAGTGGGGCCATATTGCCTTCAAAAATTGCCCAGGAATTCAAATGGATAGACATCATTATCGATGGTGTAAAACACTAGACAGATGCTGGACTTTATAGTAAAAGAGCAAGAACATGAGTCACAGGGAGTATCCTCACCAAGGAAGGCTGATTAGTGCTTCTAGGTGTGGTTTTATGTTTCATAACAAGGTTTCTGAGCAACATTCATTGTTGCACACATAAAGTGGTTAATTTCAGTCTTGTAGCGTGGACATGTTGGTCACTGGTGAAACAATTTAGTTGAAGTAAGACATATTCAGATCAAGAGTTTCCAGATCAGTGTACAAATGAGATCAGTAAATTTGATGTTACTGATGTACATTTCCATTTTTCCATTTCAACCATCAGAATGGACATGTGCTCATGGACCTAAAATGAAAAACATTGATCATGCTGCTGATCAAGGACTGGACTATTATTCATATACATTCACAATGTTGGTACTGTAGTTTATGTTGTTATTTTTATAGGAAATAATTGTTGCAACAATTGAATGACATTTCAAACGCAATAAAAGTAAAGAAGACAGGAAATATTTCACAGGCGGCTGTGGCTCAGAGGTAGAGCGGGTCGTCCACTAATCAGAAGATCGGCGGTTCGATCCCCTCCAGACTGTGTGTTGAAGTGTCCTTGGGCAAGAAACTAATACTGAGCTCCTAAAAACTGATGAGCACTTGCCACCTTGCATGGCAGCCAATGCCATCAGTATATGAATGTGTGTGAATGAGATACGTACTGTAAAGCGCTTTGAGTGGTTGGAAGATTAGAAAGGCGCTATTATAAATACAGTCCATTTACCATTTATTGTGTCACAGAACCTTCAGGCACAACATCACAATGGAGGACCTGTTCTTGGAAAATGAAAGCTACGGTGCTCAAGGTAGAGGCATGCAGATTACTTCAGGCAATGGGTGAGCAAAGAGAAAGAGCATGTAGATGATAGATCACTGAGTTTGTTTATGTAGAGGAAATATATTATGAACAGTGTTTTTTAGTACAATTTCTTCTATGTATTGGTGTTACTATAGTTCTAAGTCTATAGTCTAAATGTACCATATAGAAATATCATTCTGTTACAGATGGTGCAAGGCAGATTTTTCACATGATTTATATCCCTGTATTAGACAATAAGACATTTTGCTTTGACAAGAACTTGACACATCCTTTTATCTGTCAAACAAAGCTTGTGAGGTAATGAACTTACCGGCACAACAATTCACTGTAAACCTTTACGTTAAAGGAAAAGATCACTGGGGGGGGGGTGTTCCAGGATGATTGGAAAACATCAGCTAAATCCCTTTCATGTGTGAATAATCCATTCATTCAAATTATGATAATGTCTGCCCGGTCCTAAATAAAATCTGACAATGAAAACTATTGTCTGCCTTGAAGAATAACCTTGACATTCAAAAGAGACGACAGCTCCTTGAGCCGTATTCATTGTTCCAGACAAAATCTGTCAGATGCCATGATGGCAAAAACAGAGTCAAGTACTGTAATGTGTGTTAGTTAATGTGTACCAGCTGGGATGTAATGTTTTGTTGAAGCCCTGAGCACAACAGAACACAACACTTGAGAGGTTCAGCCCCAGTTCACAGCACCACTGAACATTGACAACTTTAGACACTCAAAAAAAAAAAAAAAGCCTTATTAAGTGAAATGATGTTTGTGAGCTGCTGCTTAACGTCCCAGCTGAATGGATGTGACAAACACAGTGTTTATAACGTTTAAATGTTTGAATGCAGCTGTAATAGTTGTGCTGAATTTATAGGTGATCATCGTGAGGTCATCCACTCTTACTTCAAGGGAATATATATATGTATACATGGTGTATAACAGAACACTAAATTATCTTTCATAGCTTGTTTTGTTTGACCTCTGACTATTGTTCAGATATTTCTTCATTTAAAATATTAAATAAGATTTTAATTAAAAATAGCCAGGATGCTGAGATCTCAGACATATGTTACAGACTATGTGCTGATATAATTGCTCGTTCAGATTCAAATCTTGATGCCCTTAAATACAGTACAAAAGCCCCTTGTGTCTTTAAACAATTCCTACATTGTTTTGCCTAATAATCCCTTTTCTAATTGCAATTTCCAGTCCTCTAAGCAGCGTTTTCCCTTTGCTTAGAATTTATCACACCAAAGCCTACAAATCCATTTGAGACCTCAAATGTTTTCGACATTCAGGAAGAGTCGTTCTGGCATTGTGTCTTTTCTTTCTTTTCATTCACTTCAGGAGATGATGTAACAGTGAAACTCTGGAGAGCAACAAGGTTTTGGGAGAAGGAGGCATAGACAAGAACCTGGATTGACATCTGAGGAGTATTCTATATGGTTGATACAGCCAAAGCCTGGCAAGAGTAAGATCTCCAATCAGAGAGGCAAAGTACCTCAGGCATGTTCTTATACAGTAGCAATGCCACAAAGGCAGCCAGAGAATGCCAACTCCAGTTTAAAACAACCGTGACAGCTGAAAAGGGATTGAGAGGAACTGCAGTTAGAAGGATATGAAAATAGGTGTGGAGAGACTAAGGCATGACTGAGGATGAATCTCCTGAATGAGAAAAGACAAGTGTGAACACGCTCAATACAATTATTTGTTGCAGTTCAAAATTGTTTTTTTAAATGTCTAAAAGCAAAACCAAATACTTTCAGTTGCCAGTTTATTAGGTACACCGAGCTATTAAAACAGGTTAATGCCACAGTCCTGCAATTAATGATTTCATGAAGATTAAGAAGCCATTGTGAAAGAGCTTGATTGTTAAATGAGTGATTAAAACTGCAGTGAGACTACTAGTTAAGTCAAAGTGTACTTGAACCGCTAATTAAAATTATTGTTTGTGATAATTACATTACCTGCCTCCTTCAAAAATGAGCTACGTTATAGCGTTATGTCACAAAAACTACTTTATTCACCTGAGCTGACCTACAACTTGCAAATTCCTGATGAGTTTGGTACAAAAAAAAAAAGAGGAAAAGAAAATATTAAAATGCCTTTCTTGTATGCACACACGGCCATATATGCATGTAAATGTTGTGAAATCATCACAATTTTCTCATTTGCTCACATTACAGTGTACAGCTCGCAAGTGAAGCAAATCCCCACCATGCAGCTTACAGTTTAGATAATAATCTAAATTCAATGCGTCTTCAAAACAAATGTCTACAGAATCACAGTCTGGAAAGAATAAACATCCTTCCCCCCAGCTGGAAACAATAAAGATGTTTATTTGTTCACTCAGTGAATTTGATGTTTGCTGAATTATACTTACAACTTATTTGGTTGTACAAATGAATGCCATGTTTTGATTACCCTAAAATGTGAAAGATGTGCAAGATTTACCATTAATTACTCAATGTATCTGTCTGAACCCAGCCTGCCTATCTACCTATTGATCTATCTGAATCTACATCTACCCATCTACAATATCTGAACCTGAATCTACAAGAGTATAGAGATTAATCTCCAATAATGTGCCGGCTTCAGTACAGTTTTAGAAGAACAAAACAGTTTTACTGAAAAATAGAGAGTTCAGGATGATGACACTGACCCAGGAACTGAGGTAAACAACACTCAGTCGACAGGATTTGAGAACTGAAACTGAACTGGCTACATCTTTACAAATTCATGAGATTCCTCCCTATCTGAAGAAATGCACCATCGTTTTAGTTTTGGGTTCATAGCAACCAAGGACTTCTGTTGATTTGAACTCGGTGCATTTCACAGAGTTTTAGTATTTGGCCATAATTTGTAGAGGGTGAACAATAAAAATGTTCTGGTAACTGTCACACCCTTAGTGTTCTTTCAGCGTGAGGATCTCACAAAGAAGCCAGAAAGGAGTAATGAGGTCTGTCATAAAAGATTCACGATAGTCCCTCTGAACCCAGGCTAGCCACCGTTGCTGTGGAAACACACCTTCAGATCACTTAATCGGCTCCATCAACACAGAATTGAACACAAAGGTGCCAACCCTCAATACCTCTTTAGACTGGTGCAGACGTAAAATGTGCATAGCTTTTAGACAAGCACTCATGAGAACTCATATGGCCATTTAAATCACACATGCATGGTTAAATTTAGAGTTTGGATCCATCACTATAATTTTTACCATTAGCTAATGAATTTATGGGGCATTTCGGCCTTTATTGAACTCTTTAACAGCTAATTGGGAGAAAGGAAACATGGGTAGAAAGAGTGAGGTATGACTTGCAACAAAGATCCCCGGATAAAATTGAACTTGTGACGTTGCAGTTATGTGCCATGGTTACCATTCAGCTGCCAGGGTGCTCATTCATCTGAAGCTCAAAAGACAGAAACAGAAGCCCAGAATAAAAGTCAGTCTGGGAAATGATCTACAGTCTGTAGTGATAATCCAACACCTGAACAAATCGCTTCTGACCTTCCACTGTCAGTATTCAAGACCAGCTGGCCCTCCCAAGAAGATGGCACACGTGTGTCACATTAAAAACAAATCACGACTCCCATCTGCCGTGGTACTAAGGCTGCTACCTTCTCTCTGCATGTAGTAAGCTTCCCACAGGCTTACGCTATAGCCATGAGTGGAATAGCTAATGTCCCTACGAGGAGACCCACCAGTAGACACATTAGCCTTGGACTAAAATGATAAGAACCCCTGCACTGTGTCCATGGCTGTAATACAATGTTTTGTATAATTGTGTATGCATATAAATGTGCAAAACCTACACTTACTGTGTGCGCAATAACTTAAGCATGGGTGCACGAGTGTCAGAAAGATTGGTTGAGGCACTTTAATATAAAAACCATTCAGTTATGTTATCTGTATTGTTGTCAAAAAAAGTAAAAGTATGTAGTGGCTATTCTATAACTGTCCTTATGACATATTTCTTCTGTGGACTGCTGCGCATATTGTGAAATGTAATGTTGTGAGGGGGATTTCTGAGAGTCACTAACAGGATTAAAACTAGGTGTGACATTTTATGAATACCGTAGCAGACTGAAGAGACTCCTGAGTGCAGGCATTCAGTTAGGCAGTAAGAACCTTCAGGGTGAGGGGTTTTATTACAGTTGCTATTTTTCCAACAGTGCACAGTGGATATGGCCCCAGCATGAATTTCTCCCACCACACCAACAAGTACTTTGAGACAGACTTGTAATATGAGGGTATGTAAATCAAACTTGAACTAGGTCCAGGTACGTCCCTTTGTTGCTATTAAATGGAAATTCTTTCTCTTCAACCAATTCTATAAAATATTTATATTATTCAGAGTTTACTTTTTCTCTCTCTCTTTGCATAAAGCAGCCCAAATAATTCCTCCTCTTTGAAATCAACCATCAAAACAGAAGATGTTCTGTTTAATACAAAAACAACATCATACTTTTTAAGCTTATCAATTGCCATGCAGTTGTCAGAGTAAATGCAAAATGAATTTGCCTGGCTTAAATGTAAACGCTATGATTAGAGCCCATGCAGCCTGCTTGATTGATTTGGGTTTAGTCCATCGTTACACTCTGTTGTTGTATTAATCTCAAGCTTGGCAGCATATGTTTTTCCGAACATTTTTAGCCAGGCTGCAACATATAGCTACACCATTTAATAGCCCAGATAAAATTACCTCATTATACATATAATTAAAAAAAAGAGACTCAACAAGTGTTTTGAGAAATTTAAACTTTTTAACAAACGCCAAAGCACACTTCTTAAACAATATATCTTAGCAGAGATGAATTACTTTGCATTCATACAGGATGCCCTTGGGGAAGCACTGAACATAAACTAAACCCCTGCACCTGGGGGAAATTTATGTTGTGGATCTTTGATGATGTTTGCAATTGAATTTTTATTGCACAGCTGATGGATGTAATAAACCAAGATAATTAACAGAGAGGAAACTGATTACCTCACTGAAAGTTATTTTGTTCATCTGTGACTACAGTTACAGCACAAGGACAAGCAGATATAAAGTCAATATACTGTAAAAAGCAAGACAAACACAAACATAGTGTTGTACTGTATATTAAGAATGATATTTTACTAGTGTAAAAGAAGAGGATACTCTTACACACTATAACTGTATGCTCCATGGGGATTGTATTTTAGAAAATCCTTCCCGACCTCCCCAAACTTTTTTTTGTTTAAATTTTCAGAACATTTTCAAGGGACTGAAGCAGCTCTTTGATGCTATTTGGTGTTACTAGTAGAATGATCAAAGCTGAAGTCTGAGACACCGCTGGTCTAGGGGACAGTATCTGGCAGACAACCTGGAACAACCTGGAATTTGCAACCCACAAAATGAAGTTGACAAGTAAAATCATATAAAAATTTAAATCTGTGATTAAAAGGACTAGATCCAAGCAAATATGAAATTTAAGCAAAAGAGTATTATTCAAATGCAAATGAATAATGCACGCCACCTATTACCTAACAAGAGATTTCAGGTGAGTGAAATACAACAAATGTTTTCAATAAAAGCACTTCAACGATTCACGAGACAGTACGTTTCAAATAATAAATCACAGCTTCACAACTTTCCTTTCACAATGAACTTCACACTCGAAAAAAACACATCTTCAGAGAGGTAAGTGATTTTTATTTGGAAGCATATAAATAATTAAGCTGTCCCTTTAGTCAGTGTTGCATTCAGGGCAGGATATGCACAAACAGATCTCTGAACTCTTTTACTCAAACTTCTTGAAGCAGTTTTGTGCCCAGGGTCTTAAGTAAATAGAGTGAGTGACACTTTCTCTTTTGTTCTATATAAAAGCTGACTGCATTCTACGACTGTTGCACAGAGGAGTCCTAATTTTTCAGTATAGCATAGAGCCCTGTCACAAACGACCATTATAATCACTACAGTACAATGCAGTGTTCTTACATGGCAACTATGCCTCCCATGGCCTTTCAGTCTATTCTCAGGAAGTGGCCTTGTTTCTCATAGCCTATACAGAAGCACTGCCTTCCACGTAAGAACTAGACACATTCGCAGACGACTAAAGCCACATGCTGCTATAATCTCTGCTCGAGGGTACACAATCACACCCTCATACTGCTGAACTGCCTCGGAGTCACTACTCACAGGAGGCTGTCAGGGAAGGAGAGTGAAACAAAGGTGATGTGAGGATCCTAAAAAAAATAAAGTAAATAAAAAATAAGGCCGTATTAAGATATGACAGCTTAGTCAGAATGTGGCGGCAGGAAAAATCCTACGGAACATCATCTGCTGCATTTATTGCCTTTTCACTATGATGTTTGGTGGTCTGACTGCTTAATTACATTGACCTGCATCAGGGAAATGGAGCATGCGTGGACAAGAAGTACTGCAATTTCTTCAAAAGTACAAAGATGAAAACAGCTTTTCAAGGTTCTAGTTGTCACGGACATTTTAAAGAGACACAATATAGTAGATGCATGGATTAGTTATATTTCTGGAATAAACAGCGTTCACTAACATCACTGTTGGTGCTCAAAGGTTTTTATTGTTTAGCCTAGGGTTAGAGCTTAGCTGCAATGATGTAATTTTAATTGTACAAAAACCTTGTTAAAGGCACTGGAAACCCAAATCCACTTTCAAACTTTAGATTTAAGAAATTTAGGGTGTTATGCACATAATCGTATCATACTGCATCTAAAAACTAATTTCAATCCAATCTGAAATATTGTCATTTAAGTTTTTGTAAACTTTGCTACGTTTAGTGTAATGAATAAACTAATCACTCACAAGAAAGGAAATAATACACCATGCACCCTCTGAGTTTTTCGCTTTCACTGAACTAAGACTGGCTTAATTTTCATTGTCAACCCATCGTGAAACGCATTTCATTGAAATGCGACTCATCTCGGTTAATCTTCCCACTGTTCCAACAATCACCAACTCTGGTTTGGTCAAAATAAATCCAATTGATTAATTCAATTCACGGATGTGAAAATATTCTGGTAAAGAATCTCATGTGGTGGCGGTAGCAGAGGAGGATATGTGCTCAGGTAGAACACACTACCATGGCAGCACAATGGTGCAGCATTTGAAACCTGAAGCACACTAATACAAGCACGAAGCAATGAATCAGCAGAATGTGGGTTTGCCACCCTTAAAACAGGGAACATACGTCCATTATTCCACAGGAATCCCTCAACTGAAGAGCCAGTTTGGTTAATTTCTCTATAAAATCAACTGTGTGTCGATAACACACACGTTTATTTCTCTTCCTTAACAATAAGCCTTTCCTTGTCCAGTTTGACGGACAAGACCACGGGAGAATATGTATTATTGCCTGCCGAGAAAAAAAGAGGCTCAGATGTGTTGAGTGAGGAAGAGCTTTAGAATAAATTGCTGCTTTTCTGTTACAACAACACTGGAAAATAAGACAGGTGGTGCCCACCTGTGCAGATACAGTATGCACCTTACTGCCACTGCTGTGTGGAAGATAACAGGTGTGCCTGTCCTGATGCACGGTGTCAATGTGATGTGGATCTTCCTCCCTTCATAACCACTCTTGAGGTACCATTAAGCATGGCACTTACAATAGTGCTTGGTGGCTGGTGGTATGAGACTGTAGCAGCTTCCTGTTGTCCAGGTAGATGTGCGTGAATAAGAGGCAAAGGGCACCTGAAAAAGGCTATTCAAGCACAAACCTGCTCTAGGTATATAAAGATAGAAAAATAGCCAGATGTCCACTGAGTAAAAGGTATGCTGAAACATTTACTGTAGGCTTGTGACAGTCTTTCTTGTGAGTGTGAGTTCCCACTGCTTTTAATCTTCAAGGGAGTAAATAGGGATGTTTTGAAGTGAAACAAGTGGGACTAAAGACAAAGGATGATACAAGAGCAGAGGCCATACAAATGACAAAAAGGTACATCAGGTATATGGTGTTAATGCTCTGTTTTCTCCTAAAAAACCCCCATCACTCAATAGAGCTCTTTTATAAATCACAGCCGGACTGGTTTGTATTGATGCTGCTTCCCTCTTCTTCTGAGAAATCGAGGACTTCTTTGTGCTGGTGAGTTTTACAGGTCGGGGTAAGTAGACAGGATCCATGCGCCGAACTCTTTCTGATCAGGCACAAGTAAGCAAGATAAGTGGGCAGGCAAATAATAAAGAAATAACAAAAGACGAAGAGAAAGATGTAACAGTGGGAGGTTAGCTGGGCCAAAGATGAATGTGAAATTCATCCTAATTATTCCAGCACAGGGGGAGACATGGGGAGTCTTCTCAGAACACCATGGGAAAGAAGAGGTGTTATGGAGAGTGGGAGTGTGAAAGTTTAGGTTTTGACATAATGCTAATTCCAAACAGCCCTGACAGCCAGGGAGGCTGCAGAGAAAAGGAGTGGAGGAGGACGCAGCAATGACACATCTCCTAACAATACTGAGAGATATGTTATTTGTTTCACGAACTGTTCTACCGTTTTCTTAATCAGAATTGTGTTTACAACAAGGAAAGCATGTGCACTAGCATACATGATACTTGTTTAGACCCGTGAGTACTTTTATAGAGGCTTTATGGACAATAATTCCCAGAAAACAACCCTCTTGGGCAAATAAACCAAAGTCTGAATAGGCTGTAGCTGTATAGACAATAAATTAGTCAAATGTGCTGTAAATACAGCATTCATGCATGCTTTCTGTATTCCCTCGAGACTATTGTGAGTTGTATCAAAGATACAAAGAGTTTTTCTAGAGCAGTGTTTCACGCCTTGCTTGGAAGGAATCTAATTTGCCAGCATGCTCTGGTAGTGGCCTCAAGTAATGGTTTTGCTGCTTTATAGCTGGCAAGCTTTTCAATACACCTGAGGAGCACTTTAATTTAATCTGTCTCATCAAGATCAATAAATGTATCTGAACTGTGATTCTTTGGGACATACTGCCCGTTAATAGGCCACAATGATTTTAGAGTGACCATTTTCTACAACCTCATATACGCAGTTTGGTGCTCTGCAATACTGGAAATCAACTCTAATCAAGCTGGAGAGCCACAGCTATGCCAGAATGTGGAAAGAGCAACGCTCTTCCATACATTAACAGAAGCCTAAAAAGACATAATATGACAATACATTTTTCACTCATACAGGCCTTTCCGTGCAGTTTGTAGTGAAGTGCGCACAGAGGGCTGCGAGAAAGGAAAGATATGGAAAGGTGGGAGGAGTGGGGTTCCCAGTGCTGAGGAGAAGGCGGAGTTGTGGAAGAGGATAGAAGGTGCATGATCAAAGCCTATATTTTGAAATCACTTACTTCTCCATTAGTTTGATTAATGGGGCCAGCCTCAGAGTCAGACAGAGGCAAGGGGCTTGAAAAATGATGCAATTACTGCTTTTTGAATAGAGGGCTGAAAAGGCCTGCTTGAAAAGAGGATCTGGAGGAGATTCTACAGGGCATCCTGGACAGCAGACTACCTCCTCTTCATCCATCTATCCCCCCTGCCATACACCCTGAAGCCCTACAGCACTGCTCTAACGCTTCCCCTCTGGAGCGTCTCTCATCAGACTTAGTGACATGCTTCACTGGTCCTCTCTAAGCTGGGGGAGCATACTATAAATTGTGATTAATATGCATCTGAAGCATCTTTCAGTGTTTGTGTCACGTTCTGTTTAACACTCAGATGATGCTCCTCTCCATTCCCTTAATACATTCTTTATTCATGTGATGTTTTGTTTTTTTTCTGTTTTACTTACATTTATTTCAGTGCATTTATACTACTGCCATATTACAAACGCTTTTTAAGAAATATGAAAAGAATATTAGGTAAACCTCTTAAGAAAGCAAAAATAGCTTGAATAGAAAAACCTCAAGTGCCACTTGTAAAGATGTTTTAATAAAACGTTATGACAGTTATCTCTAAAGGCTTTGAAATCATGTCTACTTTAATTGGGTGGAAATAATTACACATAATACATACAACAAAAGAGGCAGCTATATCCTCTTTTCATTCTGTATCTGTTTGTTTCTGTGTTATATAAGAACAGAAGATGTAAGAAGACAGTTAATATTACTGTAGGTAGGTGTTTGAGCCGGTGTGGATAAATGAAATGAAAAGGGACAAATCTGATCAGTGAAAGAGACTCTTCTCTGTGTACATTTAATTATCTGATGAAACTGACAGACCTTTGATCAGGACACGAACCTAGATGAACTTCACAACACACCACTGAGACAATAATGCCCATGTTGCTTAATTCTAGCTGCTTTTATGCCACTGTGTGGGAGGGGCAGTCTACAGAAGACTAAGTAACAAACTGATCAGATAGATTCAAGTTAGCGATTAGCTCGATCACTGCACCATCAAGACAAAGAGATTAAATAATAAAATGACAGAAAGAAGGACAAAGTAAGTGGCACATGGGTCAGAATTCATATTTATCACATTCTTTAAAATCTTATTTAATAATAGTAAAAAAAAAAAAAGAAAAGAAAGAAAAAAGATAGGGCAGGAGAACCTTTACTCTTATTCTGCAGCTCTTAAATACCATTCAGTTCAGCTTAGTTTTGGATAATAACTACTTTTCACCAAATAGTCACTGTAATGATTGCATTTTGTGCTCTTCGGGGGATGTTCTGATTCTTACTACAATGAGGCAGCAAATGTCTATTTTCCGGTCTGGGAGACCTCTGAACTCTTTAGTTTCTTTATCAGCTTGGGGTAAAATCACAGTCACAGTGAAAATGCCCATGTTTGAATGTAGCACCCCACAGACCTGTGATGTTATGTCAGTGTGTGTAGAAAAGTGAGAGCATTTGAGGAAAAGCTATAGGGATGCCCATTTAGAGGAAAGTGAACAAGAGTTTAGGAGGACATGAAAAGCAAAGAAGAAGAGAAAAGAGGTGGATTCAGAGATTCATGTACTATCCAACATAGTCCAAATGTTAATTTGACGGAAGGCTTCTTGGCATGGTAATGTTGTAAATATTTCAGCTCTAAACTATGCTTAAATTAAATACGAAATCATGGTTAAGTGTTGGCACAATGTATCAAACAACATTCTTGGCAGAGTGTGAAATCCAAGTTCAGAAAAAGTCCCCTGTGCTCATTTACACATTAGCATTTACAGTGATTCTCTCCAAAGTGCTCTTTGGGTTTTTACATCAAAATCAGTTAAGGATTTCATTCAGCGCTCCCGATGCAAAGTAAACCTGCTAATGAATTTTCAGAAGCACTCTCACCCATATGAAACTCCCACAGGTTTGTGGGAATAACAGCAGGTTGCTGTACTGGTGTTGATGACCTGGTGGATAAATAAAAGCTTCATTGAATCGATTAGGACTGAATCTGCAACAGCCATTATTATGGATGTGTATTGTTATATGTTACTAAATTGTAAATATCAATGTGAATGTTCTATGGAAGAGTAAATATTGTGGGAATAGCTTCTTGTTTACTTGTAAATTCCTTCATTACCAACAAACCTGGGGCAGACAAACAAATCAGAAACAGCTGCAATGACAAGCTGTCCTGGTAATTTCCTGAAGACATTGACTGATACATAAGAAGCATACTGAAAAATACCTACATAAAATAATTTATGCTGCATATATATTTTTAGAAAATCTCACTTTTATTAACTGCACATTCGTGTGGATATTGAGAACCGAATAAGGCCACCTCACTATCTTCACATTCTGTAGTTATGCATAAATGAGATATACTATACGGCCATATCTTTCAAATGCGGGTGTTAACACAGACCTCGAATGAGACATCAAAGGAACATATGAATATGCATGCACACATGTTGAACACAGACTCATACATATTTGTGTAAGAGCAAACTCAAGAAAGGAAAAAGTAAGGAAGTAAAACAGGTAACAAAAGGATAATAGGACACCTGAACTGGAGTTATATTTATATTCTTTCCACAGGGGCTGTACTTTAATTGAACATTTTCTCCAGAGCTTTTGGACTGTGATAGGCTGTGTGCTGGGCACCAATACAGTACTTGTTTTCCAAGTGGTTGGCTTTGCAATTACCCCTATAACTCTTACTGTATTTTGAGTCTGCCACTTGGGAATTGGGCAATAATCCTGAGCCCACAGCAACAATTTCACAGACAGAACTTTCCAACAATATTGTCAGGTTTTGTTATAATTGCATCTCGTATTATACTGCAAGGAGACAAATATACAGAGTGATAAAGATATTAACATATACAGAGAAAGTAACTGTGTTTTTGACTCTTCCAATTCAACGAGGATATGAGCTACACAAGTGCTTTGCAAAAAACTAGAAATGGCTTTAGAATGTCTTCAGTATAAGAACATTATAATTATTAGACATAAAAAGGCACAAAAAAAAAACCTGTCGTGCTCTGATCCTGCTGTTAGCTGACTGACTGAGAAAAGAGAACAACATGCTCTGAGAGACCAAATTCTGACATCCATGTACAACTCTAGGGGGTCACCAGATAAATGAGATAGACTCCACCAAGTGCCCTTTATGAGATTAGCTGTTATCCCTCCTGAAGAAATAAAAATTGCCCAAGAGGTTTACCGTTTCAATAATGCTAAGCATGACTCATAATCACAAACATCAATCAAAGTTTATCACCCTCTTCCAAGACAAGACTGTATTTTGGGTGCTGGCATTGAAATATATTAACTTTCTGTTCTATACACCTGAATATTTCCTTTTCTAAAAGGACAAGCTTAGAGTGTTCGCAGAGACCAGGAGGCGATCAATTGTGGGGAACTGGTGCCAATATTGCATTTTTGTTTTCATCCCTTTCCTCTTCATCATCATGATAATCACTTTTACAGCCACCATCATCAACATTACCATCAGTAACACAATGTTCAGGTTATTGACCCTTTAAAGGCCCTTTACCACACTTTGAAGTCCCCTGACATTGATTAACGCGATGCGATAAGCCATCACCTCAAATACACTACAGTTTTAATTCTCCAGCATTACTTATGAAAAGGCAAATTATTTATGAAAAGCTCTTTAACTTCAGCAGATGATTCATACTTGTGAAAGTAATAACAATCCATCAAGTAAAGAGCTTGCCAACTGCCCTGGTTTCAATTTTAATACCAGAGTTTGGATATACAACCATTTCTCTTGATTATTCCTCCCTCCCATGAAATATGTACCTGAAGAGGTGGTTTTATTTAGATTTTGTTGGAGCAAAGTACTTTGTAACAAAGTGCTGTGCTGTTGGAGGTAACATATTGTATGCAAAGGCAAACACGTTCTGAATATTTCAAACTCCAGAGAACATGGCTGAGTTTCTCACCAGCTCCCAGGAGGTACGGCTAATTGATCGTGGACAGAGGGGGAGCTATCTATTTTTTACCTGTCAAACTGTAGCATTTATTCATCATGCAAAGCAATTAATGTTTTCTCTGTGTGACCTATGGTTTCTCCATGCTCCATAGCAACATCACCTGACTTATTATGGAAAAAAAATCACTATAGTTATCAAATCACTGCAGGGGAGTAAAGAACTGATAGTTTAAGGGGTGTATGAATCTATACTATATTCGATCTGTCTGTAAATCAACCAGAAAGATGACAGAACAAACAGAGAGAGAATATTACAAAACAAACAAGTTTGTTGAGAGGCTGGGAAGAAATGAACAGAGGAAGAAAAATGGAGACAAAGACAAAAGTATACAGTGCAATAAGAGCGGAGACAAAATGAGATGAGGTTATATGGGGGGAGGCAAGGGCAGAAAGATAAAGTGCCCATGTAGAGAAAACATGAAACCATTAAGATGGGGAAAAAATACAAAGAGGAAAAGAGGGAATGTCCTGTAACGGGGACAGAAGGGGAAAGAGACACAAAGAGAGAGAGAGAGCAGAGGAGAGAAGAGGGCAGAAGAGGATGAGATGTAGGACAATGATAGATCGTTTTCTGGCAGGTTCAATTTGTCACGCTGTTATTGGGAGGAAAATGGAATAGAGGAGCAGCAGCAAGGGTCAGAGGGAGAGGACGGGGGTCCAGAGGTGGGAGCGTTAAGCCTGGAGGGAGCAACGACAGTGGACGGTAAGCGAGATAAACTCTGCACACCTCTTCACCTCTGGCCTTCAACAGATGATCACTGGAGGTTACTCTGATGACTCTATCATCAGAGTAAGGCCTCCATGATACACTTGAAACATGGTTTCTGTATATGCACATGTTTTTTTTTAGATTTATTTGAGTTTATCTGGGTAAACCTGAAGCCTAACCTTGTGGTCATTCAGTTATTTAAATACACTCGATTTATTATAAGGGGCACACTACCGATTTTACACATCAGACTTAGTTTTCTAGTCTAGGAGGACTACTCAGGCTGTGAAACCAGGTGTGTAATGTCTTCTGTGGCTCAAGGAGCTTTGTCCAAATAACCTTGATGATGCAACCAAGGCTGAGGTTGAGAATTGTGTTACAGATTTGGGGTTTAGAGTTTGTAAGACATGGACAGTTATTACAGAGGGATGGGTATAACAAAATATGCTATAAAATTGAATTGTGGGAAGGGCAGGATCCAGTTTTAGAGCTTGATCCATACTAGAGGCTTAAAAGGTCAAGATATCTTGAACTCTGCTGCACAGATTCAGACCATTATTTTTATGATCCGTTTCTTGCTAGTCTTCCAATTTGATGGGCTTGCAGTAACTTAATAGCTGGAATATCCCCCTTAAAGTAAAGTATTTTTACGTTTCAGCATCAAATAGCACCCCAATGTCCAATGCCATTGTAGGTCACGACTAACAGTTGAGTTTAGTTTGGAGTTGAGTTTATATTTTTCAGTTTTATTCAGCACAATGCCTTTTCCTTTGTTTTTCCCTTGGTCCATTATAGAGAAGAATTTAAGCTATTACAGAGAAAAAAAAAGTTTCTGGCTCTTTCTAATTTGTATCCCCTCTCTTTGGTTAGCCTTTTGACAAATAATGCATTGTGCAGCTTTACAAAATCTAACAAATACATTCATATATTACAAATATGCACAACAGCAAATACTGTATACAGCAACAACTATACATAAGAACCTGTCCTAGCTTTTCATTATATTCAAGCTGTAACCTAACCAACTACAAATGAGGACATCTTCCATCAACTAAACAGGATATTCCTCTAAAGAATAATGCAATCAGTAAACATGATTAAATTCCCATTGCATAATTGTCTGTTTATACAGTATAGATCATCTTGATACTGCATAATCTCATACTATGTCCTCTATTATACTTTAGCTGAACTCCAGACCATCTCTAATGTGATGCTTTGTTTGTCACCTCTATGAACTCTCCCAGCCTCTGATTTCAAATGATGCCACTCAACCAAAGGAAGTACACAGTGGCCTTCATTTGTATTCTGAGCCAGTCTAATTGAATCTTCTGGGTGCAAGTGGGTTTTTCTATGGCGTTTTTAAAAAAAAAAAAATCAGGCTGAAAAATACTTTGAGCGTTGTAATTATACCTGGCCTCACTCATTAGCACTAACGGAGGGGGTGTAGACAGAACTGGCAGTGATGGATCTGGGGAAGGAATGAGGGGTGATGCAGTGAAGCTGTGCATGTGTTTGGGCATCCTTCTGTGTGTGTGTGTGTGTGTGTGTGTGTGTGTGTGTGTGTGTGTGTGCGCGCGCGCGCATGAATGCAAAGGATGTTGTTTGTGCCAACACTACGCTCCCCTGCACCAACACCATGCTCTCTGTGTCAGGTTAATGAGTCATGCTGGGATAAACACTTCCAGGTCATGGCCAGCTTTATTCCATCTGAGGGAAGAGGAGAAGTCCAGGTGCCAAGAAACAACTGCGCATGAATATTTTGAAAAATGTGGGGGGAAAAAAACAAACCAAAAAAAAACCAGACAAAAATAGGCACAGTTACAAGAATCTAATGATTGTGCTCGGTTTAGTTTCATCTATGAAACTAAGAAATGCCATTGGTATCACAGTAAAAGTTGGGAAAAAGTAGGAAAAGAAGTACTGGGCTACTGGAATGAAGACAGACTAGGACGAGGGGATATTCTGACGACTGAGAGACCTTAAAGTGCTGCACATAACAAGCGGGAATAATATTTAAAAGAAATTATGGCACATAGAGATGGAGCAAAATATTTTTTATATTTAAAAAAAAAAAATGGTATAGGCACCTTGTCGCCTTCACATTAATGAGGACACAATCTTCGAATACCAATATATGATTTTTTTTTACCATGGTGTTTAAACCTGTGACACTTGAGAGATTACTATCAACAGGCATCCAAAGCTTTCATATCAGAAAGACGTGGTTGAAGTGTATGTGAGATTTGCTTATGTGCATGTGTGCACCTGCATGCGTGTGTGTGTGTGTGTTTGTGTGTGTGCTGTACGCCACAAGCTGTCATGTCAATGGCAATGAATTCCCCAAGCAAGAAAAGCCATCATCGCTGTCTCTTTCCAAAGCACCCTATAATAGCATGTCAACTCTGGTCGTGTTTAAATCGCCGTCCACAAGTGTTTGTGACAATAAGACGGAAGAGACCTTGGCATCAAGACACAATTCCAGGCAAGGGCAAATGTGTTTATTACGTCTCACACTCATGTGTCACAAGGGTCTATTTTTAATGAGCAATTCATGGTCTCAATTCTTGACAAGTGAATCTGTTGCCGAGAATACAACGTCATCTGCCATAGCCACAGTCGAATGGGTCGCCCTGTAAACCCCACTATGCTTTTGCTGCTGTTAAAAAAGAGAGATAAAGCGAAGTCATGATTAAAAAAGACATTTAAAAAGCGAGTGGTCTAAAGAATTATATTCTGAATAAAAGAATAAATGTCGAACTCTGGGACAACTCTAGCAAAGAAAAGTACCTTTCATGCCACCACAAAAGTGCAAAAACAGCTCCAGTATATTTGCTTAGCAATGACATTCATATTACCTCTTTTCCTTTGACATATACACACATATATATATATATATATATATATATATATATATTTGGAGGTTGCATTAAGTGGCTGATTGAGGAAAAAGAAATACACTCAAGTTCACCAGCTACAACTTAAAAGAAGGCATGAAGAAAATGCAGTAATCCACAACCAGCAGGTGAAGGTCTATGTTTTAAATCCTTTGGCAGCTAACGTGGAGTCCTGCTGACACTACTTGGCATGTCTACTTTACACTTTTATTCAGGATTGAAAACCCAACATATGGGGAAAAAAAGTCCTATTTTTATCATATAGTGACAGATTCAGGATATCAATCTGAGGTTTTGTGACAAACTTGAATGATAGTAGTTATTCTCACAGACAGGTAGTGCATAATACAGTATATCCCCTTATGTGTCACAGTCATTCTCCACTGGGAACAGCTGCTGACTGTCACAGACCATTATTTTAAAGAGTTTTAGAAGAACACTGTACAAAAAGTGTTACAATATGATAATAAAATAATGAAAGCCAATAAAAAAAGTTAACTTGTCGTTAACTATGAACATTTCTATCCAGTAGTCGGTGTTTTTAAATATCATCAGATGATTTTTTTTTTTTTTGGAGGCGAGTCATTTAAATATAAAGGCAGCAATGGTAACAAGGTACATGTACTATCTAGTCTTAGCTGGAAGGAGATGCAGACTGTATTCCTAAAAAGTCACAGAGAGAAACGTGTGATAAACCTGTGAACAAGTTTCATCTTTTCCACATTAGATGTGCAAACAAAGGTTGCGTTCACACCGTCAAAGGGTTGAGACTAGAATGCTTGTCTAAATCCATCCCTTAATTATCTCCTAAAACAAAAGCAATCTTTTCCCACCGGGTTTAAAACCCTGCCTTCTTGAACAGGTTCTCTCTTTCAGATACCATACACAGCTCCACTCTCTCAGCACTCATCTGTTTTGTCTCTTTTCAATGGCAATTCTTCCATTGAATTTCACATTACTGTTTGATTCAGTGCTTTATTATGTTGGAGGAACCTCTTCTAGCTTTCCATCTCTTTCTCATCTTTGACCTTTCCTCCCTGTATCCATCTCCACCTGTTCTTTATTTCTCACCCTGCCTTTATATCCCTCTTATTTGTGCACGCTCTTCTCTGTGTGTTCCTGTCTTCCTCTCTTTACCCTCCTGCCACCCAGTGCAGCATCTCTTTCTCCCCTCACATTCCCTGGCAGCTGGCAGCAGTGCTTGTCACTCTTGTAGCTCCGTGTAGCCGGCGCGCAGGAGGCAGACCTCACTCAGCCTCTCTGCTCCATCCATCAACTGGCATGCAGAGCTGGCATACAGGCTGACACCGCCCACCCTTCACATCAACAGGTTCAGAAGGCTACTGTCTCACAGCCACAGAGAGAACGGATGCTGTTGAATATGCAAATATGGAAACATTTAATTTAAGTTACATTACAAATGCTGATACCAATTAATACAGTATTACAATATTGTATATTTAACGTTAACATGTATTAGTCTTACTATTAAAGTATACTATTCATTTTCACAATTCACATTCAGTACAGGTATTTCAATCGCTTAAAGCATTTTAATCAAGGTTGGTGAAAATGAATGACTCTCCCAAAGCCAGTACCCAGAGAGCCAAAAATCTAATTTAGGTGTCTTCAAGATATATAGCCCAGAGCTACACCGTTGACAATTAATTGGAGAGTGACTTTGGTAACTCATAAAATGTGTCAAGTTTTTCCACCTAAATGTGTATCATTTTACGTAAGTGATTTAGCAAATGCTCACTAATACAACTCAAGGGCATAGAAATGGGACAGTTGAAAGCTTAAAATTCCACTTTACGGTCCCTTTAAAAGGTTTGCATGAGTCAAGTGAAGTTCTCCTATCATGAAGGGAGCAGAGAGCAGTTGGGTGTCAAGAACAAGGCGGCACTGATGCTGACGGAAGACGCAACATTGTCTCATGGCCAAAAATGAACAAGAGACGAGATGAAAACTGTATGGACGGGAGAAAACAAGAGCCCAGAATTTCAGCTAGAAACCGCAGACGCTGTCAATTACATATGCATCTTGTTCAAAGTATGAGAAATGACTGTGGCCTGAGAGCAGACAGTAGAAGTGACAAGTGACTTATGACAATGTGATGCTCAGGGAAGTAGAGCATCGCCAGAATACAATATGTGACTTATGTGTGACTTAGGTATGACTTTTGCTAATGCACTTATGTATGTCCTTTAATGTAAGTCAGATGAATTAAGAACTTGAAATTAAAGTTATGAATATGATCTGGCTATAATTCCTGACAAAGGTGCCTCTGTTCTTAAACAGAGGCACCTTTGTCCAATTCGATATTAAGCCATTTTTCTCTCATTCCCATCTGACCTTGTAGAGGAATAAGTAGGCATTGAAAGATTATGAGAAAATTGGCCCAGGGGCACAGACATGTAAAAAATGTCTCTCTGCCCTACATAGAAGCAAGATACCAACACAGCCGAGTCATTTGTAGTCCTTTTGTGTCGCCATATAGCTGTTTTGTGTCTTTGTAGTCATTGAAAGTCTTGTTGTGTCACTTTGTTTCTCTCTCTCTGATCATTTTACAATCTATGTATGGTCGTTTTTCTTGTCGCTGTAGCTGTTTTATGTCTCTCTGTACTCTTTGTAGGCCTGATCAATAATCTATCCATGTAAGTTTATATAGAAAATTAATAGGCACTGGGTAGAACAGAGCAGAAGAGAGGAAGAGAAAATAATGGAGCTGAACGAACTCTGAAGCATGCAGATAAAAAATTCAGAAAAGAGCAGAAAACAGAGCAGGTCTCTGTGGTAAAGCACGCTGCCACAACTGATTACCTTCATATAGTTTTACTGCAATAATGCATCCTTGCACAAATGTTTGAGACTGCTAATGCCATTAATCCCTGTAAGCACCCACATTTCTTTACATTACTGCCATTACGATGCCTGTGATGATTTTTTTGTTCCAGCATTCTGTCGATTTCCAGTCACCATGGCAACTTTACTTTTTCTCTCATGCTAACGTAATTCATGAATACTTAAGTCTCCAAGGCATCAACATCATCGTCCCCACCATTCTCCATTCGGATATTAGCATATTTACATTTTCTCCCCCCGTGTCTCTGGTGGGGAGTGGATACGCTCCGTGACAACAGTTACCAAGGTATTAATGAAGCTTTGATGAATTAACAAATCTCCACCACTTAATATACTAATATATTAACATATTCAGAGGACCATTTGGGAGTTGTGCCAAACGCGAAGCTACGCTTATTTCTTCATCCCCAAGATGCCTTATGTTAATTGTATGAGGAATGATAAAGAATATAATTGGCCAGATTAAATGCAAACTTACGAGACGATGTCTACAGCTGTTTGTGTGTCTATATGTGTGTGTGCATGTGTACTAAGACAGAATTCATCAGAGTCCAGGAAAAGATCAAAGCCGTATGTCATTAATGAAACTTAAAAGCCTTGGCATATTCACAACCTGTGTACTGATTTGTTTGTATAGGGCATCTGCACGAAAGCTAACAAGTCAAGGAACTACTGATAGTTATAACTTTTTTTCTATGATGTTTGCTCAGAATAGATAAAAAGGTTAAATGAGTCACCACGGAAGACCTAAACTTAAGTTGATTGAGAGGAAAACCTTTATGAGTCAGAAAAAAAAAAATCACATAAATCCCCTATATGTATGTCATATGTTGTCTTTACAACAGGACTGCAGGATAAATAGCACAGCACTGTCACAGGTCTCAGAAGGATGCTCTCTTATCCTCCGGTGATCTTTAAATGCAAGGGAGCTCCAGATGCAATAAAAGATGGAAATTTGGGCGTATATTTTATATTCCTGTTACAAAGCATTTCAATAAATCATCATGACTTTTTTAGTTCCTTCTGTCCATACTCTAGCACTAACTTGTTCTCACTAAGTAAGACGGATAAGTATACTTATAATGGCCTACAGAATGTCATAACTCAGAGCTTAAGTTTAGTCTTTCTTGCACGGCAAGCGACATTACAGAAACTGTGAAAAGGTTCTCCACCGAGAAAAATACCTTCTCATGGGAGCAAGAAAATGGAAATACACCAAAAAAATTAAAGCAGTAATTTAGAAGCTTTTGGAAGTTTTGTAGAATATGTGACATACAGGCTAAAACATATTCCACATAGCATAACATCTTCAAATGCTCTCTACAATATACATTCATGTTTTTGTGTTTCCTCTCCAAATCCAGACTCTTTATGGCGATTCAAGCGATACGAAATGTGTGGATCTCTTTCTGTCAAATGTTGATATACACAGACATCACATGCTTCACACGGTTAATTCTAAAATATACCTTGTTGGTCCACTGATTGTAGTCTTGATCTATTTGAATGACATTTAGCTTTGACGGGATTTTAAAGACGCTGCTTACGATGTCCAGAAAGCTGTCCAACCAAGCATCATAAATGTATTTGTCATACACTATGAATTTGCCTTCTGGTTAACAAAAAAATACACTTATAAAAAGGGTAGATATTCCAACATTTAAAAGACAAGAGCTTTGTTACTGTTAAATAGGGTGTGTGACTTTTATCTAAAAATATTTTAACAACTCTACTGCCCTGTATTTCAGGTCCAGATTTTTCATTTGAGTTGGAAAATCGTCAATGTTTTATCAGTGTTTCACTGCCCTTGCCAGATGAGAAAGAAGATTAAGTGTTGGACTGTGACGTGTTTGCTGGGCAGAACAAGCCACTCGGCTCGATTTTATGTTGTCATATTTTTCACTGTCTCCAACACTGCCAATGCAACGCGAGTCTGTTCTTCAATCATGCCAAAGCACTACAGTACTATTATTATTCAACATGGTTAACATGGAGTGGTTATCGTAAGTAAAACCTCAGCATGTGATTAAAGGAAAACCCCTCCAGTTCTGGCTGCCTTTACTGAGGAGAACCTCAGAAACGTTTCTTATTATAACACCCCAATTATTTTTAGTTTACTGGCATTTAGGTTAGTCATGGACACGGCAGCTGTTTTGTGAAGGTGCAATGAAAGAGGAAAAGATGTGCACTAAAGTGGAGAGTTGGATGCGTTAACTCCTACATGTTCCCATGATACCAACGGCTATAATTAACAAACATTATGTGGAAGAAGCAAATAGAGAATAAGTTAGTAAAAGCTTCCAAGTGAGGATAGCATGAGCTCAGAAAGATGCAAATCCTCTGTGGCTACGCACAGTTGACTTTGACTATGTTTGAACTTTGCCTGGGGTTATATCCAGTGCTGCTGATCTGTGCAGTAAACAAAACTCCCTCCGCTGACAGTGCAGTGAAGGCTGAATGAATGTTTCAGTGTAGAAATACTGTTTCTGCTGTCCAGAGATAGTATATCTGAAAGATCTGATGCAGAATATTGGCACCTGAAATGTAGTTTTCTTTTGGCTGACTCAATATTGAAGACAAAACACATCCGAGTCTGATCTCTGCCATGTGGTTTGGGTTTCCACAGGGATGCAGACAGGCAGTTGCATCTTGTTTCATCAGTTTTAACAAGGGAAGGGTCACTAGTGTGGTCATAGTGGCAGGTTCCCAATGAAAACCCAGCAATTCATCTCCTACAACCTAATCATCTTGCTATATTTCACATTCACTACAGTTGAGCCAATGAAATGTTTGATCAGCTGTCATGTTGGGGTGCCAATCTGTTCTATACAGAATAAATGCTTGTTTTCTGTGTGACTCTTTCTCTCTGCTTGTGTTGCTGATCCCCTTGATGACAAAAAAAAAAAAAGTCTCTGTGGTGTAGCCTACCTGGTGGATGAACACCTGTGCACCTCGAGGGCTCATGAGCAACACGGCTCGCCGCAGAGTGTCCCTGTACCGGTTGAGCTCCTCAGTGCGCATCGTGTTAAAGAGGTCACTGAAAACTCGGCTGACGTTGCGGTCCACCCTCTGCAGGGAAACATCCAGACCCAGACGAGATGCCTGGTCCATAAAGGTTTGCAAACCCCGGATATCTGAAGGAGGAGAAAGAATAAAAGAGAATGGGTGATGAGGTGGGAGTGTGGGGGAGACACAAACAAAAAGAGAAAGAATAACACTTCAGGCAGGTGCTATGTTATACAGTACTTTATTCCCGAAGCATTTAATCAGAATTGTGGGTAAACAACCTGTACTTTCAACACCTGCACACACACACTATATTTTCAGGCTTCATTCCAAAGGCTTCAAGGCAGGTTTCGTTCTTTGCTCCTGATCTAAAGCGTGACAAAACACAACAAGCACAAGCCTGTCTTTCTGTTTCCTGGGGTTTACAGGATATGAAACTGCAGGCAGGTGTTGCTGTCCCCAGAGATCTGAATGTGTGTGTGTTCACTATACAGGAAACCACTTAAAAGAAGGCTGCGCCACACAGACAAATCAAAGGTGATGTGCAGCAGAGGGCTCACAATAAGCACACCAATCCCAGCCGTCACAGTGAGAGCAGCAGCTCAGCATGTGCCAAGTCATGCCGCATTCTTAAAGACAGGCTAGCCAAAATCGCTAGGGCCAGACTTCCCTCTGCATCCAATGTGTGATGTGTGTGTGTGTGTGTTTGTGTGTGTGTATATGGGTGGGTTTTCCCATGTTGGAGGTTAGTGCTCTACTGCAGTGGTCCTGAGAACAAACAACACAGATAACACTTAGTATCATACTGTAGGGGTTATTTGAGGTGATACAGCACATAGTTTTTAAACACTTATGGCAAAAACTGGAAATTGGGCTAAGTAGAAAGCCCTTGATCTAAGTAGTGAAACAATATATTGGAACATCATCCCCATTCCTCAGTCTACATCTTGGGGCAAAGTGAAAAAGCAATACGACTGAGCACCATATGAAGCAAACCATAAAGAATTAGATGTAATGTGCAGTGTTTCCTCGCCATTGTTTTATTACAATGTATTTTTAGGGGTAACATAAATACTCACTGAATAAAAATGTTCAAAAGGGCAGAACAAAACATGAAATTAAAACATTCATCATTCTGAAGTGTTGCCAAAGTCCTACCGCAGCACTTGCAGCGAAAACCTTCCAATCATACACACACACCTCTTTGCTTTCTTTGTCTCTAAATTGAAACGATTACCCTTGGTGCTGTTGCTTTGGATACAATGGGCAAAAGCTCAACCTCTGAGTAATCCCTTCTTTTGTTGGAGCACAAACACAATTTGTAAGTAAATCATGGTTTCTACCCTCCTGTTCCACAGCTCCACCATTGCAATTAATTGTGGATACAATATTTTCTATACATGATATACAGCTGCAGTAAATTATAAGAGAGAGATCTGATTAAAAAAAAAAAAAAAAAGAAACACTATATCTAACAACAAAAGTACCATACATTACTGTCGCTATTGGATGAAAACCTTGAATCTCTCAAATGAGAAATAGAGGAAACATACTGCAACAAACAAACAGAGTTTTTAATCCCATGAAGAGCTGAGGGAAAGCTGCCATGCGATAACTATTCCAGCACCCCGATAGAAACATCGGACTTCAAAGCCAGCGTTCCAAACCGGTAGCAGGCTTTTCCACAGGGCAACCGTGTCAGCCATGGACAGGGCTGCAGTAAAGAGGATTAACGTGGAATTAAAGGTCTGATTTCTGGACATGTTTACCCAAGCTTCATTTCTGAACACAAATCTTCTTCTGAAAGTTTTAGATATAAAAACTTTACCCTTCTCTGCCCTTTCACTATCAACATCCTGCTCACTGAGGAACGGCTCAGTGCTCTCTGATTTCTGCTCCTGTCCCTTACCTATATTTTACTTAATAGTATGTATCTGTGATCAGGAAAGATATGGAGGGAGACAGAGAAATACCCCGTGAAGTTGCTAACATCCTTTTCAGCTCTATCTTAACCAATCGAGTTGTAACTAAAGCGGGACTCCCTCTTGGATTGGAGCAATGCAGAAATGAGCGTATCATGATCAAAGGGCTCTGAGGTTTTTACTGAGCTGTCAAGCTGCGTTGCAATCCAAGCAGAAAAAGTCTAAAGGAATGGCTTCACTACCAGCCTGTGTTTACTCAAAATGTGAAAGAAATCACTGTTATTTTTGCTACAACGACGACACTTAATTACATGCAATATAGATTTTTTTTGCAAATCTGAAATGTATCGCTGAGAGTGTGTCGCTCGACGCCACAGAGCAATTAGAGCGACACAGAGAGAAAGCAGAAAGGGAGAAATTACTTCAGTTTCAATCCACCTTTTTTTTTGTTGACTGTAGATCTACGTATAATCTATCTTAACGTGTTATTTTAAAGACAATATGCTATCTGAATAAGGAACAACAAATTATGTCTGTACATCATATCCATACAGCAGCACATTTGAAGTACCTGCCAATTACAGGAGTTCAGTTCAAGTGACATTTGTAGTATCATCTTATGTCTTCTCTTTCATGCTAACAAACTCAGGCTCATTCTTTTCACTGAAGAAAATACCATGATTTTTTTTTTTTTTTAATTGAAACTGATTTGATTTTAGTTCTTCATTCATTGCAAGACAGTAATCTATGTGATTAACACCAAAATGAGGACCTCTTAGACCTCTCTGACCTCAAGTGCCTTGATGAAAATGGGGGAGGAAGAATAAGTAACAAAAATAAAGAGCCGAAGAGTTGTTATGTTTTCAGAATTCAATTTTCAGTTGGATTCGGTTATATTATTGATTTTTAATGTGTGTTTTTTTTTTTAGTAACCCATTTTAGTATCAAAAAATTCCTTTCAATTTTTTATTAAAAACACACAACGTGAGCTCTAAACAAAAGTGAAAACAAATTAAGCATTTTCGAGAAACTCACTCACTTGAGAAAATACCTGTGGAATGAAAGAGAGAGAGAGAATGGTGCATTAAGTCAACAATCAAAGTATAAAAAAAGTATTTTTAATTACATTTTGTCTTATATATATTTAGGTGAGATCAGAGGACACCTGTGCATACATTGTTAATATTTGTCTGTCTGTATGCATGTACATCATGTGTTATGAACTGGGCTGTAGAGACAAACAAACTCAACACCTTGTAGAAGACAGATACAAGGTGAAGAACAACTTATTATGTTCTTACACCATGCCAAACAGCATAAGAGTGTGTGAAATGTTGTCTGTCACAACATTAATCGAAAGGCAGATCCAGACTGGCTGTTTATAGTGACAAGGCTGCTGATTGGCCCCGTGAGTCAGTGCAAAGTTAACATTTAATAGGAAAAACAACACCAGGTAGCCACATTAAGTCAGATCTGTACCTACAGTACTGCTGCTTTTAACCCCATGGATTGTGTCAGACGTAAAACTGTGGGAAATAACACCTTAGATAAGAAAGAAAGGAAATGAGAGGCTCAGAGGGAGGAAATAAAGAAGCAGGCTAAATGCTGCAATATGTGTCAGACAAACAAATTTGCTAGCTTGCAGCATGTAAAGGTACATCAATATTATACCTGCCTATGCCGATTCATAGTTTTAGCGGGGGGTTCACATATTTTTCATTATTATTATTACATCATTACTAATTGTTTTAACGCTGACGGAAAACCATGAAGGTGTCATTGCGTGCTGTCTACTATTATGTTAAGTAATTCACCTGCAACACTGTCCAGTTGTTCACGTGTGTGCATATTAACAAGCTATTGTCTAGTATTCTCGCCTTTGATCACGTATGCATGGCCTTGTTGTCTAGCTGGCTTTAGCAATCACACAATGATAAGAAGGCTATATGGCTACGTAGCTTAGCTACTGCAAAATATCATGAAAGCTGAGTGTCCGATTAATTGTGATGCGGTTGATAAACAAGGTGGAATGAAGAGGGGTTGATGCGGTGAAGGATGAAGGACAAGCAAATAATGCCGGAAATGTTTAGCAGCCAGCGGCAGATAATGTTACGGGGGAAGCGAGCAGCAGCGAGGAGGTAAAATAATTCAGCTGCTATGGTGGTGTTTACCTGAAAAGTGACACAGTTCATGTCTCTGTTCATCCTCTCTCTCTTTGCCCCTATAAATCCATAAAAATTATGTATATTTAATGTTATTGTGATTGAGCTGTTTTTGAAAATAAAATGCTTTTAAATAGGCTCTGTGGTATTATTAATTAAAAACTATATAGGTAGTGACTGTCACTGATCACATCTGATTTTTTTTATGTTTATTGAGCTATGTGTATAATCTCTCTCTTGTTGCACAACATCACAGATATCAATTTGTGTTTTCCTGCTTCATGGACAGGGTGAATAAATGTGGATTTTACTGAACCTATTGGAATTAAAATGATCACTACCGAACCTCAAAATGTTGCTATCCTTTTATGCATTGTTTGGGCATGGGAGGCCTACATCTGTTATTGTCATTACACTGTGATCCATTTAACTGGCAGGTTTAAGAAAGCAGCTGTTCAGTAATAATTTTGGAAGGCATGAATATGTTGCCTCACCTTTTCTTTTGTTTGTCAAAGACTATAAAAAGTGAAGGAAAGCTCTGTCGACAAAATCGTTCCAACATAAGCAGTCTGGTCTTCATGTGCAGAGTGAGCTGGAGTTAGAGTTCCTGGACTGAATTATTATCTCGGTCCAGCCCTGGTGAATGGTCTCAAAGATGCTGGCCAGTGATTGCATTTTTGGCTTACAACAAGGCCATGCGAGTTTTAGTCCAAGTGGGGAGTAAAATTAATTGCCCTACTTAAATTTGGCTGACATGCTCTTGGGATGGTACAATGCTGTGTGTTTAGAAGGGAGACCAGATTGCAACAATTGGAATGATAAAAATGTAATAGTAAAAACTGGAAATAACATAATGTGAGGAATCAATCAAAAAAAAACAGCAACATCAGCCCAGCAAAAGACTGCCGGGCTACATTTTATTTAATGTGAAATGAGGTCAGGTTTAGGGTTAAAATAAGAGATTTTAAAGAATTGGCCTCGGACACTTTGTTGAACTTTTTGTCACTTGTTTTTTGGAGCGTCAACACAGAACTATGCAAATTGGGTCTCACCAATTATTTTACCCTTTCACAAAAAGGTTAAGTGCCGTCTGTGTGGTCAGGCTGGATTTATTTGTTCATTTCCAACTGGTAATCATGTTAGAGAGCAGAATAATGGAGCTATATCTATATAGAACATCTGTATATTTCTTTGTAATTTTCTACTAGCAGAGTGATTAACATTATCTCACGGGTTTCTGGTGACTTTTTCCAGTTGACATTTAATGCACTATGACGTCTAAAAGCCATTGCCTGTCTGGTATTTATGTACTGCTTACAGTAACAGTGACAAATATTCACATTTTTACAGTTTCTCTCCCTTTACATACCTTTCATTCTCCTTTCTTTCTCTCTATTCTTATGGAAAGCCAATTAACTGAAGGTCACCTGTATGTTCACTCCCTGTGAAATCACTGTGAAATTACCTGGCAAGTTAGTTGGCAGTGTTGCAGACCTTATGGCTTAAATGTAACATTAATTTAGATGAAATAAAGTAACATAATGAAAAGCATTAAAGTGTATGTCGTGACACAGAAGCATCCCCACTGCTCACAGAAGGCTTGCTTCATTTTCTCAGATCTGTCACTCACCCTTTACCCTCACAATACGCATTACAGACACCGCAGGACATATCCTTTGTGTTTGTCTATGTCCTGACTCTGCCTGTGTTGTAAATGCACTTTCTACATTAGGGAGTACCTCCTACTTGGGACCAAAAGCAGTTTAATCAATCTCACACCGAAACCCAGCGTAATTCTCTCCTTCTCTAAAAGGGAACCAGTCACCACGGGGTGGGCAGAGACAGATGTAGCTGCGCCACAGTCATTACTAAGCACATGTTAACTCTGCCAAGGAGCCTACTGAAAATCGACCCCTCTTTAAGATTTCCTATAATCATGCCTTAGTTGCCTTTTACACCCTCCTTGTTATGATAAAATGACATGGTAATTTTACAGAAGCTTTTGTTTGCAGATAGTGTGCCCACTGTCCATCCTCGCACACAGAATCAATAACTGGCTTCCTTTTACATTCCCACAACTGTGACTACTGTGCAAGCATACTTTGAAGGCACTTGGCATACAGATGACATATCACATATCTTTGTCAGACCTTTACCAGCAACGCTAGCGGCTCCGTACTTAGGGACAGCAATAGTTTTGAGCTATGCTAAGATGCTAAGATTAGCATGCTAACATGCCGATGTTAGGTAGGTATAATACATTATTAACCTGCTAACTTACCAACTTAGTTTAGGATGTTAGCTTGCACTTGCTAAACACAATGTGCAGCCATTAGTTTTGCAGGTAGCGGACACGATCATGGCATTGTGTGAAAGTGAGGGGATGGAAAAAAAAAGTTGCTATCCCAGAACAGAGCTGGCAATTTTGGTAAAATTGGTTCAAGCACAATCTGATTGGTTTAGGGGTGAATGTAGCAAGTTTTAGTCAATGTTCATGCTAAGTAATTGATATTTAATACCTGATTGAACAGAGAGCGGTGACTCACATTTTGTATTCAAGGCGTTATCAGTTGCTTACTCTTTGAGCAGTGTCCAATTTACAAAGATAGGAATGTTGTGTCAGACTTAAAACATAGCATAGCATGACTGCCTTATTCAATTTGCAGCCACTCTCCTGAACACTGTCTATTTAAAGACATGGTTGGTTTTAAAAAAAGACAAGCAGAGAAGAGTGCATGAACCTGAGTTGTGTCTGGTCATGCCCAAATGTAAAATGAAATGGAATAATACAACATCTTTTGATTCACCGCAGGAACTCAACCCAGAACTGCGGATTCAGTCAATGTCATTTATATGCAGCCAAAAGAGAATGGTGAATAGTTGTTTGTGTATGAAAGTTTAATTTGATATCTGGTCAGTTTGGGAAGAATGTGCACAATGCACAAGGGACTGCATGGTCCTTGACAGCAAAGCAATAGTTTGCCGTTAAGTTTGTTTTTCAGTGGAAGGGATGAACTTTTGAGGCCTTGACATGCGTAGGGTCTGTTTTGTTCTTTACAAATAAAAAGCTGAGGGATTAGATTACCCTTCAGCACTGTCAGAGAGCATGGCTGAAATATGCAACACAAGGATTGTTTGAAGGACACACAGCGGTATTAGCTATATAAAAAAAAATGCTGAGAAACAAAGATAGGACAAAGGGAAGAAAGAAAAAAAGCTGTATCTCAGAAGGCGTTAAGGATCTTTTGGTTAGCAATGGGCTGTTTTATTCTCTCTTATTTACCTTAAAGTACAAAAGACAAAACACCTAAGGGTGCTTTGCAGATGTTGCACATATCTCCGTGCTTCTTTTAGAGCTACAACAGCATCAAAATAAGGTTCTCTCTGCTACCACTACTGAAAGAAATTAGAGAACGCGCTCTCTCACATCAGGGAATCAAGTCATGTGTTGAAAATGTCAAATGACAAATGGAACCAGAAGAGGTGAAGCTTTAGAAGTTGTTTACATGATGTTCCTTTTATGCAACTGATGCACTGGTGGAGACTGGAATGAATCAGCTTGCCTGACACACTTCATTACACTGAGCTACACTTTGCCCCTAAGGTCAGGAAAGCCAGCTGTTTAAGCTGTAATAAAACTCACCCTGTGCTCTTTGACTGCAGCGCCTGGTGTTGCTCTCACCAACCAAAAAACAAAAGAATTCAAGAGATATGATTATAATAACAATTGTCTAGATAAATGTAATGTAGATAATGAGGTTTTGGACAATTCAGCGTATGTGGTGCTACAGTGTGATGCCTGAGGCTACATGAAAGTACAGTAGGTGCTCTATCTTTTCTAACATCTGCTTTTATAGACCAATGCAACCATCAGCAAATTGATGACACAGCAGCCCTGCAACACACAGCCTTATCAGACCACATCTAGAAATCCATCACACAATGTTCACTCCTATTTTACAAGCTCAATAAAGATGGCCTCGATAGGAAGCAATCATGCTTCTAACAAATTAGCAAATGAAATGTCCCTTTTCACCATGTTCACTGAGTTCTTCTTGATATGAGTTTTAAATATCAGTTAAAAATATAATTGAGCGGGATGATCTTTCCAATCTCTGAGACAATCAAAAACTCCAATCTTTCAGTTATATTACACATTAAAACCAGATGGAGATACTCTGATGATCACAGATCAGCACAGTGTCTCGTCATAGTCAGAGTCAATCAGCAAACCTGATTATAAATGTAGGAAAAAATACATTCCTTGGCAGTACTGGCAAGAATCTATAGTCCAAAATATGACTGCTGTTTAGAGTCTCTTTAAACACTCTCCTGGATCCATATTCTTGACATACGTTCTACAATCTACATTCATCTGCAGTACAGTACAGTCATTTCTGTGTTGGTCTATCTGTACATCCCTCCTCTGCTACTCCTCCTGAGGTTTCTTCAATTTTTCCCCCTGGTAATTGTGATTAGTGATATTGGGATATTGACTTGGCTCACTGGCTGACTTCACCGCATCAGACAATGAGTCATGTGGTCTATTCTCACATGCTGTATATACAGTATAGACTGAAACGATAAAAGCATGCACTTGATGAAGATAAATCATCTCAATGGCATCTTGTGCTTGTGTTATTGTAATGTTACACACATAAAAACAGAGCCGTATCTGCAATATAATGATATATGACAATAAGTTATTGCTCTGATACAGAGGTTTCCTGTACAGATTTTAGAAAAAAGAAAAAAAATCCCATGCCACAAAGCGTTATCAAACTTGAGCGGAGAGCTTGAGGTGTGTGACAAACACTGTATTTTCAGTCACACTGGTGCAACAAAGCTACTTACCTTATCAACATTTGTTGATTTGCTTACAGAACTTACGTGGTGACAGAAGTTTGATGAAACTAATCGCATGACGAGGAACATAATTACAGCCCTAAACAAACACTGTCACATTGTTGTACTTCCTGTGCTCTTCAATGCTAAATATAGACAGAATGCTGAAGAGAAAAGACAGGAACGCTTTGACACGATCTCACTGAGAACCTGATCCGAGCTCCTGAGCTACTGTGAGTAAAGTTGCATAATGTCACTTCCACTGTTTGATTACCACTGATCTGACAGCATGTGTTAGAAGCAACGTGCTGTTCAAGACCTCTCTGTGCTTATGAAGGCTTAGCAATAATGTGAAAGCTGCTGAGAGAAGTAGGAATAAGCATTAAAGTAGATCTTCTAAATAGTGTGAAAACACCATATAATTATAAATGAAATACACATTATTAAGATTCAGATTCATCTTCAACAAAAAAAAAACATATATTATATAAAAACAAAAATAATGGCAACATGGCCATACATTTAATAGATTTAAATTTAAGTCAACACATGAATAACAAAAATAAATATACAGTATAAGAACAAAAACATTATAATAAACCACCTGTTTGTTGTTCACCTAAAGTAAATGCTTATGTTTTGAATTAAATTCATAAATGAGTATGAGGTCAAACAATAAAACTTTTTTTTCTGCTGAAAAAGTGCTGAAACAATTCTGAATGTAAAGTTCAATAAACTTTTCTCAAACAGCATGTGAGCCCTCAGGCTGAATAAATTAAGTGTAATGGACCAAATGTTGTTTAATTAAATGTGTTGCATTGTTTCACTCTTGCTGCCTCAGGTCAAGATTAGGTAAGCAAACTTTACTAACTTTGTGTAGTACAGTATATTTTATATAGAGAGCTTTAAGACACTGGGTGCATTTCCATCCACGTTTATAGGCACATGGATGGAAATGCTGATAATTTGAGAGCTGAATCTTGTGCTGCATCGATAGGATGGATGTCAGCAGATGAAAACATCTGACACAAATGCCATTTTTGTATCATGTTTTGCAGCTTTTCACCATGAGGTTTAACAAGTGCCTTTTTGATTCCGTCATCTCATTGTGCTCTCCTTTTCTGCAATGATTTAATGGCACCTGACGGAAGAGTTGGCGCTACCCAGCTGTTTATCTCGATGCACTCATCCTTTAATATTCACATGACAGCAGTGGATGGAAACATGGATCAATTCACATTCTCATTTGCTGATTTCGTGTAAGTTTTTGTTCAAATCCGTGCTACATTTGGATGTAACTCCGGCTACTGATGCTAAAGAAATCAAATACATGATAGTGAATGAAATCACAAGAGACAGAGACAGACTTTCTTTTTTAAAGTTGTAGTAGTGAAGTGATACGTTTTAAAAGCTGTTTCTTTGTGTTTAGTCTGAACTTAAGGTTGCAGAAAATTACCAGATGACCAGCAAAAAGGCTGTACAGGATTTTCTGTGCTGAGATATTTATAGACAGATTTTAGCAGCAAACTCTCATCTATAACACACTAGAAGCAAGTGCAAGAATCTAATTGGTTTGATGTGTTGAATAAGAAACTGTGCACTTTGACAGAGATAAATAAAGTATTTAGACAGAGAACTTTTTGCTATATTCTTTTTAGACTTTTAATGACTTATTTTAAGTTGGTATTTAAATTGAAACTGTTTGCATGCAGTCTATGAGAAAGGCTTTCTTCACTTAGATAATGCAGCCTCACTTTACTTTGCGTCAGGAGGTACTTTCATAACTAGAAGCCTTTTAACCCTGTTCCATTACAAATCCCATGTTCAGGTTACCTGGTGAGTCAGCGAGATCACACGAGAATCCATCTTGCCAGCCTTCAAGCTATCCGCTTGTGGTTCAGACAAATCCGTGTCCTATGAAGAACTACTGGCAGCTACAGCATAAGTTTAGGTGTGAGTGACGACATGTCTGAGAAGTGACGTGTGACAACAGCTAAAGACGTTAGCATAAATGCTGCTAGTTATATTAGAACTGAGTATTTTACTGAAAGAAGAACAAAGAACAGCGGTTTTACTACATTATATGGTACGATGATCTGATTGGTTAAAGTTTGCCCGTGATAGACTTTGATTGGCGGATGGTTAATCCAATCAACCTGCCTGTGTTTTTTTTGAAAGCACTTGCTCTTTTCCAAACTGTTTCTAATGATGACTTACCAGATGGTTCTCTGTAACAAACCATCTGGTGCAGTCAGGTTAATATTCAATTCAAAATTGTAAAATCCACACTTACGCTAAAAACCAATGATTCTCTCACAGAAGTGTCTGGTTGTGTTTGCTAAGACCTCTCCTTAGGGCAGAGTGAGTGTGTACACATTGTACTTGACTAACAGTGCAAGTGTACAGATGCTGGCTGAGCAAGTCCACAGGATATTCTTCAACAAAACAAAAAGTGGAAAGTTGTCTAATGAGACAGACCAACTGAAAGCACCAGTGTGGGTGTGTAGCACAAGCTATTGAACCAAGTGCACATTTATAGCATCAACTAAAAATATAGCCATTAGGACCAATTCTCAAGAACTGTGAAAATGCTGTAATCTTATTTACTTACTCTTTGATCAATTTGTAAATTCAATCAAAATTTTGCCAATTCACTTGTGTAGGAAAACTTTTTTACGGCCGTGTTTAGACAACATCTAAGATTTAAGATTTTTTTTTTTTTTTTTTAAATGTTAGCTTCACTTCATCAGTTGTAAAATGGGTTTTATAGATGAAAATATTTTTCATTGGACTAGCAATGAACATTTTTACAACAACCACCCCAGAGAATACAATCCAGGTTTGAGAAATGAACACATACAGTTTTACTCTTGCACTGTTGCACCCGTTTCTCTTTTCTCATACATTCAATTCAAATTCAACATCCTCTATCTCTTTAAATACTAAGCAGTGCCAACATAAATTTGCAGACAGTACTTCTCTCTAGGCAGTGGTGTGGGTCACTGTTGTACTGCTTCAAGGCAGGCACCACGGGTATTTTGACTGTTTTGTGATGAGGATCCTATTAGCCGCTACATTCCTTAATTAAACGAGTGCGGCGTTAAACAGTGTAACACAAGCACAAATGTCAATGGTGCCGACTTTGTAGCACCTAATTTAGCAGACTTAAAAAAAAAGCCATTTTCTTAGTACGAGCATTCCCATCCATTATTTCTCACCAACAGTCTCTTGTTAAACTGAGCCTTCATGCATTAGACATAGGTTCCCTCTCACAGGATTTGTAATTTAAGGCTATAGTGCGTTGTGTAGGGGTGGGAAGTTATACATAAAGAGTTCCTGATAGGATTTGATTCAATGAATAGAACTGTAATGCAACAGGGGGAAAATTCCTTAAAGGGTTAGTTCGGGTATTTTGATGTTTGGTTGTATGAGGTACTTACCCATAGTCAGTGTATTAACTTCTCTGTTTCTACCCAACAGAGAAGTCTGACTGTGCCATGCACTATATTATGGTGCAGGTCAGCTGTTTATGTGCCCTCATTTCATTTCAGCTCAGTCTTTATTCTGTTTTGCTGTCGGAAACCTGTTACATGATAACTTAACAGGCAATTTGGCCTTGTGTGCTCTGATTAATATGGCATGCAGTTAACACACTAGTCAAAACTGTTGATAGTTTTAATGAAAACCACTGGCATTTGCTTCTGGTAATCTTCACCACTGTTTTGGAAAAAGGAAAAAAAACAAAAGTAAACAGCCGAACCAGCTTTAAAAAGTGGCAGATTTTTTTGGGGGGGGTGTACTGCTGTGCAGTGGATCTAATTTATGCCAATGTCAAAAGTGGTTCATGTGGATTTTTTTTGAAAGGTTATTGATAAATATTCTTAGGTGAGTCTACACTTAAATTTAAGTATTTAATTTGAGAACAGAATTTGGTGTGGAGGAAAAATGAGAATGCTTAACAGGGCAAGATGCAGAAATGCACTATTTCACTTTTACTTTCATTCAAACCGAACTGGAAAAGAACTCAAAACAGCATGTCGTAAGCCAAAGACGAGAAAGATGGCTTTGGAATAATGAGCGTCCATGAATTAGTCTGTTCCCAGTGGATCTCTGGTTAATAAAATAAAATATAGAAAGGGGCTTGATACTTAAAATGCATAAAATATAACTAATTTAACTGCATGTTTGTTTATGTCCAGATTTTCTGTAATATTCATTTTCAATGTACTTGAATATAACATCAAACACAGACATTTTATTGTGGACCCACTCAAATGAACACCTGTGGGTCCCAGAGACTGACTATACTGATAACTGATCAACATCACTGTAGTTCATCACAGACACTCAGCTAGCTAGCTAGTCAGACAAACACATTCACTCAGAGAGCGAGGCAGTCAGACATACAGCCAGTGATAAAGAAAGAAAGATTGTTAGTGAGACAGTTGGTCAATAGGAAAGATAGATAGTGAGACAGCTGGTCAGACAGACAGAATTGATAGATAATAGACGGAGAGCAAGACATACAATCAGACTGCATGCTAGCTAGTCAGACAGACACAAGCAGGTAGTAAGCAAGAAAGGTAGATAGCAAGACAGATGCTCTTCCATAGTGGGATCTTAATCGATCCAACTCGGAGCTGAGAGTGCACTTTCTACAAACAGTGCCAATGTCAGAAACAAATTCAAGGACAGATCTTTGCAAATGTGATGCATGTCACATACATTCACATGAAAAGCTAAGATAGGCTGTAAACTGTAGGGCGGAAACTTTTAAAGGGGGTGGAGTGGGTGGCTGTATTTCCTTGAGGGCTTGCTTTACTATACACTATATCAACTGTAGCCTCCACTGTCCTGAAAAAAAATATATAAAACAGATTTACACTCCCTTCTAGATTGTCTCTTCCACGTAGTAAAAAGATTAGCCAGCAGTGGCAAAATATCATCTTAGGAATGCCAGTTCAGCAATATATCCCCTTCATCCCTCTGTCCTTGGACTGTCTTGTCAATCACTCCTCGATTCACAGTCCTTTACCTTTTGCCAAATGTGGGTCAGCAAAGCTTTGGACTAAAGGGGACCATGGTGAGGATAATGAAATAGAAATAGAGAACATCTAAGAATATATGAAGTACTGTAGGGATACACCCTCAATCTCTGGTGAAAAAAATGAGCCGAGAAAATGAGCCAATTAGGCTCAGACTTGTCTCTTCATGAGGATACCAGTAATGGTGAATGCAGCAGTAAGATCTTGTTTTTTCATACAATTTTAACTGAGCTTTTGAGCTGTCTGTATGTACAGTATATGTGTGTTTGTGTGTTTGTGTGTGTGTGTGTGGGAGTGGTGATGCTGTTTCATCTTAGTCCCTGCTCAGTGTGGTCTTTTCAGCAGATGAATTCTCAGTGTTAATATGGCTTTACTTCAGCGCCCGCTGTGTCTTCCCCAGACATGACATGATTTTGAGGCTTTTGCATTTCAATAAAAGAGCTGACAATATCATCTTCCATACACATGCCATGTTTATGGGATACATTTGACCGTCCACTGCTCTCATTCATCCCAACTCACCATAGTCGCTCTCATAAAAGATGATGAACTTCTGCCAGTGGAGTTCTGAGACAAGGGTGAGGAGGACATCGTTGATTCGAACAGGTGGACGGGCAGCCAAGGTGTAGCTCTCTCCGTCTGGGCTGGGGTTGAGCTGACAGGCAGTGCGAGGTGCACCATCCCCGTTTCTCTGGATGAAGAGGTGGGGAATGTGCATCGCATCCGTCAGGGACTGCAGGGCACTTGCGGCTGCGCAGCCCGTGGATGTGACCAAAGCGAGGATCCCCTGGTTCATCAACTCACATGCTGGACAGAGGAAAGGAAACGTTGGGGGAGACAAGGATTTGAAGAAAGGAAATAAGGACACAGTAGTACGAGACGAGATAGAGGAGGAAGAAAGAAAAAGCAGATGTATGGAGGAAAACAGGGATGGGAAAAGAGAGGAGAAGGAATGGATTAAAACATGGTTAGATATGCTTTCCAAGTCAATTTTAACTGTAATAAATTTCAAGATATTCATTCCAAAATTTAAAAAAAAAAGAAATTCAGGTTTTAAGAGCGCTGCACATTATTTAAGAAAGTGCGCTCAACTGGGCTTAAGAATTCAAGATGGTTCTTTGTTTATCCTACTTAGGATTACATCTGAGCCTCTGCAGTTGAGAAAAGATCACAGGAAAGAGGGGGTTGGTACAGAAATTCTATTATAATGTGTAGATGAGAGATTCTGTGGGGGACTTCCTTTAATCTTTGTCCCTAGACAAAAATGAGGCAGCTGATTAAAGCGAAAATGGCTGTTAGAGGTAACAGTCACTTGAAAACAGCAGATGAGCGCTACAGAAATCAGTGTGGTTCTTAGCAAAGGTACAGAGCAGTGGCTGAGTGGGAGGAATCTATTACAAATAAAAATCAGGGAGCTAGATACAGAAGGTTAGGTGCAAAATGATGCCTCCTCTTAGTCTAAACTAAATATTGTCCTGCACATCTTTAACTCTTTCTGTCTGTCTCTCTCTTTCTTTCATGTACACATGGTGGAAATCTGTAAACCAGCACAGATTAAGACTCCAGACACATTCTTGTAATGTCTGTGTTGGGTCTTAACGTCCCTACATCTTTATTTACACGTGTAATTTAGGGAAAATCTGTTGCTGTCTGATCCTCTTAGGGCAGGTCAGCATGTCTGCTAGGACAAAATGCCAAATATCTTTTGAAGATGCCATCATTTACATTATTAATATGTCAGAAATTGACAAGAGTGGCGTTAAAGAGATGGTAGATATTTGATGGCAGTGGGTAGACTTGAGGTTGCAGTGATTTGATGTATCATTTGATCTGACAGAAGATCAATAACATAAAAAGATGATTCATTCAGCCAAAATGACCATATGTTTATTGCATACTAAATAGGGATGGCCCAACTCAGAAAAAGTCAGTCAAATCGGATTTGGCTATTCAATACAAATATTCTACTACATGTTTCCCCATATAGACTATCAAGCAAAGCGTTATTGAGATTCCATATTTTTGATCTGCATTCTAGAGGACATTCAGTGTGACAGTGATGTTCACATAATATAGTTAACAAGACAAGCTAACCCTCCAAGCTAATGTGTGCTAACTACGCTGAAACGTGCAACTACTAGATATAATAGAAAATCCAAAGAGTATATCATATTCGGTTGCTGTGTAAATGTGCCACTTCTAAGCAGAAGGCAGAAGATAAGATTATCTCCGGAGCCTGACCGGGAAAGGCCTTTCTTCCTCTGGGAAGTTGAGAAAGAGGCACCATGAGTCTAGGTCCACAGTTGTCTGTACCCATCACATACATCTTCACTGAACAGACGGAACAACTTGACAGAGGAATGATTTACCACAAAAAGAAGCATGAAAGAGAGGAGGGCTCATTCTGGAGCTACTTCTGGGCACTGAAATGTCTCCAGAACTACACACTGACCGACAAAAACAATAAACGAAAATACAACGGGCCTCGGAGTGATGATTAGAATCTTTGACTTTTTTGGGGGGGCGGCCTGATACGAAAGATTGTTATGCTATAAAACACATTTCATACATCTAATGTAGTTGTGTGAAGGTAAAATACAGTTCATGAGCTCCTTTGACTTCTTACTACAGTTGGTTTTTAAGTGCTTTTGAAAAACTAATCCGTAGAAAAATAAGAAGAATTTACGATTCTCAGCTTTAAGACAGGTTTAATAAGTCACCGTGCATCAATTCAGGCCATTTTCACAAGTTACAGGATTCATTTTAAACCAATATTACTCGCTCAGTTGAAATCACAGCTTATATTATTAGAGGATAAATATGGAAACATATACAGTACATTAATGGCTGTTGACCTTTAACTTTTTTTGTGGAGTTTACGAACCATGAAGAAAAACATATTTCCATCTTCTCTCTTAGGTCAAAAGATACAAAGCACAGAAATACGTAATTCACACAAAAGAGAAAGCGATGTGAATCGAAATGCAAAACAGTTTAAATGAAGAATATTGAATTTGCATATAATTTTAAGCTCCATCTCTGTTATGTGCTGCATAATCGTCACTACAGGGATTGTCTAATTTTGCATGTAACACAGGACAGGCTACGGCAAACGCTGCCTTTAAAATTCAAGTCACTGTTTCTCACACAGCAGGGCTCTTCTAATTTCAGCATAAACGGCTGAGCATATTGTACAAAACAGCAATTAAATGTTCTCTCTCTGCATTTCATAATACCACCTAAAATTACATAGTCTACTTCAATGTCTGCAAAAGCAACAGACTGCAGTCCAAGATCATTCATAATACAAATCCTTGATGATGAGTATTTGAAGCACAAGGACTGAGCATCATAAACGGCTCATCATAAACATAATAGATAAAATAAGGTAAGGTAAATCCACCATGATACACAAGGAGGTTTGGAGGAGCAGTTAAACGAAAAGGAGAGTGGTTTTGAAGAACAGGCATTAGGAGTGAGGAGTGGTCTGGGAAGGAGGGGTGGTGAAGGAAAGAAAAGATGATGTGTCGAGGGTGTTGAATGGAGCCATACTGGTAAAAGGGTTGTGTATGTATGTGTGTATAGCAGGGGGAGGAATATTAACATGACAAATGACAATTTCATCTGCTGACTGCAAGCACAGGACTACATTAAGGCTCTGTAAATCATCAGTACAGGGGCAACTAAATAACATAGTGAGGAGGAGCAGAGAATGCAGAAATGTCAGGCAGCCGAGGTAGAGGGAGACGCACTGTACAGTAGTTGTTGCAGTTGAAGTAGGACAAGAAAGACAGTGCAGAATGATGAAATGTGCAAAAGAGGTAGAGAGATTATTTGTAGCTTTTTGAATGAAAGCTCAGGAGACTACAGGGAAGACAATGTTCTTACAGAGAGTAGGAAGTATGTTGTTGTTTCTATATATATATGTGTGTGTGTGTGTGTGTGTGTGTGTGTGAAAGAATGTAAAATAAAAACAGAGACTTACATGGACGCCATGTGCAACGGGGCAAATATTCCTTATTGCAACATGAAATGGTAATACTCAGTAGGTAGGTAGTCATGTGATTGACAGTAATACAAATCTAGAGCATGCTTTACCATTGCTACAATATCTTTGTGTCAGTTGGAACAATAAACTGCACACAGTCTGTTCCTGAGAGTTGCCGGTTTCCTGATAACAAGTTTTCTCAGATGCAACCTACTTACTCTAAACTGCATACCCCACACCCACAGCTGGATGTGTTATTGCTACCTGAAATCCAGTTTAAAGAAGCTGCATGTACTAACCTTAAAACATAAATGTATGGGGTGAAACATGGTTGACGTACAGGAAAGTAATCAGCAACAATTTTGCTAATTAAATGATTATCGTGAAATGACAAACACTCCCTGGTTTAACCCTCTCTAATGTGAAGATTTGCTGCTTTTCTCTGTTTTATATGATTTTAAATTGAATTGCTTTAGGGTTTGTTTGTTTGTTTTTTTCTGTTAATATAAGACATTACCTTGGGCTCTCTGCTCTTTGTAATGAGCGTCTTTCACAATTTCTTTGAGACTTCATAGACTAAACAAATTGATTACTCTAAATAATCTAAATGATAATGAATATAATCACTAGACCAAATTAGTTGTCATATCTTGGTATAATTAAAGTAATCAAAAGAGACTGTGGTCAAAATGATTGGCGGCCTTTATTTTGTGCCTGCTGAACTGTTTGTATGCTTGTGTTTTGCAAAATGACTGCAGCACCACATGTATCATTTATTTCAACTGTTTCATCATCAGCCAAAGCAAGACACTCAACAATCTTTTGCCTAACAATGGTTCATGAGAAGAAGAAATTATATTTTTTTCTTTTTATAATCTGCATGCCCTACCCCCCACTTTTTGCAGACTGTGGCTAAAGTGCGTCAGCGGCCATTTTGGCTTCATAATGGACGCCCTGGGCCCATTATACAGCAGACAGCCCACTGACAGGAGGTAGTAGTGCTCCACAGTCATTGGCAAGGATGATAATGGTGGAATAATGACTCTTAAATGTTCCCCCTGAAATGGACAGGGGCCATCATTCATTTCCTGCTAGCTATCTGACATTGGACGTCATGATAGAACGGCAAGCTTATGTATACACCTTAAAAGGAACAGCTCTGTTTGAATTGATAATATGTATGGAGCATCCTGCAACCACCACTGATATTGTCAAATTTTCTATTTATTTGGACCATTTCAGTCATTTTCAGGAAATGAATGGAAGGATGGATTTTAACAAGTATGCTGTAATTAAAAGGGAGTAACAGAAAGATGCAAACAACAGCTGCTTTTTACTCATCTATCAAACCAATTGCAGTCATTTTCTTCTTGGTAATGGCATGGTTGATCGATGGATGATGAATTCAGTAGAGGTGGATGAATTTTTTAACACATCTAATCATCGCTGCATATCTTTAAAACCCTGACACAATTACCATTACAGCGAGACCATGTATTTTTACTTAACTGTCAGCAAAATCAGAAACCAAGTCAGGAAAGGGGCATGGAAGACTGTAAGCAACTCTTTCATATTTCTACTCTCATAATCGAACGCGTTATAAAGGACATCTGCCGCACGGATTTGGGCTGATTAACAAAAGCACGCAGCATTTTTCCACAGAAGTCCTCGCCTAATCAGACCAGTTCAATGACGCACTGATGGTGCAGGGGGGAAAATTATCATCAAGACATCAGGCTGAAAGAAGACATACAATGTGTTTGCCCATAAAAACACGATGCCATCAGTGCATTGCCCTCATTTTACCAAAGTAATATGAAGGGATTAAACAAACCACCACCACTGCTGTAGTGAATACTGCATAAATTGGGTCTGTCTCAGTGATTTTGCAGTCTAAATAAGACAGTCTCATTTACTTTGCTCTGACTCAGAGCACAATCCGGGGATTCAAAAGGAGAGTCACCACTGAGATAAACGCTGTGATGTTGTCAACACCACTCTACCCTGCAGTGACAATAGTGTAACTCTGATCTAATTGAGACAGCTTGTAATATGTTATTCAATAATGAAATGTTGCCTGTGTTGTACCATCAGAGGCTACTCGAAACTCTGTCTGCATTCCAATCATCATTGTTATTTTTGGAATGGACATAATTATTCCCTCTAAATATGAAATCATCAGATAAGGAAGATTTTATACCTCACAATGTAAATTAGAACTGGAAAACCAGTTATTGACTAAACATCTGATTGAAATCTGTCCACAGAGAAAGCAACTTTAACACCGACTGAGCTATTGAATTTGAGCTCTACTCAAAATTAAATTTGGAGCCAAGAAAATGATCATGTATCATACTTGCATCCATTTGTGAACAACTTCAGTGCATAAATTACTGATTACATCAAGAAGTGCTGAGATTAAGATACCCAACAGCTAAATTAGTCATTGATGTTTTTTAAGCATTCAGCAGGGTAAACTGGCACAAAGTGCAGGTTTTTCTTTATGTTTTAGCTGGTGGAAGATTCATAAGAGCTTTAAATGATCCATATCACACTCAGCTAAGAGGAGACTGGGTGTTGTGTCATTCTCTCATTATGAATCGGCCCTTCCACACCGCTTTTGGCAGCTTCCCACAACATAATAGCTCTTCACCACACAGAAAGGTAGAAGCAGGAGGTATCAGTGTTATATGGCTGCTGGACCACAGCTTAGTTCAATATTAAAGTGTACAGCACCTCAAGTAAAAATGAATCCTGTCCCAATCGCTCTCTAATTTACTCACTTAATCTCATCTACTGCTTTCTTCTTTTGGGAAGATAACCATCCATGGCCTTTTTTCCTCCCCATGCCCACGCTCCTACTGTCAAACTAAGATAAGGGTTCATATATCCGTCAATACTATTGATGCCAACACTGTCCATGTCATGTGAACTGTGAAGGAGCGTTTCACTGCTCGAAATTATACCCTCCAGAAAACTGACAGGTAGAATGGCAGAAATAGACTTCCTACAGTAGACACTGTTTATATACAGTGAGTGGACACAAAAACACAGGACCTTTACAGTGCAGCCAGCAGCGATGCAATAGCTCTGTAATAAGTATTACCTTTGTGGAGCTTGAATGTTCAATTTTGTTCTGTCCACAGGGTTGGAATGAAGCATCACAGAATACAATGCAATTAAATATAAAGCCATCACAACCTTTTGAAATTACTTGAATCAGTACCTCTTGGGCACAGTACTGTATGAACACAAAGTGAACCTTATCAAAGCTTGTATTTATTGCACTTATTTTGTATTGAAATTACATAAGGGGTCATTTATCCAGGCTGACCAGGTCCAGACATTTGTTGTGTAGCATCATTTCTCGTCAACCCTCTGCTGTCTACAATCCATATTTAATAATTAGACTCATGCTCCTGAACAGACATACAGTAATGTTCTATTCTCCAAAATCAAATCGGCTTTTCTCTGACGGCAAGAACTCAATCTCAAAGTCTCAAGTCAGTGGCTCCTGACTTTTAAAGCAAAGTCACTCATTGTTGACTTAAGTGCTTTATGACTTTTTAGGGTGTCTAGTTTTTATATGGCAAACACGTGTTTGGGTGACTGATTTGGATGGTGTTATCGAGAAAGATTGGCTAGCTTTGTTAGAGGATAATCATGACTCATTCACTATTGGGACAGGGACAGGTAACCGGTGAATTATGCACTGTGATGTGTCAGCATTGCAGCGCAAATATGAGACATTTGTAGGTGTTTTAAGACATGCTACAGTAAATCCTGTTATTCTAATAAGGCAGACATTTTCAAAGTGGGAGGCTGGCCTCCCCACGGCCCCAAACACTTTCAAGGGAGGCTCAGTGAATGGATGTGAAAAGATATTACATTAGTTATCAAAAGAAGTTCACGTAGAATCACATAGAATATATAAATGTGTGTGATTTGGTAAAAGAGACAGTTTAGAGATATAGCAGTTTGGGGGAATTTTAGAGTTTTTCTCATTTTCCCAGAGTCAGAAACCAATAAATGCCCGAGGACATAACAATCTTTTTGGTGTAAATTGAAGTTATATCAAATAGCAATTTGCCTCAATTGTTTAATGTCTTATGTGATCAAACGTAATCATGATCCCATAGGCAACCAGGAATTGATTGAAACTAAGCAAGTGAACTAAGGGGAGTGAGGGGCAATTTTTCAAGCTTTGTCCGAGGGCTGGGGTGAAGGTCTCAGACTTTGAAAGCCCCTATTATAGGGCACATTATCTCAAAGGTATATGACTTAACAGGAGTCTTCATCTTCACCACCAATTTTCAAAATTATGGCTTTTTAACCACTTTTCTCCAATAATGTACTGTAATAACAATACTGACTGCATGTGTATAAAAAATAAATAAATAAAATACTGGATCACAGAGGAACTGGCTGCTGCTTCGCTCTGTGGGAGATCTAATGAACAAATGTATACAATAATCTATAGTTATACAGTGAAAGCTTTGTTGTTAAAAGCATAGGCAGAGTTGTAGTTTTCTATCATCCTTTTGTGTTCCGGCTGCTTCTTTCTGTTCTTTGCTACAAAAGCTGCACTCAATCAAAAATTATGAAGTATATTGAACAACAAAATGGTCTGTGGATTGACAATGTGATGCGTTTTGTTCTGTAGTGCTTTCATGTCTATTTGCCTGGGCCCCTATGTTAAATATACTGTACTTTTTTGAGAGCCGGTTCTTATTATTTCTGACATTGGAGCTGACAAAAGAAGATAGCTGCTGTGCCCTGTGAAATTTATGCTCTGGGATATTTTTCGACTGCTGGTACCCGAGGGACGTGACAGAAAAAGGCCTGCAGTGTAAGTCTCTGCAGCATGGGAGAATAGTTTGACCTAATGCAACCGAATCTACGCTTTATATATTCGGTAAACAAGGTAAAGAAGTGAAACAAAAACAAAACAGAGTTGTTCCACTAGGGAGACACACCCAATGCACGGTTGTCAGAAAGTGCTGAGTTACTGACTGATTCAAAACAGGAGTGAACAGACAATGATATAAACAACCACACCAAAATGTGATACAACTAGCTGCCATGTCTGTGTGGCACAGTTCCAACTGTTTAACAATTGGTAGTGACTCATCCTTTTTGCCTGAAACAATGAGCTTTTAGTGTACCTCGCAAAGCAGGCATGTTTGGAGAGTCTCAGCCTGTAAGTATGTATGATTTTACCTCTAATATCATCATATTATTATATGTCTCTGTTAGGATAAATGTCAGTCTAAAATTGCATTTATATTGAGCACTTGAAATGAATTCTCACCACTGTGTATCCTTGTTGTCTCTCCAGCGCCTCCTTTTTCAGAGCGCTTTCGACTCACTGTTACTTGTTATCTCATCAACGTAGCACAACCACCATTCCTTCCAGGGCTATTATGGTCAGTCTAATGTGCATAACATAGTCCTTTGCATACCCAATGATGTGTGTGTGTGTGTGTGTTTGATTTTTATTTATTTTTTGCTCGTACAAGGCTGATTAGCCCTTCTTACAATTAACATATGGCAGTGCCTGTTGGGACAAGGTACTCCATTGGCAGCGCTGTGCTGAATGTTGAAACAGGTGAATAGGGAGTCTAGTTTTTATATGGCAAACACGTGTTTGGGTTTTGTGATGATTGATTTGGATGGTGTTATCGAGAAAGATTGGCTAGCTTTGTTAGAGGATAATCATGACTCATTCACTATTGGGACAGGGACAGGCTGGATGTTTGCTTGTCTGCTGGAATTAGGAAACATCTCACGCTTTCTCTTGGTAATGTGTCATTTGCTCTGATATCATCTCTCTCTTAGTCTCTTTTTGTCTGTAGTGTTATGGTATTTTTTTCCCCTTTCTCCATGTCTACATATCTCAGTCTGTCTATTCTTCTCAAGTGTTTTTGCCTTTAGCTTGCCCTTTTCATTTCACCCTACATGTTCCTTATCATGACATCCCTTTGTCTTTCTCAGCCCGTCTGCATCTCAAGCGATACCTGAAACATGCAAGATAAATAATGAATTATTATGAGTTCATTCAGGGGTGCTCCGTGCCTTTGTGCTACACTCATAGAATATGAGAATGCATGGTTTAAACTACCTTAATTTAAAGTCTTGTTCCTTCCGCAAACAGATTTTTTTTAACAATGAATTATTCAACAACAGTGGTCAGTGGTAAGATGACTAATAATCAGATCAGGTCAAGAAAGAAGCAGGCAATGTCAGTGGTTGCTTTGAGCAAGCGTATGCTTTTTTCATGGAAATTAGAGCCCATTGGAAATTATAATGTAGAATCAGTCTGAATTTTAACTCATCCCTCCCAGCCTCTTATTCTTTCATTTCTCTGACAGGGCTAACATGTGGTTTATGTGATAACAGTGTAAAGATGTAGTTGAGGCGCTCAGGAGTATAACCTCTTTAAATGTCTGAGTGATTTATAGTTCTCCCGCGACATCTCACAGATACAAAAGTTTCTAAATTCCTTTGGCAACCCCAAGTCGACTCAATCTGTCTGCAGCAATGTTTCATGTTTCAGCAGCAAAAGTGAATATTAACGGCTGCTACGTTGAGATGAGGTTTTGCATATGGATGGGAAAAAGCACACCTATGGTCCTGGGATGTCAAGAAGAGACCACCATTGGCAGCTTAATACATAATTTACAACATAAAACCATAACTTAAACTGTAGCACTGCAAGAGTCTGTCGACCACCACCACGACACTAGCAGTGCAGCGGTTGTTCTGAAGTGACTCGATGTCGCCCTCCACATTCTCAAAAAATAGATTTTCCTCAGTGAATAACCAGACATCACACCAAACCTGTGCAACATGTAGTGCATGACTGCAACATAACAAAAAAACTGAATGTGTGAATTAATTTTTCCGCTGTGACACTACCACAGTGTAGAGGAATCGTCTGAGATCTCCATCCTCCACTGCATCAAGGTGTATTCACCATTTCAGTGGCTTATGTGAGGCTAACATTTTTAATCCACTGCATGAAGATTGTAGCATCTACAGTATGTTGCCCCTAATACTACAAACACCGACCAGTTCCACTGAGGCTCCTGTTGGCACACAAGATCACAGCCACCTGTTCCCACAGCTTGAACAAAGCCGGACATGTGGTCATATGTAAGCCTGATGGCAGATAGGTGTTCACCTACTTCATGGAGTAAGTCATCCAAATCTACCACTGCTGCTATCTCAAAGTCATAGTAAGGAATAGCATTCCTCTTAAGTGTTAAATCAGCTTGACGGGTTAAGCTTATTAAGTCGCTGATTCATTCTGCTGAGTTGAGCAATACATCCATGCAATGTCAAGCAGTGAAAAGACACGGGACCTGTGTTATGTAGCTTTTGGCACTGCTACTGGAAATTAATGAATGAGGTGCTTCAACGTGCGCATGTGACGTGTAGATGTGACATGCTCTGCTATTTAAGCTCTGCAAACATTGGAGACAGAGGGTGTTTATATTCAAATTACGTATCTTCTTAAAATAGTTTTAGCACTACTGCTAGAGTAGTAGTATTAGTAATAACTGTTGTTTTCATTCATATTTAATCACCTGAAAAAAAGAGTCGTTACATTCTTATCTTTTTAATTCAACATTAGAATGAGCCTATCTACAGATTTTGAAAACTAAAAACACATTTCCATACAATGCAAGAAAGAGGAGGGTGCAAGGGGGTGTCGCAAGCAGCTGCATCACTAAAATGTACACATTGAACCTTTAAACACAGAATCAGCTAATTTATTACATGGTCCTGAATACAAGACAATCTAGATGTTCAAAATTGTATAAAAGAACTCCCTGATTTCTCAAAAATTAGATATATTTTCAATTAAACAAGCTATGCAATCATCCATGCAACCAAAATAAAATAAATAAATACACAAAAAAGCTGCTCTCAGCTGCTTGCTTTTAAAATACAGAGGTGATGATCCTTTTATCAATATATTTTTGTTCGGTTTGTTTTTTGTGAATAAGCAAAAGTTATGTTTCCATTCAGTGTTACAGTGTTACCCACTGTTTCTAGCCCAATTTCTTGAGTACTTTAAATCCACCATGGCTCACATTCATGTTAAGCAGCTTGCAATCCTCTTCTTCCCTGCCTTTGTTGAAGTACTTCTGTATATCTTGATATGTTTCAACCATCTGTTGTTGCAGTGGAATAGCGAGACACCATTGGCAGGATTGTGTATTGCGTCAGCCACGAGCTCCATACTAAAAGTCCACAGAGAACTTTTAATTGTGCCCATGATACGACTGTGCTCAATTCATTTTCATCATTATTTATTTTTCTTAGTGGATGCTGTAAACTCCACATTTAAGAAGAGGTAAACATGAATGAAGATGCAGTTAACACTAGTAAGGTCTTTAGATGAGGGTAATGGTGTGGGCAAAAGTAAACAAACAGCAGTGAGGCAGATCGAATATTATTTAACCTCTTCTTCATTCTAAGTATGTTTTTCTCTTCAGGGAGTCGGCTTATATAAAGCCATTTAGAATGATTTAGGTAAATTGCGCATTGACAAGTTGAAAAAAAACTTTCTCCCTCCTTCACTCTGGATGGTAATAGGTATTCATTTACTGTGTTTTTAGTTCAGATCAACATCATTTTCCAGATTTCTATTGTAATTAACTGAAATTTACATACACAGGTTGTGCAGAAAGACAAATCACTTTTTATTTTATTCTAAATTATTCATGAATCTGTGCTTATGTAACAATAAACCAAAACTGCATGATATTCATTGTCTGTAACATGGTATTAAAACAGTTACAGTGACTAATTTGCAGTGTTGCTTCTCAGTTTTGTTTTTTATGGTAAGAGGCTGTTATTCTTTTACTCTCATTTTGCACATATTAACCCTGCCCTACGAAATAATGAGCCTGTGCTTTCAAGAACCACAAGATGTCTAATAACAGAAGACAAAATTGACAGAAAATTGAAAATGTCAGAACAATTCTCCATCACATAAAGGTGATGGTTCTTTCTTTTGAAGAACTGACTTTCCCCTAATGTTCCGCTCCCTTCTTAGAGTTAGCACTGTCCTGTTGAAAAACAAATTAGCTCATTATCCTTGGAAGGCTGGGTACATAGGAGCAGCATGCGTGACGAGCCAAGCCTTTGGATGTGCCAAGCTGAAAATGTCAACATACTACCTTGAGAGTGCACATTAAACTCAGGCAGTAATGGCTGTCACAAGGCAGATCCCCATTATCAAGTCCATTAAGGCAACCACAGTCCTTCCAAAAAAAGAAATCAACTCTCACCCAAAAAAAAGAAAACAAGCAGCAGGATTTTAAAGTTTGGAGTGAGCATCTGTGGAAAGACAGGGTGAGACGCTGCATTATGCTGCCAATGATACACATTGCTGAGTTCATTAAATATCTACTGGAGGAGTCGTGTCAGGATATCCAAGGACTGCTTTGTGATGTGTCATCTTATTTGCTTTAAAAATGTGTTATCTCATTATTTACGATTCCCAAGTGTAATAAACAATTCAGAGTGCATTGCTGTCATGGCACCTTTTTTTTTTTTTTTTTTTAATCATCCTTCTCAGTCCGTTCTCGCTGGTAGGGGTTGTGTCCTGAACCTAATCTACAAAAGAAACTTCAAACAAAGTAGATAAGCGTGTCAGCTTAAGTGTAACTTTTTTTTGTTGTTTTTTTTTTATCTGGCAAATGATACATTTGCCTGAAGGCACGATAAATGTCATTTCACAAAACTAGTGCCAGGATGAAACTGGCATGTGTGTGGCCAAATTACCTAAACTCAGCAAATAAAAAATAATGCCTTCAGATATAGCCCAAGCAGCCGTTGGGTTAATTCCAGGAGTTCTTGTTGTCTCAAATCTTAAATAGCAAGCCACTTATCATTTCTTGAATTTGGATCCAATTTCCTAATCATCAGTCCTTCTTTTTGTTCTGTACTCTAGTTTTTGTTAGTTTCCTCTTTTGGGAGATGAGTATTGAGCAGAGATACAACAAAATGCAGAAGAGAGGCTCACCATGCATGAAATGAAAGAGAGCTTTACCCTCCTGTAGGCGCTGACACGGACGTATTCTCTGAAGGTAAAAGCCTCCACACACTCCAGTCACTTATTACGTTTTACCACTTTGAGTTAGATGGGCTTCAGAAAACATAGATTCTCTATATTTGTCCTCTTCAACTTTTCATGGGCGTGCATACTGTCGGTCTATATGTGGGTGCTCCCTGGCAACCACTTGACAACCGTTTCCCAGGTAACAGAAATATTCAAAATGTTATTTGTATGCTTGTCGTCGTGTGTGTTCGTGTGTTTGCCTGCATGTTGTTGTTGTTGGAGACATTAGCAAGATAGTACATTAACTTCGTTGGGAGGAAACATTACAACAAAACTAGTGCAGATTGTACACAACTGAGCTATTTTGTGAATAATTCTTCGATGTTGCTCTTCTTACATCATGATTGTTAGTCAGTGTAATTAATGACTAAATCCACCATAACAATTAAAACGTGGCAGTACATTTGAATAGGCTACAATCATAGACACTTCTACAATATGGATTTGAATGGGTTTTTTTGTGTAGGGATGACGTTTTCACAGCAAATGAGGTCTATGTATTAAAATGACATTATTTTAATTCATAGACCTGCAGCACATTATAGTACTACACAAGTAAATGCCACGATCTCTGATAAATGTTTTCTATCTAGCTGTTCTTTGAATATATGCAAATTCATGTCATCACTCATTGAATTCCCAGTATTCTTGAATGGATTGTACTTACGGTATAAACTGTTATTCAGTTACATTGAGATCTGATTATTGCAAAGCCTATAGCATACACATTTAATAATCATCAGACCATTCAGTGACCTGAATGGAAGCACCTTGTTTGTGTTTTTCCTCACTCAGGTTTTTCTTTTGCCATATAATTTGGTGCAAAGGCCACATTTTTTATGCAAAAGCGAAATTATAATTATAATTCTACGAACAATGAAGAATGTACAGGACACACAATCTTTTCATTGTGGAGCTTTTTAAATGTCTTTTGTGCTGGAACAGCAGATCAACAGGTCTGACAATATATTTTACATTAATTACAGAACTACACCCACACACTTATTAAAATTAGTGAATATGAAGTGAATTTTAACAACTGAACTCATATTAGCAGTGGATAGAATTTAAAAATGCCACATTGGACATTGTTTTCTTTTGATTAATCATATATTTGATCTGTGTCTCTGAAGTTAAATCCTGTTACGTGCTGCTACAACAAACTATTCTCTAAAAGTATCAAGAAAGTTTTTATCTAATCCGAGATTAACCTTAATGGACTACTTTGACAGTATCTCCAGGTACTGCTCGAAGGGACACAATGCCACATCTTCTTTAATGTGTCAATTCAACAGGTGACCATGGAGACACACAGGCCAGGCCATCTGTTTATACGGAGGTAAATGTATGCAGACAGAGAATCTAGTGGAAATATGATCTACTTTATGTAGTCCCTAAGTAAACTGTCATCTCCCATAATGCATGAAGGGAGCTGGCAAAAGTAGGTCTATTACCATGTTGATAACATCAATTTGAAGTGTCAGTACGGGGTGAGCTAATACTGAGTCCTGCAAGGCTGCTTTCGTCTCCTCAGCCACAGGGTTTCTGCTTTGATTAAAATCACAAACCAGCCATTCTTCCAGACACCTTTCGCCCCACTACCTCCTACAGAGATTAGATTTATTTAATACTCCCCAAGGGTGTTTTCACATTCGCCATGTGAGACAGAGGGTGTTGTGGCAGAAATGTCAGATGTGGTGTTTCTGGTGGCCTTTATACTGTTAAACAATCTGACTGGTTTCAGGTCAGGATCAAGTTGTAGCTATGACGGATGCTGTGAAAAGTAAAGTTTGATATCATTAGAGCTCCACTATATATAAAATTACTAAATACATCATCTTTTGCATATATGCCCATCATCATCTTGTCACTGAATTTCCGTCAATACTGTAGATGTGATCAGAGACAATTTAAGTCTTTGAAAAGATTTTGCATTGATTTTGCATCAGAAAACCAGGCGTAACTTGGTGGGACACTCCAATGACCAAATGCTAATGATTGGTAGGATGAATGAGATGAAGATGAACTCTTCTTACTCTTGGAATAACCAATAGGAGTGACAGTACTACTACTATTATTATTATTCATATATTTAATATTATTTAGTTTCACGAAGAAGCATGAGTCACTTTAATTATTACTTTTATTACTATATGTGAAAAATAAGTTGAACTGAAATTCAACACTGACGAAATCATAAATCTCTTGCTAATTAAATTTGGATTTCCATTATTAAAACATCTTTTTATTAAGACATCTTTAAAAAAACATCTAATATAGGAACAGTATTTGGACAGCGAACAATTGTAAATGTCAAAAAGTAATTCTGTATGTATCAGCTATGTTTGTAATTATCAGCTTGCTGCTCCCACACTGTACAATTTTGTTCTTTTTTGGTATGAGACACAGGTGGCTTACTGCTGAATCACTGTCTTCTGTGCTGCGCTCCAGTGATCACTGCTCTGAATGACCCAGCAGACCTGAGCAGCCATCTGCTTGAGGACTCCTGCTGCCTTGTCTCGCTCTCTCAGATCTTAAAATGTCCTACGTGTGATGTTTCTAAACCCTGTTCCCTTTGTCTGCCTGCCTGCCACCCCATCTTTCTTGTCTCTGGTGTGCACACCTTTCCCTCAACTATTCCTGTTACGATTTGATCTCTCTGAAGCCCTGTGCATTTCTAGTGCTTCAATAGTTTCTACCCACAGTGCAGCTTAGCAGATAAATCATCACTCATTAACTCTGCAAACATAATTCTGGAAAACTAGTAAACCTTTCACAGCTAAACGCTATCCACTGCTACATCTGCTGTCTCTCCTATAGGGGCTGCATCACCTGCCAGCACAGTGGTATCATTACAGTATTCATGGGCTAACAGAGAATTAATCAAGGTCTGGTTTAGCTTTAATTAAATGTATGCAGACAGTACCTGAGAGATTCTCTAAATCTACATAAGTAAAAGTACTGAGTAGTTGTGAATAAAACTCAGTTCCTGCAGGATTTCTGTATTCTACATTTGTCAAGGTTTTCAGTATATACAACGTAAAAAAACAACAACGGCTGTTTGGGTTGTGTTCAGTTAGGTTGTACTGCAGTGCATGGGGTTGCAGGACGTCTCGGTAGTGGCGTTATCAGAAGCTGTGAAGCCTGTCAGTCATGGCAGTTGCCATGGGCGCAAAGTAGCCAGCTGGGATTAGCGGCGGTCCTGTGGGGGTGTGTCTGGGGTGTGTGTGTGTTCAAGCTGAGGAATAAAGACCAGCAAGACCAGCTCATGCTTCATAGCTCCATTATTCAGGGTCGACAGGCCTGTTAAAACCGAATAATTGATCCCAAACTTCGGACATCTTTTGTCTTTTGCGGACGGTCTCTTCGCTCTCTTCCATAGCGCCAACTTTTTGACTCTGAGTCACGTGCGTCACTGTTTACAGTCAGTGTAGAACACGATCCCCGGGGAGGAACGCAGGTGACTACTTACTTAAAATTAACGATTGAACGAATATGATTGAACGAATACTCGAGGCAAAAAAAAAAAAAGATTCAAGGATTTTTTTGTACTCTAATAACTCGAGTACTCGTTGCAGCTCTATTTCAAATGTACCGTTACATCCGAGTAACAATTTAAAATGCAACAAATGCAGTAAAAGGTGACTGGATTTTTAAAATGGAGTAAACATGATATGGGGATTGATTTCTCACTCTCACCAACAGCTTTACTGGTAAAACCATCTCCCACTTTCGCTCTCTCTGATTGTACTTTCCACTCTCTCCAGTCCTTGGCATCTCCAAGTCCCTTTTTCTCCTTGAATTTTGCCATCTCTCTCTCTCTCTCTCTCTCTCTGTATTGTAAATGAATGCAATAAACAGGCGAGCACTCGATTTCCCACTGGCTTTGTAGTTGTTTAGCCTGGAGGTCAAAGTGAGTGTGGATGGAGAAGCAGAGTAAACCAAGCCTAAGAGCGGCTGCACTCGTCCATTCTCATGGGAGCTGACAGTTGAGATTATTTTATTTTCATGCTCTGGCCCAATGTAATCAGATAAAGGAAAAGCTACATCATTAAAGGGATGGTTTGGTATACTGAGAGATTTATTTATTCATTTTCTTGCTGCGAGTTAGATGATAATATTGATACCATTCTTGTATATGAAGTTTACAGCCAGCAAGCTTTGCTACTACAAGCAGGAGGAAGCAGCTAGCCTGATTCTGTCCAAAGGTTAAAAAAAAAAAAAAATATCCAGCTACTGGCACCTCACCTCATTTATTGCTATATGTTGTTATCAGGTTGTGGTTTTGTGGGGTTTTGTGCTGGACAAGCTCTTTTCTGGGTGCAGTGACTTCTTGACGTCTCCGCTGTGTGACTCCAGATTTACCTTTAGTCAGATTCAAGTTTCTGTTTCACCTTGTTTTGAGTCTTTAATCTAAGATAACTATATCCTGGTTGTTAGTTTCACATTTAATAGACATTAATAATCTGTCGCGGAATGATGGGAAACATTTTCCAACAGCCTGACTTTGGAAAAGAATATGTGAAATGATTCAAGTGGATGAAAACTGTCTTCTTCTTCCAGCTTGGCTTATCCTAACATTAACATTAACATTATATAATATTTGATGCTGAGAATAAGATTTGATCCACAAATTTTTGCTGGTCAAGCTGCTTTATCAAACCCCTTTATACTGCACATATGCTTCACAGAGAATAAAATTTCAGTTTTAGTTCATCTGGCTATTAAATAGGTTCCACTAAAGAATTCAGATGTTAACAAGGTGTAAAGATAATCTGGACCAGGCCCAAAAAGAGCCCTATTCTTCAGTACCTATCAAACAGCTAATAAGTAGATGCCATCCCGCTCGTTCTCCTTCGTCTACTTATCTTTTCACTTTATTTAATTTACAAGCCTCTAGCACTGTCTTTATATGGGCCCTGTGTTGCTAATTGGCCAATTCCACACTCCTGCGCCACTAAGAACCTCCCGCAGGTAGTGAGCAGACCTTGACATGGATCTTGCCTCTCCTATTTAACCCTTTGATGGAGAAAGTAACAATCAAACCTAAAATAGTGTTCTGTACAGCATATAATGCAGCAGGTAAGGCAGTTCTGCTGATCAGTGGACTCTCAACAGACTTAAGAGCAAATGTTAAATACATGGTTGATAATATTTAGTCTACATTTTACTATAATATATTGCACCAGATATATTAACATAATACTGACATTTCTCAGCTTTAATCTCGTCCTCTATCCATTTGAAGGTGGATAAAACAATGCATTAGGTCTTGATGCGGTGTCGATGGAGGTGGCAGAGCGTGTTAGCAATGGGCTGATGACACACAGAGCAAGATCCAAGCTCTATCTGCAGCATTAATGGATGTAGAACGATTGACTAGCCTGTCAGAAATCTCACAGAAACTGCCGACTTCCACCCAAAGCCCTTCCTGGTGAGTATCTAGTTGTGTGCCTCTCCACCACAACTGATAATGAAAATCAAAGCTCCCTTTGAGGGATGGACAGCTTTCATATATCCCCACTACAGGCCATCTGTTTTAAAGGATAAAGAGTGAAAGCCAGATCTGGAGTCTGATGCCTGATTTTATTAGACTGCTGTCTGGGACATTTATCAACAAAAACGTACTTAATTACAGCTAAATTACATCTGTCTGCTCAGACCTATCGTGTATTCAACATTTCATTTTTAATCACTGCTGATTGCTTAACTGATATATATTCTGTTGGAAATAAAAATGCTGATTTAATGCTTTGCTGGGACAATAGTGAATAAAGAGAAAAATGCAAACAAGCAATTCATTAAGAAGGAACACTTATTAATTTGAGCTGAATATCTTCTTTCATGGGTTTAGACTAACAAATGCTCCCAATATTTAAAAATATCTACAGTAAAACATAATATCTGAGCTTCACTGAAATGTTGGCATAGACAAAGTAGGGTGTTCTGATCCAGCATCATCCTCATATCTACAAATATATTTAAGCACAGATAAAAGGGAGGTTTTTTTTTTTGTGCTTCATGTGTTCAAGACATGTCTTCTTTTGTACGTTGAAGTGCGTACGCCTTCTGAGAATTACTGTTACGATTATTCCAAATTCTCTGTCATGTGTTGCCTCAGGTTTCATTTTACATCTTTTCACGCTAACTCGTATTTCGCCTACCTGTTCCAGACACTTATTGCTCTAGGCTTTCTTTTGGTGGGCTCAATATCAGATCTTTTAGTTGAATGCCAGCACGATAAAAAAAGAATGTCTGAATTTTTATATATATACATATATAAATAAAACTTTTGATTTGTGTCAGGAAATACTCCATGTACATCTGTTCTTCGTTTAATGCCACACATCTGCTGCCTTTATCAGACACATATCTGTTTCATTCACTGCCACTTTGGTTCATTCACTATCAGTGAAGAGATCAGGCATTAAATGCGTGTCGAACTTGGCTATCTTATCCTGCCGGGTCCCCCAGGCCTATTTGTTAGCTGTCAGTGACTATCTACCTTCTTCCCTGCACCATTGTGTTTACTGGCTCATGCTGCCAGGAACTGGATCTGTCAAATGGCCGTCCCCACAGGGTAATAGTAAAGCTCTGTATTGTTAAATCGATCCTGGGAGATGCATTAAGAAAGAAAGAAAAGAAAAGAATAAGAGACCAAAGATGAGAGGGAGAGCAATAATACCACACAAGGAAGCTAGTTAGAGGGTAATGCTGATGAGCAAGCAGACAGGTTTGGCCTGACAGAGCATGATGGATGGTGGAAATGAGACCGAAGTAGCAAGGGAGATTTCCTTGTGCAACAGATGGCTGGAAGGTGAAAGGAAAAGATGAAATTATAGGACAAGGGATGTGAAAAAACAGGAATGAAAAAGAAAGATGAGGAAAAAGTATGAATCTTGCCTTTCTGAGGAGAGACGTGGCTGTGTCAAGAAAAGTCACCGGCAGAATAATATGTAGCATGTGTGATTTACCTTTGACGGAACCCTGACATCTTTTTCACCCACATGCAAAGATGACTAAGGGACATGCTTACAATAGAAGAACGCTACACTTATCTTTGTGTAACGGAGTGAGACAAAAGGCGAGACTAAACCCAGGTGAAAGAAACAGAGATTCCAACTCAGCAGAGAAAGGAGCTCAATAGAGGAGTGGCAGATGGAAGAAGGGGTAACCAGAGAAAGGGAGAGAAATTGTGAGTGAAATCGTATGCATTGTGTAATGCAGCTGGATGTCAGTCTGCATCAAGGGCCATACATCCTCATTAGGAAGCCTGCTGCTGCCCCGAACATACATCAGCAGAGCCACACACAAACACACACCAAATGTTGGGAGGAGTCACATGTACAATGGCAGCTATAGTTCGGCTGGCAGTGGAAGTGCATGCGAGTCGGCAAAAACAGGAATAAATCTAAGAATAATACAGTGTCAGCCATATGTTTCAAACTACAACAGTGCAGAGAAGTCACCTCTTCAGATTCGTGTGCAACCCTGTCCAGAGAAAAATCGTCCTGTCAGAAAATATTGGTAAATCCTAGAGCAAGAGACTGACTCATGTAACTATCTGAAAACAAGCAGAAGGGCTATCACGTAGACAGTACATGTGGCTATGCGTCATCCCTTATTTTTCAGGTGTGGTGGAAAATTGGAAAAGTAGGTTTTTAAGTCACGTGACAGTCATAGTCATAACATCAAGCTTCTTTTTCGTTTTTTTCTTCTTCTCCCATCATGAACATTGTTCTCTCTCTCTTCTTTAACTTGCACAAACACAACAGCACCGACGGCAAAAGTGCTCTTTTTATCTGACAGTAGGTTTGCCGTTACTCGAGTGATGGAAGACAGCCAGGCGACCTGACAAGGACAGACAGCGACATCCCCCTCTCCCCTTCCCTCTAGCCCCGAGGGCATTGATAAGAGTAGACATTTTAATTTGCTAGGTCAAAACAAATGCCTCAAGGCCCTGCTGGCAGGCCCAGGAAAACCTAATGTGCTCTTGAGCACCGCGCTAACAGAAGCAACATCAATCTACTGTAGTTTCTTATGGTCATCATTTTCTAATGGGTCCTGGGCCAAAAAATTTAATGAACTAAAACAGAATATACCGTATAATTAGTGCATCAGTAAGATATACTGTCAAGTATGCCATTAACAGGGACCGTATATATTACACTCAATGTAGACTAAAGATAAAAGCAATTGTTCAACATTTGGGGGATATACAATTATTTATGTTCCTGCTGAAAGTTGAGTTGAGAAGAGAAGATCAATATCACTCTAATATTTGTCAATTAAATATGAAGCTGCAGCCAGGAGACGGTTAGTTTAGCATATACTGTAGAGCGGAAGCAATGGGAAACAGCCAGTCTGGCTCTGTCCAAAGGGAAACAAATCCTATGAACCAGCACCTCTAATCACTAATTGCCACTAATTAAACCTTGTTTGTCTAACGTGTATGAACACTGAAGTCTAAAAATAGCAACTTGTTGTTACTTGTTGTACAAGGAGTTATGGGCGGGCCATCGAAGAAGTGACTGACCTCCTTGTCACTCATTGACATCCTATGATATCTTTGCCATTCAAACAACTGTACAACACAATGCAGTGCAGTACAATGAAGTGCCAACAAATACGTGTTTTATCAAGGTTTAAGTGGCCAATTAACTTGATGGGTTGATTCAGGCCATAGTTTCTGGTGGTGTTGTATTGGACTGATTCAAAAGATAATCCTTATCTCATTATACAGTATCTTGAATGTATGTGTTAGGCAGAGGACATGTTATGTAAATGAAAATTATCATCATTTGTTCAAAGCAGCCACTGTATCATTACACAGAGCCATTTCACACAACTACAGTGATGCCTAAAATAACTGATTACAATTGATTTACTCCTCCGATACATTAAAGTAATGAGAGTTAGACGATGTATTAATTCATACTTGAATAAGAAAAGCAAGGTAATCACACACGTACAGTACACCTCCATGTGTTATCATAATGAAACTGCTGAGACCTACAGAAACAGCAGTAACTAGTTAAACACGATGCACTGAGAAGATTAAAACTCCAAATACAACATCACAAAATCCCTCTTTGATGTTATCCTTTATCCTAAATACTACGCTGAATCACACTTAGCTCAGCTGAATAATATATTTCCCCTGGTGTATCTAAATAATCTCGTACAAAACACCTACAAAACCATTTCCGTTTTGTCCTGCAGCTGGAAATGAGCAATGTTTCTCGTGTAAGAGCTTCACCACAAATGCCCCCTGTAATGATCTGCCAGATGAAACTGTTCTAATATGACAGTGTGTGGTATGAATTGTTTCTGTTGTGACATTGTCAAACATGACCAGTATGTAGCCTCTGTGTGACTAGCTGGGGATCAATTCAAACCTTGAGCTTGCACAATGAAATACTATAATAACATATAATAACATAAAATAACATGTGCGCACAGGAGCTTTGAAATATGCCCTTAAACAATGAATTGATAAATTATGTTCTTTGCAACAAATAACATTGTCTGGCAACTGTGATGATGCATTGCCTTCTTGTCTAGTTTGGTTATTTTATTTAAGAGTAACGGTGCCTATGCTGTAAATAGCTCTTCATTTGATCAGAGTAGTGCTCAAACTTCCCAGGGTACATAACAGCAGTGGATTTCTGCATCATGCCCTCAGCAGGGTTCACTCTAACTACGCCAAGTAAAAATATTTGCTCTCTGCAGTTTTTAGAGGTTATTACCCTTGAGTTGTTTCAAAATATTTTCCAGCATGAACAGAAATCTGCACGCTATAGTAACAATAGGCAACAGAAGAGGCAGCATGTAAAATAAGTGGAGCCAGAAAAAAAACAGATCTCTAAAGAAATATTTAGCGAGGAAGCAAATCTGCAAACTGCATCAGAATCAATGAGGTGTTGAGACCTATTTGCTGTTAACAAGGCAAACCACAAGACAAAGATAGGAGTTATCTACAGGAAATAAGCCTCCCAAAGGCAATTTAAAGTCTTTCACATTGAAAAAAGTTTTTATTTCACTTTACTACAGTCATTTTATGAAAACAAATTGGAAAATAAACACAATCCCGACAAGAAAAGGAGAAAATCTGACACATACCATGCAGCCGTCAAGATGTAGTTCTAGTTTATTTCAAGGTGATGTAAATATTTCGCTGAAATAAAGTAGGGCAGCGGGATGTGCTGGTGTAGATTCAGAGGTATTAAAGGAGTCAATTTGGAGCATTCTTTGATGCCTGCTCTAGTTGGCAAGATTCTTCAGTAATGAGGAGGTTCAAGTTTTTTCGTTCTCTCATCAGAGAGCTTTAAAAACCTTGCTTAGCTCAGGCTGACAAGTCATGGAGGTGCAGAGAAAGGTAAGCTCCAGTGTGTCATTTTCAGAAATATATTTTTTTTAAATCAGGAGAAAAATCCTTTTTCTCTTGCCAAGGATTAAAACTGTAGAAGCGAGAACGGATGACACCCAAACACAAAGCCTCATCAGAGGATCAGTCTAGATACAATACTGAAGTACTGAATAGGACACAGTCTTTTTTTTTATCTCAGTGTTTTCCCTCATTTTTACACCTCTGTAGGCCTGTATTGTCATGTGTGATTACAAATTGTCTAATCTGTTTAAATTATTTTGCAAATTAACCCTCAAACAGCTAACAGCCATTGATCTCAACCATTGATGATATCGTTTGGAACCTCCTAATCATCTTCAGATCCAATAAGTGACCCATTTCAAGAGTTATTGACAGAGCTGCCATGCTCCATTATCTTAACATGTGTATTTCTTTAACAGTTTCAGCCTGACACAAAATCTACATTCCTTTAAGCCAATGTGTGTGTGTGTGTGTGTGTGTGTGTGTGTGTGTTAGCAGAGGATATATATCAAACTGAGCATGTTTATCTTGCTTTACCTTGCTTGTATTTCTGTGTGCACAATATGCTTCCCACGGTTTGTCAGCTTGTATGCTCTCTGTGCAAATATCTTCCTTTAATTCCTCCAGATTTTGCAAATTCTCGCTGCTCTCATTGCTCATGTATATATATATATATTTTTTTTTATCTAGCTAAACTATCTAGCTAATATAGCAAAACACTGTTTTACGTTAGTAACATCAGCTGATTCATCCAGACTCCCAAACTAACATGATCTGTTGTAGTAACTTATGTAATGGTACAAAGCAAAGATATAACAGTTTCTACTAGCTTTGGTTTGCAACCGGCTGTGGCTTGGCTGTGTGGCGTTGGTCTGCCACGGTTTGCTTTGTGGTGTTGGTGTTTGATTTGGATTCAGTTACAGATAGTAATGTCATTCTAAAAATGATTGTAATATATTTTTCAGCAGTGACTTTTGACTGATACCCAGGATGATGCTTGCTTGTACCAATAAAGTGCAACAGGATGCTCCCTGCGTTTCAAGATGTCATTATTAAGAAGAGATTTCTGAAAAGATCAAAATGCATGATCTCTTTAGATGTAAAGATGGGGTTTATATAACTTTATGCAGCAGAGATTTGTGTCAACTGTTTGAGGAGTTTCTGTTGCAGAGCAACAAAGTAATGATGGATCTTGGTCATGCCAAAAAAGGTTTTACCCGCTGCATCCATCCATCCATTGAGACATACACACAGGGAGGCGGGCAGACAGGGAGGAAAAAAATGCTACTTTCATTCTGATGGATTGGCAGTAGCAAGACCCACACCACTGTAATTCTGCCGGTGGTTACAGGATGAATGGATTGATAAAATGGACTCATGTTCTTCTAAAGTAACAGCAAAAAACAAACAAAAAGAAAAAAAAGATGAGAAAAAGAGTTGCCCAGGAGATGCAATGGATACAAACCTTTAGGAAGACTCTACAGTATTTTCATTTCATCACAGTGTCTGCCTTAATGTTAACATGAATCTCCATTAACATTCTTGAACAGGCAACAAATTGCCATATTCAAACCTTTGTGTTTTAAATGTGCAAATACTTAAAGGAATAGACAAGAAATAATTGATTCAATCATGTGTTACAGGAACAATTAAGCATTCTGAAGCACCCAACATCTATTCAGGTGAAGAAAGACAAGCAACTTATACAGGCCAGGAAGTGTAATGTGCCAAAGATGATAGGCCTTTTATTAAGATGACAAGTGAAGAGTAGAATTGCAGGGCACTCCCCCAGGACTTTTGAGTAATAACGGGGTAATTAAGTGAACACACCCCCATGTCAGCCATGTTCTGAAGGCATTTCCTTTTTACGATCAATTTAGTTACCAGGTAAATGAGCCTCAGTTATTATGTTGTGTGAAACAGACAGGACTTTGCTCAGGCCATATGACCGACCTCTATCTTTTTTCAGGCTGATTCTTTTATTCCTTTATCCTGATGGTTATCATCTTTAAAAGGTATTATATAAGGTATAAAGTGCTTTTATCTTTGCCATTATGCATAATGAAGAAAAACGCAGCACTGTTTAGAGAAACTAAAAGAAAAACTAAAGAAGGCACAGGAGAGCTGATTTAAAACAAAGTCATTATTTGTTAGTAAAAAAATAAAAATAAAAAATAAATAAAAAATAGTATGATGGCATTAACAGATTGTTCCACTCATTGTGGAGAACTCTGTAATGGTGTACAATGACTTTCCTGAAAATATTCCTTGTGCTACTACTTGTGTCCAGTGTAGAGGTATAATTGGAAAAGACATACGAGACACACATAGCCAAACACATGAACACACAAATGGGTCCTTGTCCTGAAGCTGGAGAGAAGAACAAGCCAGATATTGGCATTGACCACAGGCCTCGTTAACAATGCCAAAACAAAATGCTGCACTAATCCCAATTAGGCTTCTGTAATGAGGGGAGCCTGCACATGAGGACGAAGTGCCAAGCAGCATCCCCAAAACTCAATTACACAGCTATCCAGGCAAGAAAAGCAGTGACAGAGCCCAGTAATGTGTGTGTATATGTAAATGTGTACATACGTGTGTATGTTTGAGTGCAAGTGCACAGATATGGCTTTAACTATAAAGAAACAAAGATGGACACAGACTGGGGAAGCAAAGGGATTGTGTGGGTGCGGAAGAGGCTTTAACTCCAAAGGAACACACAGACACACAGAGCGAGGCTTAATTCAAAGTTAATGTTGTTCTTTAAGGGAGCCAAAGGTTCACATATGAAGTGACTTTGCAGCTGCAGGCAGAGGCCATTTTGAAAGCACAAACTTTGTTACTGAGCTGACACATGAGATTCTTTGGCATGTAGGAGTCAGCTGCAGGTCAGATAAACAGACAAAAAAACATCTCAGCAAAAGTGAACAAAAGTAAGCCTTGTTTTAAGCAGGCTCGTTGTTATATCTGCATGCAGAAAGAGTCACAGTGTCAAAGCCATTCACACTTTCATTAAGCGGTTTTACCCTGGGACTACATTTTTGTGAATATTCTTGTAGGTGTAAGAAAACCTCTGGCAGGCTGAATAGGGTGAGGTGATTTAATTTCAATACAATTCCAGTCTGATCACCTCACACAATTACACACCCTGCACACAAATTTGAGTGACCTACAGGCAGAAGCCATATTCATAAGGTGTTACTGATTCAGTAAAAGATTGAGATTGATTTCTTCAACTTTTTCTGGGCAAAGTTTGTCATTCTCTGGAGTTTTATGGATCCTGTATGTCTCACTCTCTCTGTGGGTGTCGCAACAGGTATATCTACGACATTATGGTGCTTTTATGATGCTTTAATGGGTTTTTTTGGGGGGGTTGTTGTTTTTTTCTGATAATAGGTAAAATGTCTCTTAAAAGGAAGGAGGGAGGAAATAATTTGTGCCATATTACCTGTCGATTTCACTTAAGGACGACACATAAAATGGCATATGGCACGGTCATTGCATGCATGATAACTCACCGGATTAATAGCCCTTAACTGATGCTAACAATGGAAGGATGCTGCACTTGAGTGTGTGTGTGTTTGTGTGTGTGTGTGTTTGTGTGTGGCTGTGCAGAGGGGAAAGGAGGTAGGGTGTCTCCAGTAAAGGTCACCCAGTCCCCGATTAGACACATCAGCAGGCGATTAGCAACAAGAGAAGTGCCACCACCCTTCTCCAATCAATGAAAAGGATGCCATGTGAAAGGACAGCTACCAATTGTAACCCCTATACCATTAAATCCCTCTTTACAAATGACTCTGAACTTCTGAGCAGTGAGCAAAATAACACTCAGAATACAGGAAATTTATCTTCTGCCTCTTATCAGTCTATTACACTGCTGCAATAAAATAGATTGACAAAGAAATCATTTCAAAATGAATAAAATGTCTGGAAGTTGAATTGGATAATGGTTTTGCAATGCTATTACAAGGACCAAAAAGGTGGTGTTTGGAACGAGATTCATACTTGGAAGACAACTCTGTGTGTGTGCATGAATTTGCAAATATGTGCCGTTTCTTTTAATTCTCTTATCATTTAATGTCTCGAGCAAACTCAGCCGTGAGTTTTTAAGTCTACTGCCACCACCGAAACACCCCAAGAATACCTCACCTCCAAATCCCTTCACACATGCATGCTCAGCCATAATTGAATTCATCCTATTTTTCAGAGTAATCGGCGAGAAGCCCTCACCTCTGGCTATTTTTATGTTCATGGCGCTGCAATTCAAAATTTGAATGACAGCAGCATTCTGATGAGGTGCTTTTATGACCACCACACATACACACACATACACATGTTGAATCACACTGCATTGCTCTCTGAGCAGACAAATATTTTATCTGTCACCCGTTCCTCTCGTCTCTTGATGACTTCATTTGAATAATGCCCCTGGGGAGAGATACAGTAGTAGCAAGAACATTAAGGAATGTCCAATGTGTTAATGCATGTTGCTTCCAGGAGTCATTGCATTTCTCTCTATCTCTCTTGTCGACATATAGGTAAGAGAAATGCTTCCAGTAGCCTGGTGATGTGTTATAATAAACAAATATCTAAAGAAATCTGGTTTTATTTAGCTAAACAAACCAGAGAGAAAGATAGCTATCGCTTTGGATGGACCAAACAGAAATGTGATATAAAAGATGACAGCACCTTCCCATACTTGTATTCTTGAGTGAGAGCTGTCCAAGAAATGTGTGAATAACACCGAAAACTTGACAAGTTGATTGGTCCACTTAGTGAGGATTAGCCTGAACAGAAAAGGCATGGTTTTGTGACCTGATTCTAACATGTTGTCATTTCAATAGTAATTCCAACATTACACAGAGAAAGAAAACCTTCAATAGACTGTCAAATGTCAGAGGCTGTATTATCCCAAGATAGCCTTCACCAGCAGGATTACAGTAATTGAAAACAGCAAAAAGTGTATTCGCATTTGCATCCATTCTTGTATGGCTAAAAAAGGATTACTGGTAAGGGTTTATAAACTATATTCCAAGAACTAATAGTATGATTAGAAAATATTTTCTCTTGTTCAGTGAACAGGTCAAGTGGGGACTGAGCTAACCGTAGCAACGAAATCGCTGCCTTTCATCTGATTCTTCTCATTTTTACCACTCCAGCTTTAGATCTGCCTCACTTTCTCATGTTTGTCCACTGTCAGCCTCTGTCCTTTGATTCTGCTTCACTCTCATTGTGGATCTCCGTATTTTTATTTGGGTGTTAATTACATCAGCATGGGAATGTGGAACACAAGGGATCCTTTTCATTTCCACATTGTAAAAATGTGCAACAAGGAGCTGGAAACTGAAAGACAATCTTGGAACAGCAGACAATCAATCAATCTTTTTGTTCCCCCTTTTTAAACCTCACTCTCTATTTCTTTACTCTGGTCCTCTTTCGTTCAGACAACCCTCTGCAACTTCTAAACCCCCCGTTATTGGGGCCAATAAGGAAACAGGAGCCTGGTGGTTATCTGTAATTCCAATTACAAAGGCACAATAATTAGAGGAGAATCAGAGGTCTGGAAATTACAACACACATCAGCTCTGTCCAATGACTGTGTTTTAATTAGTCTCCAGTGCAGGAAAAGAAGTGATGCACAATTTATATGCTTATTTTTCTATTTTAATTGAGAGAAATAATGATTTGCCTTTTTATTTTCTCTCCTACACTGTACAAATATGCTGACAGACTTATATCACCGATATAATTCCTCTGCAACTGTGCTCACAGACAAAGTAAATCCATTGGTTCTGCTGCTGGGGTTGCCAGGAATAGACCACTTCATTCATCCGCAGCTAAAAAGCCCATTAAAAAATATTTATTTATAGTGCCTCCTATCCAAAGAAAAACAATTATGCACACATACATGGAGACCTTTTTGGAAATAGGCTATTTTAGAAACATGAACTGGCAAATGTCTAATCCCTTGGGTCGCGGGTTGTTCTCAATGGAACGCTTGTCTTTTTATTACTTTCACGACACAATGGTATTACCCTTGGAGCTTATTTTAGGGTATATCAAACTGAATGACTAGACATGAGGAAAAAGACAACTGCGGCTTCGAGGATTAATATTTTCATAACCTACAGCTGACTAAAGCACATTAAACTGTACTACTGCACCATTTAAGCTAACAAACCAAACAGCTTTATCACACAGTCATATGCTACATAAATTTGTACAGTGTCTCTTTGGAAACAAAGTTAATTATACTGTAGCAGATTTCCTGGTCTTGTTATAATGTTTTGACCTGAAACAGACAGTTAGGAAATGATATATCTGATAGAGACATGAGTAATCATGACTAGAAGTTAAATATTCTAAAGATGAGAGCAGTTATCAGAATCGCTAAATCGTGCATCCATAATCATTTGCAGCAGCAAGACTTTAAGTCTCCTTTAATAATTAAACATTTAAAATGCTATACTCTGCTGCAAGCTATGAGTCATCAGCAGGAGTCTGACATACACTTTTCGACTGACATTTGACATTCATCCTGCCTCAGCAGTAGAAATCACGCACAGAGGAGGCCAGACGCTGAAATAACCCTTTGCTTCCCCTTTCAATCTGAAATCCCATAAATAAATAGTCACTCTTAATTATGCCTTTTTGCTGGTTTGTAATCCAACTGCCCCAGATTACTCCATCCCCAGCTAGAGATCTGCATTATCTTGGCTTGTTCTATAATTTGTGTCAAGGCTGAGAGGTGAAAACTAAGCCGGGAATTGGAGGGTGTGTGAATTGTAGAGCCTCTGAAAAAATGCCATGCTTAGCTGAGCCAAGCTGGCTTAGTGCTTTCAATGGGTGATCGCATTTCTACACTTTCCAAGGGAGGCATCGGCATTAGAAAGTGCTTACTCAACACAGATGAGACTGTGGACTATGCCGTGACGCAAACACAGACAGAATTCAAAATTTACAACCCTAGAGAAAAACAGCTTGTATCAGTTGAGGCCATTTAAAATCAATTACTGAATGGATAATGGAAATGCTGCCTCAGACATGACAAGGACACTATCCATCCTTGCTGCACTGTATGTAAGGGCAAAGGTCAGAGTCAAGCGGAAGTAGGATCAAAACAAATTGCAATTACATATTCAACAGGCTACTGTAGATCTCCTTATGAACTACAGTAGGGTAGGAAAGAAGGGCAAATCTCCTGAAATCCATTATAGAGGGTACACTACAGTAGGGCAATCAATGTCACTTAACATTTTATAGTGAACCCAGCCCACTTTAACAGGAATAAATGATGGTTGAGTGCTCAGCAATCTTAATTAGTAAAATATTAAAGGCATCTAATAGGCACTTTAGCTTTGATGGATGGCATAGACCTGTATCACCTATTCTGGTGTCACAACAGTGACCTGCCCCTACCGACCCACTGAGAGGAGAAAAGCTGGGAAGCGGGAATATCAGATGCCCTGTGGTCAGATTTGAGAGATGATGCAACATGATACAACCACTCCTACCACTCAGACCAACAAGGAGGTGTAAGTCCATGACGTGGTATCACGGCAATCCTACTTTAAAAAAGGTACAAAGGGGAACAAGTGACATCAGAGTCCAACCTAATGTCACTGCTTTGTCATTTCATTGCAGTTTTACCTCTGTGTTCATATTATTACTTTTTGACCCCATTACACTGTCCTGCATACATCTTTGTTTTTTTCCCGCCTCAGTTCAATATCTATTTCTGTCCGTCTTCCAGCGTGTCTTGACTGTGATGCTGGGCTGACCTTGAGCTGATTGGGCAAGATTGATCGCTGCTCAGATGGAAGGAAAGAGAGAGAGACATAAAAATGAAAGCAAGACCTAGAGACCCAGGAATGAAAGTAGAAGGACACTTGACTTCCTGCATGACCGCTTTCTATGGCTGATGATGATGGCCTTCCTTTAGCACAGTTGGACAATAGTAATTAGGCTTCCTTTCATTTCCCTTTAAACTGACGCCATCTATCATCTAAAACTCCATGCAGCTTAAAGACATCTTTACACCTCTCTGTATTTTTCTATCTAGCCACCATGTACTAACAATGTGGCTGTTTAAAAACCTTAATATATACACAAAAAAAGAGCATCTCTGAGATTTGGCAACTGCTGTGCATGATGATTTAAGCTAATGTTTAATTCCAACTGGCACACAGCAGCCATTCTCAATATGAAAACGTGGCATGACACAGAGTGTGCTGCTTGACCTATTCCAACCTGGCAGCCAAGACTGGTGCTGATACAAAAACAACGCTGGCTGATGAATTAATGATTGTTGCTGTAAAAACATTCTTCAACTATTGGCTAAATTATACACTGTGTATTTAACAAGTAGCCTGATTTTCTGCAGGTCTCTGGTTGTTGTATTGTAGATCAACCTCTTCCCCTGAGTGGAAGTACTGTTGTAGACAAACACTTTCATCCTTGGTCAAATGTACAGTGAGGCTTCAGGACAATATGCGGTTCTTAAAGGATCAGTGTAGCATTTATTGGCATCTAGCAGCGTAGTTTGCGGACTGCAACCCCCTACAGTCAACCTCATTGTTCCAAGCGTGAAGGAGAAACTACTGTGGCCTTTAATCAAAAGACATGAAGTATCCTACCTATCAAGGCAGTGTTTGGTTTGTTCTGTGCTACTATAGAAACATAGCAGTGCAAGGCAGTGGAGACTGTGGAAGAGGACCTGCAGTGTCTGTTGATGTAAAAGGCTTATGGTGGAAATCTTCAAATCCCTTTGCTTGTGTGCCTGCCTGATTGACTATGTCCATATTGCCTCGCATACGTTGCACGTGTCTATCAAAAACAGCAATCCTGCCCTCCAGCTGTTGACAGGTATTCTCGTTGGAGTCTCTTTCACCATCTCCCTCTACTAGAAGAAGCACTACAGTTGTTATGAGAGTGTGCAGTAGTTGAGAAGAAAAAGCACTAGGGGCTTGTCTGTAATGTTTTATGGAAAATGCATAACTTCTGCGCCTTCACATCAGAGTTGTGCTCCTCCACACTGTTGAGGCTTTGAGCCAACAGAGCCATTAGGGCTGTACTGTACTGTGAGACTGTGTTTACTGGGCAAACAGACAAAACATCACACATCCCTGTTGACAAAAGGGAGAAGAACAATGTACAACCGGACTGAGCAACACAACAGATGAATCCTGACTAGAAATACTATTCCATGGTGATATACAGTATAGATAAACATAAAAACCTATACAATAATATAATCTCAAGTAACATCACCACAACCTATAACCCTAAGTGTTACCATAAAAGTGACATCAGCAGCTTGGTCTCTCTTGGTCTATCTATATTTCACTTACATGCTATTCTGGGCAACATTAAGGGTCAAGTAGAGTAGTGTGCATTCATACATTTCTACTAAAAATAATATTTAATTCAAATATGAGGACAGTTAATCTACTTTTAGTGAACCCAAGTAAAATCATTCTCTCTTGTAAATTACAACACTACCAATCATAGTGACAATGGTCAGTGAAAATTATAATACACTTACTGGATAATCAATGTGAACATGTGAAGAAAATATCAAATATGAAGGTTTCTAAGGGGATTGTAAAAAAGAATTTTCACATTATATATCTTCTAGAGAGAAAACGTATTTTGTGCCTGACATTTATCTTTGAACAACACTTAAAGATCTCACACAGAGTAACAGTTACACTAATGCAAACAGCTAAATCAATCACAACAGGCTTGTTAGAAATATCAGAGTAGAAAAACCTCAGGGAGCCAGCTTTTACAAAAAGACAGATCACTGGATTGTACACTAATAAGTTTGGAGTAAAAGAGAACTGTCTGGCAAATGCGGGATAGGTATCACAGAGAAGCTTGAGGGGTCATATCATTGACACTGCTCTGCAAAGTCAAAAAGATAATAGGAATGTTGCTCTGGGCAAACAACTGCCACATCAACAACAAGTAAGAGGATCTTTTTTTATAGTCCTTTCAGCTGCTTGAAAAAAAAAAAGGTGAGGCGGGTTTTAAAACTTTTATGTCCTTATTATAACAGCAGACCTTGGGCCCCTTCACCACCACACGGAGATAAATGTGTCCTTTATTTTGTCTGACAGGTTCCTCACTCTGTGTACTGCTTTGAGATCAAAATCAAGAAAGGACTAACAGACAGTCACCTCTTTTAACATCAACCATTACTGCACCCACAAAATAGCAGGAAATTGTGAATAAATATAGCCATTAATTATATAAATTATTATTTTTATTACAATTAATGATAACCTGGACACAATAAAATGTAAAAGCAATAAGTAAAAAAAAATGCACATTTACTGCACAATAAATGCATTTTTAATTTTGTCCAAATGAGAAAAATCCGTCAATTCCCTCTAATGTAAGTTCCTTTTCCATCTCATCTGTACCCAGTGAAGCGTAACGGTCCATTTAGATGAGACCAGCAGTGCTTAACATTACACATGTAATCGTGAAAAATGCTATGAAAAGACCCTAAAGAATGAGGACTTGAATGTGAATGTGTTCATATGTGTACCCGTGATGGACTCCAACTATGCAAAGTCAGAGATACAACAGTGAACTCTCAGTGGACAAAAGGCACAAACAATATGACCAACCAAGAGACACTGAGGAAGGAACATTTATCATGTGTCCTTCCATCCGCCCCCCAGTTTCATGGTCTTCCTGTGATTGATAGTCAACATAACTGTGACTAACGTGTTGTCCGACTTAATTAGCAAAGATGAATAGCAGCGTGTTGAGGCAGTGTCAGCCTTGTTTGTGAAAAAAAAATAAATTCTTGTGTGTGGAGGGTTGCCCACCAGAAGCAGCGAGGAGTAAAACCATAGCACCTTGCCAAGAGCGGTTAGTGTTCACTGCACAGCATGAAAGACGGGGCAAAGTTAAGCCATTCAGCACATTAAGACAGAAGCATGAATTCTTAATGTCCAAGTTTACACTCTGAGGATGTAACGTTGCCATAGGTGATGATTCTGTCACCTCACCTACCAGTGACCTTGACGTCTTTCAGCCGTCTGCAGTTTCTGAATTCTGTCTCATCCCAAGTTTCCCTCTAATCATTCCATTAAATATGCAGACAGCGGCCCCTCATGGGGTTTGACCAAAGAGTACCACCCACTGTTCTAATTTCTCACTCTCCAGTGCCATAAAAATTTACACCGCGTTACATAACTCCTACAACTGTTACAAAAGAGTGGGAAAAGTGAGATATGGTTTTACCTCAAACTACGATATCCAACAAGTGCTAAGACTTTCAAACCTAAATACTAATAATTCATCACTGAAGCATGGTTGTGCTGTTGACTCATACAGTCAGAAATAGCAAATGTTTTCACACCTAAGTGGAATCACTTTTCAAGCCGACCTTGTGCACCCTCTGATAAGCAGCCCACTCCACTTAAGTACGGAAGCAACAGCTAGATTTAAAAGAGAGAGACCTGCCTCTACATATTTCAGTGAATTATCCCCACATATAGGAGAACGGTGTGTGAAAACAGTGGTCTGTCCAAGTGCTTTTCCTTTTTTTTTTACCCAGTGCATTCTGGGATGTGAATTCCCGACAGCTTTAAACCTTATTTGGACTGGATTTATTTCTTCAGGGGAAGTGGGATAATTTTATAATTACCATTCGTTACAAGTCCCTTTGGCTGGTCAGTGACTTAATCCCATCCGGTTGCAATAATTACAGTATATAACAATTACAGCTGCAATTACAGTATCTTTTGTTTTTCTATGAACCTTCTGTAACTATTTTCCTGTCTGGAGGAATGTCCTTTGTGTTTTAAATTCGATCTCTGAAGGGTTTTTTTCTCAGGAAGAGCTTCTTGTTCTTCAACATTTTTGCACGTTGGCACAAAATTCAACTTTAATGTATTTTAACATATAGACCTTTTGGAAATTCATCATTCATCAGTATTCTTTTTTGGCTCGTCCTGCTGAATGTCCATGTCTATTACACTCCACATCCTGTAATTTTACGATGGTTGAAATAGACATAAAAGACGTGTGCGTGATCCAACAAGACCCAGATCAGCCTTGCTCAGGCTAGGTGTATGTCTAATCCTGGATCCATGCAGACATACCCTTTGGATCAAAGAGCATCTCCTTGACAGATCACTGGGGTAGTCAGCAAGATCTTCAGTGACAAGCCACAGAGAAGAGAGGACAGCTGACATGTATTTAAAAACTCTGGATGTTGTTCTGCTGTTGTGCTTCTTCACAAGCACTGGGAAGAAGAAAAGTGACTAAGACTATCCAGAAAATATTAGAATCTCATTTTCTTTTCACCCTTGCCAAAAAAAAAAAAAAAAAAAAAAATCAATGTGTTTTATGTTTTGGGATAGAGCAAAGTGGTAAAGAATTATTCAATAAATGTTTGAGAGGAAGAAGGAAGACGAACAACCTTAAAGGAAATTCACTAATGGACTTTAATCCATGTCTGTGCCATCAGTGATTAAACTGAACCACTCTTGTGACTCGATGGAAAAACAAAAAAGAATGCATCTAGGAATAATGATGCATTCTTTATTTCCCAAACAAACTTGATTGTTTCAGACTGATGGTTTTTCAAATGATGGACTTTCCAACCAGCATTTGCATACAGCAGTTGCTCATGCTTTTCATTACACGAGAGAAGAAAAGGCCTCTGAGGACATAGAAAACACAATTTAACTAATCTAAATGAGTCTGGATTAAAAAGGTCAGAACAAAGAGCTGTGTGCAATGAGGGTAAACTGAGGCAGAAAATCTCCAATAAACATTGTCAAAAACTTGAAACCGGCTCATACTGAGAAATGTGATCCAAATTGAACTGCTGGAGCAGACCTGCGGGCACGTGAGAACGACATTTTAATTTAGTCAGGGAAGTAATATGCAATATTTAAAGAGCAGTGGCATTGAGAAGAGTACCCTGTTTTCTTGTTTTGTTGCCATATGTCAGATATATGTACTGAAAAATACTTAAAAATGAGCTCTACTGCAGGGGTTATATTAACCGAGAGAGGGTTAACTGAGGTAGACCTACCATAACGTTAAGTAGTTCACGTATAACACTGTCAATAACAACATGTAGGTCACCCTGTCCAGTTAGTGATGAGTGTGCATATTAATTAACTATTTTTATGATAGTCTTGTCTTGCTTTAGCTATTGCATTGATAAGCTATTTAGGCTGTTACACCTAGCAGCTACTTATTGATCTTGTCACGGCAGCTGAGTGTCTAAAGTCTCTTTATAAATCCAAAGAATTGTGATGTGGTTGGTGAAAAAAGAGGGGCTGATGCAGCGGAGGATGAAGGACAAGCAAGTAATACTGATAACATAGCCAGGGGGAAGCAAGCAGGTAAAAATAATTCATCTGCATCGTATGGTGTTGACATGAAAAGTGACTGCATGGTGGGAGTTTTCTCTCCATGCCTTTAGAAATGCATAATCAGTAAGTTTTGTATATTAAATGTTAATTGAGTTCAATTGAGGTTAAGTTGTTTTTCTGGGTTTCATCAAAGTGCCAAAGATAAAACACACACACACACACACACGCACACACACACAAGTAAAGGCGAAGAAGGACATCATGGACCTCACACATCATAAGGTCAGGATAAGCTGTTGTCATCATCGTCATCATCATCATCACATTAGTAGTAGTAGTAATACTGCATGGTTAACTGTTTTTTTTTTTCTCCTTTAAAAAATAAAGTGTCTTCTTCCATGTTGTTAAAGTGCAAACAAGGCCAGTGGGCTGTTATCGTATGCGTTAGCATCTGTTGCCCTTGGGAGTAGTGCTCCTTGTTTGTGGCATCACACTGACATCTGGCAACTTAACTTTGCTCAGTTGACAACATGTATTATTTATGTAGTGATTTAGTTTGAGATAAAAAGAAAAACAAAAAGTGCACTTTGATGTCAACACTGATATAAGCACTGACAAAGTGATGCAAAGGAAACGCATGTGGCAATTACTGAAGAAATGTGCTTAAAACCACCAATTATCAGACGTGAACAACATGAGAATAATAATATCAAAAACACAAACATACTTCCACCCCAACAACCCCATCTCTCCGTAAGCCGTAACCAGCATGAATTTAATATCATTAAAAGCCTACAGGAAGCAAGCCACAAGGCGGGCAACCTGCACCCACAACTTGGCAGTCTGGTCCAGCAACGAGGTCTTGCATTATAAAAAAACACCATTAACAAGAGATCCAGTCAAGCAGAAAGGATAACAAGCTGCATGGGAGAAGAACTGTCATGTATGTATCTTGTGTGAAAAGTGTGAAAAGCATCCTGACTTTCCAGGGTCAACTGCCATTCCTGACTTATTTTCCAAAGCAAAAAGTTGTACAGTAAGATGAGTCAGTTAAGTATGTTGCAAACACCACAAGTATAATGAGCAATTGTTGAGAAGTGAAAATGGTTTCCCAAACATTTGTGCATCGCCACGCCTCGTCCTCAGTTGTGTCCGGCAAACCTGGAGGTGACATAGCTGCGTTACGCTACACTAATGGACTCTCTTGCTTCTTAAATGAGATCATGGCTCTCTGGAAATGAGGCGCTTGGAAAGGGGCAGTGGTGACCTGCTTCAAAAATCATAACGCTGGACTACTCAGCAGCTTGGGTAAACAAACAAACACACACACACACTGTAGATAGCTAGCTGCCAGACCCTCATTAAACCATCAACACATCCTGAAGTCAACTCATCCGGTGGGTGAGGTGGCAGTGAGCTAGCTGCACCCCTTTCTCCACGCCTCATTTACCCCAACAGGAGGGATGTCACTAGCAAAATAGGCACCATGAATATTTACATACAAGCTACTGCTGCAACTGGGTACACAGTCCACATGTTCAGTAGTTTACATTAGTATCCCGAACATAATAAGTACTTATGAGAAAATAAGTAATAGGGAAACAAAGATTTGTGTTTCAGGAAAAACACTATTCCCTGACTTAATAGCTACATGCACCAGCCCAAATCGTCCACTTCTTCAATATCAATGACTTTTTTTTTTCTTTATCCACTTCTCTGCCTCACTCTATTTGTTTTGTCCATAATAGAGGGAGGCCATTTGGTGATGAAGCGGGAATCCATTACTTGCTTTCACTCTCTCCTCTGACCTGTGAAAACAGTTTGGCTTTGTCTCATGCGGGGAGGGTTCTGAGTGAAAAATTAATCATTAAAGTACGTGACAACCTCTGCCACGGGTGGCTGTCACAGCAAGGAACTGCAGTTATACTTGGCCCAAACCCATGGCAGGGCAGAATAACTGGACAGACCTATGACTCCTATGACCAAAGCACTGCAATGAGGCCACTAGAGGCTGCAGGCTCAGCAATTATACAGTATGTCCTCCAAAAAGGCAAACAGAAAACTCTCTAGAAAATGCGCTGCTGCTTCTCCGCCCTCGCAAGAGGTGAAAGCTGGTGTCATCTCATGGGTGGAAACGAATCAGGATGTACAGCCTAAGAATCAAAGCTACGCAGCATTAAAGTGTGTAATAGAAATTATGTAGGAAAGATGGCCTTGGTTATACCGTTTGGACTATTTTGTGAGGTAAAAAAATCAAATCAAATCTAATTTAAACATAAAATTTTAATGTTGAACAGTTTGAGGCCATTTTAATTACAAAACAAACTCATTTATGTGAATGTACACAGGCTTGAATGCAAACTATTTTATTTAGATGGAGTTTACTTAGTAGGGTCACATTAAATGTGAGAAGAAAAGAAAATAGAAAGTGCAAAATAAAGCAAGAGTGAAAGAAACAGAGAGAGAGAAAGAGAGGTCAATTACACGCATGGCACGCACAATCCAAGTGGCTCCACCTAAATGCTTTTCTTCTGCTTCATTCCACCTTAGATCAGCTTAAATAGAGTGAACATACTGTATTGGTAGGTCATTGACTAACACCTTATTTTATTAACACATACTGATATGTCTACAGAGGCCTGGAGTGCTCTCTTCTTTGCCTTATTCTCCGGCAGGCTGGAACCCAGCTCTGCACCTAGACCATTACTTGCTAGCAACAGACCATGCTGGTAAGCCAGGCCGTTTGACGAACCCTGCAGTCACCATCTAATCTGCTTTCAAAACACACCCTGCCCTGCCACCCTGGAGGCGTGGAGGGGCAGCCCAGTGGCAGGTCACCCTGCGGACACACGGCCTGTTTGCTCTGCCTAGCCCAGAGACACTCCAGCAGCAAAGAGCAGAGAAGTGACCCTGTGTGTAGGAGCCACAGGCCGGGCAGGAGGGCGTGCGACAGGTTGGTGTGCGAAACTACAGTTCATAGTAGCTAGCTTTTTGTTTTACAAACCAACTGCAAGAAAAACAGGACACACAGAGCTATAACACTGTTAACTCAAATGACTTCAGAATTATTGTTACAGTATCACACTCTGATAACACCTAATCCAGCGTATACAAGGGATTAACCAAAACATGTGACTTAATCTTGTGCTTACACAACAGCATTTCGAGTGCCTCATATATATTTTTTTTATTTCTTTGGACACTCCAGAGCACCTTATGTCAAAATAACAATCGTGTGTAAAGAGTCATGGATGCAGCAAGAGCTTTCACACTCCAATTAGCTAGTAGTCGAGTGGGAGATGCGAGATAAGTATTAAGGTCAATGGGTCTCCATATTTGAGACATCTCAGTCCTTCATGTTACAAATGAAGGTGCATGTCACCTTTGTGACAAAACTAAGGAAAGTTTGCTGTTTTGCTCTTATCTTTTTACTTATAGCAAAGTGCACTTGCATATAACCAACATGCTAAATCCACAAGGGTGTTTTCAAATCATTTTATGTTTTATAGAGTCTGCAATCACTTGCTGCAGATTCAGCCACTGCTGGATTGTTATGTCAGAGCTTGAAATAGCTGGTAAAGGATGTACGAGTTCCTGTGCCTCAATCAATCAGTTGTGCTCTTCTTTTATTTCCCCGCAGCTACGTTATTTGGACTTGTATTTTTCAGCCAAAAATTGCAGACGGCTCTGTGCCTTCAAATCAAAATGGTGGAAAACAGAGCTCTAGTGCTCTTATAAGTTTGGTCAAGAAGCTAAAAACATATGACACAGCTAAAGGGCCATCAACCAAAAGGTTGAGTCCTTAAGCAATTAAGTACTTTCAGTAATTTATTAAGTGTTTGAGTACTAGTACAGGTGGAGTTGCTCCTCTTTTTCTTCTAGTCTCACCAAGGCTTTTCAATTTACATGTTAACTTTCTCTGTTCATATTTACACCAGTTTGTTATGTTAAAAACACAAAGCTTGCACATTTGCCATGGCTGAAGATGTTCACAATCTGCTATAGTGACAAATGTTGATTTTCCTAACTAACCATACCACTTAGTCTGCTAAAGGCAGAGCCAGATCACTGGATGCCATGTTTCACACCATGTTTGTACATTCAAAATCCAAAATGATCAGCATAAGCACAGAATCACAGCTTGCTAGCTGGCTTTTATTCAGGTTATATACGTGCTTGGTTCAAAGAAAGAGCAGGTGTACACACAAACTTTACAATCAATCACTCATTATAATCCTGCCTTTGTTGACTGAATACATTACCTCGCACAGGTGGAGTGATTTACAATGTGCAGAAAGACATTCAGCTTCAAGGTCAGGTTTTAAATTTGAGTACAAGTTTAGAGAGTGAGTGTGACTAGAGATGCCACAAAACAAGTCAAGTTCCTCGCCAACATTTAAGTCTAAAATTGAGCAGTGCAATATGATGCTTGTTGCGAGGATTTGAAATGAGGAGTAAGACATATGACAAATAAAAAAACATAAAAATCAATCACATAGAAGTTCAGTGATCAGGGGACACAAGAAGAATATATACTGTTCATTCATTGGGTGTGTCTCAAAACACTTCATCACTTTGAGGACTCATACAGCATTTTTAGAGCGATTTACTGTCCGTTATAAACTCTAAATCCAAAGCAGGAAATGTTTCTCTAGACTTTGTTAAAAATATAATTATTAACCTATGGTGTTACGAGGATTAATTATATAATATATTGATATGGAACCTAAAATAAAATAACTGTGGTCAGATTTATTTTTTCACATTCTTCTATTTCTGCAATAAAAAACAGGCATACATTAAAAGATGGTTTCTTTATTTAGACAATTTTCTGCACTGACATTTATTGACAACAATAAGAGTCGATTTTTGAGCTTGTTTTGTCTCCATGAAGAGTTCCAAGGTAGCTTTTACTGTACATTAATCTCTGGACTTCTCTTTCTAACAGCGGAGAATTGTTGACATGATTTCCATTAATGAACCTGGGTATTCTGCAAAGTTAGGTATTGTGAAGACTTTCACAATAACTCTGCATCGCAACACAAAAAAACTGATCTCCATAATAATCCACCAGGCAGCCAGCGCAATGTCTTTGTCCACGATAACAGCCTTGATTTGGCATAATCTTCAATACACAGAATTGTACTTCTGGGTTTATAGAAAGTATTTTTAAAATGTCTCAAATGTTGCACTGGCTCCAAAGAAAAAGTGAAGATACAAAAAGAGAAAAAGAAAGCGTTTGTTTATATGTATGCACATGTGCGTGTATAAGAGAGACCGGATAGTACGAAGAACATGGCTGCTTGGAGCCCCTGGAGCTCAGTCACAGAGACAGAATACTGATAGAGAAATCCACAGTCGTCACACTCCACCAGCTTCCATCTCTCTCTACCTCCCTCCACCTCACTGTCTTACTCTGCGCTCTAGCCTTGATCTATCCCTTCCTATTTCAGGCTCTCTCCATCATTTTTATATTTGATTCATGCACACTCCAAATACTCATCTCCCACAATCCATGTTTCCCATCCTGGTCAATATACTTCCAGTAAATACCACTTTATTTAATCCGTCTCAGATTCTTCTACCCACCATATTACCACGTCTCACTGCCCATCTCACCTCATTTCCTTTTTTTCTTACTATCTCTAAATGCTTGTTAGTTTAAGCAAGACTCTGGACTAGCTTCGCCATCCCAATTAAGAGTTCATAGCTCGTTCAATGAACCCTTAATCCATAGTGAGGACTAACATGAAGACCTTTCTCTGTCAATAAGTTTCTCTTAATATGTTCTCAAACTCTATCCCAGCTGCTGTGTGCTCAAGTGAAAAACATCAAGTTCTGGACAAACTACTGCGATGAGTCTACATGTATTAGATCAGATCTCCTGTGGATCTTTTTTTTTTTCCTTCATTTGATTTATACTGAGCCGCATGACATGTTGTCCCAAACCAAAAACAGATAGGCAGCGGGCTGCTTTAGCACAGGGGGGGGTAAAACCAAAGACAGCCAGCCAACATTCACTCAAATTATGTGTGTTTTCCTCTATAATGTACAGAGGCATCTGTTTTCCAATCCCCTCTTTCTCCCAAGGCTGTGCAGCTCATTATAAACAGAGAAACGACCAACATCGCTTTTTAGGCATCACAAAAAATGTAATTATGTGCACATATGGCCAGAGACACCCCTATCCACCTTCCCCACACCCCACCCCACTGCTGTGGCTTAGTGTGGGATTATGACAAAGTGGGCCAATGTGATTCCATTCAGCATTCAAAGCCACGTCAGCAGGGAAGACAACAGTGGTGTCTTGGTGAGAGTGTGGATTTTTTTCAGGCCAGCGGGAGGCAAAGGGCTAAAAGCATATCCCTGCTGTCTATTTCTGCAGTAGTACCTGTGTGCCGGTGCTTTTTCTTTTCCACAGCATGCACTTGGTTTCATATTGAGTGTGTATGTGGACGTGTATAAAAGTTTAAAACTTTATCTTACCTGGTTTAGAGGAATGGCAACATTAATTCAGAAGCACGAGTGAAGAAGAACCAGATGGCCAAAGGAGAGAAAAAGAGAGAGAAAAAAGCAGAGACACACAGTTAGTCATGCACTCTACCAAATCCATTTCAGAGTGAGTTAAAAGCGTCATTGGCAAAGTGACATCTATCAATGTCATTGTTCCCACGTCCATATTAGAGCAGTCATTAATCATAGAGTCTGGACTGATGTGGGCCATAATGACACATGCTAGTCTCAGGCCTTGATTATAATTGGCATGGACACCTAGTTGGAACGCAAAAAAACCCTTAGTGTAATCTCATACTGCCAGGCAACACTCGTGAAAACCCTCATTTAACCAATCACCTCAGAGCCAGGAAAGCTCCAAAGCTATAACCGTGATTCTCATTTATGCTGGCTTAGAGTAAGTCTTTCTGTAATTTCTGCCGATGTTGTACTCGCCACTGGTCTTCCTCATGCAGAAGGCCAGATGAATATTCATTCAAGATTATAATTTCCTATTTGCCATGCAAACTATCTATGTTGAATATTGCATATTTGTTCAGTAAGAGGCCAAGAAATTTAGGTTTTGGCCAAGTGGTTCCCACGTTTAACTACAATTCAGCATAAATTTTACCGTGGCAGACGGTGGAGACATGATTAAATAAATCTGAATCCTTGGCACTCCAAACTGTGCCAAAATGCTTGGGGCTTATTGTCTCAGGAAATTTAATTTATAGAATGATAAGCTAGAAGATTTACAGGGTTTTGGGGTTTTTTGGGTTGTTGTTTTTTTTTTACAGATTGTATAAATCCTTGCAGTCCTCCTTTATATGGCAGCTGTGGAGCCTCCCAGTTTAAGAGCTGGGGTTTTACAACATTAGGTGTTTAGCACCATTTTTTTGTCTCCTGTCCACTTTACAATATTTAAACTGTCCATGTGTGTGACAAATACACACAAATCACAGTGAAGTGAAAAGATTATTGGTGTCATTTGTCTCTCCCTTCATCCACCTCTCTAATTTATTCATTCATTCATATAGAAGGAACGTATACCAAGCGAGGAGCTTTCTACAGCACGTCATATAATTGGTTACAAACATTTAGGCTGAATTGTGAGACATTTTTGTACTTTTATGGCTAGCATAATATAGATATTGATCTTGTTCTCTGAATTACTTTGCAAGAAACATTAAAACTGCTGCTGACTTTGTGATACTATGTGTTGAATACTTCCTAGCAGCTAAAAACAAGGCAATACAGCTCTAAATGCAAGGCCATTCCTCAACTGATTAAATACAGGAAAATTAAGTTTCTGTTAATGGCAATCAATGCTTTGAAACAAACAAAGATTTAATCTGAAGAATAAAGTAGAAGTTGTTTTTCCCAGAGTTGTTCTCCAAAGGGAACTCTTTGATTTCCTTGATTTATTGAACCTGCTTTTACAGGTACTGTAGCCTGGTCTGACTGCCTGAGCCTGAGCAATAAAAAACAGTGGGGAGTTTAAGATTAGTAGAAATACCCTGTAAGGTCAATGTGTTGACTCAGCTCAAGCACACCGAACTCTGGTGGAAGTAATTTCTGAATGCCCCAGTTAAACATGTATGGTCAGATTTCTGGACATTCTGGATACCAGTAAATAACAAGGTGTTCCTCTTATTCAAATCGTAATGAAAGTACTTTATCTAACACATGAAATGACACATCTTGCCATTTGTCTCTAAAAGTTGTCTGCACTGTATTGGAAAAGGAATACGCCCGTGCCTTTTACCTTATCTTCAGTGATAGGCAAGGCAAATAAGTGGAACTAAATCCTTTAACACTCTCTGTATCACAAAAGCAGTGGAGCAGATATCAAAAACTACAGCATTTCCTCTCTGTAACAGCAGATAACTACTGTGTGGAAGAAGGGAGGCAGACATCGGTTTGGTCCACCAACAATGTGTTGAACTATATCTCCCAGTCACTCATTTATGTCAGCTCCATCATCTGGGCAGGTAACATAACATGGGGCTGTGTGAGCTTTTGCAAAACAAGGAGCTGAATGCAGCTCAAAGTGCTGAAAAGATGGGTACTGATTCTCAGTTGAATCACTAGTACCAGCAGCCCTTTTTTTCCATTACTATCAGTGGAAAAATGAAAATTATTGCTTAATGCACCTTTAAGCTATTGACGGTCTTCTGAGCTACAGTATCAGTGGGTATACTGTTTGTTTAGTGCATAATTTGCTGGGTGGTTTTATTGTAGACACTGTTGGAAAGTCAAATTTCCCTCTATGGATGATAAAAATTGTCTGATCCCCACCCACCCCTCTCTCTCTTCCCTCCTTCTTCCCTCAGAGTGGTGATAAGACGCTCTGCCTATTTGGACCAGACTATTCTGTTTGCTCTTATCAGCACGTCTGATCACACCGCTTTTAAAATGGGTGGCCTGAGAGTAAACGCTCCTTGCTCTCTCCTCACTTGCCCTGTCATCGCAGTGTTCAATTAGGCACTGTGGGCCCCTGATCCAACCCCTTTTAGCCTTCCCTTCAGTCCCTTCTAAACACCTTGGCAGTGACCTTCCCTATTGGCTGTCTATCCTGAGGCAATAAAGCAGCACACACAGCCGTGCGCAGGTATACGTGCGCACACTTCTAAATGCATACCTGATTAATCACAATTAGTGTGCAATTATGTGGTAATAACTTGTGAGCATCTGTGTTTGTGCATGAGTGTAAGTGTCTGCATTGAGCTAGTTTTGTGTGCTTCCTAGTGTCTCTCAGCACTTCAGGCTGTTTGTGTTCTGTGACTGCTCCAACCTCTGAATCCGTCCCTGCAACCTCTCACAGCGTGATCATTACCGCCAAAACCTCAATACCCTCTACACTGGTATAAACGCAGTAGAGACACTTCTGAAGACTTTTAAAAAAGCACTGCAGAGCAACCAAACGTATGGCAGAACATAAGATAAAACGCACAGTAGGTGTAGGTTGAACTTTGAAATACGGGGTAAATATACATTTACAGGACCCAGATAGTGACAACAGAACATGTTAAATAACTTCAGCAAAGTTTCAGAATGTTAGAAAACCTTGTTAAAGGTAGAAATGTTCCCAATGATTGGATACCGGGGATCCTGTCATCGTAGGTATCATGGTCAGAATAGTTTTTGGACAAAGCAAGTGATCACAGTCAGAATCAATCAATGCAATGTGCTCATTAAAATGGATAGCGGGGTGCCACAGGGGAACGAAACATCACCCAAGGACAGCTATTATTAGATGTTTATAATTGTGCGCTGCTTGTTCATCTGCAGTGCCTCCTTTATCATAATCAAAGTGACAGAAACACAACACAGGAAACAAAATGGACACCTAAGCTTTCACCTCCTATAGCAAGAATACTACTTTTTGATATAGTCTGCACTGAATACAACCACACAGAAAGAAAAATAATAATAAAAAAAAAACAACCTATCTCTTGAATCACCAATAAAAATAAAGCCACGAAAAAAGCTCCACTAATTCAAGCCACAAGAGGATGGTAAGTAAGTCTTTCTGTAATTTCTGCCGATGTTGTACTCGCCACTTCCTCATGCAGAAGGCCAGATTTAACTACAATTCAGCATAAATTTTACAGTGGCAGACGATGGATACATGATTAAATAAATCTGCATCCTTGGCACTCCAAAGTGTGCCAAAATGCTTGGGGCTTATTGTCTCAGGAAATTAAATTTATAGAATGATAAACTAGAAGATTTACAGTTTTTTGTTTGTTTTTTTTACAGATTGCATAAATCTGAGACGTTCAAAAGTCAAATCCAATCACAATGCCCCACTGCATTACTTCACACCACTAGCTGCCAGATAAGCCTTGTAGGAAAATGCCATTTCAACTGCCCAGTTGTTATATTGCTTGGGTACAAATGTCTTCAACAAGTTTGGAAAGAATTCCAAAATGTTCAACTTCTTTACAAAGTGGGCAAATATAATGTATTGAAGATGACCTGTTATACACAAAGGATAGAGTGAAGGTAAGGTCAGAAAAAGCAAATGCCACCTTCACAATGATATAATTCACTTCATATCTAGTTTCTTTCAACCTGCCTTATCTACTTCTATCCTCATTTTCCCAAACCTTCAAACCTTCTAAGAAAATGTGCGCTGACTTGTTGAATCCAGCCATTGATTTTATGTGAAGGCTCAGAGAGCAAAAACTGCAGTAATACTGATAAAGCCATGAGAGTGGAGATAAAACGTATAATGTATGTAGATATAAATAGACAAATGTATTCTAAACAGATACAAGTGCCATCAGAACAAGACACATCTGCCTTCCTGCGTGCAATCATCGAGCTGTTATGTGTAATCATCTGGAAAAGTTTTTAGATGATTGCAAGCAGGACGTTCTTGTAGGAAAATTGGAAGCTGACTATTTTTATTTCATAACCTTTCATAACAGTGGTTCTTGTTTAAAAAAAAAAAAAGACAGAGCTGATAGAAGCCACACATCAAGGCAGCTGTACATCACATTCTTTCATCTTTCCTTTCAAACTGTAGCCTGCGCATGTATGTCACGCAGGTCTTTTTATTTCCTCATTGCTGCTGTGCAAAGGAGAATATCTGATAAATCCCCAAAAAGAATCGAATATAAGTTAACAGTCCAGCCTGCAAAGTGGCTACTATATTGGAAAATAATAAATTAATGGATATTACAAGAACACAGAGTACAATCTGTGCACTATTTAATTGTTTTGTTTATTTTCCATGATTAGATTTACTGTTAACAACATGATTCGTTGCCATTGCTAGAGAGTAAGGAAGCATACTCATCAACTTCAAAATGGTCTGGGACTACTTAAATGTCATGTATATGTCACATGATCATACTTATATAAAATGTATAAATGTTAATGGCAGACAAGGTGAAACACCAGGGACAGAAGACTGATTCAGACTACTTCTGGTGTGAATCCTCTGGCATGTATAAAACATCAGGGATACAGTTATAGACAGACTCAGCTTTACTCCTTTTACTGGTGCAATACGGTGAGTCTTGAATGAAGGATTTTTTTTTAGTTCTGAAAATAAAGCGTCACAATATGAAATATGTTGACCTGACCTGACCCACGTCAGTGGAAATCATCTTGCTTTTCTTCACCACCATGGTAAATGTCACCAAAGCTGCAAATCTAAATAGTCCATGACTAAAAGCAGAACAGCTCAGATCTAACTGAAACCTAACAAACATTTCTGGTGTGGTAGTATCATAAAAATCATTTTACTGGTGTGAGAATTAGTTTTACAATAAAAAAAAAAAATCATTATGTATGAATGATTAAAGGTTCTGACTGAATGTTTGGTAAAGATTAGCCTAATATGGGAGCACAATTACACCCTGGAGAAGTATTACAAGTTATTCAATTACAGTAACGAGAGCCATGTCAGTTCACTTCTATCGGGAAAAGACCAAGGCTAAAAGTAATGAATATTTACAAATCAGCAGGCCCATCTATACTTCCCTACCACAAAGCTGCAGTCATTGCCAATTCTGCAACTATGGCAACAATCCGATAAAACAGCTTACATGTATATCCACAGCAGCAGTAGAGGACACACTGGAGCAAACCATGTCAGGGACAACAGTGCAGGACTGACGGGGTTAAAATGTTTCTCTCCCCTCGCAACCTGTTTCAGTAATTGGGTTCTTGCGGGTATGTAGTCCGCCATTCTTGGGCAGGGGGTGAATCAAATGAGACAAACTTGTTTAGCAGCCTCCCTCACCTGTGGGAGGGAACCTGTCCATTGCAGGTTGCCCTTATTATTAATTTAGCCTATTTGGATTCACATGGGAGGGACTGTGGTGGACCCTCGCCACCCATCAGTGGGTACTGGCCCCAATCAACATGACACAGTCAGCCACATTATGCCTGGGAGCTAGAAGCCAGGTGTTGATCTGCCAGTCTTCTCATGAATAAACAGTTACCTCTGCTGAGTTTTTAGAAGAAAAGAAAATATTTTTTTTCTTTCTTTCTTCTAACCCTAACCCTTCTGTTGAAACGAAATAAAAATGTTGAAAATATTGAAAAGAAACTTAAAGTATTACACATTTGTACACCACAGTCGATTGATGAGGTGGCATGGTATCAGTGTAATTTTTTTCCTCTCTCAGATTTGTAATTTTTTTTTTTTGAATGGATATAATAATTTTCAGAATTCATTGATTCCATGATGCACTGGTCATTGAGTCTGAAATCTTCCCTTTCCTTTCCTTTGCTTCTAAATAATTGCTTGTGTTTGAAGTGATTGAACTGGGCAATGATGGGCTGGGGTGAACATGATCCAAGACTAGACAAGACAAGAGTTGGAAAGCGATCTGGTTCGCTGTGTCCCCAGTGGGAGTTTGAGTTGGGCTTTTTATAAAGTCTTTGATCAGTGTCTTGGGACTGTCAGGCAAGAAGATGAATTTGTCCGGTGGGCTTCTTGTATGAATGTCTAGTGTGGGTGAATTCAAAGCTTGAGCGGAGTGGATTCATTTTCATTGTGGGAACTGCTCAGAAGGTCCAGTTCATTATTGATAAAAGACATGCTCACTCACAGTGTTCTGTATCCGTGCGTGTAGATGATATCTTCTTTTTTTTATGTTGGATAGGTTGTCTTGAGGCATACTAAAGGTTACGACAGGTTGAAGTGTGGGCATTTGTCCAATTATTTGGTCTTTAGATGATTCTATAGTATGATTCTGATAGATATTGCACAGAACTACCATTAAGACTAACCCACTGTTTCCTTACACTGTATATCTGCATAACTTCATAACATGATGGGCTGGACAAAATTAAATTAAACTACTCCATGTTACTGTGCTTCATCACTTTAGAGCTTAATCATATTATCATAATCAAGGTGTATATGTATTATATGTTTATATGGTGGTTCCATACTAGAATTGTTAAAGTAATTAAATTATGATTGAAGAGTAAACATGAGAAAGCATAAGAAATTATAATAGTGTAACACACGCACAGTGCAGTGTACTCTCTTCTATTGTCAGGGTTAAGGTAAAAAATGTATATGAATTTAACCTTTTCATCTATTTGACAAAATGTAGCTGCAAGAAATACTTTTTAAGTGATGGATCACAGTTACTGCTCCCACACACACACTGCCACATTAATGTTAAGCCTAACAATGTTTAAAGCCAACGTTATTGTCCAAATGGCTATTTACTGTACTAAGAAGCATGAAGGACTCTTAAATGCAGTTCAGTTACTTGAAGTTATTTTTACCTCCATTTACGATCTCTAATTCACTCTTCACTCAATAAGGTTTCTTTCTCACTGGCCATGACAGGAGGAAATGATATTGAACCAAATGCCCTGAATGCATACAGCCAAAGGCAGAGCGTGGAGGGAGTGAATGCGACAGAACATATAGTTGACATTTTAAACTTCACACAGCTCATTATTTTTAAGCTGTCTCACCTCTTATGTTGCCAACTTTACTAATATCGCTGCTGTGTGCCAATAGCCATTGGAGATGCCAATAAATATTTAATGCTACCACTGTCAAACTATAGACCTCTGACTTTAAAAAAGATGGTCCATGTTCCAGGAAAAATCACTTACAAACTCTTTTCACTTCTCTATAACAACAACTGATAAACTCAATATGTAGATAGTTCCTTCCAGTTCACTGTTATTTAGCGCTTGACTGTACTTTGTGGCTCTTATCTGTGGACTCTCATCATACTGTTTGACATCTTGCGTAGGTGGTAAACAAGGTTAGTGTTTGAGCCTATTGAGAGGACCACTCTGCGGCATAATTTAGTAATGTTACTTTTTTTTTTTTTTTTTGTGGTCTTAAAAAAATGTAGTAGAGTATGATATGATACGTGTGGTTTGATGGTGACATTTGGGGCTGAGGGGAACTGTCTGTGCAGGTCAGGTTGAAGCTGTTTGAGTCACACTCTCTGGGAGTGTTTCCAAAGAGATGGGGACACAGGCAGCTTTCAACACTTTTTTACCTGAGGAGCAACTTCAGCTGAAGCACTAGGACAGCAGCCAATACTCACTACAGTCACTGTGCTGACTCAACCCATGTAAGCACATGTTCATTGTCTGTTCAGAAGAGGTTGAGGCGTGTTGTTTGGGCTTTTTGCAATGTGTTGTTTAATGATGCTGTTGTCATTACTGTGAGTCAGCTCATCAAGCATGGCAAACATTTTGGGCAAATGGGACAGAGCTCCAGATGGACACATACCCACATTGTGTTAAAAATGCAAATGATTTGGTGAAAATAGCTGAGAGACAGTACTTTCATAACTTTTGGTTAAAGTGCACAATTGAGTAATTGAGCACCCGGCTTAGCAATATTTCATATTACTGCAGTAAATAAATCTGAATTCTTTTGGTAATATTGGACGTGTAAGTGTAAGTGTTAGGAAGGCCAAGAAGTGACAGCTGCAAAAGTACTGTTCATACGATTACGAAGGGTGACACTCAAAGGCCTTCACATTATAACTAAAGTAAATCTATTTTACTATTTGTTTCTTTCACTGTAATATTTATGCAGACTCTAGTATCATCAAAAAATATAGGACCAACATCTGGTTGGAAATTTGGTAAAAGTGAACCATATAAACTCTAATCTGGCTAAGCACAGTGTATATAAATATACTGATATACAAACACATTAACACTATTGGGCAACTTAACTGTGGGAGAAAAGTAATTTAAACCTGAGAGTACTGAGAAATGGACCATGGCCAAGAGTGAAACTCACAGCTTCCTTGCTGTGAGTGCTACCACAGGTCAAGACAGATGGTCTTGAGAAGAAATAAATGTCAGCAAACTATCACCTTCACAATTCTGTCACTAATGATGACATCTCAAAGATCTCTCATCTCAACAGATATCTACATATTAAGGCAGAATCCGCAAGCAAGATTTCAGTATCACAAGCACTCTGGTTAATTTGCTAATGGGGCCATATACAATGACTTGCACAGAAGGAGAAGTCTACACCGGAAGCACAGAAACATTGGCCTCCAGAGACTAAATCGTCATCAAGATTGATTATTATGTGCCTCTCAGATGCTGCTCCAGATTATCAATATCTATTAATGTTGCTGTGATTATTCTCTTTAATGAAGTCACTGCTGGACAACAAAAGCATTATTCCTCATTCATTTAAACAGCTCTTTGCTGCAGCACCATGATGTGTGGATGTGTGTTTTATTTTATTTTATTTTTTTTACTGTAAATGGATTCTTAACAGCGGGAGGTATAGTGTGAGGGAACAGTCTGTGTGAGTGGTGTGACAGGGAGGGTTGTTTTGAAGTTTGTTTTCCTTCTCTCATAATCCACCTACTCAAACCCCTCTGGAAGGAGGCAGAGCTCTGTGCTGAGGAAACACAGCTGTTTGAAGCTTGACATCCAAAGAGAGACAACACAGTGCAAAGAGGGGGATATTGGAAACCCAGAATTACATATAAAATGGTGCATTTATTACTCCAGTGCCTGAATGTCATTCATAATAAAAGGTAAGTCAAGTACACAAATAAACAGTAGCAAACTGCTCGACAGTTTTGAGTTATAATATGTCCAACTATGCCTGAAGCAATCATGAATGTTGCTCCAACGTTACTCCTCTGGCTGTCTTGATCATGAACAGCTTTCCATGAGCTCACTGTATAGTGCTTTATATGCAGCTCTCCATACAGCGATAGTTGATGAGCAGAGTTAATTAGCAAGCGGCAGGATGGCTCTAGGGTTTATGTAATGTTACACCCCCTCTGTCAGGCCAGATTAGCCAAGTACAGAGGGGAAAAGGGCACGAACAAGCAAATGAACAAGGGAAATAGAGGAAAAGATTCCTTCCTGTCTGGCTGACTGCCAGACTGTGACATAGCCTACGTAGAAGTCCTGCTATTCTGCTGCAGTACAGCTAGCCGCAGATCAAAAATAATTCAGCATACCAGTGTGAAGTCTGAGCAGCAGAAAGAAAAAAAAAAAGGGAATTATTTTTATTCATAATAATGCCTTAATGCCTCCATCTTCTTTGATAAAACTTAGCTCAGATGATTTATCCAGAGAAGGCAAATTACACAGTTTCTTTCTATTTCTAAGTGACAGTTACTACCAGGGAACATTGACTTGTACAGCGTATTATTGCATTGCAAAAATTGACAGCTCCCTGCAAGTTTAGTATTGCCCGCTAGCAACTCTGGCTATATGTCATTCTCGTCAATGATACCTATGAAGGTATGGCATGGTGTAAATATACGGGGAGCTGAAGAAGCAAACAAAGGCTGTCAAACTATAGCGCGTGTAACAACCAGCAGCAGGATTCCTGGGAAGATGCCATAAGATCTCCAGACTCACAGCTCTATAAGCTAGCGCTTCATATCTAACAGTAGATAGAAATCCTCTTTACATACAAGAGGATAAGAAAAAAAAAAATACTTATGCTACTCCAGAGACTGTGCCAATTAAAAGAAGAAAATAATGGATGGGAACAGATTTCATTTTTGTTCATATCATTCTATAGGCACGGCACGACTGCAGTGCTTCTTCTTTGATTCCATGTATGATGTGTTTGACAAGCTCGAAGTAAAGAAAATGTTTTGTTTTGTGTACCACATAATATTGTATAGACCATGCCACATACATATACTGCCTTTACCTGTTTACGCTTAAGTGCAAGAGAGAGAGAGAGAGCAGCCATTTGGTTGAATATAGAATCTGAATCACACTCAAGAATATGTGAAAAGATGTCACTCTCTGACATCACTGGAGTCATATCTCATAAGATGCATTAGAAAATTCTCTTCTGGGCAAAATATGAGTTTTTGTTACCATCACTTTTAATGTTATTGCTGTCACAGCTGCTGCGGTTAATTCTAAAATTATTGAGTCTGCCAGGCTCCTATTCAACAATGACGACTGTCTTCTGGGACAGCATTTTATTCTTTCAGAATAATAGAGCGCAGGAGAAACTCTGCACTTAATTTACCTCTCCACCTTTTGGTTTTTGCCTAAATGAACATGATGCAGTTGTTCTTTATACTTGCAGTGGAATTAAGCCATCTCAGGTATATACATTGTGTTAAGTGTTTTAGCGAAGATGGAGTAATCATAATCTGTGCAACCGCCATTAAGAGCTACGCTGGTATGGCTGCATAATGGCAGCACAGCTGTCTGTCTCAAATTTGAATTTCAAATTTCACACTAATAACAGCATTAATAGTACAGTAAAACTGGTCTAATAGTGTCAATTTATCCTGTAAACATCGACTACACAGATGTCCTTAAGAAATAAAAGAAAGGAAAATCCTTTACACATGAGTGCATTGCTGCAGTTGTCATTGATTTGCTGACTACTAATGTCGAAATATCCACAGGGCATTTAGCAATCACAGTTAGAGTCATGACTCTGGACCTTGAGGTTTGAGTGCCACCCACTGATGGGGCATTAAAGAGGAACCTCAACCTCAGATAGACCCCTGCACACGGAGGAGTCTGACTGACCTTGCCATGCATATAAATTTAAATGCACACGCACACCTCTACACACACGTACATGAAGGTAATCCAGATTCCGGTACAAAGTGTTGTCATTGCAGTCGGTGAGCATGACTCAGCAATGAAATCAGAGAAACGTCATGCAGGAAGTCATGCAACACGATGTTGCTTTAGCCCTCAGTGGGTACTTATTTATATAACTTCTAAAAGGAAGCTGTCTTTGTTCAAGATAAAACGTGAGTAGGGAGTAGCTATGAAAAACTGACCTCTAAGGACCCATTATAATTGGAATGTAACCAGATGCAGCTCACATTGTGACTGGATCTCTGCTAGGTGTGGATGAAACCTCCACACTGCATTTGCATTTCCAAAAGTAATACTGTCACACATAGCAGGATTCACAGCAAATGCTAAGTTGGCAAATACCAAGACTGCAAAAATGACCTGCCACTGCTCGCTGCTTCCTTGAAAGGAGTTATAAAAGATGAATACTTTGTTGTTGACAGCAACATACCCCCTTCCTGCTTTCTGCTTTGTATTGTGCCTGCAAAAACATCAGAATTACATGTTACCGTTGCACCGAAGTCTTACCTGTTAGACGTTTTTTAAATCTTACAAAGAATGCAATTATGATCACTAGTGAGGTACTGACAAGTAAAGACAGAGGCATGAAGAAACAAACAGTTGCACAGAGGTCATACAGCAATCCAAACACGTAAGATGAACACCCCTTATGTTCCTGGCTTCATGCTCTGAAAACACGAGACTGCCAATCTGATAAACACTTTTTGCAAGCTCACAGGAGAGGAGCTTGTAGCACATTAGCAGTGGAAGAGAGAAACCACACCTGGCATTTTTATACAACCAGCAGCTGAGACATCAGCCCCTAAAAAGTCCCCAACACATGGAACAGCTAATTGCAATAAATGGCAGTTTCCATGTTGTTGTTTTTTTTCCTGTAGATTAGCATTTACATTTGCCAAATGACGGAAACAGTGTCAGACTTTGTTAAATACAAAAATGACTTTGACATTCATATGTTAATACACTGTGCCAGTGTACAATAGGATGGATACACTCCCAGAATATCAGAATCAGAATCACTTTATTGGCCAGGTGTGTGTACACACACGAGGAATTTGACTCCGGTTCACTGTGCTCTCAATTGTACAATTGTACATACAGGTATATCACTGTGCTCTTAATTTGTACATACGGGTATAATATATACAGCATATAACCGTATGATTCATACTGGAGCTTCAAAAAAGAACATAAAGTTCAATCTACATCTCCAAGTTTCAATCAAAACTGTGCATGATGGTAGGTTGTCGCATTTTAATCAAGTGCCATTCTCAGTGGCTATGAAGTGCTGCCAATGCTCAAGTGCCAAAAACTTCATAAGCCCCCATATTAAAATGCAACAGCAGAAATAAACCTGGTGCAAAAAAACAAAATATATGTATGTATATATAATTAACAGCATGGCTGCTCTGATTGACAGGTGAGTGCCATTACAGAAGGCTTGTTTGGGCACCCAAGCATTTTTCAGCTCACCTCAGGTCCACTGGCGATCCTGACGACTTTGCTGATTTCTGAATTAGCGGTCAGAGCCACCGCATTCTGAGTTTCAAAATGGCTTTTCAGAAACCTATGGCTGATGTCACAGATACAACATCCATATTTATACTGTCTACGATTGGAATGCATTGCCTCAGCTAATAAACTGGCAGAGTATTTTACATGACACCAATCCACTGAAGAAAGCTAAACAATTAAATCTCCCACTGACGGGGGCAAAACGGGAATGTGTTTACATATTTATAATGTGTCTCTCCAACAAAAGGACTGTCTCTGCATGATCAGTTTGCTGTGAAATCTTTTTCTGATTCCCTATTTTTGTTCTGCCAGCTTACTTATACCGTATCTGTGCCATAACCCCCCTGTTTCCTTCTTTTACTGGGAGATTCTTGATCAAACAGGTTCCTTAATCAAAGCATGGTCTGACTGCTATTCAAGGCCTTGTGTCTCACCAGTGACAAGAGTTGAATTTCCATCGACAGGTAGAGACTTTGTAGGCTGTCCAGGGAAACCAGAATCCACCGTGACCATGCTGTGCAAGTCCTTTCATGAAGCCCATCAAAAACAGGTTGATGAGCAAAATCTGCACCGCTTTTATGCGAGGCAAATAAAAACAAATGCAATTAAATTGCTTCAGAGGTGCCTAGCAAGGATGTTTTGTAAAATTGGCCACAAATGCAATACAGCAAGCAAATACTGGGTTGAATTTTTATAAGGAAATGAAGAGAGGTAAGGGGAAGCCTAATGAGACAAGTGGCACCTACTCCTCCATCATCTGTCTATTTGCTTTCCTCTGTCTTTCTTTACTCAGGTATTTCTTCCCCCAGAGTTCACCATCTACTAAAAGAATGGGCTGGCATATGGTACAGGGATATTAATGGGACCCTGGTACTACTCTTTGTTTCATAGTCTCACTTCATCCCTTTTCACCTCTCAGCTCACTTGTAACAGCCTCTCATATATTGATTGACAATACACGCTTGAATGGTAAGATACTGTCTTGCTAGATAACTCCATGATGCCCACACTTTTAATTCAATTACTTTTCTCCCTGACTTGTACAATAGCTTAGACAAAAGTAGCAGGGTCTTAAACAACCTAATTTGAATAATCCTATAGCGTGGGAAGGTTACATTTACATAACCACAAGCTGGATTCCACTGAAGGCACCAGATGCTTTGACTGCATCTTCGGATTTGTTTCCATTCCATCTTCTAAAATTGGATGGAAATTCATACTGTTTTCTGGGAAATACAGTAAGTGACGCTTCTTATAGAAAGACAAAAATTGAAAGTATTCTACAATGTTTCAAAGCAAGATGCACCAAAGTAAAATGCTAACAAAAGTTTATTCTATTATATTGTAACAGTTTGGACATGTCTACTCAATGTGTATTTTCCCTAACTAACAGCAACATCCTTTTGCAAAGGCTTTTCACTTATGCTGCCTTCATTGGCAGAGCCCTCAGTATCTCAGCCTGATCAAAGCAGTGTCCACAGCTCAACGAGACAAGGCCGGAAGATCTCCAGATAGATGAATAGATTAGCATCATTAATGACAGGGACACAACGATTTAATTGTGGCTCTTGTATTCCGGCTAGCACGGCCCCCGGCGGCTATCTCTCAGTGGTGAAGCACAGCCGACTCCAGCAGTCACAAAAAGGCAGGGCTGACTGATTGGCTGAGATGTTAATTTCATAGAGCTATATCCATGGCTACGCTTCCATTTTATTTGGAGAGAGCCGCTTCTTCATCTACTTGCGTCCACTTGACAAGCAAGCTAATTATCAGTGGCTGGGACTTGCCCAAAGATCGCCAGATCACTCATGCGAGAAGAAACTGAAGGAGCTTTTGTGTATCTCAAGAAGTAAAGAAAAATAGGAGTTAAAGGACTGTGAAGCAGAATGATGAATGATAATGACTGGCTGGTACTTTGCTGTGCTTTGAATAGAGTCTGTAAAACACATCCTCAATAATGAATAATGGCTATGATAACACATGCAACAAAAATCAGAGCGGTAAGATACTAAAAACCAAACCAACGAAATACACATGCCATTTATAAAAGCTTCATAAACAGCCTTTCCTGTTATGTGCATGTGCTTTTAGCAGTTCCATTCAAATGTCAAGTACCTTTTACACATGAGCCTACATAAAGGCTTTGCACTCCATTACAATAAATTTGTTTCCAACATTCAAAAGGAAATGAAAATAGAAATGTACTATATTTAACACAGAACAGCACACAAACGAAGTGAAACAATATCCCATTAACTGAAATCATGAAGAAACAATATTTCTCCATCACTTCCTCTCATCAGCACTTGGATATCGTTCGTAGAAGTGGTTGGACGAGTGAGTTCTATTATGTCGAGACTTAATCGAGATCGAGAATACAAAAGGTTTATTCAATAATGCTCAGTGCTATAAAATACAATCATCAACAGGGCTTTGTGACAGGTGATCTATCGCTCTCATCACTGCCTCCACTTTAGAATTTTTCTTTTTCTTTCCGAGACTATCCATTTCCAACAGCTGGGAGAGCAGAAGAGCAAAAGCAAAAGAAAGCACCAGTGATATAAGGGAGAAAATGCCACATGACAGCACAAGGGAGGCCTATTTAATTTGCCTGGACCAAAGCATGACCAAAGCTGGGGAACATTATGAATAAATGACATGCATTATTTCACATAGATCTGTTTTTGAGTTTCCCTGTTTTTGTTAACTTTGTCATTCCCCTGCTCTCCCTGCTTGCAGCGCCACGCCTGCACAAATGGGAGCTTCTGAAATAAGTCCAGAGTGCCGGCATGTTCCTCCTCCCCTTTGTCTGTGCTGTGAAGAATGTCCCTTCGCTGCTGCTGTGTAAATGTCCCCCGCTTTGTTGATGGATCTTCACAGGATGGATTCAACAGCAGGGTCTGATTCAATTTCCCACCATTAGATTAATCTCAAGCAGACACATGGTGCCACCTGCTCAGATGCATAGAGATGAATGTACGCGTGAATATGAACATATAACATACATGTTTACAAAAAGGGATGCACACAGCCACAAAAAAATCCTAATTTATGTATTTTGTTTCACTCTGATCCAACACTGTATCCTTCCCTTTTATATTAGCCAGTTTAAAAACACTATATCTATGTCTAGACTATATCTATGATGTAGAATGAAGTGCCACAACACAATTTCACCTGTCACTTGCCCTTGCACACACTTGAGCACACAAGATATGCAGTGCATGTACACAGTGAATATCCCCACTGAACAAATAAGTTTAAGAATACATTCTAATGATAGACACTATTCATATACAAATGATGCACTTTTTAAACCCATTTATCTATTTAATATGACCACAATGCAACAACATCACAATAACAGCTGACAGCTATGATTATTTCTCCTGCCGTGATTGTGCTTTGCAGCTAATTACCACATTTAATGTTAAAGACGTCCACCTTTTTCTTTTAGAGCGTACTATTATGATCCTCTGGTGGCAATCAAGCTGCAAAACAAAACTTGAGATGGAGAGGTAGGCAATGTCTACGGGGAGACAATTATCTGTTCACATTCAATTCAAACATAGTGGATTTAGTTGGGTTTTTTTTTATATAACTAGCGAGTCATGTTAGGATAAAATTTGCATAATCATCTCATTTTAAATGATGTATTAGGTTAGTCAAGGCAGCAGTATGCCTCTGCAAACTGTTTATGATGGATTTTTTTAAACAATGGGAGCCTATGACCTCTGTTAAATAAAGCAAAACTTGCAGAGACAAGCGTAGCCCGTGGCAAATACATCAGAGAGTTTAGACCTAAATACATTAGCAGTGATAGAAAATAAATGAAATTACATAGATGTTTATCAGCAGCAGATTTCTGCTGCAGTCTGTAATTGCTGTGATTCTATCGAATTTATGGTTAACTGACCCATTATGTCTATTTAGGCTGGGAATCATGAGTCATTGTAATGGAGGGGCTGCTAAATTTTTTTTTCTGCTTTAGGTTCCAACATTATTCTTCATAATTTTCATGGATTTTGAACAGTGTTTGTGGGTAAATTCCTCTATTCTCCTCACAGTTTCCTTCTGTTTAATTTAAGAAAATTGGATCTAACTATGTCTGGGCTCCAAGTGCCACTGCTGGACAGCTGTTTGTAGATAGACTGACGATACTTTGAAGGACCTTATTTGTTCCTTATGCATGTGCTTATGTTTAGAGAGCCAGTGTTGGAATGAATTTCTGTGGCAGGTTTCTGACACATCTGTTTGTGCTCAGGCATGAGTGTCATTTTTAACAATCTTGCTGACCATCAAAGAGCAGTAGTTTGCTCTAAATTTAACCTTTTAAAGTTTCACTTTAAAAGGTTGCATTTATAAGGGCATTTCTTCTTTGGTGTCATTTGTGAGTCTGTTATAAAGATATGCTATAGTGTCAATAATAACATTAATAAATTTTAGATTACAGAGCAAACTTTCATGAGATTCGCTTTGTGTTTTGTTGTGTTGTCTTTACACGAGATATGATGAAATATTCATTCTTAAAAGATGAAAGCTTAAATTTAAACTGTGGAAATCCAGAATGTTTTCACTATTTAATGAGAATTATAACTCATATAATTAAAAAAAATGAAGTCAATGCTGTTTGGATATCTTGGTAATGTTTTGCTAGAAGAAGTCAATATAAAAAACATTGAAGTACCTGCTAATGATAACATAAAGGCTTTAAACTGTAAAGACAGCAGGTATAACTATGTTTTCATTGGCATATAATCACCTGAAAATAAGAATTGTTGTTTTTGAATGACCCTTTTATATGTACACGTGTCATGGGTCCAGAATGATAGATGAACACACACACACATACACACTGGTCCTTTTAAAACTTTGCAACCATGCCTGCAATGGATGAATGAGTCTATCACACACAGCTCACTTCTCTGACAAAGCAATTCCAAAGACTAATTTCCTTAACGAGCTCGAGTCTTTAAACCATGTGGTGAGGCCACGCACTCTTGTATTATGTAGTAAATATGAAGAAATATTACATGTATAAAGTTCTCACTGTGATCATTCAATTAGCGTATGATCCTCTCATTAGCACTTTTGAACTCATGCTTTGTGGAAAAAGAAAACAAGTCTGACTAATTTGGGGATGCCAACAGCAATTATAGGCTTGTTTTGATATCTTTTTCTTTTTTGTGTGTTTTTGCCATTCAAAAACAGAAACATGATATACTATAGTCAGCTAAGGAACAGGGATGCATTGTGAGATAGCTAAAGATAGATGACAAATATAAATCAAGTGCATTATAAGTCATTAACAGTCATAGATACTTACAGTATATATTTCAATGATCTAAACATATATCAAATCTAAGATGAATTATTAGTTTAATCATAAATTTCAGGGTTAAACCGGTGTGATTGCTAATTTAGCTATTTGATGTGTATTATAATTAACTGCTGTACTATAAATAGACTTTTTAATCAGAGAAAGTCAGTCAAACCAAGCTTCATTACCTCCAGCAATATTTGTGATGTTGTGTTGATTTGCAACAAGCAGAAAGGAGAAATTGTTATCTCTTTCTGTAGAGATAAGATTCTAAAGATTGCCAAAGTTGTTTAAACATAATTTTAGGGTCTGTTTTTTTTCTATTAAAACACATCACTTATGCCACAATACCTTAGAGCTATTTATGTCATTGCTTAAATTGGTTAGAAAAAAAAATACTGTATGTATCAAATTGCTGAAAGTTGTGTATTCTATTCAACTATCCAATATAAGTACATACTGTAAGGATTTCTTCTATTAATATCTGACTGTATCTCAGGGGTTCTGTACAGGTAAGACAGCAATATGTCCATTCAGGCTGACTAAAAACAGAAAAAATACACAACACAACCCTCATTTGAATGTGGATGTGGAAAAATCTTAGTCTGAATGCAAAAGCACAGTTTAATTAAGTGTGCAACTCATGGTGAGGTCCAAGGTCAGGTACGAGGAATATAGATAATCAATGAAGATCTTATTTTGAAAAAAAAAAAGACTCAAGCCTTGAGTATATTTCCATATTTTTCAATTTCATATAAATACTACTAGTAATAATAAATACTAGGCTTGGCAAAATAAAATAAATACACAAGTCAAAATATTGCAGACTGACTGGCTGTTGTTTCTGCTGTGAAAAATGACCAAAGTTTATAGGTAGCAAGATAAATTTTATGATGATCTGCCAGCTTTATGATATTGGCATTAAAAAAATGCAGTTTCATTTGACTTCTACAAAAAGCAGTGTTAGATATAACATGTCAAGATAGGTGTTTACTTTGACATCCTTATATTTAAAACTAGGTTCACTAAAACAGACCATTAATTGGAATCTCCACACACGTGATGGTATGTTTTGTTCAACCCCTGCAACTACACAACAGGCCTCCCACTATCTTCCAGGCCACCTTCACAAGCTTGTAACTGCATTCTTCTTCCTGAAACCCTGAAAGCTATGCAAGTAAACACTCCAAAAGTAGACATGATAATAGCTCTAAAGAACAGAAGCAGTGTAGAGTTTATGCAGTCAGGAAAGGGCATTGTTAGCCTTTACTTCACTAGAAATCAGTTTACATGACATGTAAGGCTGTTGTGGGTCATGGTTACCCAGTTACTCAGTACTCATCGGATAATATCAGAAGACAATCTGGAGTGAGCAGTGGTTATTAAGCTTTTCATTTTTGTCGTGATCTGGAAAAGATCTGGACAGATCTGTTTTGTAATGTTCTCTCAAGTCAAACCAGAGCAGGACTACAGGCTGTTGGGAAAGGTTACACCACTTATAGGACTTTAAAATACTAATTATGGGAACCGCATCTCTCATTTACCAGTAATTTTGAATGTGTAAGCTGCGTTGCTATGGATACACATACTATATTCGTACTTTCAGGGTAATTATCCTTTTTAAAACATGGTAAACTAACCAGACTTAATCAAATAGAGACTGAACATGTCAAAACATCTCCAAGCAACAAATGGCACAAACTATACATTAATCTATTAACTTCATGTTTTACTGCATAAATAGCCACAACACGTAACATTACTTACGAACTACGCTGAACTTTTGTTCACAATACTGAGTTTAAAGAAGCATGACAGAGAAGCTCTTGTTAGCAAACCAATTTTAGACCTTAGCATATGGTTTGCCACCTTAGCCTGGAGCAGCTTGAACATTATAGAGAAATTACTCTCACAGGACAGATCATAATCACTCTGAGACCAGCATCAACGTTAGGGTCGTTTCTTACTCTCACGTCTCTACAATTATAGCTGATGCAGTATTATAGAACGACTAAGCCGCTACGGACACCGAGGTCATCGAGGTGTTGCTGCTTTTTACCTTCACACCAGATGGCAAGCTCTGTCTTACATATTTCTTCTCTTAGCTTATACTTTTCTTTTTTTTTTTTTTTTCATTCCAACACTGGCGGACGGCAGTCAATACTATTCTTGCTGAGAGAGATATCGCCTGCTGTCAGTGATGGCATCATGAGGCCCGCCGTCAAGTCAAATGAATGCAGATGCATTTATGAGATGCAAGCTTCTGTTTACAGCAATAATTTCTCTCAGTGGGGGTTATCACTGCGAAGCACCCTGCGTATAGATCATCTGTTAAACACATCTCATCTCTCATGCTCTCTCCCTTCGAACCTCCCTCAGCAAAACACTGGCTAATTAGTTCTACCCAGTTTTGTACTAATTTACTGCAGTACTTTCATGCCCGTCCTCAAATCTCAAAAGGTGTTTAAAGATAAATGTGTCTGCACTATTGTCCATTTGTGTGTGTTTGCGCTTGTCAGTGTGTTCTGCCTGATGAAGACGCATCTTGCCGGGATGATGTATGCATGATAAGCGACTGTGAATCAAACTGAGCCTGCCACTGAGCCCCTGGGCTGGGTAATTGTAATGGTGTCAAATGAATAAGGTCATTACTGTTAATGTCTTTCATTGCATTACAGTCTATTTGTTATGTCCTTTATACACCCAGGCACTGCCTGGATTATGACACAAAGGGCTAAAGTATAATTTGCATCACTTGAATATATAACAAACAGAGACATTCTCTTTCTATTTTGTTTTAGTTTTCTATTTCACACTGATGACTTGATGAACTAATGGAGCCACTCTTGGCTGCAGATTACCTCAAGTGTATACTAAAAAGGAATGAAGACTCTTCTGCATATTTTAGGAGTATTGTTTTGATCTAATATTTTTCTCCCATAAAACAACACAGTTCTCTCTTCCTGACAGCATACGCAAATCCCAACACTCAATTTTAAATGCAAGATTTAAAAAAAAATAACTGTAGCTACTCGAATTGCAACAGGTAGAATGCCAGATACTGCCCTAGTTGCAATTTGTTGACCACCACCATGATTGTGGATTGTGCATTTTTCACTTTTTTTCTACAATTAATCAAGAAAATAATCACTGGTTGCAGTCCTAGTAGCTACACAAACAAATGTAAACATATTGACAGGAACTGCTCCGGTGTAAGAGCCACTGACTACTGTCACGTGCGCCTCTGTGCTGCTAATGACCCTTGACCTTGTTGGATGCCCCCAGGCCCTGGACAGCCCCATTTGTCCACTTGATGTGGCTGACAGTCTGTCTACCCAGCAGGTCCTCTCAGGCCTTACTTTCGGCCACTGACCCACACTAATGAAAAACCAGGCCGTCTGTTAGCTTCCTCCAAGCCAGGCTTGCTGGCACGTAGTGCAACCCACTACATCCCGCACATGCACACTCATGAGCATACTTAGACTACACAAACAGTACACATGCAGACACTTTATGGCAATTATCGGTGCAAGTGTGCAAATACTGTACACATAGTTGTAGAGTATGTGCACACACACATACATGCACAGTTGCTATCTTAACATGTGTTAGCTGGCACTGAGTAGCTGTACTAACACCATGACTCCTGCCATATGGCTAGTGACATACTGCTCTTCATTAGGGCTCAAAGAGACAGCCCACCAGGGCAAAGCTGTAACTCACTGACACATCATGGGCAAAAAGGCTTCTGCCCAAAAGGTCTGAATTACCATCTGAACATCCATCGCAATGCTTTGTTTCAAGAAATGCTTTAAAAAAAAAAGTCTTCGTAGATTTACTAATACACAATAGCCATTGAGTCCAATATTTGGAAGAAATGTCAACAATGGCAGAAGGAAAAAATACAGTTACACTCGGAGAAATGAGAGGTGCTGATTAATGTTGAGTACATTTATTTTTTTTAAATAGTCTTGAAAGTAGTCAATTGTCACAGCAACTCTTAAAAGCCAAATTAGAACCACATTTAAATGAAATTATAGTTTTGTTGTGCTCAGTTTTATACCTTTATTGTTGGGACAATTTCAGAAGTCATTTATTATCCAGTAAATTATAGTGTTTCAGTTGTAATCATTATTGTGCACCTATTCAAGGAGGTACTTACAAAAAAAATGTGGTATTATCACATACACAATGCACCTATTCCATGCTACCTCTTCTTATCAAAATTGCTATTTTCTACTGAAGACCGAAATCTGCAATGATCATCTCTGCTATCTTTAAAGAATTCTGACAATTCTTGAATATAAATATATATTTTGTGGGCTTAATGTAGACCGTTAGATCAGCTATCTGTATGATCAGAAAGAAGGGTTTTTGATGATACCACAATAAGGTAACAATACCTATACTTTGATATGATAGAAGATTAATGTTTGCGATTGCATGTTAGATTGCAATATAGAACAATATAGCAGCTTTCTTTTCACAGTTATGCTTTCCTTTTTATTTCTTGTCCGCCTGTTTCTTCCTTCATAAATAAATGTTTTTGACAGGATAATGAACATTTTTATTGTTTATTTTCAACAGTATGTCTTCTTCCGTGACTGAGGGAGACAGCAGACACACTCTTGAAAGCTTTTGTTTTTACAAACTTAAAGAGCATGTTCCAGTTAAATCCATCCATCTATCCATTATCGCAGGGGGCCTGCAGGCAGCTGACATTGTTTCCACACTTGAATTTCTTTTTGAGGTTATTTTGGCCCAATCGGGATATTGTTAAGGTTCCTACAGCTGTTTTGTCCTTTGTTTGTTTAACCTAACACTCTACTTATAGTTACTGCATGTCCTTATATTCATGTTGGTGTGAGTCTGTTCCTTAAAGTGGGACTATGTGAATGAGTGTGTGTGGTTGCATTGCTTCAACCAGGCAGTATCTTTCATTGTTTTCTCTCTTCAGTGTGTCTTGTGTGTGCCTATTCACGTTAATTTAACTTCTCAGAATAGCTTTCTTCCTTGTGAGTCATAACACTGCAACCCTACACAACGCAACCACCTTAGTAAACCTAGAAAGAGATTAACTTAATTCTTTGATGTCACGTTGTCAGAGTGTGCCATTTTTAAACATACACGTAAAATAGTTTCCACTGTGTGCACCATCAGATTGCTTTGACGGAAACTATTACTCATGCTTCAACAGACTGTTCAGAACTACGGGGCATTAAAGTGCTTTGAAATGCTATCATTTAAAATTCCACTTGTGTGCCCTGTTCACACCTACTTCACTTAACTGAGGTTGTGACTTATAATAACCGTAAGTGGCTACAGGTAAACTTTAATTTGAACACATTCTTTGATACCTTAACCTTTAGATTACATTTTATTTGACCACAGTGCTGTGTTATGTATTTGGTCTTAAAATCCCTGTTCTGTGCCGCATGGAGTACAGGGCTGTATAGTATATGGAGTATTACACAACAGTTAGTTTCGACCAAGTAATTTCATTGGATAAGAGGCACTACATGAGAGCTGATATAGAGCATAACAACACTGGAACTTTTATGTATCACTGCGGTTTACAGGTGTTCTGATCTAACCATTACAATGACAAACTTTGCACCACAAAGTTGAACATATTTCTACTTTCTACACCTCCACACACACACACACACACGGGGCAACCATTCACTGCATACTGGTGTTAGGGACTCAGTATGATTAGCTGATGATTACCGTGACCACCGTCAGTAATCAATACACGTATTATTAAACCATTAATCAACTAACAGTAGTCAATGTCAGACAATCTTATCACACTTTAGCAGTTGCCTGGTGTTTCTGCAGTGGTGACTAAACATTAAAAATATGTATTAGCAGTATGAATTTTAGTATTTTAAAATATGGCAAACTTCCTCTAAGACATATTTCCTCACTCTAGAAACACAAGCTAAACAACATCATATATGGACAGTCTTCTTGTTAATTTGGCTTCAATATTATCCAAAATCATAAACTGTATTTCCGTATAAACTTTATATTTTGGATTTCATCACCTCAACAATTCAAGAATAAGTTCTTGTTGGATGGATGAGATCTATGCCGAATCAAAGGGCCTGTCTAGTGTCAGTGTTCGGTTTGTCTGTCTGGGGCTAGTGTAGAAACATGGTGGACTCTATGAAGGAGAACTCACAGCATCTGAAGATACAAATAGTAACAAACACATAACTATTGTTATTTTCAGGTGAGTATACACTAATGAAAACATAGTTGTGCATATTATATTCCATTATAGCCATATTCCTAAGTCTTACACCTGATGAACTCTTTCCAGGTGTGTGTCTGACCGTAATGTCTTAAATTCAGTAGGGCATTTGAAAAAAGTCTACTCCTCTGTGAGTCACATTGAGGCCTTCTCACATTTTCATTATGATGTCGCTAAATCAGTCAGTTCATTTGCTGCTGAAATAACAGTCATGATATTTTTTTTAAATGTGATGTAAATTATAATGTATTATGTACTAAATTCTCTTGCCATGAGTATTCTCTGAAGATATGACACACACACACACACACGCAAACACATTCATATATTTTAAATGACATGCCATTTTCCAAGGCTCTGCTAGGTTTCTATGTCTAGAGGGCTCGTCCAATTAATAGGCCAACCATGTTGCTTTTTCTATGTTTGTCCCCAGTGCAGATATTTGAACAGCTACGATGCCGTATGATGAGGTCTCACTATGAATACAAAAATAGAGAGACAGGTGTGATAGGGGCCAGAAAGATCAGAGGAAAAAATCGGATGTGGAGGGAGAAGGAAGCAGGGAGGTGGCAGGAGCTACCACTGGGACTATCTAACTTCCCATCTGCCCTGCAACCTTGCACAGATAACAACAAGACTAGGGACCTCTACAAACACCCCTGTCATTGCAGCAGCAAGCACAAACCCCACTGGAGAGAGAGATAAAAACACAATGAAATTATGATTCACACTGCTGATTTTTTTTTTTTTTTTTTTAATCAAGATGCTCTGTTGTTCTGTTAGTCCAATAATACCCAAATCCATCCAACACAACAGCTAGAACCAAGCAGCACTGTTTGTTTGGTAACTATTGATGATTACAGGATCATTCGATGACTGTCCAGAGAGTGTTTAGACTAAAACCATTCTGTTCTGAACTACAGACTTTATTGTATTACAACAGATTGCACTGTTTATTATCTATTAATACTTGTGTTAGTCATCTTAGTGCATAATCACAAGTGCTTACAGAGAAGTGGTTTCATTTTATGTACATGCACAAATAAATAATTGAAAATAAGTATTTGTCCTGCCTTTCAGTTTATTGGCCTAACTGGCCAATGGAGTGTGCAAATTAGGGCTATACAGCAATCCCCATGGAGTAACAGAAAACATTATTGCCTGGAACCATCGAGTCATAGGTGGTAATTGTGTTTTAGATTAAAAGCTTAGTAGGCTGATTGTTAGTGCTGGCTGAGTCAACAAGCAGGCTTTGGTGAGAGGAGTGCACATTGGACCCGCCGTGGTGATTAACTACATGTTCCTGAATTTTATTTGTGATCAAGTATGGAGATTAAACGGAGTAGTGGTCAGGAAGGAAAAAGCACTGAAAGAGGTGCACTGACTGCCAGGGGGTCTTTGAGTTCAATACAGGCTTGCTTGCAGATATGTCTGCAAACACAGAGCCTCGGGTGGCTTTACCCTCTAAGCAGTGCTTGGAGATCCACAGCAAAACATGCTAAACATCCAATGTGTACCCATTCGATTAAGCACTATCTTAAATTACTCTCCCAATGCTCCTGGGTTCGTGGACACGCTAGATTCCTTTGGATAGCACATCTCTACCCTGACTGTATACCGGGTTCCTTATGAAATGAGATAGCTGTGTCACGCTGAGCAATCACACTGAGCTGTTGACATTTTGAGAAATCCCTACTGTGTCATCCCAGGTGAAAAATGATCTTCAGCTTAATAACAACCTATTATGGACAGGGTTTTGTGGAGCCCTCACAATGGGTTATCATCCTAAGGAGGAAAATGTACTGGTTCTCGCAAGGTCTTGCAATATGTAATTATTTACAAAAATATCTACCGCCTGTCACGACGTTACAGATGAACATAAATCAACGCTTGCTGACAGAATTACAAACATAATGCAATACAGATAGTCACAAACAAAGTTCTTCATATCTGAGTAATTCAGTTCATTGGCTCCATTTTAGAAAACAAACAGTAATAAAGGAGAGAAGAGATGGATCTACATAACAATTTACTAATCACAGAAAGCAGAGCAAGATTGAAGATTGGGGGCACTAAACCTCTCTCTGTCTATATATTTTTACTCTTTCATGCAGAAACAATAAAACAGATTTTTTCATTCTCTTGTCAGGCCGTCAGGTCATACTAATGAAATAGCATTGACAGAACTGTATGTATGAGTCACACCTATGCATGCATATACAGTTTTTACATCATTTCCATCTGTCACTCCATAGAATATAAATCCGTCACACAGATTTTGGGAGCATTAAACAGAACTGCTTTCACCATTAGACGCCGTCTTTGCAGCAGCATATGTCTGTCACACGCTTCACATTAATTTACACTCCAGTTACAAGCTAAACTAAGGTTTAGGCAACAACACAGTAAGAAGCTTAGAAAGCAGTGCATGTAAGTGGTTATAATGCTTTCATCTGCCAGCTAATAGGACATAAGATGTTAACACAAGTCAGCAAAGCTTTGCAGCAGTGGGTGGTTGGATTTGTACATCACTGACCTGCCTTAAATGTAAGTCTAACTACGTCCCTTTCTGTGCAGTCGGCTCACTTTTTAATTCAAAATTCAAACATTTGTTCAAACATGGGAAACAAATATTCAAACTGTAAAGACCTTATGGCCATAAATAAACATGCCGTCCATCAGTTTGGAAAATGAGCTTAAGCCACCATTGCTTTGAAGGTGTTGCACTGCTAGAGTGCAATAACAACAACAACAACAACATTATTCTATATTTAGATTATTGTATTCCTGTGTTTGTTGAGTTAACCAAGCATGAGAAACCACAGGTTATCAAATGTCAACATCCTCCTGTTTGTGCCACTATATTCAAAGCATTTTTGAAGTCATTTCCTTTGGAAGACAGAGACCAATATTTCAGGAATCTCAGCGGCAGTTATTTGGTGTGACCCAAGTTCAGTTTTTTTTTTTTGCACCTGACCAAAAGATCCAAACTATAGGAGCAGATATTCCAGACTGTTTGGTGTAAACACACCTTTTAAAAAGTCAGCGCAGGAGTATTCATCGATAGCAGAACCCGTGCTCTCATAATAATGTGATATGGATGCCTCCAGAGAATTACACACTATTTACACAATCAGGTAGGCAGCTAAAACACTATAATATGAAATATTGTGACGTGTTCAATGTAGCTTAAAATCTGGCATTTATATTGTGAAACACATATTTTAAACGACAGCTACCTCGCTTATTAGAGACAAGACTATTTTACAAACCAATGCAACCAACAATAATGAAACAATAAATGTTCAGACTGCCAAGCTATTCTTGACAGCTAATTTAAAGCCCTGTAAATTGTATTAAACGTTTGGTTTGGTCTCAAGACATCTGAGCTCTAGAATAACATTTATGAATAGAAAATTTCCGCCTGAGGCATTCATTTATTCATTCGTTATGTTCACTTGTTTTCATCTACCCGTTTGGTCTTGCTCATATTCTCGTATGAGTTTTCTATGCACACAAAAGGTTTATTTCTCTCAGATTTTTAAAAAATCCATATTAGTGAGTATAACATAATCCATCCACCTGACCGGTGTAGAATTATCAAGATGCTGAGAATGATGATTGCACATGTGTGCCTTGGATGGTTGGATGGCTCTAAAATGTGCAGTTTTATCACATGACACAATGCCACAGATGTCACAAGTTGTGATTGAGCATGCAGCGGGCATGTTGACTGTCCACCAGAGCTGTAGCCTGTGAATTGAATGTTTATTTCACTATTATAAGCTCAGAGAAGCTGATCTAAGTGCTGAGTCATCTTCACCGTCCTCTTAACCTGACTGCGGTTTGTTGTCGTGACTGACTTAAGTGGACAACTGGTCACTTTTTGATGCCGTCTGGAACTTTTTGAAAAGTGTTCTCTTCACGGATACATCTCAGTTTACACTGTATTGGACAGATGGTAGACAGCGCGTATAGCGTTGCGTGGGTGAGCGGTTTGCTAATGTCATTGCTTTGAAAAAAGTGTCCCATGGTGGAGGTGGGGTTATGATATGTGCAGGCATAAGCTACAAACACACATTGCTATCAATAAAATGCACACAGATTCGTTTTATTGATGGCAATTTGAACGCACGGGAGAAACAATGAGATCCTAAGGCCCATTGTTGTGCTATTCATCTGCTGCCACTGCCTCATGTTGTAGCATGACAATGGACAGCCCTATGTTGCAAGGATCTGTACACAATTCCTGGAAGCTGCATGAATGGCAGCATGGCCTGCATACTCACCAGATATGACACCCAGTGATGTCTGAGATCAGGTGATCACACTACCAGAATACTGCTAGTCAAAGCCAACATTTGCTGTATGTATTACCATGAATAATATGAAGAATGATGTTTATTTTTGGAAAATTTTCATTTTAGAAGTATGTGTTGTAAACTGTTGCATGATCATGTGTACAAGCAACTCCATTTCTATCTTTTGTGTATGCGTGTATGAGTTTTTCTGCTGTGATTGGAGAGGTACTGCAGCTCTGCAAAAGCCAATCATTCTCTTTTTTTTTTTCTCTCCGCAAGTCACATTTTCATATAAAGAGCTGACAGCCTATTGGACATCATTACAGCTGTGCTTTCAGTGCCTTCTGGCATGTAATGAATACCACTTTTTTGTGGTACGGCATTGTGAAGGTAAACAGTACGTGCTTCTCTTTTACACTTGTGTCACACACACACACACGGACACGCACACACAGTGTCACCCTGAAAAATAGACTGATTTGGTACCTGTAGCTATTCAACCACATAGTAAGATTTTTCAAGAAAATGCTAATTCTCTCTCTCTCTCTGTCTCTCAGTCATGACCACACACTCACCCAAATGTACATATTGCAATTGTGTTTGGCGCGTTTGAGGGTGAGGAGCGCTGGCGGGTGGGAGTGAGGCGTGCATTTGCAGCCATGCCGCAGTAATGGAATCAAAGACTGATGAGTGTGCATACCAGGCTATTTACTCTGCCTGGCTCCAAAACAAAAAGCCATGATCCCCACTATCTTTCTTCCAGTGGCCCTTCCACCCCGTCTCACAACGTATGTCCCTGTGCCCCCCTCCCTCCCTCTGAGTTAATCATTTAGAAATAATTAAATTCAATAAAGCGGAACAGATTAAATAAGAAACAACGATTGGGCGTTAAGGGGCAGGGGCAGCAGTAGCTTTCTCCCCCACTGTAGGGGAGAGTAAATGATGTGCTGAGATAGATAGACAGACAGACAGAGAGACAGACAGAGGGAGGAATGACTTACATAAGTTTCAGTGGGAGACAGAGATAGACAAATGTGTGAAGCGGCGACAAAAAGGTATGACGGAGGATAACAGAAAAAGCAAGGGAATAAAAGAACTAGCATGAAAAGAGAGCACTGAAGCTCGAGGACTGGTTAAATATTCATAAAGGCTGTGTGGTGATGGGTAGTGACGTAGAGCAGCGAGGGAGATAGAAGAGACCGAGGAGAGAGGCGAATAATAATCATAGAGAGAGACACCCCCATGCTTTACGACACAGCTGGTGGCACATAGGCACACACGGCACAGGCACAAACTCACAAATACAAATGTGCAATTAAGGAGAGGCAAACACCCGCAGACACACATGAATGCAAACTTACACAGTTCCTCACACAGGCAAAATGATGTACTCTGTATGGCGTTCTCTAAACACGAGCATGTTTCATCTTGACTGATTTTTCAAGTAGTTAGTAGTTTCTATATTTTACTTCAACAAATTCCACAAAAGAGCTAAACCAACGACATGTTTGTCGTCGTTCAATACTTTACAACTTCCCAAACCTGCCTGCACCTGTCCTCAGCCCATTGGTTCCTAGTGAAGACATAAATCTTTCAAAAATGAGCCACAAATGTACTCATAATTTCATTTTACAAACTGCTCAGTCTTTTTTAAAAAAAAACAACAGGACATTGTAGATTTCGCAAAAGTTTCTTAAAAGCACATGCTGGACATTCAGACAACAGTCCCACATGTAGACACATGTGGTAGGCTAGTGATTGTATGTGGTTTGACTCGAAATAAACTACAGTGTCCATGTTAACTGTTATGAGGGAGCATGTCAGCGAGTCAACAGTGTGGTATCCCTGATCTGATTTGAATAGTTTCTGGAGAACGATGCAGGTCTTTGTCACAGAGGAATAAGCCATATGAGGCCTTGGCAACACGCAGGTAAACATTGTTAGTGCGATCAATTCATTTTCAATTTTTATGGAATTTGATGCAAATGAGAAAATCTAAGAACCTCGCTCAGACTTATCCTTTAAAGAACAAAGTAAACTGGTTTAGTGTGGCTTTTCCACAAATTGGATTCACATTGGCCACTGCCTCCCGAGAGAAAGCAGTACCAATATTGACCTTGCTAAACACATTTCACCTTCTCGCTGTGGTTTACACTGCAGCACCGAAACACTTGCTTGACAAGTATTCTCACGTAAATATGAATAAACATGCAATTCCCTCTGCACCTTGTTTTGAAAGGAGATGATTTGTAAGTTGCACTGTAGTTCCAGCTGACATGTAAGGCTTTTCAATTATGTATCATTTTTTTTTTTTTAAGTTGGCTCTGGCTCCAGTAAACTCCCTCTTGGCCTAGACTGGAGAAGAAGCTATTGACCGGGCTGCACTGGATTGGACATAAACACTGTATTAGTGTGATTGGTTGGATAGGGCTGATCCATGCTTGGGGCAGCCTGTCTGCCTGCCTGCTGCTGCTGCTAACCAATCTCTGAGGGAAAATTGGAATTCAATTAGTCTGACCAGAGGAGCTCACTCTCTCGCTCTCTCTCTCGCTTATGTTTGTTACCTCTTACTATTCTTCCTATTTTCTGCCTTTTCCTCCCCTTTTCTTCTTGTCTCTCCATCTCAGTCAGCATTTTCTTATGACTGTTCCTGCTAACCCGACTCAGAGGGGAGAGTTGAATTCAATTAGTCAAGCCTTAGGAGCTCTCTCTTGTTTACTATTCATCCTCACATTCCTGCACCCCGTCTGATGGTCACTCTGATCTCTCCTCTCTCTTCTCCCCCACTTGCACGTATCTCCTCTGCTCCTGCCTCCTGGCTGCTTCCAGCAGTAGTATAAATCCTTATAGATGGAAGGATAGGGCATAGGCGGAGAACGCAAAGAAAGAGAGAGAAAAAAGAAAGGTAGAGGGAAAAAACGATAAGCCATAAGAGGCAGTTGACATCCAGGAGGCTATTAAAAAAGAAAGGGAAGATAAAAGAGGCAGGAAACGGAGAGATGGACCTGTAAAGAGGAATGATGGGGTAATGGAGTGAAAGAGTAAGAGATATAAATAACTGGTTATGATGGCAGCAACAGAAACGGAAACACAGCAACAAGAGCTAGAAGTGGTTGTAGAGAAACACAAGACGGAGAGTGACTAAGAAAATAGAAAAGAGAAAATGAGACAAAGGGAATACAAGATGTGCATATTAATATGTACAAGGGAGGCCAGAGAAATGTAGAAAATGAAATGACAAGATAGAAGTACACAGAGAGAACAATGAGAAAATGAGGAGCGAGCCTGATATGAAATGTATTCATCATGAAAATCTGACTCCTTATGCGAAAGATGTTCTGAAACCCAGCACATCCCTCCACTCCCTGCTCTGTACATCTCACCCATTATCAGGCTTCTCTGCCTGTAAACCCACCAAAAGCCTGTATTATCACAAACTCACACAACATGACAAGCTGCTCTGGTGAAAGTGCAGATGTGGGCTGCTTTTAAATCCCCTCAAACAGCATTACACTGATGTTAGACCTGGTTTTCCCCACCAAACTGGTGTGTTATCCACCATCACCACACACCCACCTGTGGACATTTTTATTGCTTTGAGTCTGCAGTGGTGGGAGATGGTGAGAGTTGCCTGAAAAGCACTTCAGATTTTATTAATATTACCTCAGTGTGATATGCACACTGCTCCAGCGCCTGCCAACGGCTTGTGCTATGCTCATCCACAAATCCCGGGAGTATCATGAGTAGTCCGCTTCTCTTTGACGAGCGTCTACTCTCAGTTGTTTGCAGGGTTTCAAACTTGTAGAAATATATGTGCATGTTTATGTCTACGTCTATGCACATAGAAACTTTCCATTACAGTTTTGTCTCAAAGAGACAGAAGCAGCGATTACATCAAAAGACATCTAGATACCAAGCATGATGTCAGAAGAAGTCGGAAAAGATTTAAAGTAGAACAGTATGAATTTGGTTGTACAGCAAGATCACATGTGACAGCTATAGCTTCTTTAGGTTTCACTAAAAGACAAATATGAAGTGTTATATTTGTTTGATTCACTCAGGATCTTCGGAAGACTAAGACAGATCAGCAAGATTACCAGTTAAGCCAGACTAACTTCTGTAAATCAGGTTCATTTTCCGGGTCATTAAGCTAATTGTCATCCATGAAAACGTCTTGACAAGGCTGTTAAGGCTGGGCTTTAATTCACCTAACTCTAGTTTGTCTGTGCTGGTGTTCTGTTTACATAAGTTTAATGGGTTGCATTTATTGCTTATGGTAAACTGAGAGCTCATCTCTGTTTTAACCTAAAGCATGTGCACATGCTGTAATGTAATTTTAAATGCACTAGGGAAAAATTGCTCTCGGCTACTTGGATGCTTTAACTGAAATAATAAATAACAGTGACCAAAGGTTGTGATCTGATTTAAATAAAACTAAAGCAACGCTCGAAAGAAAATCTCTCTATTGGAATGACATTCATTTTCAGCACTTATAATTAAGAAGAAGAAAATTCACAAGACGTTAATGATGTGTGGTGGACGGGTCTGTAATAATGGTGAGGTGTTCTGTTGTTAATGTGTGTCATAGGTGTTGTTGTTGTCATCAATAAATCTATCCATCCATGTGTAATGTGCCGCTCGGTGTTCCTGACCATGGACCTTGTTTTGTTCATTGTAAATCGATGGCATTTGTGTTTGACATGTCACGTCTGTATTTTAAAGTCATGCACTCAATTCTTGACTTGACTTGATTGGACTTAGTATGATTACATGAGCTCTGAATTTCCTTTATGAAGCAGCTCCTGGTTCAGATTGTAAAGCTCGCACTAAGCCCGGCTTTTCAGAGCCTTCTTTATGAAACATCCTCATGTAAGAAGAAGCTTACGAAAGATGATTTCTATGACAACGTATTCTCACATTTTTGACCTACTGAACGCCCTTAACAGATGTGCGTTGTTACGTGAGATGAAAGCTGGACAGGAAGCAGTCTGTTCATAGTAACTGTTACCATTCTCACACCTTGAAAAAGGTTTTGTTATGTCACTTTTCATGACTTCGTTGGCAGTTTTGTTCTTCTCTTGATGTTCTCGAAGCCAACACAACACCTGTGCAAATTTTAAAAGGTGTCGCTTTTAAGGCATTCATGGCAAAGGCTTAGACAAAGCTGCTGATCCCACTGAGAGATAGCAACGAGTGACCGCTTTTGATTAGCATGCTGCATGGAGAAGATAAGATGGCATGGAGGAAGGTGGAAGACTGGGGAGTTAAAGGGTTTTCAAGACCAATCGTTCTCAACATCTTTTCCTCTTTTGAAAGGAATTGCCTTGAAGCTATAGCAAATACAATTTGTGGTATTTTCTTTCTGTGTGTGTGTGTGTGTGTGCGTGTATACTCCACTTGACAGAAGGCAGGAGGAAAAAAAAGGGGGGAAGAGGTAAACGGAAAAGTTGGGTTGTGCACACATATTTAGGTCTATGTGAGGAGGAGGTTTTTGAATCCCCAGAGAGAAAAGTCGTTTCTTATCTGTCCTTGTGTTTCAAGGGAGGGATGAAAGCAATCTTCAAATGGCATCTGCAGTCGAGGAGCACTTGAACCCAATCAGCAACCGTCAGACCCAAATGGACCACAGGAGAGTTTCTGTGGTGAAGGAAGCTTAATGCCAATCACAGCAAACACTCACATTCACACACATCAATCAGTTGTTCTCATACGGGCTGGGGGTAATAAAAGCACTAAAATCGGACACTGGTTGCAACCCTGAAGGGATAGCACAAACACTCCAAGACTGAATATCACAGCTTTGCAGCAGCAGAAAACACAGACAACCTGTGGTTATGGGGCAAATTACACAGGGGACAGTCAAAGTCCTGTCATGGGTTGTTCATTTATTTCACTGCTAGATAACACATTTGTCTGCTCTGTTCCTCCCATGATTTCTGGTGACTCTCCTCCAGAGACTCGTACAACTTCACATCCTTCTTCATCTGCCCATGTCTCCTCCAAGTTCTACTACTTGCTTTTTCATGCTTTCATTTCTCTGAACTTCAGAGGCCACGTTGCCAAAGCGACTCACATCCAGGCCACTCGGGCTAGTTGTGCTGAATGTCATTGGCAGCGCAAGCGGGTCGCTGAAACACATGCAGAGTCTGTAAATCTGGTGATAATGGACAAGGTTGGGTTAATTAAAAATAATGAGCTGTGTGAGTCGTGTCTGTGCCTGCCATAAGTTGGCAAAATCATGCACTTTATCACAGAGGAACGTAAAGTTCTTTTAGATGGGTAAAGCTTTATTTCAACATGCAGATCCATGGAGGTAAATTCCACTTCATGCACAAGAAATAATCAAAGTGTGAAATTTTTTGATGATCATATTCTTTGTATATAGTAAAGGCAGCAGGAGGTGCATTTTATTTTAGATCAGGACTACATTAAAATATAATTTTACCCACCATTAGTAACCTGGAAACTTCATTATTTAGATCACTTTTTCTCTCCTGACACATAAAGAAAAGGCTTTTACCGAAAAGAAATATAGTGTGTGTGTGTTGAACATTACGGTGGTGGTAAATTGACCAGCAAATATTGTCAACTTAGAGAAAGAGATGAGAAATAAGACAGAGAAGGAGATCCAGAAGAAAGTCAGAAATCAGTAAGTAGGGCGGTGAAGATGGTGCTGATGGCTGATCACATGGGCGGTCACGCATTACTCTCTACACCTGTCAGCCTCAGTTGTGTGTGTGTGTGAGAGATGGAAAAATGAAGTGTTTTTCCTGTTAAGCTGTGTCAGTTCCCCTTTGTTTTTCTCTGTGTGGATGTTACATGCCCAGACTAAAACGTGCAACATTGCTCTCATGGTATGTGACTCTCGTTATGAAACATGACTTCACATACCACATAGGTCCTGAGCCACTTTTGTTTGAGCAATGACAACCGTGACGGTTACTTAAACACACAGCGATAAAGGCCAAACAAACACTGTGATGATCTTATCAAAAAAGTACAATTTCTAGTATCTTTCTTCCTCTCTTTGTTTGCTTTGTTTCTAGTTCTCTCCACTGGAAGGACACAATAGAGGCCTCTTTATCATGTTTTGTCCACTGAAAGTTCACCCTAGAGCATGTGTCTTATGAATTATTGAAGAGATTAATTATTGGGCTACATTTGACTAATAAAAAAAGGGGGATTGTTGTGATCCATTCTGTTTATCAGGTGAGACTGAGCTGCATGCCAACATCTGTGTGTGTTACAATGACAAACTCCCAGCTGTAACCACTTAAATCCGGCTTGTGTGGACATGGAGTGGTTTGTATACTTTGGAGAGCCCACCCCATGGACAGTGGGAAAAGGGCACTGCCATGGCCAACTGACACCTTGTCGTAGTGCCAACCTCTGCAGCTCAAAAACCTGTTATAGGCAGGAGACCGCTCTCATGTATACTTCATGACCAGGGCACAAAAGGTGGCACTCATAGCTTAAAAAACATTTTGATAGTGTTGGTGGCACGTCCTGCTGTGTCACCATGGTTTCTTCAGATGTTGCCCTTCATGTTTTCTTGCAGAGAAATCACGTTTATTGTCTCTGTATGTTTACTGTATAATCGGTCCATCTTTTAATACAAACTACCAGTGTGTGCACACACTGTTTACTCAGCACATGCTGCAAAGTTTTACATAATGCAACCTTGAAGCAACTTTAAATTGCTGTTCTAATATATACAAATAATATGCTAAAATATTTCAACTTGAGTGTATGAAACCACAAAATACTCTTAAGTATTAAATAAGTAAAAAAAAAAAATACATTAATAAATGTGATTAATATGTAAATAGAAACACTTATATTATATAATTTAATCATATATTGAAACACAGTATTATGAAATCTTATTACATTATTCATTTTAAGTGGGGCAGCATTGTTATCATAGAAATTTTGTGTTTTTAAAAGCCAGTTCTTATTTTATTGAATCACACATTTCATAATGTCACATATTATTTCATTACATTTTCCGTGACAGTGATGTCACTGCTCTCTCGCCTTTCAGCCTATCATGTACCACCTGTCTCTCTGAAGCAAACAGGCTCGGCAACTGCTTAATTTTAGCTACTTAGCAGCTTTTGTTAGCTAACAACTACTGTAGCAGCAATTAAACGGGGCATTTTGAAATAAAAATATCTATTATGAATAATAAATTGAGGTTTAATAAATTCTTAAAATATTTAAATTTCAATGTGATTAATTATTTAATACATATGAATTTATTTATTTGACATTGAAAACTTTGGAGCCCCAGTTAAGTGGGCATGAAATCACTCATTTTGTAATTTGTGTTATATATTTAGTGAAATAAAATTAATTTAAATAAATAGAGGACCTTGGTTGTTTTATCATCACCAATTAAAGTTAAAAAAAAAAACTGACATAAAAATAAAAGAAAACAGAAAAACTGAAAAAGGCCAAACGTAGAGTGAACATGAGCATTGAGTCTGAAAAGCACTCAGAAGTAAGAAAAAAGCCTGAGGAGTGATGCAGATGAAGCACCTGAATTTCTGCAGATAGAGACTCTGCTTTTCTCCTGTTAGCGTCTTGCTCTTTTTCTATTTTTTACCTCCTGCAGTCGACATCACGTAGCGTCTTCATCATCGTTTTGGGCCAGTGCCTACACAGTGAAGTTGTTATGTTGTGACATTATGTTCTTGTTTTTTTTAGTTTAGTATTTGTCTTTAATTTAATGCCACTCGAACTATCTCATCATGGCAGCTCAAACTTATTTAATTGGAAGTTAATCCAGTGATTTTGCCCCCAAAGTTCTTGTGACACAACCGAACTTATGATGCTCATCACAAAAACATGTCCCCACTGAGAAAAAAACAAAAAAACAAAACAGCCACTCATGAATTATCAATTTCACTTATCTCCAAGATAATGAGTTTTGCACCATACTTGGACAAAACAAACAGAGGATATAGTTAGTCCTGCTTTTGAGTGAGCTGGGCTCTAACAATTGATCACCTATGGAGAGTGGAAAAGCAGTGAACGTGTCACAGTCGCCTAATATAAAAAGTTACTTTGCAGTCAATGCTTGGTGACCAATAGCATCAGCTTGTCAACGAGCACAACAGAGTCAGACTGCAGGAAATGAAAAGCTTTTCGTGAAATCACAGTCAAAATCTCATCAGGATACCAATGAAAGATAAGAGTTGGTCTGACTCCAGCAAAGTAATGTCTTTCTAAATATAGGGGAGTGATAAGCAATTAGTACTTAATTACTATTTCCCAACACTGATCAAGAATGCCACCTCTTTACAAATAGAAACAGCAGCAGTGCTAAGAGCTCCAGGTGACCTTTGACCTTCCTGTGGAGTCTATACTATGAGACCACCGTTCCTAGAAAGCAGATGAGATGAGCAGGAAATGAAGAAGATTTGAAAGTTGCAAACAGGAGGCTGTAACACGCCGAGGGTTTAGTGTTTATGTGCGTGTGTGTTAAAGTGTCTATGTGTGCACGTAGGCCATAGAGAAATGAGAAGTGGATGGGGGTGGGGGGTGGAAATCTGTTTGTGTGCGGTCCTTTGAGATCTTAGCATCTGTGTCACAGTAATTATTAACAGATTAGCCCTGAGAAAACCATCAGAGATGAGAAACAGATCCACAAAGTTGGATTACAGCGGCCTCTACATCGTTTGATCCTTTGTCTCCCTGTTTCTCTCTCTCTCTTCTTGCCATCTTTACTGAACTGCTACACCCCCAACCAAAAAAAACCAAAACCTCCAAACACATGCGTGCAATCTCACACATAAACCCCCCAAAAAACAATGTTAGGCAAACAAGCGGAGATATACAAATCATGTTGACACCGAGTACAAGTGTATGTCAGCTTCAATCAAGAAGTATTTGTGTGCTTTTCTCTGCTGTTGTGCTTTCCCCAGCACAGTGTTTATCTCCATCACTTCACGGTTGCACAAGCTCATCCAGACTGACTGGGAATGAGCATTGCCCTTGGAGTTTAGTGCCTCACACATCTAACAAAGGCCTAAAAGCACAAAAGGGAATGCTAATTAAATATGGATGGAGCTAAACTTATGGCTTAAGACATTTTGCCAACAGCGCCAATGACAGCATAGAAGCACTTCTTTTCAGTGCCACTATCTATTTATCGTATCTTATCTAAGGACTTTCTTGAATACCGTCTGTCACTGAAACTGAAAGTGGTGGAAACTTCAAATTTCAAATCTGAGGCACTTTGCTCCACTGTATTTATTTGACAGCCATAGCAACTAATTTTAAGAATTAACATCGGAGAGCTTGTAAAATACAGTGCATTGTTAAAGATGAGACCAGTGTTTCTCAGACTTTTTGGTCTATGAGTTCAGATACCTTGTATTTGAGCATTTCCAAAAGACATATTTTTCTCTGAAACTTTTTCTTCGTCTCATGTGGAGGCTGTTTGCCTCCTCCTCCCAGTGCTTTGTCGTTTTCCCCAGCCCTTGTGAGCGTGTCGCTGGGCATGGCCTCCAGTTTCTTTCTCTCCTCTCTCTGGTTGTCTCACCACCTGTTCCTCATTCACCAATCAACTGCTGCAGCATCAAACCAGCTCTTCCTTCCAGACTTCGCCAGATTGTTCTGCCTCTCTGGTGACAGTAGCAATGCTTCAGATCAATTTTGTGTTTTTTGGTGACTTTGCTTCTCTTTGAGTTTTGCCTCTGTGACTAATTGTGCTCTCCCTGTGCTTCGGGAAAACCTCCTCTGCTATACTCTACGCCACATCCAGCTCTGTTTGTTCACTATGCCACTCTTGGATTCCTGCCACCATCAGTCCTGCACCACCCCGGAGACCCCCCTCCTCTGGATCACCTATTCATGCGTACATTCTCCCTCGTCTATACAATAAACTGAATTAAACTGTTTGTGTTAAGTTGCTAAAACTAATACTTTGATCAACAATGAACGTGAAATACTCATGCATGCATAAATACCTATTATGACAATTTTTTCTGCAGAATGAATACTTTTGATACTATGCTCATAATACTTGTATTCACATCGGATTTTAAATGCAATACTTTTACTTGAATTGGAGTATTTGTACATTGCTGTTGGTAAAAGTTAAGAGTACTTCTTCCACCAATGGTCCTTATGACTATCTTTTTATATATTTAGCTTTTGACCTACATGAGATGTGCAAATTATTTGAAACATACTCCCCCATGAGCTTTAGTTACTGAATGCCTGCTGCATATTTGATTACCATATAGGCGCTTACACCCCACCACTAAGCACTAAGAACCAGTGGCGAGCGGAGCGAGGGTCCTCTCTGGAGAGTCACTCTAACAGGCAGGCATGTCTAAGCAGATGGCAGTCATGATGCGTGGTATGGTCGAGTGCATTTGACTTACAATGTCAGATCAGCAACGGAGGTAAGAGAAATTTTCAAATTAAACTGGAAGTAGAATAGATGGTTTAATTAAGGCTTCATTTTGGTGATGGAGAGGAACGGCATAGTCAATATATTGAAGAGATTTGGCGCCCATGGAAAAAGGTCAAAGAGGAAAAAAAACAAAACCAGTGAGCTGTTTCCTTCCAATTCAATAATTGACAAAGCTGCAGCTCCCGGGGGGAGAGTGAAATCGAGAATGAAAGGAGAAATATCTGCTAACAGGTAAAAGACACCACGGCTAATATCACGCTGTAAGCAGAAATGAGATGGAGGATGATCTATTATCTAACCTCCAAAAGCTGAGTTGATATGAGATGGAAATGACAAGCAGGAGGACACTTTAGTGAAAAGAGTGAAATAGGATAAAAGACTAATTTGAATTTTGTTGCACAGTATCATTGTTATCTCGATGCTACAGATCCCACACAGTCAAGCCAGTTTTCTGTCACATGTGTACTGTGTGAACCCATTTGCTTATGTATAGCAAACACTAACATGTTCCCAGATGTCTTTATTTTCTTTCCCTCTCAGCTTTCTACACTCCATGCATCTCAGTTTAAACAACCTACACACGTTGCCACATAGACAAACTCTTGTATAGACACACTCATTCACACTCACATTGGGCACGGCTCATAAGGAACATCCATCAGCACTGAACACTTGTGAATCTAACGCTCAATAAAGCAAATATAAACCTCCGGTTCCCGTTATCTGTCTTCAGCAGGAGCCAAAGCTGTGACAGAAAGCAGAGGGAAGAGAAAAAAAGAAAGGGAAAGAGAAAGAAATTCAAAAATGGAAAAAAAAAGAGAAAAGATGAGCATCGCACTGATGCATCGCCACGACAACTTCGCTCCCTTCTTCTAGCTCGTCACTTTCTTCTAGCTCTCATCATCTCATTTTACGTAACGTCACTTCTTCTCTACTGCGAACATGGCTCACTTGTAGTAGTGTCACTGAGGACTTATACAGTAATCATGCAAAACTGGGTGTGTGGAAGATTGTGTCTGTGTGTTAGCACTCAGACTTTTATGCAATGTGTGATGCAGACAAATGTGTATGAATATACCAAGACTTGTTCTCACTAATTCCATTGTGTAAGCCTGTATTCATTACTCTGTGTGTGTGTGTGTGTGTGTGTGTGTGTGTGTGTGTGTGTGTGTGTGTGTGTGTGTGTGTGTGTGTGACCAAGGCAACAACTGGTCTGACCGTGAGCATGACGTAAAGCTGTGTTCAGACTGGACGTGAAGAGGTTTTAAAGGTGAGGTGATCAATCCAAAGGTACGGATGGATGCAAATTCATCCAAGGCAAAACAAATTAAGGTGCAGACATATTTGTGTGACTGGCAAATATTTACCTCTAGAAAGAGTTCACACAGATTCTGAGGCTTTATAACAGTGACGTAATAAAAAAAGAGCTTTTGGTAACAAACATGCACACAGTACATAGCTAGTTAGCTCACAGCTTAAGTCTGTTGTCTTGTGAGTACATTAGCAGTTCGGGGTGAATAAACACAGACTGCACAGACTTTGCTTTAAGTCTGAACACATTAAAGGTCGCCTGTGGGGCTTAAGTTATGTTTATATTTAGTGATACTCACCAAATTCGGATTGCCTGACATTTGACAGGCTGGGCCAGCCTTCATATGTTGTGATGATTAATCTTGTATGTGTGTGTTCATCAATTTTTTGTATTTTTGACCTGATTTAGTATGCCTTTGGTGTTGTGATTGTCTTGTGTTCACAAAAAAACCCTCTCCTTCTTCCCTTAATCTGTTTGAAGCATTACTACATTTCATTAGTGAGTTACTACCTCCATCTGTCAATCAGTTCAATGAGCATGTGTGTACCTGCACGACACAAACATAACAGGAACCTTCTCGCAAAGGCTCCATTGTGCCTCAGGTAATCTGAAACTCCACAGGGCTCCTTTAAAGCAGAAGGCTGCCTGTATGTTTGTGACTTAAAAACACCATCAACAACCGATCAATAATTTATTTTAACTATGAAGTTGGATCTTTACAATCTTAACTAGGATCCACAATATTTTCCCAAGCTCACCGTCTCAACAATAGTTTGAGGACAGGCATATGGGTCATTTTGGAAGAGATAACAAAATCAAATTTGGTCACCAAGGACTGAGGACTTGTTGGTATCATGCTGTTGAGCTGAAAAGAACCATCTGGTAACACCGTGTGTCATAGAGGTAGCACATGTCTGTCTGCAGCCCACCTCAGGTGGACAGTAGGCTTAGTAGTAACAAGGACTGGGGACACAGGAAATCTGGCACTTCAAAGAGGAGAGAAAAACTGGGCTAAATCCCCCCAAAAACACATTTAGACTGTGCAAAGAAAAGTTGCAACTTATTATCTACATTTACTTATTATAATGTGCACAATGTTTGCATAAACAACATATACGTACAGTATTTGAGCACACACACACACGCATAAGTCTGAACCTGCCAGCATGCGGCTGTTTTTATGTGAATGATTTCCTGTTTCTCAGGGTGATGTTTGTGGATCTTGGGGTTTAGCTGTGTTTGTCGGGAGCAGACACTCTGTTGTCCCTGCTCCCTCATGAGAAAGGTCAAGCTTGAGTGAAATCAGCCAATGAGACCTTCACTGACCCCTGTGGCAGTCGACACACACTGCTGCATTTTCCCTAGCTAACCGCTTGACCATTGCTGATTTCCCACCTCACTCTAAAGCCATTTATAACACTGCCCTGTGTTATCATGGCCCCCAGGTGAGGCCATGACTCCCTGGAAGGAAAGAGGGAGGGAGCGACTGATAAGAAGTGATGGAGGTAGAGAAAGGAGGAGAGAGAGATGAGAGGATGAACAAATGATGGAAGTGAGGCTTGGGTGTGGAAAAAGATGCTGATGTCATTGGTATTTTTTCTATACACATACATCCATGCACAGTATAAGTGACTGGCATTTTTGCTGAGGTGTGAGCACACAGCAGGTTACAGTGGCAATAAATGTTATCGGATTGGAGGAAATGCAATGTTCAAGATGTCGAGGAGCCGATTTGAGGAATTAATTGGACGCTTCTGTGGGAAGCACTGAAGCATGATAGTACATTATCAATAAGCACACTGCTGTCTGAGGCATGAAGACTTACATCAAACACTGAGCCTGGCTGCAGCTGTAACTAATGCTTCTATATTTAAGATAATCATTCTGTGATGGCTCCCGTATGGCAGCTGATACGTTTAAACGTATACCTTACATTCAGCACTGTCTTCCCTGAATGCACCGGATAGCCTGTAGTTTTATTAGTAGAAGCATTTCAACGTATTCAGCAAAGCATCCAGGGATGAAGGGTGTTTTTTAGATAGTGGGAACTGTGATTTCCATGTTGGGGAGATTTATTGTGCTTTGATTCTTATGCCTTACCGTGTTAGCTCAAAAACAAGATAAGTCAGAGCTCACTTACACAAACTCGCACACAAAAGACCAAAGGAGAATTTGGAGCTCCAACTATTCTATGACTAAGCTCCATGCTCTTTGCTCAGGGATGCACACTAAGATAGGTGACATTTGTTTAGGCATGTTCAAACAGTGAGGGACCGCTTTATTGATCCAACATTTTATATCATTGATATGCATGAGAATCATTTAAAAAAAAAAAAAAAAAGTGAACAGACTCAAAAAAGGCAGCCCAGAAATAAAAAGTCCTATGTCTGTAGATGTAATGTATCTCTGTATGTCTAAAGGGCTCCATTTACAAAATATGGCAGAAATGGAAGATAATATACATATACATATACATAAAACTGTTTTCATTAATGTATAATCATCTGAAAATATGATTAATTATGTTATTGTTACTTTAAAAAGAGCTTCTTATATCTACAGACGCAGCGGGGGCCTCTTCCGCAAAGTCCACTATGTTGCACTGCCGTGTGTTGAAAATGAAATACTGGCTCTAGACAGGGCTTTTTGCTCCCACTGCTCTCCATTATAACTCCCAAAATATATTATCTTGTTTAGGCCTCCATTTTCCTGGAAGCTAATGGTAACAAGAAAAAGTTAGCAAGTTTTTGTACAGCATGTAGGTGGGTGAATGTTTCCAGGCAGACACAGTTGGTCACCCGTCCCTTACATCTATTTACAGCAGCAGCAGCAATGTCATGGAAGATATACTTATATACTCATATGCTATGTAGGGAAAAAAAGAGCATAGGCTGGACCTCTATGTTAAATAAAAGCCTTTCACATCTGACGGGATGTTTGCTCTGTGTTGATTTGTGTTCTGTCAAATGTCAAGAAACCCAGGCTTTATTTGTTGTTAATAGGTTATATCCTGATTGAGATGAAACATCAGAGGGCAATCCCGCTAATGCAGCGGTGGGGTTTGATACACAAACATCCATGTCGTTTTACATTCTGAGAGGATGTAAGATATATCAACATGCTGAAATCTCTAAATGTACATTTTGACGTGACATCCTACGTGATGTGTTACATGTATTAATATGCCATTTTGGCAAGCAATTTGTGCTTCGCGTCTCACTTTGAAAGGTCACATGTTGCAACACAGGGACCTTTCATTTAGACTGTCAACACATTCCACACGGTAACAGGGCCAACCATCGGCTTTCAGTAGCCTTCAACAAGTTTCTGTTTGTGGCCCCTAAACAAATCAAACACACTGCTAATTACTAACTGCACACACATACACGCACAATAGAGGTTAATTAACATTATATTCTCATTTTAATTTAGGTTTGGCAGACAGCTACATCTACAAACCGTAACATCGTGTTAAAGGAGAAGGAACAACAGTGGATCTCACAGGATAAAACAAACAAACTAGAAAGTCAGTCTAAAACTAGAACAGAAAGAAAGAGTTCGTAGCTGAACATTTTGTTTGGATTTCATATTTGCATGATGATGATTTGATGAATTGATTTTCTTTTTCTGTAGTTGACTACCCACCTCCAGGGGCAGTTCTAGGCTCAACTAAAGCCACATAAACTGTGCGCTTTGGGCTCTGGAAAAACATATATTTCTATATTTTCATGAGGCAGTGGCCTTCTAGCTTTGTCTTATTTTGCATTTGATCAGGCTGCATGAGTGTAGTGCCAACCACGTATAATGTTAACCAAAAAATGTAAAATTATGTTATATTAGGCTACCACATTTCAGCGTCATACTAACTTAAATGCCTCTTATTGAGAATCATGATAAAGTTTCTGAGCGAAAGAGACGCAGAGCATACCCGTAACCATGGTAACTCACTGTCACTGCTGCCTGTGTGCCCACAGTGCGAGAGCGCAGGAGCCTCTGTGCTGCTGCCAGAAAAGACATTGAATGAAGCCGCTCTCACATAGAAATATACTCCAGACAATGTCCAGACCGGAGTTTCACACATGTAGCAGACAACAGGAGGTTGTACGTGTCAGATGTGTTCACACATGCTGGAGAAACTTAACAAACCAAGTGTCAACATGACACAAACTTTCTTTGACATTCGATTACTCTGAGCAGCAGCATACATAGAAATAAATCAGCCTACAATATGTGCTATTTCACGCAGTCAAGAGTCGCATGTGATAACGTCACAACTTGAATATAGGACACATGGACTGATAAGACAGAGAAACACCGTGCGGCAGTGAGTTCTTCAGACCATCAGGAGAAAAATGAGAAATACAAATCTGCTTGGCTAATGGACGGGTGGCGTGAGAGGATGTGAAAAGTGTTAATTGCGTGGGTCGCACGGTCAGTGCATGAGAGTTGGCAGGCCCTGAGCCAGTCAGTCAACTTAACACTGTAGCTACAGAGTGTGAGGAGCAAACAACATAGGAAACCACACTGATTATGTGGCCCCTCCACATAATCAGCCGCATAGTGTTTTATGCCAGCGGCCAGCCCTGTAGTGTGGTTTTTTACACAGATACATGCAGAGGCTTATGAGTTTCCATGTAGAGTGACATCCTGGTAAATAAAATTTTAGCTTCACGCCAGCTGTAAGCATTGTTTTAATGTAGATATATCTTATTCTTAGTTTGGGAGGACAAAAAAAGTGGATATCATCCCCCACCCAGCCCCTCATTCCTATCAGCATTCATAACCTCGGAGTCAGATCAGGCAAGGGTTTCTGTTTCGATTAAACTTTGCTCACTCCGGGACGACATTTACGTGAGAGGACAGCTGATATTTTCACACTGTAATTACAGGCATAGGTCAATGAAAGACAGACGCAGCTGCCACACGCCCAGTTCTTACTGCCCAGCAAATCAGCGCTGACCCAGCCAACAGAGACCGCCCCGGACCAGAGCCGCATGTAGAAGTGGATGAAAGCTTTGAAAATGTACGTCTCAACACTGTGTGGATAATCCTGACAATTCATTTGTTTTTTAGAGAAAGAAATAGTTGCCAGTTTGATTGATTTCTGCCCTGCCATAAACTCCTAGTACATCAGAAGATGTACCTATGTATGCATTTATTCAGGCAAACTGATACAGTGCTGCATATCCTTTGTTTTTTTTGTTATTTTGCAACACAAAGGTTGATTATTGTAGCTTTTACCTCTTCAAGCAGCTACAAGTCATCTTAACAAAGCACCATACAATTCAACCTGACTGCAGCGTCGTGCCGTAGAACTTCCTTCAATCATTTCATTCTTTCGGCTCACTATTCTCTCGGAAATCTCAAGAATAAAAAAAGGAGTAAATAAATGTTCTCACGCGATATGGTTTAGGCAGGAATGAGTATTTTTCCTGCCTATCTGATATATTACAGCGCCTTCCTCACCATTTCAGCTGTAGCTCGCCACCACAGAAGTAATATTCTTGCTTTCATTCTTAACTAGAACTAGCAAGAAGTATAGGTTATTCTATCGACCCACTGCCACAAAATGGTATAATTTACAGATAATCTCTACCTCAGATTGATTTAAGTGAACTGAGAAGAGAGTTTGTTACCGATATGTCATTAAAACATCTCCTCTGTGTTGATTGACTTTATTGATCTTAAAGTGTCGGATGACAAGGGATGCATTTGAATTCATGAAGCCGAATCAGGAATCTCAAGAATTCACACACTTATTTTTCTGCCATTAACCTTTAAACCAAACCCTAATTTGCATATTATTGTTCAGTTCTGTCATTCACTTAAACCATTAGCAGACTTCTCAGTTTAAAATGCCTAATTAGTGTTTAATTCAAATCTAGTCTAATTACAAATCACATCTATTTTAATTAGGCTGCCTTTGTATTTACTGAAGGACGTCTTTGTTTATTTGTTTGATCACATTTCTTCTTCTTTTTTATCTATTTTTATAAATTTTTTCTTTGTTTTTTTTTTTTAGCTGTGACTCGCATCTGCACACCTGCCACCCACACTAAGGTGATTAAACAGCTCTTTGTGAGAAAGCTCAGCTGTGTCTAACTGTGCTGTTATCCACTACAGCGTAGCCTTTTCATCACATGCAGGCTGATACAGGGAGAAGCCATGTTGGGCTAAGTGGGGGGGTGGATATCTCAACACTGAACTGACTTCAAAGGGCAAACACACTGCCAAACTAGGCAGTAACCATTTTGGATGCAAGGCCACATTCAGAAATTATGTGTGTGTGTGCAGGTGAGCCTCAACTTGGTGAACAAACTTAGAAGTGCCAAATCTGGAAACAAACACACCCGTAAACATGCTGATGACGCTGTGATGAATTATCAACCTTTGCTAAATGCCACCAATGCTAAATTGAGCTTTCATAAAATGAGGACTATTAAGCTGTTCTGGATGCGTTCCCATTGATGATCATGTCACGCTTTCAGGAATCATCGCTGTGTATTGATAGAAATGTTGATTTTCACTTTAGGTCTCATAAACAGTTTATTTTTGCTATTGTCTTATTATATGTTTCATGTTGCTGTAATACTGTGTTTAAATACAAATTTAAATACAAATACCCCTAAATAAGTGATGAGTTATCCTCTGATCAAAATGGATTGCAATACTTTTCTAATGAACTATACATATTTAAATTTACCTCAACGATTTGAGCTAAGTATCAGAAGCTGTATGTTCATAAATTTTCAGTAATCTGCTAGTGTCATTAAAAGAATCGACAACAGATGAATATTGAGTTAGTAAGTACGTAATGATCATGTGTCATGTAAAACAGTTACAGTGCATTTTGGTATGGAGCAGTCAGACATCAGAGAGGGGCAATAGCCCTCTAACAGCAAGCAGAGGCAAAGATGTGAAAGTAGACTGTACATGTTGGTTTGCCAACAGCAAGGGACACAGAAGAAGAGACAGAGGGAGGACAGAGCCTCCATGCTGTCAGTTAGTCACAGCACAGACACAGTGGGGGATTCTGTTATACCAGAAGATGTTTGTGTGTTGGCGGAGCAAATATCGGATGTAAAGTAGATGAAACATTGTGGCCAGATGGGAACATTTAAACAATAATTTAAAGCGATGTAACTGCTGATTGCAACACCTCACCTCACCTTGCAGTTCTAAGCATGAAAATCAGGAAAGGCCAGTGTTAAGTTTGTCAGTTCTAGGCTGCAGTAGAAATAAGGCGGTACCACATGTTAGATAAAAGGTAACAAAAACATGATATTTATTATTATATACTGAAGTAAACATAATCATGCATATTATATTTCAGCTCTGCCATATGCTTTAAGTAGAGTCCTCTAAATCTGACACACTGGACCTTTAAACACTTTATTTTGGTCGCAGTGATGAAGTGGCTGAGGAATTTATTTGCGTTGGACAAAAGGGCAAAATATTTTGAGCGAGTAATGACCCTTCGCCATAAATTGGATTGTGGGGTTGTGCTGTATGCTGCAAAGTGGTGGTGAATGCTTTGAGTTTGATTAAATGTGCTTGTGGAGCTCTGTGACTTGATGATACTCATACTTAATATGGGGGTTATGACATATGATGAGGATGCCCTGCCTTTCACCTCGTGCATAACTGCATAATTGCAACACAGTTAGGAATTATCAGCACACATGCAGCCCATGCGTGCATACAATCAATAGACCAGTGCACATATAGTAGTCAGATAAAGACATTTATGACATATCTTCTCTAAACATAAGCCATTTTGTAGACGTCTGCAGAGCATGACAAGATTGGAGTTGTTATTTGAGGGAATGCCTGAGGGGCAGCAGAATGAATGTTTTGTTAGATCAGGGTTGGGACATAAATCTGCACGTTTGTAATTAGTAGGCCTTTGGCTATATGAGGTGGGCATCAATACACAACCTACAGAGTTCTCTCATAGAAACCTTTCAAATTTAAGAAAATCTCAGCAAAGAGGGCATACTTAGTTGACAAGCATTGTGTCTTGTGTGCGTGCGCGTGCATGCATTTATACATGTGCGTGTTTGTTTGTTAAATGCTATCCGTCAGCATCTCTGTTCCTGCTTCCATTTCCAAGAATATGCTGGATGTGATCAATCCAAGCTCCACACAGAAGCAGGAAATCTATAAAGAATAGACAGGCTTCTGTCCAAGCCTGTGTGTATTCGGCAGGTTAGAAGTTCATCCTGCCAGAGAGGCCTACAGGTAATCAGGATACATGAGATTCAAATGCGAAATGTAAATGTCTTAGTTCGATCATGGATGAAAACAATGTGAAAGGCAAGATAACGCGTTTCCTCTAGAGGAGAACAGCATTCATTTCTCCTGGTTAGACCGCCTTATTACTCTTAGGGCAGAACCCCTTGGAGGAACAGTATATGGCATGTCCCATTCGCTTTATTTGACGTTCTCATGCGTAGGAAACACAGGGGCGTTGAGGAGGATGACAATTTCATTTTGGGCAAGTAATTTATCAGTGTGGAGGAGCCAGAGATTTGAGGTGTAATGATCTGATTCACCGGTCATCTTGAGAAAGGTCAGAACTAAGATAAATGTCATCTGCGGTGAATCCAGGGGAGTAGCCAAGACTTCAGAAATAAACACAAGAAAGGTACTGACTTATAGCGCGTTGACTTCAGATCCATTGACCATTGACAGATTATGAAGACATTCAAAAGGTTGACTTTTATTTTTCTGGCAGAGTTGACTGCATAATGTCTGATAGAAATAATATGACGCTGGCTATGAAAGAAATCAGGTTACATAAAAGAAAATCTGAGAATGCTCCTGCTACAGGTACCTTCAGTATAAACAGTGCATCACATGATTTCCCTATGGGCTGTATCAACCTCAAAGCACTCTTTGTATGCTAAAGCACTGCATTAGAAGCGCATTGATTGATCTCAGCCCCCCACCCACACTGACAGTGGATGATGCAGTACCTAAAGGTTTGACTCCATGCCAGGTAGGAGGCTCAAGAGAAGTTGGTCGAAGGAAGAGACAAAATTACGAAGGACGAAACAGAGAGGAATGAGGGGATACAGAGACCGATGGGTGGGTGGGTAGGTGGGTGGGTAGATAGATTTTCAACTGGTTGACATCCGTGCCTTGATTCTTTGCATAACACATGACTCATTCATTCCCTACTTTTTACTTTTGTGGTAACAAACATTAAAAGCTAACCAGGATTCGATTGATGGAGCATTCCCGCACTGGAGTGGCCAATTATAGTAGAGTACCTATTAAGTGATGCATTTTTTGTCTCAGCTGTATTTGTCCCTGGATGGCATTTTATTTAGATAAAAGTGCACAAAAGGGACTGCTAAGCAACGTGTATAAGCAATAGAGTACAAAACAATAAACATACAACAAAACAAAATGCAGTAAAACACTGTAGATGGTTTATGTCAGTATGAATATCTGCAGGATCATAACCTTAGAGCTATGATATTCAGTAACGGCTAAATGTTACTGCTGAACAGCAAATACATAATAGATTACAAGTGCAAACAACAATGATCATTCAATCATCCCCATCATGATCGTCGTCATCCACTCTCTCTTGCAAAGTATAAAGTGTGTGTGTGTGTGTGTGTGTGTGTGTGTGTGTGTGTGTGAGAGAGAGAGAGCTAGTGAGTGACATAAAGAGACTGTGCCTCTATCACCGCATGGCAGCATTTTTTAATCACATTTTTGCACTGCTTGCAACTTTCCTGCAGGGAAAATAATTAATGCAGCACTTATGGCTTTGTATTAATAGTAATTAAATATTAATACTAATGAGTCACCTATGGAACATGTGACCTGAACGCAAACCTTATGTAAAGCTCTTAAATAGAAAAACAAAACAGCTTATGTCTGAGACACCAGGATAATCACTGTTATGAATCCATTTCTGTGGCATCTTGTTTCCTCTGACAGCAGACACAAACCAGACACTGGAACAGACATGTTTTATTTAAATAGATTTAATGTGTTGATTTAATGTGTTGATTTAATGTGTTGGTAAAAATGGAAAATTTATTTAAAGGCCCTGAAAAAACAGGAATGTGTGGTTGTGTACAGACTGTGATTGATTGACATCTCCCCCGCTCTCCTGTCAGCTCTGCTGCACCTGTCAAGGCGGGACAAATTACAATTTTACTATCAGTACATAGAGTCCGGTGACCTCATAAAATTCCCATCATATTGTAGTTCCACCTACTATCACAGAGGTTTAGCAGAGTGACCGAAAACACCTGATCTTCCCTTTTCACAGCAGACATTTTGAGTGCTGGCAGAAGATTCATGAAATATTAAAGACATATTAGCTTTCTTGGGAGTTAGATGAGAGGCTGGAGACAGTTAGCCTGCTTAGCATAATGACTGGAAACAGGGGGGAATAGTTTGCCTGGCTCTGTCCAAAGGTAACAATATCCACCTAACACCAACCTCTGTTCCCTAAGTTTGAGTGAATAATTTCTAAAAATGTCAAACTTCCTTTAATGAAGGCTCTGTTCTAGTGTCCAATTAAACCGTGACAGTAAAACTGTACCTGAAAACCATGAAACACACTTCAGCCATCATTAATTGTATTATGCACACCTCCACTTGTCCTACTGTGACATGCCAAAAAGGGTGAAAAAAAGGCGTCGTCATATCAAAAGGAAAGAGACAGAAGCTGAAATGGGATCAGACTACATGATATCAGCCCAGTAATGGCCCAACCTGACACACATGGGACATGAGCATCAGGCATAAATGCATAGTGGAAGACAATTGACACAGCATCTAAGATATCCTGACAAAATAAATCCCATCTTTTGTTGCTTAGTTTTACAAGGTGGAACAGTGACTTCGGCCCCTGCCTCCTCCTTTCTGAGCACCTACAGTATGTACTGCATACTGTACATCGTCACTGCGGGTTGTAAAAGATGGCAAACCAATAGTGTCTCTCAACCACTCACTGGAAATATTTCTGTCTATTTGATCGCCTACTCACAATCTACCACTTGTACTCTGACACCATCTCAAAAGAAAAAGATATTGAGCAGTGTAATCTTGGAATTAAATACACGAAACCATGCACATCACAAATTTGTCATGCGTGCTTTAGAGTAAATATCTGCATCCCATTCCCACTGCAGCCCTTTATTTCTATGTGAACATGTACAACCCTCTGTGCTGCTGCACTTAGAATATGTATCTGTGTGTCTGCGTTCCTGCCTGTGCACCTCTGCGATTGGCTGTCAACAGGTTAATCCCAATAAACACAGCCATCTAAATGATTAGAGGTCTCATGCAGCAAAGTGATCAATACAGAGATAGAACGAGCGGTGAGCCATGGGCAAGCCGGCTCTTTGGATCTGCGGTTGCTTTCGGCTACGTCAGAGCCAGCTCCGGTGAATATGGAGGGACTGAGGGAGAAATGGGGGAAGGGGACTGCAGCACTTTTTAATTTCTGAAGAGCAAACAGCCTGCCTTATCCTTGTGTCAGAGGAGAGCCGATTGGTGATTCACAGACGCAAGCTTTAAAGCGGTCAGACCCTTCTTTAGGAACACAAACACATACAAACACACACACACACACACATCCGGTTACACAGAGGATTGAATTAAATGTGAAGCACTGACACGCACAAAGATATATGCATACCTTTAAGTGAAGATCTGGCATGCACACAAACACTTATGATACACAATCCCTCTTTATTGTACCTGTTCAGCACCGCAGCGTATGCACATGGGGTCAGATGCATAAACATCTATATAGTTTTCAACATAATTCCTATTCCAATTATTCATGCCTGTCCGTTGAGAATTACATCATTTATTTTAATACTTCAGCATGTACATAAAGGATGCATCATTAGCAGCTATTCTTTACTGTTAGTGCGTAAAACATGCCAAACTTGTTTACAGAAATACAGTAATGAAATCTCTGTGGACCCTTAAGTGCATGACCTCAAATGCTGAATAACAGCAGACTGAAGCGCAACCTGACAATAAACTAGCAGCGTATGAAATGGTAGATTGTCTTTTTTCACCTGCTCGTGATCTCTCTGTGCTACAAACATGTAGTTAGCTGTCTCAATCAGCTAAATAAACTAAACAAAGAGATGTTGAAATGGCCTAGTTTTTACGAGAGGGAAGGGAGGATAAATATATAAAACTCAACAGAACTGAAGAGCTTCAACAAGCTCAGTGGCTCCTCTCTGACTTTGTCCAGCCACAAATTAACTAGTCTGAGTAGACTCATGGGACGCTGCACCCCACATGGGCCATCACTCTCAACTAGAACTGCTAAAGAGTCAGATCACAACCAGCCTACGTCTACCAACACGTCCTCAGACCCCATTTGAGTTCTAGAAATCCCCTCAAGTAACTCTTTCACACCAGATGGTGCCAAACAACTCCCACCGTCTAACCAGCAACCTTTTCGAACTCTCACACTGAGACCGCTCTCGGGGAAAAACGGAGAGAGAAAGAGAGAGGCATGCGTGGAGTGCCGGGGTGAGAAGTGCTTTTGAAGGTCTGCAGAAGAGATGGTGGAGGAGCAGCTGAGGTAATCACAGGAGAGCAGAGGTGATAAGCTGGCTAATGGTTTTGATACTCATTGCCACATATCTGTTGTCCCTGTGCTACCAATTCTAATCTCTTCAAGGCCTCTAACAAACTGGCCACCAACGGAGACACTTCTCTGGGGGCGTTTGTGTTTGTTCCCTTTTTCTGTGAAATGTCAAACTTATACACCATTTATTTCAGACTACTATTTAACTCTTCAGGGGCCATTTAGATGAGACCATCCTTTACTAAGCAACTGAGAGGACTTTTAAGAGGCATGGTTAACTACAGGCGACCTCATGTTTCATGAATAAACACAATGTCCACAATGATTGGTGGATGGGTGAGCATGCTTTGTCAGTGAACATGAAACAAATGTTTATCGATATACAAGAGATTACGGAGGCTTTAATTGTATTCAGTTAATTCATATACAAATACACACTTATCAAGGGGATTATATCTGGCATCACACACCATCTTGATACTGGGATTTTTTCCAAGGTGATCAAGCAACTCTTCATCCCTTGATGAGGTTATTCTACATATATAATGGACATTGTAATCCAGGGATGTCCATGAAATAAGCTTTAAATGGTTCATTGATTTAATTAACTAGCCTACATTGCAGATTATTTCATGCACATTTATTGTACGGTCAAACAAAGTGGGGTACATTTCAGTTTGATAAATAATTCTGCTGACAGATAGCTGAGAAGATAGTTTATCAGCATGGCATACGGCATTTTTTTTTTTTTTCCAGAGTCACAGCAGAGAGTTCTCCAAACCGTCACCTCCGGTGTTATTGGATTATTTTAATTTGTTGGTGAGCCGACTGAATCCTGATTAATTCATACAACTCAACATGCTTTTGAGAGTTCATTATAGTTGAATTTTCGCAAAATGCTGATGCTAAGAGGCACATTACTGGCAGGAAATGACTGACTGTGAGCAAACTTAGGAACTAGTTTTAGCACTAAGCCCATTGTTGCCAAAACCATGAGGCTCTACAGCAGTGCAAGCACTACTCCAAGGGACAATAAACTAAGTCAGTTCTGTGTAAAGAGTACATTTACTGTAAAATTTATGAACGAAAATGGACCAACCGAGGCTGCATCACAAATAGAAGCCTACATGTTGTCAATAGGAAAAACTGAGCCTGTGTGGATAGGTAGAAGGAGCTGAATAGCAGAATTAAGCCTGGAAAGAACACCTACAGGTAGAGAATTAAAGATAAACTGCAGAAAAACAGTATGACGTGAGGAGTGGGATGAAAACATCGAGGAGGAATCGGGACACAGCAAACGAGAGAAACATCTTTCTTCTGGCACAGGAAGCCTCGGGTCACCTCCTTCTCTTCCCACTGACCACCACATAAAACTCGCCTGAGTGCCCATCACAACAGGGATAAAAGCCACGGCCCAGCCTCCCTCACTGCTTGGTGAGAAGTTGATCTGTACGCTGTTGACTCCACTCATAATTTTGTTCAGTTTCACTGCGTGATCACGCTCTCATCTCTGCATGTATTAACTGTCTTATGTCGCTTTTGCTCCTTCTAGCTACTATAGCTCTCCTCTGTAATGATAAATGGCAATGTTAATCAAAGGATGCTAAATGATGAATGACGAGTGATAACAAACACCAGTGGTGAAAGGAGTATTCAGATACAGCAAAGCACAAACAAGTCCTGCATTTAATTCCCCACTTAAGTAAACATATAAGAGGGCTTTAAGTATCAACATAAAAACACTTGTTCTGCAGAGAAACGTATTGTGATGCATAAAAGTATAAGCAGCACTTGACTGGTGTAAATTCGGCCTAAAAAAAAAGTTTAGAGAGGACGATTATTCTTTAGTGGATCTGCAAACTCAGAAATTGGTAAAAAAAAAAAAAAAGTTAGGAGCCAATGATGTAGTGCTGTAAATACTAATAATAATATTCAAATAAAGAAACAAAGAAGTGTTTGGATGCTGAAAATATGTGGTGCTGGCCGCCGCCATGTTGAATGTACTGCTTCTGCTGCTTTCCGGCTAATCTAAATATCGGTAAACACGTGGATCATCAGCCGCCCTAAAGCAGGCCGAATAATGCTTGAATAAGGCATCTGTAATGGCACTTACATGTCAATCAAGTGGTCACAGTGTTAATTATGCGCAACTTTAAGCCGAACGGGTGAGTCACAGTTATCATGAACGGGGAAATTAGCTATAGAGAGCAGAACCGGAGGTTGCCACTTGGTCCCATGGTATAATTAATTATTCTCTACTCACTGCAACATACTGTATGTCCAATGCACTATTCACAATAGGGCAATGTATTTAAACCCTCAGTGCTCTGCTCATTCTTCAGCTCTGCCATCCTGCTGCATTGCTCATCTGAAAGCGCTGCTGGAGATGCTGCATAAAGAGTTTCATAAGCTCTCACGTCCACCACGGCATCGACCTGTATCCTCTGAGTCCAAGTTTCCCTGGGGTGAAATTATCCCAATACTCCCCTAAATCTCTGCAGAGGTCAATGTATGGCTTCGGGGGTGTTGAAGTCACAGTTGATATATCTGTGCTAGGGCAGCAAATAATGATTATTTTTATTTATCAATAAATCTCTTATTATTATTATTATTATTATTATTATTATTATTATTATTATTATTATTATTGTTTTATTTTTAAAATACATCAGAAAATGCTGAAATATCCTTATCATAATTTCCTTTAACCCAAACTGACATCTCCAAATGGTTTTCCAAATTGCAAAAGTATTTGATTTGTAATGATAATCATGTTTAAATAAGTATCATGTTTTTAATACCCTGTTTTTTCTTATATTCCTATTCATAGTGTGTTATTTTTGGCCAATGGGCTACAGTGGCCAAATCTTCCACACATGTCAAGTGGGTATTCAGTATTTTCCTTATCTCAAATTACAGACAGCCAAATGCATGAGCAACTTGTTATGTGAACGGGGTCTTTGAATAACTAATTATGAAGTGATACTTCATAAATACTTAAAGTTTGAGTGTTTGTTTGCCTACCAGCTACAGTGTGGCTCCCATTGGACTTTCAGAAACATGGTCTTTGGTTCAAGGATGCTTTGGCAGAAGACATGCAGATGTTGGTTAATATGAGGGCATAAACCAGGGACCTCAAGAAAGAGTGGCTTCCTTACTCAATATGCCACTCCTCAGCCTCCAGTGAGTCACTTCACACAGGAAGCTGGGAAGAATCAGGACAGTGGCAACATAACCTTTACTACCTGTTGGCCAATGATGAGGGAGTGAAAGGCGGGTGGTAATTAGCGAGGCAGATCTTGTCATTGCTCCAGGGAAAAGACGTAAATGACCCCTTCAAACATTTTCATATTTAATGGATTATACAAGCGTCAAGCCCTCGGGGAAAAGACGACAAAAAGGACTTATCATGCAGAATATGACCTGCTAATTTGTCCTGCTTCACCTTGCAATCATGCCCTCATCCTTTGAAACGAACAAATCTGAAAAGACGAACATATCAACGCGAGCAGTGAGTAATACACTGTCAAATTCTTCTGCATCCATTATACAACAAAGGAAATCTTTGGGGTCATGTTTCTATAAAGCTTACATAGAAGTCTGTGCCATGAAAATAGTCTGATTTTCTCACAACATGGCATCCAAGGAAAAGAGAATAAACAACACGGTTGTGTTGACAGCTCCATAACGTGAATAAGTGAGTAAGAATGGATGTTTCTTTACGCTCTTGTTCGCCATTTGTTCGGTGCCTTTTGTTTCCAATTTTGATGCCTAACACCCACTGTGCTGCTTATTGTATAACTTTCATCTTCCATCTTCTGCCTTTAAGCTCCTCATTCAAAAGCATGTCTAAAAAGCATTATTCATCTCAAAATGAATACCTTAAGATAATGGCGCCAAAACAATATGGAGAAAACAGCATTTAGTGTGTTTAAAAAAGCAAACATATTGCAACAACAGAGGTTGCTTGCTGTTCCTCAATGAGGAATGTGCAACAATAGGGAAAATAAAGCCATCAAGCGTGTGGGAGATTTTCAGTGTTGTCTGCTAAAATGCAGAAATAAACAGTAGGGTTATGCTTCTCAGGGCTCCTGTGTGTCTCGCCATGCCCTTGAAGAGCTCCTGTAGGAGCAAAGAGGAGTGCCAAAGAGACCTCTAATCAGCCTGTGACAAATCAGCCTCTTCTCCAGCTTGTTTTTCATTTGGATAATGCTAGCCTCCTCTCTTAAGTGATAAAACAACCTCTGTGGAGTGGTCTTTACACAGCCAGATTAAATGTGATCACCTTGCCAACATACCCTAGGAGATTGCCATGATTAACAGGCAGAAGAGAATAATGATAATCATATGCAGGATAATAGCCCATACCAAATGGCTGCATGATCTGTATATAAATCACAGCCCATTTCGCACCCTAAAGGACATGGTTTAACCCTTCGGCTGAATTTACACGAGAACAATCTGATTTTTCAACCCTGGGTCTGATAATCTCACTACCAATTTAAAATATAAAAATCACTCACAATAAGCCCAGGTTCCTAAGTGTCAAAAACATTTTTCGCTTTTTAAATTCAGTGCAAATTCATTCTGTTTATTCACCGTGACTTCAAAGTTTGCTAAAGGGCTGCAAACTACAAACAGACACAGTACGGTTGAGACCTCATGAATGTTACTATGAGGTTAATAACCCTGAGCAAATATTAGCTTGGCTTCAAACAACACAATAATGACTACATGAGAGAAGCGGAGTCTGCAACAAGTTGAAGGGTGAAAGATTGTCGAACCACTTTATGAGTTCAGAGCATGTAAAAGTATGTGAAAGCATGTATGTTTAAATTGATGCACATACTGGATATGTGTGCTTGTCTGTGTGCCCAACATATACAGGAGCTGAAAGTGGTAAAGTGAACAGATTTGTTGGACACAAACTGTGCAATTCTGGGTGTGTATATCACTTAATGAAGGCCTAATCACATCAGGAAAGCTTATGGCACAAAACCAGTACTTTATTCTCCCTCGTAAGCAGAGAGGGTTTGGGGTATTAATACAAGCTGTATATCTGCACCAGACAGAGTGAAGACTGGCAACATCCCATGAATCGGAGGCAGCTTATGCACAAAGTAAAACATGGTGAAATTAATTAGCATCAACTCAATTTGTTATCTATGTGATGAGGGTAAAGCTCGCATCCAGGTAAGACCTCTGACAGGCTTTAGCCTCAGGGAAAATCGACCCCAGAACTAATCCATATGAGTAGGGAGGTACATGATGAGAAAAAAATGCAGAAACACAGCCCATTATTAGACAGAAATAACAGTGTAACAGAGAGAGAGGGAGAGAGAGATAAAAAAGTAATGAGAAAACAAGGGCAACTGGATCTTAACATTTAGTCTATAATGAGATTTCCCCCTGAGAGTACACACGGGTAACGAAGGATAAGAAAAATACAAAAATAAACGTGCACCGACAACAAGGATGACTCTTTGTCTTTTTTTGGCACGGTCACCAGAAAGAAGGAGAACTGCAAATAGGCTGATTTTTACTACATTTGTGGTGTACATGTGAAAGCAAAAGATGCTGTCAGGCAACGAATCCACTTTCCTGTTGATGAAAGGAAAAGTCATTCTTCTTTTTTTGGCACAATTACCAGTTGTGATGGAACGGTCACACACATCAGGTTATATTTTGCCGTTTGTAATAATGAATGTGAGGCAAATACCAAAGAGGCTTCACTGAATGTGATGATTGGACGCGGTAAGTAAGATGCTATGCTGCCTCACTGTGCAACACTGTGGGTGGAGGAACCATTTTTCACATCAGAATCAATGTTATTTGCCAAGTGCGTTGACACATGCAATGAATTTGACTCTGGTTTTAAGTAGCTCTCAAAGTACTTCCACACTGCACTGCCAAGAACAAGTATACTAAAGGAAATGTAGACGGAAGACAGCTAAGCTAAACAAAGATAAGTTAACAGCTATTATGTACAAGTGGATATAAACATACATATTCTTTACTTCCACCTACAGCCTGGGTTTCTCTGTAGAAACACCAGTAAATACAATGAATCATTGTTTGTCTAGGTTGAGTGTAAATGACACAACCCTTAGATTATTTTACATATATTATCACAACTACAACTTCAGAGATACCCTATGGAAACATAATGTTCTTTTCAGACAGATGCCACTATTTCACAAGGCAGTCATCTGAGGGTCATGATTAATTGTTCCTGTGTATAACTCGTTTAATACAAAGAGCAATAAATTAACAAGCAATGGTGGCATGAAGGTCATTACCACGTGTGTTGACTACAAAAGGAACAACACACTTTGATAAAATGTTTAGCTTGTCTTTATGTGCTTGAGAACTCGAGAGAGCTTGAGAGTGATGATACATTCAAAATACACTCAATTAATTAGGTACACCGGGATAAATATGAAGGCAGTCTAACGCAACAGTCCTGGAATTTATCCAAGTGTCAGTATTAGTTCATGAAGGAGGGCCAAAATGCAGACATGGAGGAGAACAAAAAGGTAACTTAAGGTACAGGAAAACAAAAAATAACAAAAAGGCGACTGAGAGTCCAGGCAAAAAAACAAAATCTAGCAATACAGAAATAAATCTGAAGTCCAAACAAATAGAAATCCAGAACTGAGAAGGAGCAGGAGCAGGAACACAGGGATAAGCACAAAGATGGAACAAAGGACTGAAGAACAGAAACAGGACAAGAGAACATAATGCAGTACTCAGAAATAGACACAGAACACCAGGGAAGGAAACCTAAACAGGATACACAAAACCAAGACACCAACATCTGTAAAAGTTATAAAGTATAATATAAAGTTTAAGAGATTTTCATTCAACTGTATAATTCTGGACAATGTCGTTTGTGGTTCTGTATTGCACCTTACAGGGAGGAGTTTCAGTTATTTGGTCTATATATGGGGTGGACAAAAGAAACAATCATCTGTCACTATAAAGCATTACAATTGTTTCTAAAGCCACTAGCAGAATTAATATTTGTGAATGTAGAACGGAGGGTGGTATTTTAATTCAGTGAGTACACCATCAGGTAGGCTGTTTACCTAATGGCTTACTAACAGAAATGTTTCAACTAAATAAATATGTGACGTTGTGCAGGATTTATGTTTTCACTCAGTTTGGAATTGAAAAGTAAACCTTCTTGTCAAAGATGACAGTAGCAGCTGCATTTTAAACAAGTTCTTGATGAAATTAAATTAGTAATGATGAGGGTAAGATGGCTCCAAAAAAAGATGAGCACAGCTTTATTCCCTATAGGCACCAGCTCCTCTAGAGACTGGCCTTCTGTGTACAGAGAACTACACGTTTACCTACTCCATCTACAAAAAGCAACTCTAACATATACATTTATGTACCACAATATCTTCGTGCATGTCTGCCATTATCAGAGAATGGCTAATGTATCAGTTGGACTTAATTTGTACTATTATAAAATTGGTTACAATAACAGATATAAAGTGACCAGTTAAAAAAAAAAAAAAATCAACCCAACAACTAATTGACCAGCGTTCCTCCAGCATCTGCAGAACGAATAAATGTCAGTTTTAACCTTCCATACAAGAACAGTTTGAGGATGAAACAAGACCTGAAAGCTTTTTTCCTGCATGCAAAGGAACAAACATTTCATTACATTAATAATAACGGTATGATACGATGGACTTTGTTGTGACACAGTGTGAATGTTTCCTTTTATATCTGGCATGTTCATGTTCCTGATAGGCTATAATCTCATCCTGAAATATCCTATATATAATAAGGGAACTTCAAAGGCTCTATTAATTGCGTGGCCTGGACTCTGGACTACAGTGATTTCTGCTGAGTGGATAAAAGACATCCCTTCCTTTGATCATTACAGCTTTTAGGGGAGGGAGGTGAGGTCATTTAGAAGCTGGATCCCTACGGAGGAACTAAATGAGGGAATCATCAGTTCAGACAGCATGGTCAAATCCTGTTGCTCAAACACTGCTGATCAGACTTAATCACAGGATCGTTACAGCGTGGGCCTGTGATGAGTCAAGGAAGGAGCCCAGAATTGACACCTAGCCCTGATGAGGATGATACCACTCCAGTGAAAGAAGAGCAGGACTTAATTCCCTATAGGTACCAACTCCTCTAGAGACTCCATTGGCCTTTTGTGTACGAAGGCACACACCCTTACCCACTGTCTACAAAGAGTAAATGCACACATCATTAGAGTCAGTGGGAGCCTCGAGGTTGAAGAAAGGAGCTCAGAAGCTAAAATCCTCCGGCAGAGATAGTAGATGAAAGGGGATCTATTCACTCTGAAATGGCTGCTGACATGACTTTAAGCAGGAGGTCTGGGAGGTGAACATTTCGTAAACCAGACGTCCCAAGCAACTGTTGGATTATCAGCCCCCCACAGAAATACACGGTAATGTTGTGCTGTTGTACAAAAGAAAAAAGAAATAAGATTGAAGTAGCAACAAACTGTCAATGGAAATCGAGACTGAGTTGAAATAATTATCCCAATATTATTAAGGTTTCTAATGTCAATATATGAGACTCTTTCCAAGAAAAACAGCCCTCTCAACAAGTGCATTAAAGGCCAGTGCTTTCATAGTTTTTGTTCAGTTGGAATATACTGTGTGACTTAACACTCCATGGCCTTTCAGAACATTGTAAATAATAATAATAATAAATTTAAAAAAATACTGTTACTGAAAGTATCACCAGTTAACTCATAACTCAAGGTTTGGGTTGAGATAAAAAAGTTAAGGGGTGACGAAGGTTGGTTAGAAACTGGAAGTGTATATAGTATTTGTTGACCTATCCAACCACCTACAGTCACTGACAAATGACATCCTCAGATGGGGAATAAAAAATGTATTTTTCCTTTATTTGCCTTTTCTTAGCACTTGAGAAAAAAAAAAGATTTTACCGCACGTACCTGTCAAACCTTAAACAAGATAATGTAAACATACCTCCTCCTCCTTTGACTGAGGGATGAGAGAACAACCTGAAGTGGCGGCTTCAGATAATACAAAACAAATTAAATTAGCTTGGTTTTGCAGCTGCACCCACATTAAAGCTTAACTAAACTAAACTAAAAATGTTTTTCTCCTTTCGGCAAAGGTGCGGTTTTCATTGCCTACGGAAAGAAGAAAAATCCAAACGAACTCATGTCTGCTTTCATAGATAAGATTGAGTCCCAACTCCTTTATCCAAACACTGCCGACCTTGTGATAATAGAAGTACTGATACACCTCAGAGCTTTTCAGATGATTCATCATAATGTAGCTACATCTTCAACTGTACATTATATTTGGGCTAGGAATAATGTGGATATCTTACCATAAATTGTTAACTTATACAACATAACTTTGTGGAACATCATGTGTCTCGCAAATGCTAAAACCAAAGCACCATAATATAGAAGTTTATGTATAACTGTGGCCTGTATCCAAAGCAAACATTGCACAATCGTCTTTATTTACTGGGCTATATTACTCTCAGCACAACATTTATTGAGGCCACTTTGTGTTTATAAACCCAACAGCCCTCTTAAATCCGAGGTCAGTGGGTAAGTAATTATCAAATCTAATCAATAATCAACACTGTCCAGCTTTTCCAGGGTCAAAGAGCATCACAGGAAAGACACACTTCTAGTCTTTGTTCTTCCTATTTCAAGCCCCATATTGATCGTAACCAAAACCAGTGCCAGGTGTAATCCATTTCTGCTGAGAGTAGCATCTACAAAGTTTTTAAAGCCTTTTACTCTTCAGCAATAACAGCAGTAGGATAGACTCTATTCATACTGCACGTACAGTCAGAAATACTGCAAAAGGGTGACATTAAGAGGCAATAAAAGAAGCTGAGATAGACTGTGTTGGATTAGAAAAGCATGAGAACATCTATGTTTAGTTTAAAGGGATAGTTAAAGCTAAAAATGGCATTAACAGCACTGAAAACTGAGGATTGAAAGGCATTACAGGTCTATGGAGATTATTGATGACACATTCCTAGAGCCTTTCCAATAGAGACCTCGCACGCCAATAGGGGAACACGTAATCAGAGATTTACCCTGTTTAGGGCAAAATCCGAAAAGCTTGTGAGGTCTGTCCCTCACTGAGGGCGGGATGAGCCTATACAAAAACATACATGTACACACTAACATACAGCTTCACACATGTATTATTACTTGCAAACACATTAATGAACACCAGCAGCGGCACAATCCTGATCTGGCTCAGAATAAAAGCTTCTATTATCCCCTGGATAATAAAACTGGACTTGATGCCAGACATTTTTTTACCTTTAAAAAAAAATCCCGTCCAAATGTTCTTAACTCAGCGAGAGCAGCTTGTCTCAATGCTCTCTGAAGGTAAAGCAAACAGAGCCAAGCAATAAACTATCACAATCTGCCCTGAGACCTATTAAATACGGATAATGTGATGAATTTGGAGAGTTGGATCAGAAGGAAGAAGACTATTGGCTATTGGTGTTAAGGTCGACTCTGATTCTGGTTAAATCACTAATATTAATATTAATATCATTAATATTGTTCATATCAAATTCAGAAAAGCCTACCAGCATTAAAAATGAATTTAGCTTAAGTACTTAATTCCACTTAACTAACCAGAAAACTAAAACAGATGTGTGGTCTCGAGAGATATTTCATGCAAATTCTGCGAAATTAATGACAAACAAAACCAATAGCAGCCAGCCCTTGAAACACTGACAAGAAAAGACAGCACACACACGCTGGAACATTTCCATCACCATTCATCCTGGATAAAAAGCAAAGGATATCCTAACAGCCACAACCATGCAGAATCTTTGACTTTCAGGGCTGATGTATTTTCTGTCCTCTGGGCTCAAATGTAGCCATTACTGCTGTCGCTAATCCTTGATACCATCTCTGTTTTAGGAACATGTTACATCAAGCCTTAATGAAACGAGAGCAGCTAATTTGAAGGAAAAGAGGGCACTGCTCAGTGCACAGTCATTATAACAAACAGTGTATGAATTCCCACGTGAGTTGACATTGGCGTTTCTAAAAGAATTGCTCCAAACATCCCCCCTCAAGAGACTGACTGCATCACGCGGTTATTCAGTTATCGAGTGGGAGACAATCATTGCGCCCATGAAAGATGTTTTAAATGATAATGCCTCCCTTGCGCTCCCGCATGTGCCTTGATTTTTATCCCGTCAGCAAGCGCAACACATTTCCCTTCCTTCTCCTCTCCGTCTCTCGGCCTGTTTTCTCCTTAATCAACAGGTGGACAGGGAAAATTTGTTCTCTCGAGTACGGAGCAGTTGCCATATCAACCAATGCATTGGATCAAGGCATTAGATTCCTCAGTCCAAGCACAATCTGAAATGAGACACATGGTTTAACAAGTACAGTGCATCCTGAACATAGTGGTATCTTGACATTTTGTTACTTGGTTTGCAAATTCATTAACATACTGATGCAGAAAATACAAGCTAGTTTGTTGAACGTTCACCACCACATCCTGTACACACAGACCTCACACACGGTTGAACTCTAACCAACCGTAATGAATGGGGCTGTATCCAAGAGTTTCCATTTTTGTGCTGTTCAAAGGAGAGTTTGTTATGGTAGCAAGTGGGCATGTTGTGAGTCAGTGAGGGACAACTATTCAGTGGGGAGATGCCTCATTTTCTAGCCTCTCTTCCTGATTGCACGGCCTGCCAGGGTGTTGCTAGGAAAGGAGCAGGCAACTGCCAGAAATGATGACATCGCCTTGATAGACATCCTGTCCAAGAGAAAAGGGAAAGATAGATAGAGAGATGATCTGAAACGCTGCCACCTCCTCCTCCATCACTGTTCCTCTCCTTCTCCCCTTGAGGCGTTCTGCTTCTGTTCTCTACCCACTCATCTCTTTTGTATATTTTCATCGTGCCTTTAAGGCATCTTTTTTTTTTCTGATTGTGATACCATTCCAGCATGGGAGAGATAAGCCTCTACATACTGAAAACTTGTCATGTTCACTGTGTTTGCTGCTGCACCAGTGTGGAAGGCACTAAAATCTGAGGCTCTAAGTGGCTGAAAATCACTAGAGCCAATCTTATTTTTGCCACCCTTGGGCAAAAATAAGATTGGCTCAGTTGGTTTGTTGTGTGTATGTATACCCACCAATTTCTACCTGGATGGAATCTCAGAGACCCTGTTACTAAGTGTACCATACCTAAAGGCCAACCTCATCATCGTTAAACTTTGTGGGTGGGTGTTGTTTTTCTTTCAGTGTGAAAATGTTCTTGTGCTCCTTTCTCTCGTGCGTCTGCATTCGGATATTTGCAACAGAAAAATCTGCTGTGGTTTGAGAGAAATGACTCCATCTGGTCGTCTGAAGACTGTTGTTTAGATAAAAATGAAGCTAAATCCTCATTCTTATAACATTATAGATGACACCCGCGGGGTCTTTCTTTTTCCTCTAATTGAAAATCAGAAGATGAGCCTGGGGCATGGTGCTTGGTATATTACTCTTTCCAAGAGCCACACAGAGAATCAGGACACTGTAAGGGCTCCAGTATATACATGAAATTCACATGATCGATGAGAAAATGCATTATGCAGTACCCTTATGTCTGAGTCTAGGCATATGCAAAAGCCACTAAAGTCATGTGCCTTCACACCTTGAACTCATATAATAAATGGATGCAGTTATCTGGAGAACATGGGTAACCCTGACCAGCTGATCACAGTAAGTTACTCGCCTCTGATGACTGTGTCCCTTCTGTGGACACGCTTAAGAAGGCTCTTTGCTCTGCATGGTATCTATCATAGAGTTATTTTAGGCCAGTCTAGTGGGACCAGACCTCTGGACAGTGGGCTTCAGCTTAGACTTAGTATAGGTGGGAACAGCAATGTCTTCAGTAATTACTGTGGTTAAAATGAGAGCTCATCAATTTGAGGAGCTACACATTCACACACACACACAATTTGGAGCAATTTGGGGTTCAGCATCTTGCTTAAGGAGACTTCAACATGCAGACTGGAGGGGATCGAACCGCCGATCTTCTGATTAGTGGACGACCCGCTCTACCTCCGAGCCACAGCTGCCCCTCAAGTGCAAACTGGTAGGTCTTGGGCTCACGGGCTGCGTGGGCAATGCCAAGTGCACCTGCTCTTTTGGTTCATGTACGCGCAGTCCATACAATCAGCGGTGATTAATAAATACACTCTTAGCTAGAATTAGCTGTACCAATCACAGTGACCATGACAACAATGGCAATACTAATATAGAAACGGCTTTTTCAGGAAACTGTAATAATGTCTGGATTGGGCCCGAGCAGCACCATGTGAACACACAGCAAAACAAATCTGCAGCCAAAGGCAGTGTGTGTGGTTTTTAATTAGATAAAAACAAATAAAAAATTGCTTGGTAGGTTTGGTTTTGGTTGGGCAGTTTTATGATTGCATCAATATGACACTATTACTATTTATAATGATATTTTTAAGCATTATTCTGTTATCACTGCACATTTGATGAATGGCATGTTGATAAAATTGCCAAAGTGGCAGCAGATTGACACCAGAAACGGACACAGTTCTGAGATATCTATTCCAACAACTTGCTGTGCGCTGCCTCATTTGAATAAACCTCCCACCTGTTTGTGTGTCTTTCCTCCCACTTCTCTACCTCACTTTGTGCTGAGCAAAGCGAATTTTCAGGTCAGGAAAATATCAAGCTGTTGGTATGATTGAGGGCTGTTGACACTGGTCGCTGCACAGTCACAGAAATAACGCCAAGGGAGTCTACAGCCGTGCTAGTGTCTCTGTGAGGCTGCAGTGCGTTGGGCTGAATGCTAAGAGACAACATGCTAACATTTTCTAATTGGTACTAAACTCAATTTACGACCGAGTCTGACAGACATCATTAGTTTGGTATTGTCAGAAAACCAAATCATTCAATAAAATGAAATTTTGGTGGGCTGACAGACAAAACAGACACTTCAGACAGGTCGTGCTTCGTCATCAGAACCACACAGTTAGCGAGACTAAAAATGTGTCAAATACAAGGCTGCTTCATTTACTGAATATGCACCTCTGGAGGTTGCGTTTGTTGGAGCACCCTGGCAAGATGGGAGTGTGACTGCTAGGAGCTGAACCCGGATAACAGCAATGGTGTTTTAGCCTCAAAAAAACACATACACAAAGAAGTCAACATTCAAGACAAGGCACACAAAGACACATCAAACCCGCATGACAAGTTAAAGACAATTAGTTCCATACACAGTAAATGGTGTGACATGTACACTGTAATTATTAACACAGCCCTAATTTGCTTTTCATTCCTCTGAGAGAAAAGTAAACATGCTGTGATTTAAGTGACAGCAGAAAAAACGCAAAATGCTTTGAAAATGCTGTGATGGAGGCAAACAAAACGACTGCATGTCTCAGAGTGACATGATAATCCGAGATGATGAACCTTCTCTGTCGCGTTCAAGTGAAATAATGAATCATTCGCGTTGCCTTGGGTTTGAAAAGACTTAAAGACGCAAACAGCACATCAACACTGCTCTCTTTTCATCACCTCCTTCGCTGAGCAGTAAAGTGATCCTCTGTAACATGTAAAACTTTCCTTGTAAAAAGCCTTGTAAAAAAAAAAAGAGCGTGATACCTTTATGAGGATGAACACACATTCCTTTCCACAAAATCCACCACACAACTGATCAATAATCTGGTTCCACCCAAAAAAAAGACAGAATAAAAATTAATTTCCAACATTTTTAGCACGAAAATGTGAAGCCATTAGACCTGCAGAAACAAAACAAGCACAAACGAGGAAATGTGTTTAGCTATTGTGGTCCAACATTGTTATCTGACTCTGTACAGGCTCCTTTGTTATTACCTTATCTTCATTATTATCTGTTGAGTGAGACAGTATATCCTCTGACTCTGGTTATCATAGTGATGGTATGCTAGAAAAGAAAATTCCCTTACACTGACTTTGGTTATCCTCTGACATTTCACTTGTTTAACTTGATGATAAACACAGTTAATGTCACCTCATGGCCATGTTAAAGAGTCTATGTTGCACTCCCAGCTTAGTGCTGAAATGTCTGCAAAGTGCCTTTGTGGCATCACCGGCAGCAGGGGTGGTCATCACAAGGGACCACAGTCCAAAGTTATTTGTTATTTACTTCATAATTATGAGTATATGTCTGTACACGTTCACGAAAAACTGCTCTCACTTCTGATTTTGATATGATGAGTTGGTTTGGGATTTTTCTGCTAAATGAGGCCATCTAATTAGATGCTCTGAGATCTCATTGAGATAATTAAAGGAAAAATAGGGATTAATTGACTTCTGTGGCACTGGATTTCAAAAGCTTGCTTTAGTGATGATTAAAACTTAGCAGCATGCTTTAATACAACCTACAGAGAACTAATATAAGAGAATGGAAATTAGGTCTACACTTCCCACGAGTGCTCACAGAATGATTTGTCTTCATGTAGTGATGTGATGGATTAGATAACATCGGATTGTGACAAATCACGGCTTGTTGTAATACTGAAATATAATACAATAACAAATCAATAATTTATGTGAGGCAATCTGTGAGTAAGCCAGACTGATCTTCGTGTGTTACATCCCATGCAAAAGAACAGCTTGCTCTCAGCTGCGAGTTCTCGGATCGAGAAGAGGAAACTGTCAATGAATGAGCACAGGAACAAGAGAGTCAAAGTATAAATCAGTGGCTTATTATGAATTCAAAAGCATGATAGAGCATAGGATAATAATGCAATGGCTTGTAATGTTTTCTTTTCAAAGATCTTTGTATTGATTTTTCAACATAGAGGCATTACACAATGTAAATGGTCTTACACTGGCAGGTCATGTTCAACATAAATCAGAAACAAACCCTGAACTTCGATTCCCACACAGCTCACCACAGGGGAATGTACACAGAGCTCTGAAACAATGTCAGAAAGGGCCTCCAAATCTACAAAAAATTTCTTATTAGATCCACGTAGTGAAGCTTCTCAAGCCTCAGGCAAGACATGTATATGTTCTCAAGCGATTGAGCGCCTGTAGGTGGGGGCAGCTCCCTTCAGTCTCAATAATACTGCGTCTCTAGCTATCCCATATTTTGTCAGAGATGGAGCTGCTCCCAAGCTGCCTTTATTTTAGTAAAAGGAGCACATTTCAGGCCTGATTAGAGAGCGGATACTAATCCTTTGTTTAATGAATTAAAGGCCAGCACCAAATCAATACAATTGGTGTCAGGTGCCTTGGGAACGCAGGATATTTGGGACTGCATATTGTGTCTGATCTGTGCTGGGGATTGCTTTTCATCGTAGAATGAAAATGATACTTTTAGTTCAGCCAAATTGTTTGAAGTTTTTTTTTATATTAGGATGCATACTCGACCCAGTTTTCAGTCATGCCCGCGCGTTTCGCCCTCTACTCTCTTTTAGGCTTTCACTCATGAGGTTTAAGCCGGGTTTTGATTTCACTCAGCGAGAGCTTACACACTAGCTTAGCCTCATCGCTGGATAAAATCCATGTTGCCTGGGCATGGTAGAGGACCCATGGCAGTGAGAGAGAGAGAGACAGAAAGTCAGAGAACCAGCAAGGAAGAGTGAGGAGGGACTCGTGTGACAGATGGTCCCACTCGGTATCCGTGTCTGTGGGCAGTAATGCAAACAATGGCTCCCAAATACATTTTGGCATCTCTTCATCAATGAGGGTAGTGAGCCGAGTCCACAGTTTCAAATGACTTCGTCCCTCTCGTCTTCCATACGGCTCTAAATTTCACAGCCTTTGCTCTTTTTTTCCTCTACATTATCTTTCCCTCTGCCTTCATCCATCTCCCGGCTTTCTCCCTCATCATTATGCTTGCTCACCAGTTCACTCAGCTTCACCTCTTTACTCTCAATAAGACTCCTATTCCACCCCCCACTCCTTGTCCCTAACCCCCCGCATCTTTCTCCTCCATCTGTCTGAAAATAGTGTGAAGTCAGAGATAGCCACACAGCATTTCTTTGGCTGACTCCTGTTTAGCCTCTAATAAGATTTACTCGGAGGCTGATTTTCAGCTTCTTGTCTTTCTTCCTGGAATGAAGTCCTCTTGCCGCCAATGGTGCAGGTGGTGGGTAGTAAATTATACACACTCCTCTTTGAGCAAGTCAGCATCAGAGGAGAGTGAAAGCGGGGGTTACAACCTCCCATCCCCAAACTATTATTACCACCAGCACTTCCTCCCACCAAACCACAGCACGGGTTTTCCAAAAAACACAAATCTGCGTCTACAAAGCCACCACAAACACTCACACACATAAAGACACACATTCATACCACAATGCACAAACAAACAAATCCTCTACCTACCATTCATACACCCACTCTACCTCCACCACCCTCCCCCATCTCTATCATCTCAGCAGCTCAATAAAGTCAAAGCATAACAGTGTGTACAAAGAGAAATGATGCTAGTAAAATGCAGGACTGCGATGTATTACAACGAACGGAGGCCGAGGGCCTCATCAGCATCAATCTGATTGGACAGGACATCTCCTCCGGGCCACCTCTCTCTCCATGTCTCAGTCTCACTCAGTCTCTCTCGCTCTAACAGGTAGAGTAGTATTGATGGCCAATCCCCGGCGGTGTTTGGGGCCCGTTTGGGGTCGTGGCAAAGCACTAACATCTGTCACAGTGGTCTCTACAGCTCGTTATAAATCTGTCACACCAGAAAAGACAGGGACATGAATAAGGCATGGGGCTTGGAGACCTGTGATAGGGAAAACATGTGTTGTGTGTTCATGTGTATGTATAACGGGCAGCTCTTTGAGTTGCGTGTGGCATGTGTGCAGGTGTTCTCATAGCTATACATTTTTTTTGCTTTGAGTCATTTGTCACACATCAGACGCTGCCATCATATTAGAAAATCAATGGAGGACCTAAATATCTTTCAAAAACAACTACAAGAACCGACTGGGATGGATTTGGTCACCTGTTACTTAGATGTCACTGTCTGACAATGTTAAATGACACAAATAATATTCTCTGATGCCACATTTAGGAATGCTTTGTGCATCGTGGGAGGAACAAACAGTCAAACATCAATCAAGATTGTTCTGTACGTTCCTCATTTATAATGCATCCGCTTTTCAAATGTGTTTTTCATGCATTTGTCCTTCAGAGACAGACAAGCATCACACCACCTCGAAGCCATTAGTCAGCCTTATACACAATGACCCCACGAGAACATCCTCAATCAAACACGCCAGCGTGAAAAGTGACGAGAATACTTTGAAATCAGCCCTCAGCTGTCTGCCAATGAGGCAGCACGGCAAGTGTGATGAATACATAAACACACAAAGACCCAACATGACTGCCACTCTCTCTAATTAGCGCAATACACTAATTCTGTTTACATCGCAGACCAAACATAACTTCCATATTTCCTGAAAAGTCTGCAGGAAAAAAAAAAAACTGTTGAAAGATTACAGTGAGTAAAGCAGCACATTGCTCTCTCTCCCTCCCTCTCTTTCTTTCTTTCTTTATTTATTTGTGAGGCTGAAAACTTGTTTCCGCGCTTCACAAGGCTGGCCCCGTTTACTCAAATTAAATGATTGCTAAAATCGCCCCACTCATGGTGACATTTAGCATGCTGCTGATGGATCCTTTGAATACAGATCAGACGTGGCATTTAAGTGAATTGACGCTTTTCTAGGAGTTAATCAGCGGACCAAGCCTTCTGACTCAAAAGCCAAAGTCGCTTTCAAAGTCTTCACAAGCGCTTTTTTCTTTTAGAATTGGATGCTCAGAATTTTTAGTCTGTCACTGTGTCACATAGTCTTGAGTCTCTGCAGCAGGGGGATACTGACCAGCTGTTTCTGTACAGCACAGAGGACAAACCTGTAGGCCTACTAAGCGGATCCAGTATTTAACAGCCTTGACCTCTCTTTGTCTCTCCCCTTATGTATCCTGCTCTCTCTCTTTCTCTCTCTCTGTCCTCTTTGGCAGCTTCTGCTCAGCAGTTGCCAGACATTGCTGAGTCTGGCTATTCTACAGAAAAGCTGGAGGAATACATATTCTTTAGTGTGTCTGTCAGCCCACAGCGGATTCAGGTCCCATAGGGCCTCCCCCTGTGTCATCCACACTGTATAGTGTGAATGCCACAGTTATAGAGGGGCAAGCAAGAGGTTTGTACAATCCACAGAATCTCACTGTCAGTTACATAATGTATTGTGACACAAAAAAAAAGGAGGATTTTGCTCTTACAGGGGGTAGAATGAGTTGTAAGGAAGCAGGCAGACAAATAATGAGTATAGCAGTAGTGTGCAGTAAGCAGTCAGCAGGGAACAAAACCAACACAGCACTTAACCTGCAGTGTTGCACTAATATCCATACTGCTCAAAAAAACATGACACTTTGCACAAATACAGCATCAACACATCCGAGCCCTCGGTTATACTGTTAATCACACATTCTTCATTGCACTGTTGCACAGCAAATGCATACATTTTCCACAAGTGCAGAAGCCATGTGGGTATCTCTCACCATGTTATCGGAAGCTCGAACCAAGCACAATGATGCAAATATAAGACAATACCAGTCAGGTCATCAGGAGGCAGGATTGCATGTATGTTTTTCATACAGCAGATAAGATATCTGGATTAATATTATTATGATCAATATTATTATAGGAGTGGCTACAATGAGTATTACTCTACCTCCCTGAGAAGTGGGCCTCACATTGTGAGGGGATTAAACGGTGAAAGGTATACCTCTGCCGCAACATCACTTAGCTGATTAAGGTACCAGCAGGCCTTTATACAGCCCATTGAGAAGCTTATGACAGATTAAAATAACCGCTGGGTAATTAACAGGGGCTGGTAAAATGGCCTGATCATCCCCCTCTGTGTTGAGCTGGTTAAAGGATATAAAAAAAACAAACAAATCCATTACCAAGATTTATGCCGCATTATTAAATTCACAGGGACAATAATAGTCAAAGGGCAGCATTCCATCACGTTTAGAGCAAGGGGAGTAATGAGTTGTCATAAGCAGAGAATCAGATGGAGGATATTACATTACCCATGCCAACACTTTCCAAGAAACCATTATTTCAACTTTTTGTCATTACAGATTGAGTACAAGAAAAAGGAGAAGAAGGAGAAAAGGGATTTGCACTGCAGGTTTTTTAAAGTCTTGGCTTACAGGGACAAAAAGAGCAAAGAATCAAATCCTCCTTAACGTTACCTTGGCAGGGGTGAGATGAAAATGGAGGGTCACCAGTGGTGTGGTGTGTGAAGAGGACTCAGTGGGACTCAACAAATTACTGCACATTAGAGGAGCAGGAAACGAGTTTCCCTAACTGTGGCCAGATGGCTCTGTTTTTTACCTGCTTTGTTCTAAATGTATGTTTTAAAATGAAATGGGAAGCCGCAGGGGTTTGACAAAACTACATGAACACCTCTAAAAAAAGGGTCTTAAAAATCGCTGCTACGAAGCTGGGGCCACAATAGCTTGAAAGCCAATTAGCAGAAACTTTAACTGTCCTGTATAATTGTAATCTAAGCATTGGATTGATGTTGATCTCTTGAGTTCTTCTCTGTTTATCATTAGTTGTCTTTTTAGACAATTAATGTTAATGTCCACTGGCTACCTGTAGCAGCCCGCATTAAATTCAAATCACTAACGCTTGCCTACAAAGTAGTCCCTGACTTAAGTAGGTCTCTCTCTACCTTTATAAAACACCTGAAAAATCCTCTTATAGCGCAACCAACAACTGGCCATGCTAAAACGGACCCCCTCTTGAACGGTCACCTGATTCGATGGTTTACTTGTCTGTAGATTCAGATGTCAGTCTCACCACTTTAATTCAGGCAGGAATCTCTGAAACTATTGACTTGATTGGCATGAAATTTGTTCCGAAAATTCATGCTGAGCAGAGTATGATCATCCATCCGTCACTACCAGCAGGGTTACATCTTTCGTTTTGTAAAAGAAAAAAAATATCTTGACAATGATTGGTTGTATTGCTGTGAAGCTAAAGATAGATAATGTTAGCATTGGGATGTGAGCTGGAATTTTGATTTGACTATGTGTGTCTTTTCATCAGGTATGTACATTATTTTGTCTATCAGCACAATGCTTTGATTGCAAATGTTGCACAAATAGTACTTGGTTCGACCCCATCCCATCCCAATTCTTAAAAAATGGAGAGCGCATGACCTCTGAGAAAATCCTCCTCATCAGGATGAAGTTTTCTTGAAATATGCATAGGTTCAAATTTACATAGTGAGACACAACAACGTGGCAGCTCTGCCGTCCCCTTTCTGTCACTTTCTTTAAATAAAATGCAAGACAGAAAAGGTTAGAAAAGCTTCATTTCTTACCTATCTGACCGGGAGGACAAACTTCTACTTCAAGCTAGGAAGAAAATCTGGGGCGCAAATCTCAAGATGTGAGAGAGATCAGTTAAAAGCACCTTCCTTTTCTTTGAACAGTTGCCACATCCTGATTCAGTGATGTCACTCAACAGACGAGACATTCAACTTTGAATTTAACAAGATTTAAGGTGTGACACTGGTGCCTTACTACGCGGGCTGTGATCGTGCTCTGAACATCTACTGAACTCCAACTTTCTACGGTTATTACCAACTGTGCTGGTGCTCATATCCTTGTGAGACCCAAAGTGGCTCCCTAGAGTGATGACTGACTGATACTAGACAAGTGAGTCATTCATGTTAAAACTGATCAGAATGGTAGTACATTCAGTTAAATTGTACAGAGCGACATAATCTGCAGAGTCCTCATCTGCTAGGGAATTATGCATGGTTTTAAAAAATATGATTTTACCTTATCTTGATCTCTATAAAATACAAAATCTATAGAGGATGTAATAGATATGGGGCTATTGCACTCGCCATATGTTTGTTTGTTCATTTCTGTGACACTATCGCAAGTTGGTGCCATCTAAAAAAACTCATGACAGGCATCAGGACGTGAAAGATAAATACTCCTCTGAGTTTTCCCTCCCGGTGTTGAAACCGTCCTGCTGTTCCAGACTATAAATAGGACAGGATCTGCCAGAAGTGTGGTCAAACGGTATATCCTGCCAGCCTTGAGCTGTCATCTTTAAACGATAAGAGCGTGGGAGGACTGAATAGTTGAGTATGGTGTCTGTGTGACATCCTTGTTAATATATGTTCCACCTGTGCAAGGACAAAGGAAACTAAATAAGGACAAACATGACGCTGCAACTACTCCTCTCACAGGCAAATTTTCCTCATCGCCTCCTATCTTAACTTTCCTCACACTTGTCCACTCATGTTTATTCAGGTCTTGATCAATTCTCTCTTTTTTCCTATTCTTTTCCCACATTGCTCCTCATGATTATTCTTGTTCTTATTGCTCTCCTCACCCTTGATCTCGCTCTCTTCCTCTTTTCTACAGTATTCTCCATCTCTATCACCTCAGCCTCATTGCCCTCACTAACCCTCCGCTGCGCTCCTCTGCCTGTTTATGCTCACCCTCTCCTCCCTTCCCTCTTTGTCATGTGATGCCAAGGTCCTGACTGCCACTCACAGTGGGATGGCAGCAAACTAAAGAGCAAAGCAAAAGGTCAACTTGTCCCGGTTGTCACTCAACACCTACCACCCTGCCTTGTATCTTGTGCGAGAATCCGGGGCCACCCATTGATCCGCGCGTCATCGACTGCACATTATTTCCTACTCTCTCCAGAAAGCGAACGCCTCCTAATCACCCACTTCCACAAATATTTGATTATCAAGAGTCTAACTGTAAACAGTAATTAAGTGTGTTAAATGACACCCAATCAAGGCTAACAAAAGGCAGTTCAATCAGAGGGATAAAGCGCTGAATAATTTTTTTTAATACGGGCTAACAAGCTCTGCAGCTACAGCTTCTCTTCACATCTTTCTTCATAGCATCATCAGCAACTACTGTATGTCCATTAGCTTTTGGACAGGCGTGATACTGTGTTCGAGGATTGTCAAAAGAATATCCCTGGACTAATCAGCGCAAAAATGGCAAGTCTCTTTCATTACTAAGTGCTGATAATTTAGCCAAGTCACACATGTGTGTAATACATTTCTTATCTCATCTCTGCAGCGGCAACCAGGATTATCTCTTCTGTATACTTCAGGTTTATTAACAGTCCGATGCCAGTCTGCCTCACGCAAGCATCGACGGTATTTCAGTTTACAAAAGCAATGTGAATTAGACTACTAAATATCTGAGACATTGTTAAGGACCACAGCTAAATGACCAGATATAATTATAGTACAAGGAAGGACACATTATCATCTTTCTGTGCCTGTCAGGGGCACTATGAATAGCAATGAGTCATCAAGGCCTTTGTGCAACTAGGGACAAAAGTACAGACTGGTAACAAAGTGCAGGGGACATAAACAGCCTTTGAAGGTCTCCGGAAACCTATTAAAGTCTTAATGATTCATTTTAGCTGGAGAATTTTTAATCACTTTTGCAGTCAACAGTGTATGGGACCATCTTTCAGTTGCTGAAAGAGATAACCTTGACTAAAATACTTTAATTGCTAATTTACTGTCTGTGTTGCGGAGGTGTGTACATGCTGGGCACTTATGGGAATTCCAAATGAGGCAGACGAAACATTTAAGAGCAAAAAAGCTGAAGGCTGATAAATGTGCATCAACAAGTTCACTGCACTCATTCTTCAAGGAAACGTAAAAATTCAGGAATATATTTCTCTCTCCTGCGGTTACATAAGTGGAGTACTGGAGCCGGAGTTACATTAGATCATCTTAAAATTTATTTTTATTTCACATAACATATTATTCTTTGCTGCTATGCTCTAACTCAATGCTTCCACCTAGCTTTTCAAGCACAGAAGACACCTTGCTTTGGTACAGTGGCAAAACACTTTGCAGATGGCACACACACACACACACACACACACAAACAGGCACATGGATCATCATCAGTGACTGCTCCCCTATAGAGACCAGACTGCCTGATCAACTTGTGAAATGAACATCATCAGCTCAGTGGCTCAGTAAAGCCAGACCACCTTCCTGAAGAGTCCCAAATAATCACATTAAATAACAGGGAACAATCATACCTTCCTGCACAGCCTGGAAGGGGTTGTTAGGCTCGATAAGTTTCACAGAGTGGGTGATTTTCTCGCTCTGCAGAATGTCGTCATTCAGACTCAGGTCTGAGATGGCAAGTTGGAAAATCTCGTCATCTCTCACAGCGTTTTCCTCAAATATGGCACCTGTTGAATAAAATCAATCACAGGTTACTTCGAGAGCGAGAAAAGCGCCATTTGTGTCAACTGTGATTGAACGGTTAGAGTTGAAGATGAAGGAAGTGGTGAATACTTCAATTTTCAGCTGTCTTTTTTAATGTTGTTGTGCAAAGTATGTCAACGTGATTCATAATTGAATACCAGTGGGTGACATTTGATCTTTTTCTGATTTATTTGTGCGCCCTGGCAGGACCTTAGCACCATGGACAGCGTCAGGCCGGACCACATAATTATTTGATGCGTACAGGAGCCAAACTTCCAAAATAAATGGCTGTCACGTCTACTAGATCAATGGCACCCTTCCCAATACGCATTATAGGCCTAGTGTGGGAGGCATGCTGAAGCTCAACTGTCCAACCCTCCTCCCGGCATCAGCTGCTATTGGTAAATGCGCATATATCACGTAAAAGGTTTCAGGAAATGAGAAGTATAATTGGGGTACCCTAACGTAAAGCGGCGCATCAGCCAATATTATCTGGATGGAGTCCCACCTCTGTATTAAGCCAGTGACTGAGCACCTGCTGCTTGCCAGACTGTTGCAGTAAACTGTGAGCAGCAGCAGCAGCAGCGACGGAGGAGCACCGACACCAAATCTGCTCACAGTGACATTGACATTTTTATCGAACATTAAAACGGCAGTGATTAAAAGTGGCTGATGTGTGACTGTGTGCACAGAAAAAAAAAAAACACAAAAACCAAGGCAATTATTCAGTGTGCGTGTATGTGTGCGTGGAAGCAGAGGGAGAAAGGGAGATCATGTATGCATCTCAAAACTGTAAAATCAAATGTAACACGATGTTTCTCAGTATCAGTCGTGACGAGTTTAAAGCCCTGCACAGAAAACAGACATCTCTGGATTGAAGTTTGAGAACAAAGAGCCTCTATGCGTTTTGCATCTCTGACACGAAACTCCACTGACATTCCCTCTGTCTTCATATTGACATTGCAGTCACGTACCGGTGAAAGTTGAGGCTTGTCGGGTACAGACAAGAGGCAGCTTGGTCTAAGAAAGCCTCAGCCAGTTTGGCTATTAGACATTAATTGCACCAAAGCATGAACGATACAGGCCTATCTGCTCACTGTAATGCGTTGTTTTTTGGATAGACAAAAAAAAATTGCAATTTACAGGCTGACAGTGGTTGAGATGTTTAGATGTGAACGTGCATGCAGAGATCTGCCGTCGAAAAAGTGTGAGAAATGTCTGCACAGATGAGCTGATAAATAAATAATAATGATGAATAATAACACAAACAGCCGTGGCAGTAAAGGTCAGAGGCATGGCCGTTTACAAAACGCCAACTTTTCAACTCGCTTGAGAGTCAAAGTGTTGCTTAAACACAGGATGCAAGCTGAATAGACTATTATCCCTCCCCTCTCACCAAAATCCTGTGATCAACGCAGTATGCGCTGAGCTGAGCTTTATCCCCGCACGCTTTGCCTTTTTTTTTTTTTTTTAAATAATACACCTGTTCAACCCCAAACAGCATGTTGTTTGATCGGACGCTTACCGATATGTATGATGGAGTCCGCTTTGGCCGAATTGCATTGCAATATCCACAGGGAAAGGCAGATCAGCAGCAACTCCATCTCGGGATTTCAGCAAGGTGGCTCATCCAAGCTCTGCTCGGCTGTCCTATGCTGTCCAAATGGAGCACCCAAAGCAAAAAAAAAAAAAGAAGAAGAAGAGATGATCAAAACCCAGTGTAGGACAAGAACCGCTGTCCTCCTCCAGGCAGATCAGATCCGCATGAAACCCCGCAGAAATGATCAGCTTTTTCTCTTTTTAAAAAACAAAACAAAACAAATACCAACAAAAACAAACCGAGCGCAGGAAGGTGGGCTCAAAAAAAAAAGATGAGGAAGAACCGACGGGGACCAGAGGTAAGACTGATAAAGACGGGTAGCCCGGTGAGAGAGACCGGTGTTACCTCTCTCACTCTCGCCTCTCTCCCTGCGCTCCGGCGTCTAAAGCATGGCAAGCAGCAAAAAAAAAAAAATGCGGAGGAGGGACACCCCTCTAACTACACACGGAGAGACACTCAGATACACACTCCGAAAACACACACACACACACACACACTTCAGTCCTGTCTCGATCACGTGATTGCAGAGACTTCACGACTCGGCTGCTGTCCCGACAAGCCGGGTAGAAATGATTTGGACTAGCCGGAGAAAGACGCTTGGAGAGCCGATATCTAGACACATGATCGGAGGTTAGAACAACAACAAAAAAACTCTACCAGCTTGTGTGACATCCTGGAAAAAAAGACAAAAAAAAAGCAAAAGCAAACATAGGAGAGAGAGAGAGATGAGAAAGTCGACGGAGGTTCAAACAGTTTACTTTTGGAGAAGTTGGCGTTTTTTGGTTTTTCCAGGGATGGAGTGTGTGTGTATGTGTGTGTGTGTGAGAGGAGCAGAGAGACATATTTTAAGCTCACTTCGGTGGCGACGGTGCGCAGCTGATGTGGCAGAGAAAAGGATTTACACACCGTTGTTCCTCGGCGGGGGCTGATGGATGAGGGACAGACGTGACAGAAGACCACAACGCCTGACTGAACCGGGGAACAGCTGGACGGAGTTACCGGAGGAGCAATTTGCAGGAGAAGAAACACAAAATACCTCCATGTTTGATTTTATTTATTTATTTATTTTTTTTTACCTGCATGACTTGTTCGATTCATTAATTAAACAGCAAATCTGACGCCCTCGTTGTTTTTTGTTGTTTTTTATATCGCGGGATTATGGCACTGGGGCACATTTTGGTGGTTGGTGGGGGGGAGCAGTTATTCTTCTTACACGCCTCACAATGCTTCAGCAACGCGTATGTAGAGCTGTGAAGAAGAAGAGGAAGAAGTCATCCAAGAGACGGAGTTTCTAGGTGGGCATGATCTTACAATTAAAGGATATTTCTCGTGGCTGCAATAAAAAACGGAAATATCTCTTAATTGTTTGGTTAAGTCCGTCAGAGGCGCAGAGCACAAACTTTCAGCACCACCGCCAGTGGACAGCTCGTTCACTAAATCGCACCTGTGGATCACTGAGACTCACCTCACAGTCTACTGAACATGTCCATGTTCGTTTACAGGTTTTCTTTCTTTAAACACTACTGACAAAAATAAATAAATAAATAAATATATATATATATATATTTTAACACTGCAGAGACTGAATGAATAAATCCACATCACTCTCATGTCAAAGTCTCACATGTTCTGTATCATGCTGATCATCTGTTTTTGTTTTTTCATTGCAGCCGAGGAATAAACATCCATGCCTCCACAAAGTTGTTGTAAAATCACACACCGCCCCTTCTGGCCACCTGAGGATAATGCAGGTGTTGTTGCGCAAAAACGTTTCCATCTTTTCACAACGTGTCATAACACTAAAGAGGAACATTATGGTGGATATATATATATATATATATGTGTGTGTGTGTGTGTGTGTGTGTGTGTGTGTGTGTTTAAATATTTTGTAAATGCCAAACAGTGCCACATTTCTGAGATTATAGAGCAATAGCTTTGACTAAAAATAAGTTCTTTAAAAAAAAAAGGAAAGGGAAATTGTGTTTCTGATCCCCGTTACAGTTCCCACAACACAGTAGATAAATCTCAGACTGACTGTAAGGGGATTAAAACAGAAAGATTAACCTTGAGATTTGGGTTTTAAGCTGACAGTCATCCAAAATATAAACAATTCATCCCAGCAGAGGAATAAATATCTTAATTTCATTAACCTATGAAGCAATAAAAAAAAGAAATTATTCATTTTAACATCTCTCGGGTCTTAGAAATGCTTCATTCTTTGAGTTTTATTGTGTTTGAAACTGCATAAGAATAAAACTCTAATTTCATCTGACTACCACCTCTAAGCTGTCCAATAACAACACGGTGTTGTTGAACTGAACTGTTATGATCCACAAAACAAAGACTATACCGCGTGTCACACTAATAACAAGGCTATAACTGCACGGTTCAGCGGGTGAACTACATATTGTATCAAGTGGCGGTTTAGTTTCTGGTTCACAGGTGAGCTAATAGAACAAGCTGAGGCTCCATATGGTGAGGATATGTATGTATAAGTGGTAAGACTTGCTATGTTTTCCATTACCATACATAAAGCAGGCATGTTGAAAGTGATGCAGTGTACGTCCTCCATATTCTCTGCATATAGAAAGGTATTTATGAGATGTTTGAATGAATAGCACTGTGTGTTTGGAGTCATGAGTAGGTGAGCTTCATGCATTAGTAAGTAGAGTTAGAGGGAATACCTTCCATAGAAAGTAGGCCATCCAATGGATAATTATCTATTTCATTCACGCCCCCCCAAAGAAAATGCCCTAACGATGATTTCCAGATTTTAAAAATCGTTTGCATCCGTCAGTGTGTCAGTGTTTTGTTCACATGCAGTTTTGTAAAGCACCTCGTGCATCTCCATGGGTGTCAACATAAGTCAGCCTCAAAAGTGCTGCAAACAGTCACCAAGACATTGGCGGGTAGGTCACGCTTTGCTCTCAGCGTTGAAGGTGGAATTTCATTGTCACACAAACCTGAGTCATTAATGTTTATGGCTATGAGCAATGAAGTGAAAAGGAAAGACAGAGTTTTTCCTCCTCCTTTTTGGAACGAGGCCAAAAAGGCCAGCTCCTTGAATTTACATGAAGAGGAGCTGTCACATGCAGAAGATTCAAAGCCAAAAAAAAAAAAAAAAGAAAAACAAGGCTGTTTGTCAGGAGTAGTACCACTGCTACACAGTAGACTTCTACTAATGGCCTATTCTTTGATAAACTCATTTTTCCTTCATCCCAAATAAGACGTTGAACCAAGAGCCTACGGCACGAGTCTCAGCATGATTAATTGTTTCTATAGAATAGAAACAATGTGTTTGTCTTCTGGGTCCACATCTCCCTCCGATGAGTCACATCTCTCAGTTTAATCTTAAATCTTTTTCTTATGCATGGCTTTGGGCAGTGCACACTGCTGCCTGTGTGTGATACACATGCCTCTCTCCTGTGTGGCTGGTCTCTGTCTTTAATAATGAGTATTGTGTGTACAGAGGCGGCATTGTTGCCTCACAGCAAGAAGGTTACTGGTTCGAACCTCAGCTGAGGCCTTTCTGTGTGGGTTCTCTCCGGGTACTTCCTCCCACAGTCCAAAGACATGCACTTAATAGGTTAATTGGTGACTCGTAGGTGTGAATGTGGGTGTGAATGGTTGTTTGTCTCTCTGTGTCCTGTGATGACCTGGTGACTTGTCCAGGGTGTACGTCGCCTCTCGCCCAAAGTCAGCTGGGATAGGCTGAGGAAAAGTGGTCACAGAGAATGTATGGTTGGATAGTAGTGGGTAATTATTAACTGTATCTATTGTGTTCGCCTTTATCCCTGCTCATGGAGCCATGATTTGAAAACTAGTGATGTGCTATAAAATAAGTCTGAGTTTAATCACTTCATTAGCCTTTAGCCTAACATATCTGTGGTGGAAAGAACTGGACAGGGCCAGCAGCATGCAGTCAAATGTACTGTAAGTCAACATAATTAGACTAGTTACTGCAGCAGTTGTCTGGCATATATAATAATACATAATGTCACTTAGAATTAGCGGTGAGAGCAGCACCAGCGCTCTACAAAGATAGAAGTATCATAGCATATTTGTAAAGTAGCCGGTTTGCTATATTCATAGTAGAATAGCAAGAGATGACACTTTAAAAGCCTGTCGCTGTGCAGTTGCAGTCGTGTCCATCCCATTGTGGTACTGGATGTAGTCACATAAAGCCCATGCACCAATTTGGAAGAGGGTTAAATCTCAGACAAGTTGAAAATCCATTCATGTCAAGCAGAAATGTGCAGGGAATAGCAATAAGTGTCTGCAGCACTAGAGGTGAATAAGCAAGACTCTCTCTTCCAAATACACAGCCTGAGGTAACATTATAGATTAATCATGTTATGGGAGAATACGCGCAACCTCCATCACAGACTGAATTTCAATGAGTGAATTGTTGACTACCTGCATCATTATATATTTCAATATTATACCATACTGAACCTTTGTGAAATATGTACTAAGAAATGTATAAATGTGCTCTGAAACAATGGGAATGGGTAGGTGTGTCAGCTAAGAACTTCGACAACTGCCAGGGCTTCTCGAAGTATCCCAAAGGACATAATTCCAGATTCAGTCTTATTCAGGTATGCAAACTTGATTTTGCTCTTGGAATGCAGGCTTGTTATGATATGATGCTGCTTCTGTATTGAGGGAGATCCACACAAAGTAAAGAGTAGTTTGAGATGTCTCGTACATTTTGTTTTTATCAGAACTAAACCTTCCCACAGCTCATACTGTATAGTTTCTATTTGTGTCTCACTCTATTTTATATCCAGAGAGAACAAATGTGAGAAAAAAAAAGAGAGTTATGAAAACAAAACATATGCACCAAATAGCCTACAGAATATACTCATTTGTAAGAGCCTGACTGAAGCAAGCCGCTCATGAAAGTCAAAAGAAAGAAATCAACACAAAAGCTCCACAGCAGCTCTGTTTCCTTTTGTTCCCTAAACAAGTCCCTCATCATCATTGTCAGTGTCCAACTGCGAGCGTGTTTACCTATCAGCCTATTTATACATTCAAAGAAAATATGAATGCAACACTTTTGTTTATTCTCCCATTTTTCATGAGCGAAGGATCAGATTCTTTCTATGCATACAAAAGGTTTATTTCTCTAAAGATTTTGGCTAGTACTCTTCTCTGGGATATCAGAGAAGGGCAATCAGAAAGCAGAGTAGGGCAGGTCATGACTCTGCCCTCCTGGGGAAAAATTGTATATCTGTAGCTCTGTGTGAACTGGCCATATTTCAGTGCCAAAAAAATACTTTTTTTTTCAAGTTCAAACTGCACATTGTAGAGCGTCCTTTTATTGTGAAAGTTCAAGGCACACTTGTTCAATAGCCACCCTGTTAAAGATTCAGATTCTTGATATGTCACAATGTCAGGATTTCATTGGCAAAGCAGAAACATTGATTGTAACACAAACGTGAGAGAAAAAAAAAGTTTTGTGTGCATGAGGAGAAGTCTTAGATCTTTTACTTAAACTCGTAAAAAAATACTACTACAAATACGTGTGTTTATATTTTTGTTCAGTGTATGTATGAAATATCTCACCGTTAACAAACCAAAAACATCCGCATCAAGAATCTGTGTTTAAATGAGGTTATTTGCTTTGAAAATCCACCCGTGGATTCATAATGAAATGAAAACATGTTGTTTAGACAGCATCATTATTATCCAGCATTAGCAGAAACTGCATAGCCCTAATTTTTCTGCAGAGATGTTTACAATTTATACGCTTAATAACAACTGTTCAGCCATTTCATTTGGGTGCCCTGAGCAGCTCTGTTGAACCCAGAGCCTGTGTCAGCTACATTTCACTCCAGCTGTGCCTGCAAGACAGTCATTAGTGGATGAGGTTGTTTAAAGGGGAGCCACTTAGACATAGAAATCTACCTGCAAAGAGGCACGCTTTGCAAATTAGCACAACAAAACCCTTTGAGTAGTTTTGTTTTTAAGAGCAGGCCAATCTGAGTCATTATTAAATTCAGATAAAGGGAAAACTACCAAAAGGTAACCAGAGAACACACACATACAGTGGCGAGACACGGGGAGCCTTTGTCTGAAATCTGAAAAGCTTCGCTACTACTTGGCAAACATCTATTATTCCAATTATCCACATTTTGTCATATCCACATTTTGTAGTTCGAGATTTAAAATGATGCCTGCTTATGAAAACTCTCTATTTCTGTGGCCATTATGCCAAACAAAATAATCTCAAAAGGTACAAATTGCTTTAAAAAGCAGCAGTCTATTGGCAATTTATTTTAAATATCACAATGCAAACCAACCAATTACTTCAATAAATTAACTTCAGAGTAGCGGTGATGTTTTTAAGCTCAGTAGTTGATGGTCTGTGTGTGTCGTCATTATCATTGTATACAAACGATAGATAATTACATAAAACATACATTATTACGAAGATATTACGGTGCAGTAGGAAGGAAAAAGTCAGAAGGAGAGCACACGCTCATTTTTTAATCTATTCACAATCAAGTCAAGGTTGACTTTCAGTGATCTGGTAAACTGGCCTTGTCTAGTGTCGGTCTCTCTGTGCCATTTTCCGCTCTCTCTCATGCTGTCTTAATCTCACTCTTTTCCTTTCTTGTCCTCACACGGCCGCCTTCACAGATGTGCCTGAAAGATCTTTCGCGCTCTCTCTCTCTCTCATACTGTGCACAAAAGGTAGAGATTACAAGAGTCTTAGTATTCAGCTCAGTTCCTGGTGTTCTTTTAACTCTATGGGGGTCCTCCTTCCTTTGGCCCCAAGTCTACTTTTAAGAAGTTAAAGCCTTGGGCCTAATGACAAAATCTAATACAATAAGTGTTACTGATATCAAACCAAATTGGATTTCCTTTCAGTGACTCCAACTGTATGCCTCCCACTGCACTACTTGCGAAGCTCATCCTGATAGTTCTTATGCAGAAATGTCCCCCTACAGCCGGTCACCACTCACAGCTAAGATTTATGAATAACCTCATAAGTCTGTCACTTCCATACTGAAAATATGCAGGAATATGCCTCATTTCCTTATTTAAAAGCAGATATTTTTTTTAAAAAGGCTCTGCAGTTAAATTACTGGCTTCCATTTGGGTAATTATCCTTCAAATTTGGGTAAGTGACAGAGTATCCTGGTGGCATCTGATTAATTAGAATGGGACCTAATAGGCCTCGCCAGGCTCTATTGGATTAATTAATTGGCAGATGATATAGTCTAGTTTTGCGGGGCTATTACGTTAACTGTCACAGAGCATTTGATGACAAGGTGCCAAGCGATCCATTCAGTGACACAAACATGATTGGAGTAGGATATTATCTCGCTGAGGGAGGCCTTAGATCATTTTAAATACATGCTGCTAAGACTTAACAGTAATGACAAAGTCATGACTAGTCCGATAAATGTATATTACTTGGTGTTGTTCAGAATGAAAGGGGCACCCCTGCATACAGGGGCGACCATTCACTCAGGAGGAGAAAGGTGCAGTACGATAGCACTGCAAGGCTTTATTTTATTTGCAGTTATCAGTTGTCTTCGTGAACATATGTGGCAGTGAATGAGACTGGGCACTGGCAGGGAGAGTGACTTTGGTTATGACAGATTTAAGGGGCATTCCAGCAAATTAGTATTGCCCTCCTGCTTGGGGAGCTTGAAATTTATACGATACAGTACAGTGTATGAACCGCTGCCCACACAGACAGGACAACATCATTTGCCAGTGCTTAGGCACAATCAAGAGTTGGTTATGACCTGGTTCAGGTTAGATAAACGTCTTGGCTTGTATGTAGTTATGGTTACAATAATAACACCTTTTAATGCAAGGGAACAATGGTGATCATGGTTTGAAGACACCATTGTTGACTGTTGCTAAGAAACAGGAAACCAATCATCAGTCTATTGTGTTAATGGATGGGTCACATTTTGGTGACCCCATCATTCACTCTGACCTCCTCCCTCTGTGGACGTCGCTTACATAAAAAAGCTCCGCCTGGACAAGAGTAAGCCTATATCCGTTCAGAGTAAAGAATCCATCTTCCATCCATCCATCAACAAATACGTGGACAGTGAGGAAACTTGGCTGTCACCCTAGATGAACTGCAGCTCCCTGCAAACACGGCAGCAGAAGCTTGTGGAGATTTCTCCTGCTGTGCACCCTTTCCCACCCCACTCCTCTTCTCCATCCACTAACTTCCCGTTACAGCTCGCATCAAGGTAATTGACTGCACCGTCACTTTCAGGACTCTATAGTCGCTCATCTCGATCCAGATCATTTGTTCTGGCCCTGGAGTGGTGGAATAAACTCCTCACATTGGGAGAGAAGAGTCACTACCAATAGTACTGCTATGTAACTGCTACAGGTTAAACACCTGGACATCCCATGCTAGAACTTGCAAAAACCTCATTTCTAAAAACAAACAAATAATAAAAAAAAAAACCCTCTGCACTTTTACTGTAGCAATCTGAATCTGAGCACCTTTCATACAGTGCTTCACAGATGACTGACCAGCTGCAAGTAATGTGCACTGAATGAATGTGCAATGTGGAAAACATCAAGCTCTTGTTTGTATTTTGACTCCACTCTCTGCAAGTCACTTTGCAAAACTCCTACAGAGCCACAAAAGACATTATCCAACTGTTATCCAACAGTTTTCCCAGGCTAAGTGGTACTTTGGTGGAGTAACACTCTAACTTTAAGTGAAAAGTGATTTCTGATGCAGGAAGTAATGTGCTGTTTTCAGCAGAAACACCACATCACTCAAAGCCAAGTGCGGCTTCAGACTGCATGTTTTAGTTCACCTGAAAGCAATATAGCAGAGGCAAAAGAGATTAAAAACAAAAAGAACTGAGTAGCAAACATCGCTAGCCACAACATAAATCTTATACGCTGATCTCTCGCTGCTTTTTTTTTTATGAAACACTGTCTTATAAGACACTCTTCTGTGAGCAGCACTGCAGACATACAGAGATGTGGGTATGATTGTGAATGTATTGCTGTTAATAAAACAGATTTAAATATTGTGTGTGACCACAGAGTATCTTGTGTTTTTGGCCCGCCTCAGGCTTTTTGTTAGGGAGGATATTTTATTTCGTCTCCATGTCTACCTAAGCTGCAGGCAACTTACCTCTTGCTGACAGATGATAACAGCATTTATTCACAATGACTGACGGGGAAATGTGTGTGTATGTTTAGAGAAAACGTCTGTGCAGGCTTGTGCATTTTTCATTTACAGTATACTTTTGCCCCGGGGGGATACTCGATTCTAAAAAGCTTCTGTGTTGTCAATTAAATTTGTTTAAATCACAGTTTAACTAGAGTGCTGTTTGATCGCAGTTCTGAATAAATACTTAGGTGAGTTCTGAGCGTTCAGTTTAAGCCACGCGGTGGCACATAATCAATAGCATAAATGGCTTTTCAATTAGTTTTAAAAGGGCGAAGTTAGCCTCACCCTAATCCTAAAGCACCAGGAGAGAATCAATTAAAATATGTTTATTCTAGATACTTCAATATAACCTGAACACTGTCATCATAAGTCTATGCAAAAAAAAACAATAATACTATGAAATATAGATATAGAAGAAAAACAAATATCCTGAGGTATGTGGTAAAGATTTGCCTGTAAAGTATTTCAGCAAGCCGTCTTATTTCATTATTGAGCAGTTTGAGGAAAGCAGTGTGGATGTTGCCAAGCAGCAAGAGAAATGATCCAAAAGGTCTACCTTATCCAACACCTTGCTGAGTTTTAACCCTTCCTTGTCGCTCTGTAAAAGCCTCCACCTGCATAACTGTTTGGAATGGTAATGTATTCTGTGTGTGTGTGTGTGTGTGTGAGTGAGAGAGACAGAGAGGATGAGAGGTTTGCCGGTTGCAGCATCTTTAACCAGCTCAGTACTGAGCCACTGTCATGCTTCAGTGCTCCCACACTTCTGAGAATATTCTCTAGAATAAACGAACCTCAGCTGTTTGCCATTTTGGTTGCTTGTGTGTGTTGAGTGTGTGTGAAAAGGGAACTAGTCTGAACCCTGGCAGTTTCAAAGGCGCACACACACATACACACTCTCCAAACAACAATTGTCTCTGAGGACAGTAATATAAACAGGTGAATCGCAGGCTGAATCTTGAACGTACAGACATACACACCTTGATCTGTTTAATTGGTACAAGGTGGAATAAAGGTGGTTTGATGACAGCTGCATATAGATGAGTTGCTTATTACTGTTGCATGTGGAAACCTTCTGACTCCAATGTCAGTAATTTTTTATGTTGCATTAGGATGATGATAACCACCAGCTCCTCAGTGGGGGAGAGTGTTAAACAATGAAAACCTAACAGCTCATAAATGAATAAAAGCCTGTCAAACCTCATTAGTTAGACTCGGTAACAAATGTCAAGCTACAACCGCAGAGTTGTTTTTCTTCCTTACTCAAAAAAAAATAAAAAAAATTCCACAAAATATTAATTTAATCCATATGTAAACAGAGCAAACGTGGAGTGTGTGTTGTGCAATACTTCTTGAAACAGAATCAGATATTGCACAGGCTTTCTCATCCAGTCTACACATGTTTTCTGGAGTTATGACCTCTCCCCCCAGGGTGTCTCGTGGGAGTTGCAAGGAATGCCCAGGGATCTCCTGGGAAGAGATGAACACGTTGCTGAAGAGATGGATGTCTGGAGTTATTCACTGAGCCTTTTTCCCCATCATAACCCAGGATAAACTGCAAGAAATGGATATATGGATGGATGGATTCCAAGGGCTCGGCATGATTTAGTGATACGCATTGAAACATCTTTGTGCTCTGCATGGACATAATTAACTTCAAAGGCAGGTCGAGATGTCTCATTTTATCCCAGTGCGTTATGTGAACCACTGTGAAGTTTGTGACCAGTCAAAAAGTCAAAACACCCAAATGGTAAATACAATTTATTTGGGAAGACCATCTCACATTTCTCTGCACTTCACTTTCCGTCTAGCAAATCTGAACGTCTACAAACAACCACAAAGTGTAGAAACACAACAATACAACTAAAATTGTAAATCTACAATCTTCAAGTATAAAACACAGGTATGAATAATCTTGTTAAACTGTCTAAAATCAATTTGCACCCTAGGTTGATTTCTCAAACAGCTGGTGAGCGTAAGTGCACTGACTCATTTACAGCTAGATAGAACTGTGCAGTTGTGCTTCTTTGTCTGATTTCTGAAGAGAGAGAGAAAAATACCAGCTGAGCCACAACAGCATACCCCCGACATACAATGCAAATGAGCTGACTTTTCATAAGACATCGTGTTTTGTGTTCAGACAACCAGCTACTGTGAGGGCGGCTTGCAGAGTGAATGGCGCAAAAGCAATTAGCATGTCCACTACTATCTGACATTCTGCAGATTTGAACGTGCATGTAAGTGTGGAGAGTCATTCATTTAAAGGAAATCTACACATCTCTCGCCTTAATGCAGCTTTGTGAAGAAAAGAAGAATTTTTTTTTTTAATTTCAGTTTTAAATTTGTGTGAGATGGGATTCATTGCACCATTCACTTAAATGAGTGACTTTTTAGGCATTGATTTATATACTGATGAACTGTGCAGCAGTAGAAAGAATATTATTTCCTCCACAACGTGAAGTCTTCTGGTTTCCTTTAGAGCACACTGTGAAGTACTAGGTGACATTTTATAAGAATTCCTTCTAAAGCGACATCTAGCACTATCAAGACACCACATATAACAGATATTTTGTAGAAGAGTGGCCATGACACTTGCAATCTAGCGCCCCTTAGAAAGAAGATGAAACCAGTAGAAAAGAGTTCCTTGTGCAGCGATGAGGCTGGTGAGAGAGACTGACTGTGGAGGTGTTTGATAAACCAGCGGTGAAATTACTCTCTCTCACACTATTCCACTCGCTCCTCCAGCACAGCACAACTACCATCGCCACATCCAGACTTTGCAATTGAGAGAGAAAAGCCGATCAGTAATGGAACAGTTGGGTGTTAGTGTGTGTCTTTCTGGCAGCCCGTGCGTGCTTGTCTGCAGGAGAGTTTCATTATCCAGTTGCTGATCCCCTACAGTAGCCAGATAGCCTGATCTCAGCATCAGTCTCTCAGACTCTTAAGGGGTGCAGCTAAGAAATTCCCTTCTGTATGACACTGTGCTCAGGCAATCAGAACAGGGATATTTGTGAAAGAGCTGGCCATGCAGTCGTGTGCCGATTTTGAGCCTCATAATACTTTAGTAATCATCCCCCATTAGCTTGGAGAGAGAGAGAGGGAGAGGTAAATAGGGAGGTGGGAGAAAGATGCTGGGTTGGGGATGAAGAAGAAGTGACAAACGAGACAAAGCTCATTGATTTTTCCTTTAGAAGAGATCATTCAGTGCAGCAGAGCGTGTCTGGTGTTTTTAAAGCTTTTGAATGACGGAACAATAAAAGAAAGACCCTGAGGGTAGGTGTCTAACAGACAAGCCTTTAACAGAAAAGTCAATTATACTCTGAATATTTCCTCCAACATTTGTAAGAAGAAGATGCAAGACCGTTTAGAGAAAACAGACACCCTTTATTAGGTACAAGCGTCACTACTTTGTGACCAAGATGCCAAGTTGCGACACATTACCAGTGACAGATGCTTTCTTTACAACAGCCCCATTGCTGGTCAATTACCATTTACAATCTAGTTTGACATTTTATGACTCTATTTATTTTGATATATTAAATCATTACATGCAATAGTCCATACTTCATAAACCTCAAGAAATTACAGTGTTGAGGAGGTCATCCTACCGCTTGAAACATTAACCCCGAGATCATTCTTACTTGCAGTTTTATCTTAAGTCATGATGACAGGGAGCTCACTAAGCAGATTACACCATTCTGTTAAGTTTTACATACATTTAAAATCCACGGTTTCAGCATTCACATACTGCATTATGAGGAACCCAATCGCTGCAGATAGATACAATGTATGTTGCATTTCTAATTACCCAGAGGGAGATTTTGCTCTGAGTCGCTAATTAGGAAAAAAAATGCTATAGAAATAAGCCTAAAGTGCTGTCAGACCATATGATTAACACTACATCCGTTTAAAATCCGACGTCCCTTGTCAAGGCCTCCCTGGCAGTAACAAATTGGGTACCAGGTGTCTTGTGGGCAGCAGACAGAACATGGAGGAGATAAGAACGGCCTCGCCTTCCTGCCAAAGGACACGACAGATTATGAAAGAACTCATGCATATTCTGTACAACGCATTGCTGTCTCCATCCTGAGAGGAGACAGCTACTGTTCACTGACTTACAGGAGAAGACTCCGGACCACAACACACCCCCGCCATCAATACCGCCAACCCCTGCAGACACTGATATGTGGTCATAAAATAGGATTTCATGGCTTCAGGGGTTACGCAGAGGGCTAGTAATTGTTATGCTAGTGTCAAGCCATCATGTACATACACACAAATAAATGAATACACCCACAAATGACCATACAGAATCTCCATATTCTCATTAGCATGCCTGTCTGAAATCATATGTAAACACACACACACATGTCTTATGCATAGGCGTGGAAACATTACTACTAGCACATCATTTCCGCAACATTAACCGATGCTAATCCTTCTGTAATTACACTTGCAGACCCTTCTTTAGGAACCAACAAACTCGAAAGACTTCATAAATAACATTAATGTTATATGCCAACTGTTGTATGAGACAATCCTGTTCCTTGCACATTTTATAAATGTTGTTTTCTGTAAATGTGTTTCTCTTAAATGTTTTTGAAGTTGATCGTCTAAACTCAAATCATCTCATACGTGCAGAATGTGTTTAAAATGTTCAGGTTGTGTTAAAACCGTAAACTATCTATTATACTCTTCTATGTACTGTGATATTCCCAGATTCACAAAGCATGTGCAGGCATCAGTTATTGCAATCGTTGCATCCACTTAAAAAGGTCCATGCTGTAAAATGTAGGGGGATCTGTTGGCAGAATATCTCCCTAAATGAAATGTAATATTCATAAGTATGTATTTATTAGTGTATAATTAAAACAAGAACTGTTGTGTTTTAGTTTCCTGGAGTCTTCCTGGAGTGTTTATACAGTAAAAAAAAAAAAATGAAATGGATGAACCAAACACTGGCTCTCAAGAGGGTGTTGTGCTTTTTTTTTTTTTTTTTCTAATTTCTTGGCCACTCCCACAGAGGAGGGTGAGGAGTATTCAGTTGGTTGGTCTGCAAGCTCACCACTAGATGCCAATAAACCCAGCACACTGAACCCTTTTAAAACATTTACTTGTTGTCAGCAGAATGAAAGAAAGAAAGATACTTCATCCAACAGAAATCCATCCAACAACTGTTAAATATTTACTTTAAAACCACACATTTCAAACTCATTGTGGCACTAGAGAAAATATCACCAAAGTCATCAGGATTTAAGATTTCACAGCAATCTATTCAACAGTTGTTGAGATATTTCAGTCTGAAGCCTATGCTGGACTGACCAACAATGTCATCCCTGAAGCCAGAGCCAAGAAAATGACTAATTAAAAGTATGAATGACCTTTTTGGTATTTAGTGCATTTAAGGCAAGACTTTCTTGGAGTTGACAAATGAATGAACACAAAAATGCAAATATACTGTACACACACACACAGTCACACAAACACACAACCTCTACCATCTGCCACAGGCTCATATGATACGATTTTCTCAGACTAATTCAATATTTTTGTAGTTAACCTTTTCATCCTAAGTGAGTTAGAAAGGCTTAAATAAGCAACTTGCTCTTGTTGTTTCAATAACTGCTGCACCATGACCTGTCTTATAGAGCAAATCTATCTGCTGTGCATGCTTCTGTTCGTCTAGCAGCACTTTATTTTAATGCGGGTACAAGCAGGAGTAAAACAATCGATACACATGAATCTATTTCATATCAGAGTTTACCGCTAAATGTCCTGCAGTCTTTGATCAGTGTCTCGCAAGAGTAGGTATAAACATATGATGCTGTACACCTAATGTACCTCCTCATTGCATGGTTAATATCCCTTCATACAACTTGTATTCGCCTGAAATCCTTTTAGCTAAGATAATCTGCCCTTTTTAATGTATGTTACTTAAATTTGCCATTTTTTCTAATATAATATTTGATATTGATATAAACCTTCGAGAAGACGGCACATGATTATATATATTCACAGATTAGACAGTGTCATTATGCAAAGCAGATGACAAAATAGGTGCTTTTTTATCATCAATACATCCATTTATATGTGTCTAAAACTCTCTGATGCACAGAACAAATTACACACCTGGAACAGTTAAATGTCAGCAGGCAATCAAAGAGCACATGCTGATTTCCTCACTTGTATCTCTTTTGATCTGCAAGACATCATTGGTATATAAATATCAAAGAAAAAGACAATTATCAAGATAGCAACTGGAAAGAAATGTGCCAATATTTGCTTTTAATCTTTTTAAACCTAACTGACCTGCTGTCACAGCTGTTCTAATAAAATGTAATGAAGTAGCATCGGGGGGTGGAAAATATGCAAGATAAGTCTAATTAATATTGAAGGTGTGTCTTCTTCATAGTCATAAATACTGGAACACAAAAATCTATTTCAAAAAATATATATTTTTCAAGTAACCACAAGAAATTCCCTTCCTATTTTTTTTTTTTAACTGGATTAAAATTAGATTAAACATTGTGGCTTTCTTCGTGATTCAGGAAAAGGGAAAAACAAGGAAACTTAAAGAAGAAAGAAGGGGTCATTACAGCATCACCTGTCTAACCCCAAAATCCCACTGGGCATGTCTCTGTCACATCACAGCCATAGTGCTATTTTGGTCCATCGGTCCTCCACGTGACTTAAGCCTAATAGAAATCGTAGCATTTCAGAAGCAGAGTGTTTTGCCCACCAGACTTGCTCAGATTTGGTCTGAGCAAATAAACAAAGTTAGTTAATTTGTTTCCCTCGAATCGAAATCTCTATGCCCGTTCTGTGTCTGGCTTCTGGCCAGCTCGAGGTGCTCAATGCAGATTGTTGCAGGCTGCTCGCGACATCCATCAAAAATAGAACAGCAGCGTATTCCCCACGAAGCCGAGCGGAGACCTGCTTCTAGGACAGTCCTAAACCGGCACGTGGTGTGGCCAGTGGGGTTGGCCGCATATAGCCGCTCTGGCGGCCACATGGAACGCGTCGCATCCATGCCCGGGGGAATTTGGGGGTAATGCTCTGCTTCTATTGGAGGATGCACGAAGCAACACAAAAAACCTACCAACATATGTACATCATATAGACCTTTGATAAATAAATGTCTCTCCCAAATCAAGAAGACACTTCAGAGAATAGATTTGTCCAAATGTGTGCTTTCCTTTACTTCCTGTTTGTCTCCAAATAGTATCCAAAGACAGTTATAGGCTTGCTCGAGTTTGAAACGTGTTCTCAAAATGCACTTCCGATATCAACCTTAATAAACTCTGTGTGCGAGCTGCAATAGTATGGCAGAGGGCCTAAAAATAAACATGAGGGTGGGGATTTCAAATCGATAAAGTAGTGGCACACAACAGCAACAAGATCAAGGTAACATGAGTCACTGGGGTGAGAGGGTAGGTGGCTGGGCGCTCAACTCTGAGTGTTGCATCAATTGCTCATTGACATTTTGACCGGAGGCACTGCTCTGGAGGGCGCAGAGGCAACAAGAAACGTGAGGTCAGTGGATTCTACAGAGGCAGTGAGGAGAGAGGTCATGCAAGAGTAAAGATGACAGCAGTCATTTACGGTGACAGGCTGTGAGGAAAACATCTCCATAGGCTCACTTTGCATTCAGGAAACACACCGACAAAGTCTACTCTAAGCTTAAGTGATGGAAAACAACCCTTGAACATGCTGGAAGAAATACTGTACAAGCCTCACGCTGGGAAAAGCAGAAACATCGGAGGACGCACGGGCTGACAAGCTAGTCCCCTCAGAGCCTCCTTGTTTCAAAAATGTCTCCACAGTGAACAGGGATTCAAACTGATCCTGCGGAGTTCATGACATGCTTGCTTGAATGTCAGACGTGTAGCAAAGTGTGAAGCACAGTCGGCGGATGAACTGTGCGGTGTTTCCATTTCCCGTTCACGATCTGCAGCTTGATATGCGACTTGGGAGTGGAGATTAAAGACTATGAACCGAGTGCATCAGGAAACCTGTCATTGAATCATGAGGGAGAAATAAGATCTGACTTTCACTGGGGGGACATTTTCACAGCTAAGATAAGCTTTAGCTCACTGCAAATATGTAAAAACAAAATATAACCTTGATATATGAAAGCAATGAAATGCATCCCTGCAGTGGGTGGTGGGACACTGAAGCAACATAGATGTCAACATCACATATGCATATTGTAGTACTAGTATATTGCAGAGTTGTGGTGCTGATCATTTATTAATGCTTCAGTTAATGAGTATTGCACTCGCTATGTGTTCAGGTGTCACTACGTCATCATACCAGCTGTCTAATGCTTTGCTTGGTGCCAGACTTTGGTGCCAGTTCAATTGAAGCCTATGAGAGATGCATAGAGAAGCACAAAAGACCTATGAGCCTTTCTACAGTACATCATATAGACCTTTGATGAACAAAAGCCTCTCAGAACACACTTCACAGAATAGATTTTTCCAAGTGTGCACGTGTACTGCGCACCGCGTACTGTTGGTCTCCAAATAGTATCCATGTATTCACTTGAAACATTTACAAACCTCGGTAGACTGTAAAGTAACCTATAAAATAAACAAGCAAGATATTTCATGGCTATCAGTTTTAGAAAAACATTTAAGAACAAACTCGATCAACACCTGAACTGTAAACTCATTTTTCTGGTATCCTGCTGTGGCTAATGTTAACTATCAGGCTCAGAGGAACAGTTTAGCTAACTAACTTTGAGCAAAGTCAATCAGTCTGTTTATACCACTGCTGTTCTGTAGCTAACCTTGAGATGTGACCTGTTGACATGCACTTAATAGGTTAATTGGTGAGTCTAAATTGCCCGTAGGTGTGAATGTGAGTGTGAATGGTTGTTTGTCTCTATGTGCCCTGTGATAAAGCTGGCGTCTTGTCCAGGGTGTACCCCACCTCTCGCCCAAAGTCAGCTGGGATGGGCTCCAGCCCCACCGTGACCCTGAGGAGGATAAGTGGTTACAGATCATGGGTCCATTGCCTTAGTTGTGCATCCACGAAGAACATTTCACATTCTATCCCAAAATGAAAGAGCAAGTCGGCTGATTTTTCTTCTATGTCTATGAATGTAACCTACTAATAAGCATTACCTGTGTATCTTAAGCCTGAGTTTTTTTTTTCCCTTCTGTGCAGCAGACCTCCATTGTTGTCCAAAAACTTACCAAGACTAACAAGTGAATTTACAAAAGATTACATGGCTTTTGCAGCTCCTAAACCCGTACAAATAAGACAAAAAGAAATCCTCAAAGCACACGCAAAGGGTGAAACACACTCTTAACTGTGCTGCCAAGTAAATAGCATCCCAGTGCTCGGTGCTATAACTGTGTATTTAAATGAGGTAATATGCATATATTTGGCACAAAATTGGCTGTGCAAATCAGCCTCATTGCAAAAAAAGGTCCAATTCACAAACACCAGCGATAATAGCCACAAGTAATTAGAGTGAAAATTATTGTGTCTTCAGAGAGTTGTTGGTAACTGATGCATAATATAAGTGGTGTCACGCCCAGACTTCACAGTGATCATGGCAGCAGTGGTTGTGGCATGGCGACGCAACAGCGCATCACAGTACTTCATATGTGCACAGGTGTTACAGACAATAGAACACCTGAGATTCGCCATGAGGGAATGAAACTGTAAAACATCATAAAAACTACCACGGTGAGAAGCAGGGATAATGGGGTTAAGCACTGTAACAGTCCAGCACGGAGCAGAGGAGGAGAGAAAACAGCTCTCAATGCACCACGAGGCATGAGGGAGAACATACAGTTAAAGCGAGAGACATCCTGCAAATAGAAACGAATAAAAGAGCAGCAGCTGTTTATGGATAATTAGAAGAGCTGTAATAAGCTCTTTCAAATTAAACATTTTAAGATATGTTGTTCTGCATTTGACATTTATTTAATCAAACATTGCTTAACCATGTCATTTCATATTTGCTATTTCAATACACAATACACTGCAGAGAACCACAGGAATTTCTATTATAGACACTGTTGCTGACCAAACAAAGTCCAGCCAGGTTTCCACCAAGTCCTGTTCTCCGTTTCTCTGCAACTGTCATGCCTATGTGCCTATTGTGCAAAGAAGCTTTATAGTTGATCGTAGGCTCTATGTAGAGACTCCTCCGCCTTTGTGAGCATTGATACTTGTGCGCTGATGTCTTTCAGTTGGTTGGTAGTGAAGTTTCTATGCCACTGTGTTGAGCTTCTTCGTATAAACCAATGGTGCCTCAAACTTTCCCCTCATCGCTCTACTCAGATGTCTGTTTTTCTGTGTGTTTTCCACATTCCTCCCCCCCTGCTGCTCATGAAACAAAAGGACAAGGGAATACCAGTGTATACACAGATCTGTGAATGTGTGTATGTTTTAAGAAAGATTCTCAAACAGCATTATTAACTCATCTGGGTTTTGTATGAGTGGCTGACATTCTTCCAACACTGAGTAGAAATTGGTATTTTTATGACTTAGTGCCTCCGGTTTCAGAGTGCAATACCACAGTGGCAAATATTAACAGGTGAACACGTGTGTTTGTTCTGATTACATTACTTATGATCCAAAAACTGGCAAGTCAGCAATTTTGCTAACAGCCAAACATCAAGTGCAGCGACACAAGACATAGCAGCCAGCTAATATTATTTACTAATCCAACAGCAAGAAGCCCAGCTGTATCTGTCTTTCAGGCTTTTATTTCACAAAGCTCCCACCAACGACTAAAAGTCACTCTCTTGTTCTCTTCTTAGCTTCCTCCATCAACGTCACCTTCAGTCTTTTCCCTTCTGTCATTATGTCCATAGAAGCTGCTGAGCCCAGTTAGTTTGCCTGCATGCCCAGCTCTGGCACACTCCCCCAGTGCTCTGAGTTCACAGTCCGAGCAGCCCCGGCTAACAACCTGAGCTAAAATTAGCTAACAGCAGCCATAGTTCACAGCAGTTTGCTTAACTGTCCATCAGGAAAAAATAACCGAAAGTTGAGACAGAGCAGTCAGAGAGCATCACAGGTGAAGGACTTTTTGTCCATAAAATAGGAGACACCATTCATCTGATTTTAAGTCAGTGTAGAGTCAAAATGATTTTAAACCCATTATTTTATGGTAGAAAATGTTGCTTTAATACATCCATGGTCACCTCCCATTCTCAGAAAATACGCACACACACACACACACACACACACACACACACACACACACACACACACACACACACACACACCGCAAACAGACCAATCAAAGTTATTGTGTCACCACGCCGTACCCATGGCATCAATTTAACACAAAAGTATAAATCTGGAGTCATTTTACTACTGAAAAACACTGCCATCGACCGCTACTGGATTTTCTTACTAGTGTACCAATCCATGGCTGAAAATAGACTCTGTCCAAATTTATGTAGCCTTTTATAAAAATGAAACAATGTATTTATGACGTTTAAAATTTACAACTCAATCTGTTCAGAGGGAATGAATGGGCTTAGGGCTGAGAGCAATCTGGAGGAGTGGAAACACAATGAGAACTAACACGCTGTTGGCCTTTTCATGTGATTTGTTGACAAAAAATATATATATCAAATGTGATCCTTTAAAATCTCTCCCAAAGCAAACCAGGAAACAGGCTTTTGTCTGCCATCGAGATACAACATCTGGAGCTGCTCCACTGACAATAAACGCGAAGCCAATATTGTGAAATCATAGACTGGTGAGGTCCTTATTGTGATTAAATGTCCCCTTATCACAGCAAAATTCCCTGGTAGAGTCACTGTGTCTGAATTAGTTGTTCTCAAACTAGAGCGGTCCCATCCAGTTGAATGAATTGGCTTCATGTGGGACCAATAAGCAATTCAATTAGACTCATTTACGGTTCATAATAGCTCAGGGAATACATTTTTTTCTGGATCCAAAGGGCGGTATGACAGAAAAAGTTTGACAGTCACTAAAGTGGCTGCTACAAGTCCCTCCAGAAATTGTTGCCAGGTGCCACACTTAGAGTGAGTTTAATCCATTTTTATATTTTTCAATTTACTTCCCTGTTTGGTGCACAAACATAGACTGAGCTGTCTTAACTTGTAGCACCACCTGAGAAAAGGAAAAAAAAAAAAAAAAACTCAGTCCAGGTAAAATGCTGTTTTGTTCTGAGCCCACTAAATACGCCACCCCTTCTCATCAGTGTTTCAGTGTCATTCAAGTTTAGTCAGCGACTCAACCGAGGTCAACCTCGCTGTTGGGATCTGTATGTGTGCATTGTTATGTGTGAGTGTGTGTGTTTGAGCCCTGCTATCTCTGCTGTGCAGCCCTGCACCCTGGGCTCCGCCTGACTTGACAGACTTGCACTGCAACCTGCCTGGGATGCCACCAACAGAGAACCTCTCTTGGCTCTAGTGGTTATGTATTGGTGTGCATAAGTGTGTGACTGTGTGTTTGTGTAAGAAAATAGACATGTGAAAATTTGACATTTATCAAGGATCAAGGAAATTTATCGTTATACAACACATGGTTGTACAACGAAATTAAAGTTTGCAGCCCTTTCAATGCTGCACACATGAAACAACAGATCAAGATTAAATGTATATTTGAATAACAAAATAAATAAAGTGCATTTCTTGAATTTTCATCGGAGGGACTCAGAAGATAGTGACAAAAAATATTGTTTCATCGTCACCTAAAAATTTCAATTGTCCATCTACTTTGAGATGTGTTTAGGCACCAAACATAATCCATGACATCCTGCGCTCTGCCGGCTCAGAACACAACCCACCCGTCGAGTGCTTGATCTGGGCTGTTGATGGAGCAGGTCTCTAAAGATGTGGGCACAACAGTCTCTGATTTCCCGTTGTTTGGCCAGCCTGAGTCCCATTTCGTCCAGACCGGACATTAGCCAGGAGCAGAGAGTCCAAGCTGGGCCAGCATGGCTCCTATCCCGGCTCTCTTCCTCTCCTCCTGGGGCGATCACAGCACTTGCGTGGGCTGGTCAGGCCGATCTTGCTGTGTGGATGGTCTCAAGGTCCACTGCTCTTTAATCCAAACCCCATGACTCCTTTTCAGATGACTGAAGTCTTTCTGTAGTACGTGTTTCAGCAATAAAACCGAAAATAGATTAAAACAAAAGCAGCATCGCATTTCCCATAGAAATTCTGTTGAGAACAAGCAATTTTATTCAACACAGCAGGAGTCACACTGTCATGCCGACCATCATGTCAACAACACCTGTGTTAAACCCAGATTATTTCCACTAGAAGAACTTTGTGCTCATTGGATGCTGTATGCAGAATCCCTGTGCTGCTTGGAAGACCCAAATCATTCATCCATCTATTATCTAAACCTGCCTATAGGTCTGGAGCAGGTTTATCACAGTGCTGACACAAATAGAAAACCATTCACACTCACATTTACACCTGCAGGCAATTCATCTAAACTGAATGCCTTTGGACTGTAGGTGGAAACTGGAGCACCTGGCAGAGGTGGGGGGGGACCCACGCAGACACAGGGAGAACATAAAACTTAGCACAGAAAAGCCTCAATCGACTGGTGGATTCTAACTGAGGGCCTTCTTGATGTCAGGCAATAGAGCTCATTAGCAGTCAGCACCTGAGTACAGAAAAACGTGTTACCATACCAACAGACAAAGCAGGTGAGACTTGAAACCCTGAAGCCCAAAAGGAGAAGAAAGACCAGAGATGGCAAAAAAAAAAAAAAAAGTGAACACTGGTGTGGCCAAGCTATAAAGCTCTGAAAATAAGCAGAGAACTCTGAAGTGAAGATGAATTTACAGTCATAGACACTTAGATCAAGGATTCAACCACGGCAAAAAGAAGATTCATAGCAAATAGAAGAGGGACTGTAAAAAGCAGACACTTTCACCAATGAGCACTAGGCTTCTCTTCTTCTGTGGCCTTGTAAAGACGTAAAGCTATCAAGATGGACAAAGAGGTTTTGAGTGAGGACGTTTCAGAGGATGTTGTACCACTTACTTCAAGGAACTGACTATTTTAGCAAATAGTTGTAGAAAGAGCGGTAGTAAAAGATTTGCTATTTTATGCAGCTCTCTAAGAGTCAGAGGAGCAACCAGAGTTTGTCCAGGAGAACTAATCTTTCCTTAAAGGAGTGCTCGGTGATTCAGGATTGCACTATCACTGCCAGAGTCAAAGGCCGGTGCCTATATTAGATTAGATTACGAGTACTCAGACAAAGAAATGCAGTTTAGCATCTAACCAGAAGGTTATATGGTGTTATATAGATATATACCATATATAGTACAAACACGTGCAGCCGTTACAAAATAAACAACAATCAGTAAGACATTATATACAGAATAAACAGCTTGAGGTACAATAAGAATATGGTGTATACACTATAGAGCCTGGTACTTCCTCCTCCTCTGTGTCTTGCCAGTCCTCCATAATGGTGGCTACTAGTCACGAGTCTCCCAAGGCAAGCTATGGATACCAATTCCAAAAAAAGAAAAGTCTCAGGGGAAAATAGAGCATTTAATAGTGCGTGACAGAGTTGTTTGCTTTCACCACCAATGCTGCTGGCTTACTGGTATGTTAGAAAATGACTCGATAGTAAAGGTTTGCTACAGTATGGATACAACTATTATGGGTATGTGAGAGCATTTCCTAGTGCAAACCATTACCCACAACACAGTTTCAGTCAGAGATTTCGAGTGTGTTATAGTAACAGCTAATGTAGCCTCTAGTTGCTGGCCACAAACAGAGATGAAGAGTTGGCAGCAGAAGTCTGGTAATCTAACTTCTTGTTGTCTGACGCACTTGAGGCACTTTATCAAAGCAGATCTGGAGTTACTACAGCTGCTATAAACACGAGACATGTCAGATACATCAGAGAGTGAAGAAGGAAGTCGAAGCCTAAACGTAATGTGAATAAAACTTTGACACATCACCTCGTCCATGAACGTGATTGATGCTTGAGTCGTGTCAAATAGATTTTCATCAGCAATGGTGGCTGTTTCATAATGAGGACAACAACTGCCATGATCAATACAGAACAAGCAGCTTGTGAATGAACTGAACTGTTTTTTTCCTGCTGTGACATGTCAAAATGTCTTCTGTGCAAAAACCCGACTGTGAAGGATGGAAAAAAAAGCAGCTGATGCTAATCATCTGATGCAAGCATGACTTGAGGGCTCAGAGCAGAATGCTCAATTTGCAGCACGGTGCGGGAAGTAGTGTGCACTTTATGTGGCAATCCGACATTCATACCCCACTTCACAGAGCCATTGGCCATGTGTGTCGAGGTACGAAAGTAAGCTGTGTTTGAACTTCTCTCTCGAGCCCTTTTTACATTCTTCACAGAGGTTTTTCTGTCACTTTTCCGGTGTACAAATGAGTGCAGCACTAAGAATGCCTTCCATGAGAGGCTGTCTTAAAAAATGTGCACCATTGTTGCCATGTGTGTTGCCACATTTATTGCATCTTGCACCTCTGGAGGAGGATTTTGCTCTTTGGAATGATTATAAACGCCTTTGCCTCCAGATGAAATGTACTTTTTCAGCTGTTTTTCATGCTGGGGGAAGAGAGTTGGTGTCTTGCCACAAATCTTCAATTAAGAACAGACTCTTTTTTTTTAATGTAAATAGATTTTCTCTAACATTAACCAGTGTTTTAAATGCCTAATGCAGACCATAACTATAGTTTTTTTCTAGAGATATTGTTAAAAGTGAGAACTTGAATGACAGTGTACATAAATCTGGCTTCTTACAGAATTGATTTTCGTTTGTTTTGATAATTAACAGGACTAATTCATCCATCCATTCATTTTACATAGCCGCTTATCATCACCAGCGTTGTGCTGGGCGGGCGGAGATGATCTCAGCTGACACTGTGTTATGCTTTGGACATATAGAGCTCACATTCACACCTACAGGCAACCTGGAGTCACCAATTAACCTAACCTTTAGACTGTGAGAGGAAGCTGGAGGACATGCAGAGAGGACATGCAGCCCCAGTCAGCTTGGAGGTCCGTACCAGAAACTTTCTTGCTGTGAGGAGACGGTGCTAACCACAGTACCACTGTGCCACCCTGAACTAATCCATCAGTTCATTAAACATTACAACAACAGACCTAGCATTTTGAAAAACAGTCCTTATAGGAAAATGATGGTAAAACCACTTCACTACTTTGATTGCAACTATAATGGTCATTGTACTTGTGCAGCATAGCACGGGGTAACAGAATTGTAATTAGCCAAAGCGCAAATATTTTTCTTCTTGTGCCCAACAATGCAACCTCTGTCTGTCACCATCCGTCACTCAAATGTGAAACCTTTCTGCACATTCTGTTAATGATAATAAAGTTTACTTTTATCCAAAAGAGGGGGAAACAACATCACCATTTGTGGCCGGAGATATCACAACCGTAGTGATAAGAACTCCAGAAAAGGTTAAGAGACTTAGACTCTACTATTCTCTGTCCTCATGCATGGATGGACAGCTTCTGGGTCCTGGTGTGCTGAGCTACTTGCACCACCAATATTTGCTCCAGTGGCAGCATACTGTATGTATGTAGACTAATGACTAGTGTTTGCCAAGACAGGACAGACGCTGAACCTGCTGCAGGGAGAAGAGCATGGGTGAAGGAAGGTGTTGGCCTTTGATCATTTTTTTTCCCATCATCCTTGACTCTAATTCACTGTTAGCAAATGCATATTAGCTACCCTATGGGTCGGTTGGTTATCTAGTTTAAATAATTGCATAAACCCATATATCACTGCACATGAATTATCAACAAGTGCATTAATTTATAATGTCTGAGTGAAAATAGCCACCCACAGCAGCCAGGAAATTTCACACCTCTCTCCTGTTTATCCAGTCATTATTGGCAGCTATTCAGTCACTGTACCAAATAGACATTCTCCACGATAAATCACAGCACTTAAATCCAAAAAACATGTGGTGTATGGTTTGGATCACCCCAGCAATCATGCTACAGCAAGCAGACTGACAGGCTTAATGTGTTGATTGCAAGACTCTTTCTAGACGGGAGGTCATTACTGCAGAGGGAACAAATAAACTGTCAAGACTGATGGATCCGTCAACAGATTAGAGGTTTCACTTATAATTTTAGTTCTGCATTTGCCTCGCTACAGATAATAATTCGAAAATAAAACATTCTGGGATTCACTGATAATACCTGGAGAAAATATAAATAAATGCTGTGCCAAGTCTAGTGGAAATATGAAATAAAGTTATTTTTGTCTCCTGTTGGTTGACTGGTTGTTGACGTTTTAAAGTTCTGCAGTCAAACCGAATGAAGTGAAAATTATGTGTTCCTTCATCTCGTTTTCATGAGGCGGATCAAAATGTGATCAAACACTGTCTGCAATAAACTTTGAACCTTTGAAGAATGGTCCTTCATGGGGAGAAGAAGAATATATATAAATGTGTGTGTGTGTGTGTGTGTGTGTGTGTGTGTGTGTGTGTGTGTGTGTGTGTGTGTGTGTGTGTGAGACACAGATATGGAAAGAAGGAGAGCAAGAGAACTGTTCTTCTTGAAAGTGTTGCCTGGGGCTTTTTATGCTACAAAGTCTATCCTCAGATCAAATACGATGAGTTAGGTCTTCATCAGTCAGAGAAGTCGTGCACACAATACACCCACAAGAGATAATAAGCTATGTTTGTGCACACATTCGCAGCATTTCACTCATGTAGCTGCATTAAATGTACAGGATTTACACATGTAATAAATAATTAAACCCATTGGCGATGCTCTCATCAGAAATACCACATCCATCTCTTCCGCCTTTTTTTCGAAACGCTCTCAAAAATTAGAAGCTTCGTCACCATGTTAGACACATTCCTGTGATTCTTTGTTGACAGAAATTATTGCAACTTTCAAGGTTTTTAGTTATTTTATAGTCTCACTGTGGGTGACAGGCTTTTAGAACAGGGCACCAGTTTTGAGATGGTGGACATAGCCTGAAAGTATAGTCTCTGGAGCTTATGAAGACACTGCAGGCACTTTAAGTACAAGGACTTGATCCAGCTGCGGCACATAAAGGACATCAAAGGGCACTACTATGCTAATAACAAAATGGTTGGCTGTTTCACCAAGAAATCTCTTTAGCGTGAACAAAAAGAATGCTTTCAGGGCAAAGGCAGAATTGAAATCCAAAAATAAAAAAAGGAGTTGAAAAGATCAATCCAATACATGGAGAAAACATCAAGTGGGAGAGAAATGAGAACAAACTCCAGAGGAACAGCGTAAGACATAAGAAAGATTGGCCAAAAAAATGCAGGAAAGATGTTAATGCTGTATACAAAACATTCTAACATGTTTGTGAGCAGGTTTAATATGAGGACCCGAGGTCAGCTCCATCCTTAATCCGAGCTCAGGACTCATAACCACCCACTTATCGAACATCGTGCTGGTTTTATTTTGTGATGACAGGTGATGAACACCTACCTGCTCCTTTGCCTTATTTCTATTATTGCCGTTATTGCAATCTGACCTATATGTGCAATATCTGATTATTGCATGTACCGTATACACATTCTTCATTGCTTTTTGTGTTCTGGTTTTATGTTCCTGTGACTTATATATTCATCTTTTATCTTATCTTTCCTGTAACAGAGTGTACTGAAAAATCTAAATGGGGCAGTTAAAGGATAAACTGGTGATATTATACATTTGTCTTATTCATAATACCCATAAAAATACCAAGCATCAGAAGTGTCTGTGCAGCCATACACCATCTTGATGCTGTAAATACTCACTAGTGCACCATATTCATGTAAAAAGTCCAACAAATCCCCCATTCACTCCTGTTTGAGTAATGTTCGCTAAAACCTACAGCGCCCCTACTGTTTTAAGAAACTATTTAGCCTTAAATATAATTAAATATATGACATATATGACCGTTTAATAAGAGGTTTTTAGAGACAGATAAACACATTGTTGGTCGTTTGTCCATAGGAGTCTGTTAACAATAACAAAAATGTAGAGGATCTCTTCTTGCTCTTGTGTTTGCTGTAAAAAAAACAGGTCATTAGTGTTGCCTGGATAGACTTCTTTGTAGCAATGTCTCATGTGAGAACAATGTGAAAGGGGTCGCTCGTAGTGATGAGCCTACTCAGAATTATCACCGAAATCTGCAGCTCAGCTTGATTTCACAGACATGCATTCGATTAAATTAGATCTACTTTACTGCCCTGAGGGGCAATTCAGCTTTAGCAATACACTTCTGCAATTCCAAAACAACTGTATATGTACAGTAGAACGACAAATACACAATAAAAACATACTCACGCACTCCATCATGGCATCGTTTTCAGTGAAAAAGCTCTAAAAACCTACTTTACATTACGTGCTCAGCAGCAGACAGACACAGTTATCCATTAGCGGGTCAACAAAGTGAAGCGTTTAGCAGCTAAAGACTGAGATATTCCACTTGGGAGATGACAGGAAACACAAATAGAGCTAAAATAGTGAACTTACATTCAACAGGTGGACAGAAACGGGACTCCAAATAAATGCCACTGTTGCTTGGATGTGTGAACGTGCTGTTTACATGTTAGTCACATTAAATTTAAAAAGGTGGTAATTTGTCGGTGCCGTGTTCACAACTTGCCAAAAAGCAAAACAGTCATAGCAGTTTTAGTGTTTCTTATAGCGCAGGTTCAAAACATAAACACAAAGTCATTTCGTCAACTCACCATAAACTCCCTGGTTGTCCAATACCTCTCTAAACACATTAACAAAGCTATATTTACGTCTGGCTTCCATCACTGCTGCTAATCCAAGGCCAAATGAAAAACACCCACACCTCCAGTCTTCATACATGTTATTTTATTAAGTTTATTCATGGACTATCTACTTTAACCTTCGATATTCACCATCAGGCATTTGAACCTGCATTTCATCCAGTTATTAAGATGACATTTAGAAAGATTGTAGATGAATAATACTCATCTCCCAGGGGAAGGTTGTTTGTGTCCTGCACAGTATGACATGGTTAAAGCTGCTGTTTTGTCTTATTAATAAAATATGACCAAAATGTTCATGAATTAAATTTCTCAATTTAGGGGAAAACAACATTTCAGCCTCGTGCAGGTATGCTAAGCACAGCCTGTTTCAACTGTTCCTTCATAATGAGGGTCTATTGGATGGTTGAACTGTCACAACCGTCTCCACAACAACCTCCACAGTGATGTGGAAGATAAAGTGCACCAAATTACTGGCATGTATATTCAAACAGGGTTAGTATAATTTGAGAACATTGGAATTAATTACCTTCACAAATGCTTACAGTTACTCGCCCGTCCTGATTTGTATTCAGACCAGATGGACACAGTGTGTTTCAACATGTATCTGTTCTTGGGTGGGGGGGGGCCATTAGGAGGGCCGGATCCTGCGAGCTCATTAAATGGCTTGTTGTAAGCTCTGCTGTAGGTCAAGGAAAAAATATAGTGAGGGAGCCATTTTCTGGGTCTGTGATGTGTTCTCCAGTCTGTCACACAATAGTATAAATGCAGTTAAATATTCTAGATTATTACCCAGCCGCGGCACATAAAAGACTAACATCCTATTGATTTTAGGTCAGGCGTGATATGTAGCCTCTAATAAAAAGCATTTCATTGAGACGGTGAATTCTTGTGCCGTATATAATACAAGGGTCATTATATTATTGACGTCCATTTTTTTTCCAAATATAAAAAGACAAATTAAATGAGATTATCAAATTAAAATTAAGGTTATTTTCAAGCGTATGTGTGTGTCCAGTGAACACCTCAAGCACAAAGTTTATTGATTTTACATTTAAATAATCTAGTCTTTTAAAAAAAGTGTACCAAGTGTCATATCTCAAGTTATAAATCCTGCAGGTGAAAGGTGTGTGTGCGTGCGTGTGTCAGTGAGAGAGAGAAAAAATAAATACGTCATTTAATCCAGATCTATTTTTAGTTTGAACCTACGCACATCTAAGAAGGAATATCATCACTGCTCCATTTCCGTGTCTAAAAACAAGCTTAAAAATAGCCCAAATCCAAAAACACACACACACAGCGATCAGGATGCTTTTAATAGATCATCGAGAATCATCTAATAATACATCATATCGTCAACGCAACGTGAAATGTCTCACTTGTACTTTGTTTTTCAGCTAAATAAAATGTTACAGCTAAAAGGTTACATGTTTTTTTGGAGCCAAGACAACAGAGTGATGGGCTCTGTGTTTGTAACAGTGTGTTTGTGACTTATCTGAGACACTGAGTGAAAAAAAAAAAGCTTGCTGATAGCCAATGGCCACATCTTTCTTTAAGGATGAGAGAAAAAAAAACATTTTCCTGTCAGGTGTAATAGAGCGTGATTATTATGATATCAAGTGTCCAGTGGCAACAACCTACTGATTACTGTCACAGACACAGATGGATGAAATGAGCAATTGAATTTAAAAAAAAAAAAAAAAAAAGACACACTGGGAACACCAAAGTGTTTTGTGTAACAGGTGCCATTACTTTGTTTTGCAGTTATGTTTTGAAGGAAATGTAATTGCTGCCTGGATTATGTCCGCAGGCTGAAGTGCAGAACTGGAGTTCGGGTCCCTCATGTGGTTAGACTTAGGCAACAAAAGCACTTCGGTTAAACCTGCAATAACTGAGTTTTGGCAACGGGTTAGCAAACAGTCGCACATCCAGCAACATTATGTTTCATTTGGAGCCATTTTCTGGCCACCTAAAAAAATAAAAGTCCAACATTCAGTCCCCTTGTGCTGTTTCTGGTCTCCAGCAACTCCTGAGAAGAATGTCTGTCCCTTTAGCTGCTAAACGCTCCACTATTTTCACCAGCTAATTGCTAACTTTGTGTGTCTGCTGTAGTGTTAAAGCAATTTTGCAGCAAACATCTGCCTCCAAGAAAGATGCTACAGCAACGGTGATAATGGACCAAAACAGTGAAGTTGTGAGCCGATGAGCTAAAACTTGCTATAAAAGCTCTATATGTTTATAGGCTCATATGTTTATTGCTGTCATAAAAAAAAAAATGTTTTTATGGCTGTTGTAAAGTTTGGGAAAGATTGCAGTTTTGGCTCAATGTTAATAAAATAAACATGTCATGCTTCAACTCACTGATGACTTTTTCAATATTAAACCAAAGCTATGAGCCTGTCATAACAAATCGCTGTTAAACATGAGCATGAAATGTTTTATCATATTTCAGTTGCAAGATGTTGTAGGATAACAAATGGAACATGCTGGCAGTGAATTATGCCACATGGTTTTGCCATAAGGCAACTACGTTCATTATGTTGATAAAAAAAAAAAAGTTATTTGCAATTGCAAATTAGCATTACAGTAATATTTCTCATAAACAGACATTTGTTGGTGCAGTATATGTTGATAAGAAACAGGAAACTGCAGTACAGAAAATAACTTAGATGTCTGTACTCCTGGAAATACCATTTATAGTCCCGTGTTTCATCCACCCGACCTCTTCTCTATGACTTGCATGCAAGTACAAAAATGCAAAACATATTTACAGTCAAGATAAATCAGTCGAGTTACCCTCAAAACCTTACTCGGACATCACATAGGAACATTCATCAGACAGAACTGACAGTACACAGTAAAACGACTGGGTTACGTGTTCGCGGTAAAAACAAAGTTGCTGTAGATCATTTAAACTATGAAATATCTGCATCCCGTACTGGTGAGGTTTTACTAGTATCCATTCAACTGTGAGTTTAAATTCATTTTTGGAAGACCCCTGCGGTTGCTGTTAGAAATATTGCCCAAGTGCAATTCTCTAAATGTTTTGACGAGAAAACAATGTTTATTGGAATAATTGATCCTTGATCACTACTATGTTCCAGAAAGTACCATCCATCTGAGCTGCACGCTGTCTGCCCCAGGCAAAGCAGTTTATGGGAATTTAATGATAGGTGCCAGACTATGCATATGTTTCCCTCTTCCTATGTGAGATATAAAGCCTAAAGAAAGATCTGGCTGAGACAATACCTCCCCAGAGGCCAGCCACATTATTGGCTACTCTTCCCCATCTAATATATCTGCTTAGCTGGTATTTATTATTACTATAACTTAAGAAAGGAGCCAAAGCCAATAACCTTCATTCCTCCTCTTTGTCTAACAAAGAGGATCCATTAGCGATTCCCTTTTGCATAGCACTTACAGTATATATTGCAAGACCAGACCACATTGTTCAACTGCCAGTTGGTCCAAATAATATGATAATAATAATAATAATAATAATAATAATAATAATAATAATAATATGACCAAGGGAACTAATATAATTTGGGACTAACTTAGTATCTATTAGCCGTTCAGACCAATATAATAGAGGTTAAGTGTGGAAATTGTGCAGAAATAACATCTGCTGTACTTTCGGCCTGTCTGGTAGTGTCAGAAAACATACAGCAAAAAACTCAGACGTTGACATGCTAGCAGGTCTAGCTTCCTTCTAATAATGTCATTAAATAAAAGGATCCCACAGTTTCTTTAACACAACTCAATACCATCTTTCATTACACCCTCCTTGCCTATAAAACACCCATTCTGGGAGTCTTGCTAACTCGTAACACAAGCTTTCCATTAAGAGACTAGCAACATCCTCAGAGTTCATCAAGCATGAAACAAAATAGTGTGTTAACATGCTAATACTCTGAGACTGAGCTCAGGTTTAGCTCACAAACTACAGTTAAGCTAAACCGAGTGGGATCATGTCGGGCTGAACCTGACAAGTCTGCGATGTCCTAAAATAACTAATATCTCTGGTGTTTTTTTTTTTTAATGGGTTAAACAAGTTCAGAGTGGAGGTAGATAACATGTGGGAAGAGTAAGTGTGTGACTGAACTGCCCTGTTTCTCCCTGTCACCGCTCGTTGCACACTGCTGCCTTTGGCCTTTTAGGCAGATGCTTTGAATCCAGAACCATAGTGTCGCAGCTCATCTCCACTTCAAGACTGTTTTTTTTGCACAAGCACGTTTGTGCGCGCATGCATTAGTGAGTGAATGTGCATAATACATAGTGTGTGCATATGTGTTGTCTGTCTGAATATATATATATCATGCAATCACCTGACGTGCAGATACATTTATTTATTCATACATAAATGCGTAAGTGCTTCTTGAATGTGCTACAGTATATCTCTTGTATGCGCCCATTTGTTCAGGCGTGTGGGCACAGCCCAAAGTGAAAGATAATAAGCCATTTAGTCACTGCAACCTTTGCACCTTTAACTTCATTTTGACTTCAAGGAAACGTGTAGTAATCACCACCCTTTATGTTTGCACAGCAGACCATTTCCAAAAGCTACTTATTACTTGAAATCTGCTACATCTACATGAGGATTTAATTATATGGATGTGTCATCTAGATTTTCCAAATGGGCTGGAACGTGCAAAAGCAGATTTATAGCACAATAAAACAGATTTACCTTGACTCATATTGTTGGTTTGCTTCTGTAGAGGTGCATCTATGAGTGCCTGCAGCACATATGTGTGTTCTTCTACTACTACTTTATGAGGACCAGATGTCCACACAACAATAATTAGGTGGAGAAAGGTGTTTGATATTTTGAAGGTTAATTCTGGGTCACTTAGCGCTATTGGATCAGTATTGGGTTTAGGATTAAGGTTAAGTGTTTTGGGGTCAGAGGTTATCCAAAGGTGTAAAGGCTAGGGTTGGTTTCACTGCAGACTTAGAGAAAAAAATAGATTTGACATTTAAAAAAAAAAAAAAAAAAATGCGGTCTCCATAGAGACAGAAAAATATGTTAGCACAAACATCCATGTTCTGAACATCTTCACTCCATATTTTCTAAAAGGTATGTGTCAGCCTCGGTGTATTTATACGGTGTTTATGTCGAGTTTATGCATAATGCAGCATGAAGTGTAGGGATTCATATAGGTTATTACATTATGAAGTGCTGCTATGTGTCAGAGGAATAAAACACAATTAGTAGTTTATCAAAAAGGCTATGACGGTGCAGAGCAATACACCAGGGGGTGTGGGGGTGTATTTGAGGGCTGCCATATTTCAGACTATAATCAAATTAGGTGAGGGGTGAATGACAATTTCCCTTCCACCGTCTGCATCAAGATGCTCACCTTTAAATCCATTAAGAAATATGTTCTGTATGTTTTGTCTCCACAGGTAAGCGTAACGTGGAAAGTAGTTTCGTAACATTTATCTTTTAAAAATCAGTCTGGAAGTCACCTCGTTGCCCTCACATGTGGTGTCACTGTTGATGAGGTTAAAACCGTCTAATAGTTTCGGTGTTCTTTGTCTCTGTCTCCCCCCTAAGGCCAGTCATTATGCCCATTTTGTCGCCTGTCTTCTCCAGTGTGCTGCCTTGCAGAGTCACAGTTGCAAATTGCTTTAAAACCACAAAAGAAATAGGACAGAAGGAGATGGAGTCTGTGGCCTCAAGTATTTCATTCAGGGTTATGATAACACTACACGGAGTTATTATTAACATCGTAATCACCTCTGGTCAGAAATGAGATCTTCAAACGCAGGAGCGTGATATGAGGATTTGACAAAAGAGGTGCCAGGGGACAGATACAGTGCAATGAATAAAACGGTGACAGCTTTGCAGAGTGTGTGTGTGTGTGCGCAATATTGTCGGCGGGATCTTAGGCTGACAAGTGAATCAGACAGTCAGGACTCGGGAAGAGTGTGTCACAGTTACTCCTGTATGTGAGGTGGTAGTTTTGTGTTGTGGACATTGCACAGTCCCGTAGTTGCTGTCTGGTCTCAGAGGTGCAGCAGAATGGTGTGTGATATTAAAGACCATCACAGAGTTGTGCCAGTGCAACAGTTTGGGACTCAGGCAGTGTTTTGACCCTTAATAGTAATCACTGGCCTGACACATGGTCCCTCCTGGATGCTTAAAAGGTTTTGGAGGCACTCTTGTTTTTGGAACTCATATTGTCTTGTGACACACACTGTAACAAGATCAACCGCCAAAAGACAGAATCTTATCAGGATCAACTGCAGCTGCTACACACAGGCAACAGGCAGGCTCATCTCAATCTTTGCGTGGATGGTCTGTTCCTCCAAAAAGGTAAAAACAAAAACGACAGAACTGTCAAAAAACAAGAACAATCTGTTGAATTTAATGATTCTAATAAATACCTCATTCTACCGGAGGCAATGCGATGCAGCAGAGCAACCTTGTGGGTGTTTTTCACGTCACAATAAATCAATCAAAACAATGTGTATCCATTATCCTGTAGTTAAAAGAGATCCAGTTAATTAATTCAGTGCCAGTTAATATAGCTTGCGCTTCCAAACCCTGCATAACCAAGTGATGAAGCACACTTAGCGCTCAGTATGCATACAGTGAAGCTGACAGCAACCACGGGCTATAAAGATGCCTACATGAGGCGTCACATCTGTCCTGTATGAGTCTTTGTGCTAATGGCTCTCCATACGTGCCAATATTAGTATGCTAACAGGCTTGTGTTTTAGCATTCCCTAATTAGCACTAAACACAAAGTATAGCTGAGGCTGATGGGAATGCGATTTTGCATCAACAGTATCAAGTAGTGACGGTCACCATTTTTGACCTGATGAAGGTGAAGTCAGGGGTTGTCATGCATCATGAAGGATTTATAAACGATTGATTGATTTGGCACCGACTGATTGATTTCAGTCGGTGCCAAAGGTGGGCCGACAGAGCGATGTTTCCACAGAGATCATGTTGCTACTGTGGCTGAAGACAATGCATCAGCTCACGGGACGATAAAACATTAGATCTGCATCATAAATAACATGTTTTCTAAAATGTATCAGTATATAATGTGTTTATTAAAAGTTCACATGTAGAAACAGAAACAGTTGTCAACATATCTGGAGTTTTATTTTAATGAGCTTCAAGTCTTTCTTCTCTGTTCTTGACATGTTAGTCTCCCACAGCCCTACTTTTATGTGCTGATGAGCTTCATTACTTTTATATTTTCACTTGTATTCAAGGTGAGTCAGCTTCAAGTTTCCACCCTCTGATCTCCAGCTCAACTCTGATTTTGTTTTTAATTTGACATTTCAAAAGATCCTACAAAGTCCAAAAGAAAAAAAAAAAAAATTGGACAACTATTTTCATCTTTCTCGACCTTAAATGTAAATGAGTTGAAGTTGAATTTGTTAGTGGGACAGACACTAAAGTACACTGAACAAAAATAGAAATGTTTTTACACTTTTAATGAGCTGAAGAAAAAGATCTAAGACTTCTTGTGTGCACACAAAAGGTTTATTTCTCCAAAATTTTGTTCACAAATGTGTTTAAATTCGCCATGGGGCTCTCTGTTCACGATGACATTAGCAAACCACTTGCCCAGACAAGGCAATATACACTGTCTGTCATTTGTCTAGTACAGTTTAAAACGGGATTCATCCATGTAGAGAACACCAAAACCGAGTGTTGCAGCTGTCTGCTCTTAGATGATCTTGAATAAGCAGAATGTGGCGTGTTTCCACAGCTCTGGTGGACCTTCCTACATCAGCATGCGAATTGCATGCCCCCTCAAAAATTCGCAACATCTGTGGCATTATATTGTGTGATAAAACTGCACATGGTGTGGCATTTTACTATGACACCATCCAAGGCACACCTGTGCAATAGATATTCTGTTTTTAAATCAGCATCTTGATATGCTACACCTTTCAGGTGGATCGATTATCTAACATGGATTTGTTTTGGTTTTTTGGTAGAGAAAAAATAAATCTTTTGTTTGCACCGAAAAAGTTGTAGTAAAAGAAAAATATAGTTTCTGAATGTTTTTAATTCATCGAGCCCAGATATAACCCTTGTGCAGACACTTGTGTAATTGCATTAGCACAGGTAAATTCTCATATTAAAATGCACTGCCATGCTGTTCTTATTTACATAATTAGAGTGTGCAAGCAAAACCTCCATCTGATCTTTCTGTAAATGCATTAGGAAGCTGTTACAAATGTTTGATTAGGATGTTGGAGTCCACTTTTTAAACATGCAAAGGGTGATCTGAAGAAGCTCAGCAGGAAAGTTGTAATTACTCATTCAACTTTGAGACCGTTAATGAAACACCTTCAAATAATCAGGAAGGTGACACTGTATAGTGATTCCCAACCAGCTTGTGCAGCAGGACTTCTGCAAGATTGCAAAGCAGCTTGGTGAATTTAAAATACCTATAAAATATCATAACACACCTCTCACAAACCTGAGTCAGCTGTCACGAGAGCAGAAAAATATTCTGAGCTCAGCTGTTCAGAAACCTGCAGGTGACGTCGCAGATACTACGTCCATGTTTTATACAGTCTATGGTTGTATGAGGTAGTTATGCATAGTCAATGTGTGAACACAGAAGTAGGCTCAGCATTTTAGCAACATAGATTCAATATACCTTAAAGCGTACGCTATAGTCACGATATTCTCACCACTTTAACTGGCTGGCAGATCTGAGGCATAATACGCGTGCGCAGCACAGTTAGGTTTAGGTGCAGGAATGCATCCAGTTTTGGGGTATCTGATAGTGCTGCAGACATACAACAGACAAAAAAAACAAACACAAAAACAAAACACTGACTTAGTCAGTAGAGAAATCTAAAAACCTACAAATCAACAAACTGAATTTCTCCCAGCTCATCATCCTCCCCTGAGGTAACCCTGACCTCCCTGTGGAGGTGAAAAGAGGATTTTCCCTTTTGGATGTCGGCACACGATTGCAGAAACACATCCTGCCGCCATGTAATGTTTGTAAATGCTCTCTGCATAGGAGCACACATCAGTCACACGCCGCTCATTCCATTTTCCTGCCGGCAGGAGGAGAGTCCCGAGGGGGGAACGGTTTGATCACGATCCACGCACACCATTCACACCTCCACTCACTCGACTCGGCACACAGATGCCCAAGTTCCTTTTTTTTTTATTATTATTTTTTTATTTTATTTTAAAAGAGAGATGAACTCAAAAACATCTCCCATTGTCCCACTTCATCTTGTCTGTATCCTATTGGTATAAATGACATATGAACCAAGCTGGCGAGTTATATTTAGTCATGTGATGCGCTATGATCAGCACTCATCCCTACAAGCTTTGTTAATACAGATTCTGGCACCCCTGTGAGGGCCTGCCTGGGGATTGCTTTCTAGATTTAGTTTGGCCCTCACCTAATCTTCTCCTCTGCGCTGTTGCACTGTTTCTTCCCATCTCATCATTCTCGCTCCACTTCTCTTCATCTTTCTTCCTGTCTGTCGATCTCTCTCTCTTTCTCTGACTGCGACTCTATTTGTGTGTGTGTGTGTGCATGTTCCTCAGAAGCAGCCAGCGGAGGAGGAGTGTGGCAGGACGGTATGATTATTCATCCATGGGAAGGCAGAGAGCTTTTTCCACTTACTCACTCACCTACTCAGCCCACGGCCAGTTTGCCTATCTGTGATTAAATTCATCAACACCCTTCCCTTCTTCTTCCCTGCACACACAGACACATGATTCTCCTCAGAGAGAGAAAGAGACCTCTGATAGCAACTCTTTCAAACTCTCTTTGAAAATGTACACTTTTCCTATTTAAGCATATATTCCTTCACCGCTTCCACTGTAAGAGCAGAAAGGTTAGAGCTTTGTGTTTTGACCATAAACATCACTTCAATTAGGTGCATGCATTTTTTTTTTTGCTTATTTATGCAAACTGGCAGACTATGTTCCCCAATAGGCCATTAGAAACCAAAGTGATATTATGCAAATATGGACAGAAAATGAGCACATGGGATGAGAGTTGTACTACTGGGAAGGTCCAGGGCTGCTAGCAGTATGAATTAATCGTGTCCTGGCATGTGAGGCCGAAGGAAGCACGAGCAGGAGGGGGTTTTATCCCTCTCAGTGCGGCCTGGAGCTCTGCTTGGGTTTTAGATCTGGTGATTAGGCTGTGAGGTTGAGCTACTCAGCGTAAATCTCCTCTGAATTCTGAGGAAGCGCTGAAGGCATGTTCTTCACTGCATCAGAAGAAGGAGGAAAAAAGGTTGTTTTTTTTTTTGATGCAGACTCAGATACAGCTGGCCAGTATACAAAAGATGAGAGGACTTCAGGGTCCTTTGATTTGAATCCAGTCAGGGAGACTTCTTGATTGAATCATTTTAGCGCAAGGCTGAGGAGTCTTGAAGAGTTCGAACTTTTTATTTAGCACCTTGGGTGTCTCGCTTTGCTTGTCACTATTCAATACTGCATCTAAAAATAATTTGTGTAATCAAAAAAAAAACTGAATAGCGTTAAAGAAAACCAAAGCAGACACACTCGAGTACTCCAATTTGTAGTATTACTCTCAATCCACATAAAAATAACTGGCTGAAATGCAAATTCCTTAGAGATTTACAGTATACTGCATAGGAAAAAAATGCCCAAGGCTGTATTTCCACCTAAGGCACTGCATTATTCACAAGGTAGTCTGCAGTGGGTTTTGGTGAACAGCATGAAAACACCCTCCCATCCCTGATAGACAATGTATAAATCTGACATGATAACTTACACCTATCCTCCAGCTCTGGCTTCTCCTTTAATAAAGAAAACTCAACCAATGTTATGGGCAGGCATTCATGTGTGAAAGCAAATGTTCACAGCATTAACACACACACACATACTGAAATCGATAAAATGTTTGTTCCTCACTGTTCAGAACAGTAGACGCCTTTTTGTTGAGGAGTAAAATCTAAAGTATGCATGCTGCGTGTTTAATCGGAATACCCTGAAGTGAAAACTGAAATTTAATGACAGGATCGTTTTGTGAATTCTCCTCCATTTTTCACTTCTTTTTATATTGAGATGACATATTGATCATCAAACCAACTGGTTTGTGAAGCAGAGGCGGCGTGTATTAATAGTGAACAAACTGAAAAGACCTGCATACTTACAACACAATGCCACGCTCTCAACAGAGCTGTGAGAGGACGGGCGTCTATCATACATGTGGAATAATTCATAGAGCCGTGTTTGCAAGCCCCTATACGAGAAACCAAACACAGTGCATGCTGCATCAGGAAACAACACAAGAACAGTACTAGAGCATATTAAAAATATATTGGGTCAGATGCTGTGTTCCAAACTGTTTGTATGCTCATTAAAAGCTGTGTCGAATGCTCAAACGGGGTCTGAAACCTTCTCTGCCTTCACACCTTTCTGATGTTGCAGTTGGGGAAGCTTTCTGAAACTGAAAATCTGGCTTCACGCAGTGAGCCAGGCACGAGTAGGTGAGCAAGTAAACAGGGTTAGAACTTCTCTCTTTGTCCACTCTTTCGCAGCTACAATTCACTCGTACAATTATGGCCCCCGTCTCCACGAGGTCAACGTTTTCACCTCCCCTTTGAGAGCCATCTGGTTTCTTCTATTCTTACGGTTCGACAGCACTTTGCTTCATCGGCGTTCAAGTTTTCAGTTATACCCTAACCATCCAAAGCTACATCACATGGCTACACTATACCTGACCTACAACTGGGGACTCAAGAACCGTGATTGGTCAGTAATCTGTCACTTGTGTGTTCTCCAACATGTTAGTAGATATTACGAAAGAAAACATGGAGCAAGTTGATAAAATCAACTTGATAAAAGATCTGTTGTCATCATGTTGGATACATCTTAAAGACCCCTTTTCTACCATTGCGTAAACCCTGAGTCACGTCCCCAGTGTTTCTCCCTGTTTTCTTTCCTCTTCATGTCATGTTTGTCCTGTCTGTCTCTGCCAGTTTGTGTGTGCTGCTGGATGTGGTCTCCAGAATCCCGAGTGGTAACCCTACGCAACAGCCAACCTCTGTGTCTTTTGAACTCTGCCCAGTCTTGTCATCCTCTCCATCTTTGTGGATTTTTATTATTTTTTTTCCCAACCACCAGCCCTGCAACTCCCTGGACACCTCCTGATCACAGACTCACAGCCGTCCTGTCCTCAAGAAATTATACAATTCCACCTTCCTAAAACAGTTTCACTGAATCCTGCTTGAGGTCGATGAATTAATCGTGGATGGACAGGAAATTGTCAGGAATTTTGATAATCATGAATATATTTTGGACTGTCGGTCAAACACTTTGAAGATTAAAAATCATCTTTGTTTTTAGCATTTCAGCATTTAACCCTGCATGGCCACACCCTGAGTGTTGCTGAGGGCTCCATCTTTATTATTTTAATTAAGTAAGTAACCACAATGATACGAGGACCAAATAAAAGTTAGGCTTCTTTTTTGTTTTCACGCCCATCTTCCCAGTACGCTGGTCTGCAACATCACTGTCAATATAAAAACGGTTCACAGTGTAATAAAGGCTGGGAAGAATAAAGGATTCATCCTAAGAATATAATATACAGACTGACAATAAAAATAATTATATATTACTGCAGTCCAATCCTCTGAATAATTAACACTATCAAGCCACTCATCACATCTGATCTTAATATAGAACATCTCAAGTACTTGATAATCATTTTTTCCTCTTTCTCCAGACACACAAGTTACAGCGTGGAACAGTAAACCATAACACAGACACACACACACACACACACACACACACACACACACACAGGAATGTGAAGATGTGTGTTTGACCTACTGCATCTTTAATCAGACTTACTCAACCCTCAGGTTTGTCAGTGATGCCAGACTTTGAAATATTAAAAGATACAAGTACTTCACCAAATATAAAGCCAGCCGGAAGCTAACATGTTACAGCGTGTGTGTCAGATATATGTGCCTGTGTCGTACATGTACATGTACAGTCTATTTCCAGGCATGATAGACATGCTGCGAGACATCCATGACATGAAGATGAGCTGTTGCTAATTTCCTTGGAGGTGCTGCTCTTGAAGCAGTTTCTGCAAAGTGCCTCCAGCACAGCAGTTAAGTCCTACACTGGGAATTCTTTAATTGCATCACTTGGTAATCATGACACACTCCGATCCCCTCGGGAAGATGAGTGTTTCTTTCCATTTGTGTCAATCAAATTTGCCGTGTTTAACCTTTGTCACCTGTCACTCATCTGATTAAACACTGTGAGTAATGAGGAATGCAGACGGGGGGGAACTGGTGCTGGGTGTAACAGGCCAGCTGTAATGATTTTCGACAATGATTCATGATTATTTGCTGCATTCTCTCCAGTGTGGATTCACTCAGCTTGTATTTTTACTGTAACATAATCAATATAGAAGTTTCATCAATCAAAACAGCTTGGTGATGATTTGTATTGCTCAGTGAGCCCCGGCTGAATTACATAAGGTTAAGTCGGGTGTTCACACTGTTTATATTTTCTCATTCTGTCCATTTTATTCCATTATGCAGTTTGCAAAGTCTTTTGAGCTGCCGCTTTGTATGTATGTGAAATTAAATGACAGAATTTGCTTTGCCTGACAATATCAAAAAGCTTTTGCTTTTTTTTTAGACCATTTTCATAGCAGCCATTTTGACATGGAATAGTAGGGTCAACACAGGTGTTTCCAGTGATACTAATTAAGGTTTCCTTGCCATTTATTGCAGCAGAGTCTTTCCAGTGAGTCAACATGCACCACAGCAGCACCCTGACTCAGTTTAACCTGAACAGAACGGAGCCTTAATTAGCATCACGGGTAAAAAACCTGTGTTTACACTGCTATTTCATGTCAAAATTGCTGCTGTGAAAAGGGTCTATTGCTCGCAGCCATGTACTACAGGACTAGACATAAATCAGAGCTCAACTACAACTATTCCATCTGCATGAAGATCGTGTGATATGATCAAAAGTCCTGAACGCACCATAAGGTCCACTAAATGGACCTCAACAGTTCAACAATGGTTGTTTCCAAAGTCTAGAATAAAGTTGGAAAAATTGAGAAAAATACCATCAGCAGTTTTTTTTTTTTTTTTTAGAAAGTACACCATTGCAAAGTTAGTAGAAAGTCAGAGTATAAATAGTACATTCTGTATTTCTGTCCCCATGCAGACCAAAAACTCAAGCCGAAAAAACTGCCCCAAACTCAAATATTTGAAAAAAATATATACATTGTAACAGAAAGAACTACTACAAGACATCAAGAAATGACTTGGAAATAGCTTACGCTGTACAGCTTCCAGCTGAAATTATTGTCTTTCTAGGAAGTCGGTTCAAAATAATGAGTGTCTCTCCATATTTGGAAGCACCCAAACTCCTCTGCCATTCTTAAATTTGCTAACTCCAGCATCTGTCCTCCCATGCACTCAACTGTCTTCACCCACTTATAGCAGCTGTTGCTAGGTAACAGTTCACGCCTGCATGTGCGTATTAAAGTCTGCATCAAAACAATATTCAGTATGCAATGAATCTGCTATTAAGTTAAGCCGCATACAGACGTTTTGTTGAAATTCTATATGTAAGACAAATGCAGTACATTAATATGGTTACCAAAAATGTAACTAGAACGCATAACACTACTTCATTTGTAAGCAGAGTAATTTAACCACGCAAAGTGTTCTTTAGTAATCAATTAGTGATGTTGAGCCTCAGTCTTCAGGCTCATCAGTCTCCCTTTCCCCTTACATGACCCAGAAACCCATGGCTGAACTGCTCACAGTAAATATTCTGCTTTGTAACCAAAACCTACAGGGGATTTCTAATTAGGTAAGGAAACAGCACAACCCTGCGAGTAGAAGACGGGATGAGAGGGAGGATACTGGAGGAAGTGTGGAGGAGGGGGCTGATTGGGGAATGAAGAGAGAGGAAGCAAATAACAGGAGAGAGGAGAGAAGAGGGGGAAGACGGAAGGAAGAAACAGCGGAAGATGACAGAAAGACTGGGGACTTATCTAATAATTATAACAGCGGCAAGTAGAGAAAGTCGTAGGAATAACACGCAGCGAAGGAGTAGCAGTGGAACGAGGAGAAGTATATGAAAATTTGCACATGGATAGAGATTTTCACAAAGATGAAGATTGGATAGACAAATTTGCACATAAAAAGACCGACACTGAAACTGTATTCACGGATTGATGAAGGGGAATAAAAACCCTCACACAGCCCTCTTAAACATGATCTGAGCAGGGCAGCCTTCCAGAGCACCTCGTTCCTACATACCTGACTGTCAACATGCCAGCTCTGCATATCCCACGGATGATGTTCCATAGGGGCCAGGCTCCGTGCCGACACATTCCAACACAGAGGCCCTTTGAGTAGGCATGGGACGGTGGTTATGTGGCCAGGGACCAGTCTGGGTCAGCCAGCACTGCAGAGCTGATACGTGCCTAGACTTTTACCACAAAGCCCCTCAGGCCCTACTGTCGATGAGTCCAGCGATTGCTGTGCCGCTTGCACTTTGGGAGCTCGGCATCTGGGAATGAGAGCGGAGGGGTGAAGCCATGGCGCCTTGAAATGAGAAGTAAAACAAACAGACGTTTTAGCAGAGGATACGGCTGGCTGCTTCAACATCTTGCTAGGCCTGATGTGTATTAGTAACAACAGCATACTGTATCCTCTCTCCTGTCATCCATGGCTAAAAATATATCTTATATAAAATATATCTTAAACATGAAGCTGAGATCGGGGTGTTACGGCACATTTTTCTCTGTTTGTACTTATTTGCAATTCACACAGGCAGTGTAGGCCTTCTCCAAATCATACTTGCAAATGATGCATGGGAGTATTGGTATGTGGGTTCATAGGGATGTTGGGAGGCAAGCTAGAATCCACCTAGCCAACCAAATCAAAACCAATGTTTCAGGAAATACCCCACTGAGAGAAACATTGCGGCTTAGTCAAGGCAGTTAAGACGCTCCCTTGAAGCTAACAACAAGCTGCAGTGGTGGAGAAAGATGTGTAACGTTTTGACAGCATGAAGCTCTGTTCAACAGACAAGCTCTCCATGGTAGACAGAGCACCTGCATGAAACACCTTCAGGGTAAATTCAGAGAGTCAAAGTCCTGCCCTCTATTTCACAGGCCATTCCCAGATATTGTAGTTTAATGTTAGGTGACCCCCCCCCCGCCTCTTTCAACTTGCAACATCTAGCTTTGGATAAAGAGTTTTTAAAGATGAGAACACTTCATAAATAAAACAAGACATTTAACATCTATGTTGCAGTCTCACAGGTGTTTTGACTTTAGCGGTGGTCTAATCAGCCAGGGTAAATGAGAACATCTGTGTGTATCTAACAACTTTACTGTCACAATGGGATAAAAGGGAATAAATCCACAAGAGATTCCAAATTAATCACAGCTTTGCATTTGTGTTCATTGCATTCTGTCAGAAAATAAGCCTTTTAGTCCTCATCCTTGAAACCATTCGCCTTGTTAAAGTTCAACAATTTGTTTGAAAGAGACTTTTGATCAAATTTAAAACTCACCTTTGTGTGTTTAATCCAGATTTGTTTTTGTGTGAGGCTATTACTTTACACTCAAGCTCTTGGAAGGCATCAACAAAAAGACTCTGTGACTACTAAGTTTTTTCGGGGCTTAGTCTTCTCTAACATGACATTTCTGTGGTAACTTTGGACTCCAGAACACATAACATGAGCCAGCAGATGCCTCTTGTGATTTACTGGGCTGACTGAACACTTGATGGGATCACTGACTCCAGCAAAGTGGGCTACAAAGCACCCATAATACAATGCTCTCTTAAAGAAACAGACACACTCTGTAATGAGCCCATTGCAACACAAGAGCTACTCACTTCATTAAAAGATAACAGAGTTGTAAACAATTAAATGTCTAATCCAAGAATAACACATGACCTCCAATTTGTATTTTCTCATAGATGATTAGCTGAAACTGTCATACATCATTTGAATGAACGTGATTATTTTTGTTAGCGTCCAATTCTCAAGGCCTCATGGGAGCTGTAGTTGATGAAGGTTAACAAATAATAATCAGTCTTTTATGTTCAGATTTTAATTATCTGCAATCACTAGTAGATTGTATGGATAGAAATCTATTTGAAATTAGTGGAGCAGAAGCAGACATCGGCGTGTGAATGTGTGTGAATGGTTAGCCCCCCCAAAACCTGATGAGCACTGAGCAGTTTGCACCTGCCAATGCCATCAGTGTATGAATGGGTGGAAAGGTGTAAAAGCTGAAGACTAGAGAGGTGCTCTAAGTGCAGTCTATTTACCATTTACATATAGTGGTGAGTGTGTTGGTGGTAAGCGCACCTACAGTTTGGAGAAGAAGTCAGGGACCTTGGCACAGAAGCAGACCTTATATGCACTGCTGTGGACATGGGGCAGCAGAAAAGCTACATTAAAAGCCCCACTTAAAAAAAATCAATATCCATCCAGTATATGCTATAGTAAGAATATTTCCACTGCTTTCAGACAGCCATTTTCTTTGACACTAACATATTCCTAGGCAATACTGTGCTGCGTGGTGTATCACGCCGCAGATCAGCTGTTTTGGAATACAGCGTGCAGCACAGTTTGAGGCAAACACTCAAACTGCGCCTTTAATAAAGATGTGCATATTGATTTATTTGCAGAAAATCATTTCAAATTCTTCATCTATATTATTCTATTGCAGCAGTTGCACAAGCAGTGAGCCTCGTGTAGAGAAAGCAGGAGTTCAAATAGCAATGAGGCAGGTGCATGTTTTAACTATACACTGATTCACTGCAATCTCAGGATCAAAGCATCTCACATATCGAGGTCAATTTCATGATAGATTCATCAGAGTCGAGTCGGCGCGTTTGATTGAACATCCTGAAGCTTCTTGATCACTGCATGAACAACTGAAACCTGATTCTCCGCTCCAACATCTGTCTCTCTCTTTCTCTTCAATCAAATCTCACTTTACTGCAGGGAGGAAATTATCATCCCTGCTTCTGAAGCATCAACATGAAAGTTGATGTTTTTTTAGCCATTGGATTTTTTTATTCTATTTTATGTTTCTGTAAGCACAATATATTTCGTGTGGTTTCAGGTAAGCTGGTGTGATCGGCATACTGAGTGACGGCACACCGATGAAGCAAGAGGCGACACAGAGGGAGCAAGAAAGCGGGATGAAAAGAAAATTAATGAGAGGTTCAAAATTAAATCATAAACATGGGAGAGGAAAAGGCATGCAGCCAAAAATAACAATCACGCAGACAATTCCAACAATCCATCTTCATAGTGAGCCGGTTAGCATTGAACTCTTTGGTAACACTTATACCAATAAAGTACACAAAATCCGGAGCAGTCATGAGAAAGAAAAACCAATCAGGAACTAATTAGTCAGTTTGGTTAGATGATGCACAGCTGAGAGGATACAGAAAGTTTAGTAATGGTGAGGTAACCATAAAGTAATGATGCATTCCTTAATAACTCAGCATGACACATTACTTTATTTGAGGAGGTGAAAAATTATTTGTGTGTAATAAGGAAGCCATGATTAATGATTCGTTATGTGCCATTTAGCAGCTGATTCTGAGCTAATTAAGAATGATTAATTAAGAAAGTGGTCAGAGGATTTAGGATTTAAAAATCGGTTCATTAACACAGCATCTAACGATCAGTTCTACGTTAGAAAACCTTGATCATAGACTGATGGGATTTTGTTGTTTTATCGCTGCAGATTTAGATGACAAGTTGAAACTTTAAAGCTAAGGTAGGTAACGTTTGTTAATTTCATCACGCGCTTCTGCAGTTCTCCTCAGCTCTATGGAGCATTTCAGCGTTTTCAGCTCATTGTTCTGGGTAACAGCTCACAACCTTACTGTTTGGGTTCAATCCATTGACTGTGAATGAAGATGGACGACATGAAATGAGCTCCCTCCAGCCTTAGAGAAAGGGCAGACCCAGAACCCGCTGGAGGGTCTATATAGCCCATCTAGCCTGGGAACACTTCAGGATCCCCCAGGAGGAGAGGGAGAAGGAGCACCCTGCCAATCCTGCTGCCACTGCAACCTGACCCCGGATAAGCGGAAAAAAAATGGATGGCTGGATAAATGTGAAAAATGGAGGTTTCACGTCATGATTGACATACTACTGTGCCGATATTCTCTTTTTTGTGCAGAAAGAGAATGTGGAGACGTTGTGCATCTTCATATACAGGAAGTTCACCCTCACAGCTCTATTATTATAGATTATAGATAGTACATATACAATGATACTGTTGTTTCCAGTTGCAACAGGCAGCTGTTTTCAGTGAAAAAAGCTGCACTGTACACTACGTGCACCAGCACCAAACAGCAGACACAGACGAGCAGACTAGATATTGAACATAGTGGAACATTTAGCAGCTAAAGAGCCAGATATTTCCCTCTGGAGTTGATGGAAACCAAACAGAGCTAAAAGAGGACTACAAAGTGGCCAGAAACACAACTCCAAATAAATGCTACTGTTGCTCTGGATGTGTGTTTCTAGGATGTGTGGATAGGCATAACAGTTTGCTCACACGTTAAACATATTTGTTTTATCATGTCATGCATCATGTCCAACATTGTCCTGCATTGTAAAAACACTGTTTAAGAAATATCTGTTGTGTCATTTTGGCTATCCCTCTCTATCCATCCCTCTTCATTATCTATAGCCACTGGGGTCACAAGTGGTTTGACCCGATCCCAGCTCCCATTGCATGGGAGGTGAGGTTCAGTCTGGACAAATTAGTCTATTAGAGGGCTGACATACAGACAGATCGTTCACATTCACAGTCACACCTATTGGCAATTTAAGCATGCCTAACCTGCATGTGTTTAGACATCCAGAGGAAACCAACCCAGACACTGAGGTCATTTATCTTTTTTTACTAAAAGATGTGTTTGGCTTAGTTCACTTCATCTAGCAAGAATTTGAAGAATTTGCTGCTAGCAGTTTTGTTTTGGCATCAGCCTCATTATAACTCTGCATTTTTGTGTCTATTTACATTTACATTCCTACTAGTTTTAATTTCTTTTCCAGTATATACTGTATATCTGCCACCACCAGTCCTAGTCCCCAGATATCTCCTAGTCTGTATTGTGCCACTGTTGTGTCATTGTTGTGCAGCTTCTGCTCTTGTTTGCCTGCCTGCCTGCCTGCCAGTTAATAATTATTGTCTGTTCTCCTTTTGGATTATTCTGTATTTATTTATTGACTGCCTGCATGATGTGGAAATTTGAATTTCATCTAATGAACCTAATTTTTATTCCACTTGCTCTGTTCCTGAGCCCAAGCATACTTTACCAGAAACATTACAAGTGCTTGGTTTTGTTTTGAACACAGTCCTTCTGTTATGACCCCAGGCATCAGCTCTATATTGAGTCAGGTCAATAGCTTTAAATGTTAAATTGTGGCAAGAAGATCTGTGTTAAATACTGCAATCTTCAGCAGCTCGGTATCACACTCTGATTTAATGTATTTCTCCAGGAGGAGATGTTTAAACATTCTGCTGCATGAGGTTTGGATGAGGGTCTATTGATTAAGGCTCCGCATTGCTGTTGTATGAAAGTGAAACCTGACAAGTGTTTTGAACACCTTGAAAAGCTTGGACATCAGTCCATCGGTGGTCACACGGGAGTAAAGTAAATCTGATCTAATTATTTTTTAATTCACTGGGATGATTATGACATTCCTGAGGCGACCTTAATGAAATTAGCTGTTTGATTAGTGATTTCACGCAGTGTCAGCGTACATTCTGTTTCTGTCTCGTTAAAAAAAAAAAAAGCTAATGAATCGACTGCTGCATCGAACCAGAGGATTCATGCATATCCTCCCCAGGTGTTAGCCCCCATATTTAAAATCCAAATCAGTTTTTGCCCTTCACACCACGACAGATCCTCTGAAATCTGATTTGCAGGGCTCACAGCTCCATCCATTGGCCTCACCACAGTGTGGGTCTATGCACAGCGCACAGTCATCCTTGCTGTGCCCCGACAACCGGGCAGCCTGGAAGGCTTGAAATTAGATGCAGAATACCAGCAGGAGGCCGGGCCGGTGATCCCCAGATGCACGTGGTCCCTTGGTCGATTGCTGAGCTGAAGCTCTGATGGAGAAGGTAATTAAAGGAGATGAGAGCATTAATAGTGCATGAGACTGTGTGCACGTGTGTGCAGAGAGCAGGGGGGTATAATGCTGATCTGGGTCTCATGTGTAACACAATATTTCTCTCTCTTCAACTGCATTTAATTGTAAGAACATACAAAGGGCTTTAATGAGCATTCAACTTTAAAGAACGCTCACACAAGCATATACAAACCACATGTGAACAACAGATCAGAAGGGTCAGGCAGAGGAACATGCAGGGGTGTTCATCTTGCATTAACACACCCTCGACAGCTGCCCCTTCCATGGCTACCACAAATACACACAGACACACACACACTCAGACTACTTATGGACAGAGAGTGAATTCATATGAAAACACATAGCTGTCGCACACATCAAAAATATAAGACATCAATAGGGAGACATCAATGTGAGCGGTAAATGCATATGGACTACACTATACGTGTACGTGCAAAAGCAAGTCTCATCAGCCAGTTTCTCCATCCAGTATGTAAGATGGAGTCTTGTTTCAGCAGCCTATGGCAATACTTCTTTTTCTGTCTGTCAGAGTCTGAACAAGAACAGAATATGAGAAAAGAGATTGGAAACACCGTACAGTCTGATTGTAAGAATGAATAAGAATGGATGAGGGAGTCAGAAACAGAAGCGCATGCAGAGAGAAAGAAGAGAGTTATGAGGTTCAAGAAAAAAAAGTGAATATGTATTCTTGCCCCAGTGCATAATTTGTGTGTGTGTGTGCGTTTCGAGCTCTGCCTGGACAAGCGAAGGTAATCAGAGCAGAGATGCAGAAACTCTAAGTGAACTTTGCAAAGTCTACCAGACTCACTCAGTACCAGCAGGAGCTTAGGGAGAGCAATGGAGGCACGCATTGTTGTTCTGGATTTACCATGCAAATGTTTTTAGTCACGCATGGATTAAGACCAACAAAGCCACTTTAACACCGGCAACCTCAGTTTAAAACGTTTTCATGCCTGACAGGCTCACCTAAATTCTTTAAAAGGTACGGTGAAATGGGAGTCAGCAATGATTATGTTTCCCTGCGTTAATCAATAATGGCAACACTCTGAACATAGATGGATAGGCACCATTACAAGCAGAAAAGGTTAATATTCATTGTGCGTGAGGAAAAGGAGTTGTTACATATTCAAGTTTCCTTCTACATGAATGTCCTCCTCACTCATCAAAGGCAACATTTTGTGACATATGAAGGAGATATTAAGTAGGCCAACTCATCATTCCCTCTATGGATCAGACTCGGTGTATATAAAGAGCAGCCGGTTCAGTGGAAAAGTTCATGAACCTCCCGAGCTGTTGTCTGTATGATGTGATGTAACAGTGGAGCAAAACAAAAAGTTCAACAAGTTTTTCGTGTTCATTTCTTGCTAAAAGGGGAAATAGAATAGAAACTCTTCACTAAGCTTAATGTACATTAATCAAAGAAAATTGCAGAGTCATGCAACGTGTGTGCATTAGGTCGAAGAGAGAGAACAGAATATGACACAGCTGCTGTTGGTTGTTCATCACTCTGTACTTCTAAGCTGTACACCAGCAACCAAAAACAAATGTTTCAGCCCGCGTCATTTCTCAGCTTTTCCAAACACATTTGTTTCTCTTGCTGCTGCTGCTGTGCATTTGAAAAACATTGTGATGTGTGTTGTGAGTGTGAACACTTCATCTTTCAAATGTTTTGGGTTGACCAGGCCATCTTTATTTAATATGATCATTTATCTGCTCCTGATGGAATGCGGGCCAACAGGCATAAAGGTCACTTCTAAACTATGGGTTTGGACCAGAAAATGGATATTTGTAGCCTCAGTAGCAGCATGCCTCTTGGGATGGCAATGTCTGCCTGTCAGTCGGCGCACCACTAGAAACAGCTACTGGGATGGATTGCCATGAAATTTTGTATTACCCTCACATTCACACACACATTCACACATTTATGGGATTTGAGAGAAATATCTCAACAAATTTTTGGATGGATTGCTATGAAATTAGTACTTCAATTTCTGATCAAATACCTGTAAAAAACCTGTGACAGCTGAACTTTGTGCTAATTAGCAAATGTTAGCACGATAAACAAAGGTGGAAAGAAAGATTATACCTGCTAAACATCAGCATATTAGCATTTTCACTGAGAGTCTGGTGGTTTTGCTTCACATAGCTGCTGTGATCTTGACAGATTATTTTCTGTACGCCTGGGTGTTAGATTGGATGCTTTTATGGCTCTGGCCAGGTAGAAATCACAAGCAAATTGTTGGTCTACAATATAAGTACATGCATCTATGGAAAGGTCAACCTAAGGCAGTGTCAGATTTTGGTTTACATATATTTATCTGCATGGTGGAGTATAAAAAGGACACAAAAACAGCACATTTAGCACTGTTGGAATTGGTCATTATAATGTAATGATTATGATCTCCCCTCGATATACAGTGCCAATAAAGTGTGTTTACGACAGTCAACAAACTGGAAATAACAGGTTACACACCACATTTATAGTTTCTCTGTAACCGTCCGCAACAGTTTGTCCAATTTTGGTGAAGCACGAACATTATTTCAATTATCTCTCACCACTGTGGCAGAGTGCCACATGCCTTATATTTTTTCGCCACTTCTTCTTGTTGACATTTTTATTTGAGACCGTGCCTTTCTACATTTCCTAGGAATACTTTCAACGACTTGAATAAATGTTTAAAATTGTTGAATTTAACTGTGGCTATGGTGTTGGAGAGAGAACTATTGATGCAGACAGGTATAGCAATAACATAATGAGACCAAGACAGTGACAGCTTATTTCAAGTAAAAAAAAAAAAAAAAAAAAAAAGGAAAAAAGAGTTTTTACTTATGTCTTTCCAACTGCATCTATTAAAGGTGCTGCTGCTGGAGGAGAAGTCATTTCTGTTTCTGTTATGATCTATTATGGTGGCTGTGATAGATTTCTCCCTGTATGATTGTTGACTGTTGGTGCAAACTGTTGAGTCTAAAATGAAAAATACATTTAAATAGCCCTAAAACCTTGTGATTATGTTGTTTAAGATGACTGAAATTGTTTTTGTGCTACAGCTGCAGACAAAATGTCTCACATTTAAAATCAAGTTAACATCACGATGGGAAGATATTCCTTTTGTGCATGTGTTTGAAAGTTTTGATACTATGGATAGAGCCTAAAAATATAAATTATTTGCATGAATCTACACAAAATCAACTCAAATTTGATGAATTGAGGAGATGTATGATTTTGTCTCTTGGCGCCTGTAAATTACATGACAAGATTCAAATCTTGAATCTTTGATTTGTAGCCTTGAGGAAAGTCATTCATGTTTACAAATTTGAATTACAGCTGCTCATGGTAATAAAATAAACATGAGTCATTCTTATTTATAATGAATCAGTGCTTTAATTTAGACGGCGGACGAGGTCTCCACAGTAAAATGTTGAATTTCAAATTTCCGCATTATGCACTCCTGACCATGCAGACTTGAAAATGAGTTACCTGAAGATACAGAAGGTAACAATGTTGAACTGAGGAGTATAACATACCTGGAGGGTGCTTAATCATCCTTTCACTCGGCTCAGGCTCTGGTGAACACACCAGTCTTTTATTTTATTCAGGTGTCTATGTGATGTCAATGTACAATGTGCACAGCAACGAGTTTGGGCTCGTTGCTCCTGGATTCCTTATTATACACCTAAAAGAAATTTTGGATTTTGATGATGAAAGCGAAGAGATAAAAAGTTGACCTGAAACGTGGGACTTGGGTTATAAATACACATAATGTAAAAAAAAAAAAAAATCTGAATAAGTTCTCATGTTATAAAGCTAGAAATTGTAATCAGTAAGGCTGGAAGCAAAAAAACTACACTTGGGAGAAACCAGCCTTAAAGTTTGCTTCGCTGGAAATTGTTAACACTCTCACAGGGAATTAACTGCTTGTGTCCACGTGTCATCAGCTTAAAGGAAAATCCAAAACAGGATCCTGAAAAAAAAGTTCCTCCGTGTAAAATCTCTTAGCAGGTTGGTTCAGTTCGGTGTTAAGAAAATCCTAAGCAATCCAGCAGTGAATCTATTCAGGCAAAACAAAATGCAAAACCTATTTCATTTAGCGACAGAGGAGACATAACAATCCCAGATCGATGCTTTCTTTTGTTAAAAGCTAACCACAAACTTTTCATCACCCTTGGGGACTAAACTGTTATTTTATTTTTCAACTTTTGCTCCTTTCTTCTTTATTTCCTCATTTTTCTTCCTCTTCTACCTTTGCAGGTGACAAGATGTGTCTCGGGAGTATCACCGCCCTCCAACAACAAGGAATAGGTTTACTTATATTTCCATTCCATTTTCCATTATGTTAACAGCTTTCACATAAACATCTTGGCAGGTATTCAATGTAATTCTACCACCTTTATCCTTTCATGCAGGTTTTTTCCAAACCTGTAAGACCTTCTTTTAAAAGTACCAGTGTGTAGGATTAAATGGCATCTAGCAGTGTAGTTGCAGATTGCAACCCCCTGTACGCACCTTCCTGTGTGAAGGGGACACTACAGTGGCTGCAAAAGAAAGAAGGAACAGGTAACAAAACAAAACAGTTGTTATTTTCAGATGATTGTACACTAATTAAACCATAGTTATGCATATTATATTCAATTTCTGCCATATTCTGTAAATAGAGCTCTCTAAATCTTACACACTGGACCTTTAACCCAACTATTCTGTTCTTAATAATATGTTTAATTAGACATTATAACACATTGTAATGTAGCTGTATGCAAAGATATTTTTAAATTAGCTTTAAACAATATTTTTATAATAGTGGATCACATGACTAAACTCTGCACTTACCATCACATCTGCTCAGCTTTACATCATCTTTCAGCTCATTTTTTTCTGTTTTGGTCTGTTTTTAGCACCAAATGGATGACAAGTTGTTCGCAACGAGCTGATGAACGTTGCAGATTTAGCAGCCAAACAGCCAGATATTTCCCTGAGCTGGTGGCGACCAAAACAGAGGTAAAAAGAAAGTGAATATGGGTCTTAGATTTATAACAGGTGGCCAGTGACACAACTCCAAATGAATGCCAACATTGTTCCGTATCTGTCTGATAGAAATAGGCATTTGTTTGCTAAACAAAAGGTATAGGTATACCTGTACCAAAGTACAAATTCCCACTGGTCTGATGTCCATCCCTTGTGTTTCTTGGCCCAAGCAATTATCTCCTTCTTCCTGTTGTTTTTGGTCTCCCTCGGTAGTTGTTTCTTTGGAGCAGTTCGACCACGAAGGCCTGACTCACACAGTCTCCCACGAACAGATGCTTTGTGACACTGTGAAGCATTTATGTGGACTCTAATCTGAGGTGCTATTTCTGAGACTCACTGTCTGACTAACTGTGAGGAATTTCTCTTCTGTAGTAGAGTAAACTTTAGGTTCACCTTTCCTGTTTCACATTAAAAGTTCTTGAGATTTCCTGAAATTGTCTGACCTTCAAGCTTAAAGTTATAATGGACTGTCATTTGTCTTTACCTTGTTGAACAGTTCTTGCCACAATATAAATTACTACAATCATTGAATAGGGTTATGAAGTGTATGCCAGCACTACCTCTGAATAACACAACTGAAGGTCTCAAGAAGGCAAGAAGCTTCACTAATTAACTCTTGGCAAGGCATACCTGTTGATTGAAAACTATTCCAGGTGACGACTAAAATATAAAACATATTTTTGCTTACCACATAATTCCATATGAGTTGTCACTCATGAGATGCTGCTAAAGGCTCTATCAAAGGGCCCTTGAGGCAAAACGGCTCTGAACCTCTTTTGAAGGGAGGAACAATCACAGGATCACCACAAGTAACCACTCTAAACATCCTTGTATTAATTTGCAGTCAGCTTTTCCTCTAAGGGGACAAGTGGACTTAAACCATGCCAACATAATGCCCCCTACAGCATAAAGGAACCACCAAATCCCCTCACTGTAGGGGTGAAGCATTCAGGCCTTTACCATTCTCTTAGTCTATGCTACTCATGCATTCGCCCACTTGTCAAACGAGGTGAATAATGACCTATTTGACCATATCACCTTTTTCCATATTTCTGTAGACCAGTGCTGAAGGTGTTTGCACCAATGGACTCTCAAATTTCCATTCATATTAGTAATGAGGGGTTTATGCACTGCAGCCCTCTCTGAGTAATTGTTCTTGCTAATACTCGGATCACATCCTGCTGTGACTCACCTGAAGAAGAGCTGCTCTTCTGTTTTTCCTTCATGGTCAAGGATCATGGTCAACAGATGTGTGCTGTTGGTACCCAGGCATTTTTCAACCGACGATCCACGTCAATTTTTAGATTAGCCAGGAGGCGGAAGAGGCAGGACTGTCAACATGGCGGCAGCCAGAGCCGAAAAATGTACTGATGTCTTTTCAATAAATCTTAATGCAGATGTTCCTGTTGTAACACAAGCCTGTTGAGCAGTCTTTGTGACTGAAGCTCATGCAATCCGTGCCCCAACAAGGACCCTCTTTCAAACTCACTTAGATCTTAAACCAACTTGCGATCTTGATACAAAAACAGAATCAAATGGGCCTGCGCAGCATTTTTATACATTGCACAGAGCACGTTGTTAATTGCTTAATTGCATCATGTAGTGTATCTGTCATGTTTCTCCACTCATTTATTCAGATTTCGTCCTTTAATTAGTCACCCACCTATATGTAAAAACAGTTAATAAATGGTGTAATCATATATCATTAAACATCATTAGAACTAAGTTATCAACCATTAACTGTTTATTCTTGTTGCTCTCATACTCATAGTGTTCATAGACCAATGCCAAATAGAGGGTATCTGAGTATCGAAAAAATAAAACTCTTCATGAGTCCCCGGGCTTGTAATGATGGCTCTCTCTCATTTCCTTTACATATTTTACATTGAAGTGCTATAGTAATCCCAGGAGTGTAGTGTTTGCAAAATTGGCTCTACTCCTATGTGATAATCTCACATCTGCAGCCTGAATTTTTACAGCGGATGCATCCAGGTTTCCCTGTAATGTGGCAACTTACACTTACTGCTTAGTGTTTTTTGAGCTGTTGTAAAACATCCCAGTGTGTCTAAGTATAACCTAACAATGCTCAAGATTTGGACAATGGTTTGAAGTTCTGCTATCATAGGTCCCAGGCTCCTAAGGGGGTCTTAAGTCAAACCCTGCAAAGCACAGTTTAGCCACCTTCCTATGATACTAAATATTTTACATGAAGAGGAAGGGGCATGTTATCCCCAGCATCTCTGTGTTCTCCTCGAGGCACTACAACCTTACAGGGCACCCTGTCACAGGAAAGGATTAATTTTAATTCCTTCCAAATTGCTCATAGATTCAGTTATGCAAGATAATGTAAATACTGAGTCTTTCAGGTCTGTGTTACTTCCTGCACCCACACAAAAGATATAACAAATCTGCCAATTGTCTGATACAGCTATTTTGTCTGCTTATGTGCTCCTTTAGTGAGCACCCTTTGTCTCTCTGTGTTGGTGAAATATCTGGATGTAAGGGTAATTTTCCACTGCTAATGTATAATACAACCAAAACTTTGCCATCAAATGTAGCTTCAGTATCAAAAGCCCTTTTCGCCTTGTCATCTCACAGTGCTGCATTAAAAGTTTTTCCAAGCTGAACGCATGCCTCCAGGGAAGTATCACAGGGACCATTAGATCGGGAAAAAAGAAGGTCTTCAAACTCAGTTTAGAGGCTTGTACTGCTGATGTTTTGGTTTGCTTTTCTGAAGCCACGGGGGTCTTTGCTAGTTGGGCTGGCATGCCCTCAAATGTTTCACACTGGCAGTTAATCACTTAGATCTCCAGCAACAAAACCAGCCAGGCCAAGTGAATAAAAATATATATGAGAGGAAAGAACATGACAGAGAAAAGCGGTGGAGAGATGGTCAGTCTGACAGAGAGAGAAAGTAATTGTGTTTTATACTTTGAACATAAAAACCAACAATGTCATTGGTACACATATTGTAGCATCCCTCAGTAAGAAGGCGATTGACAAGGTGTTTGCTGGTACAGCACAGAAGCCACTGTGGGACATGTCAATGTCAAACCAACACAAATCTGTTAATCACACTGTTGGCGCTGAACTAACCACTTGCTGAGACACCTGTTCTTCAAATGAAAAACACACTCTGCTATCTCACATACATTCATGGGTAGCCGAAATGACTGACAGGCCTCACACAATAGCTGGCAGCTTGTTTACTGAGAGCCTGGAAATTGCAGTAGCTACACAATAGCTACACAAAAAGAACTATGATACTACTATATATATATATAGTAGTATCATAGTTCTTGTTCTTGTATATGTCACGCCTGTTACAGTATGTAGACATTTCTAAAAGAAGCTATATAGGACTAATATACATGTTTTGAGCTGTAACTGCCCTGCTAGTGACCAAACTGGCAAGCTTGTTAAGTAATTTGTACTGTTGGAAACTAAGCTAACAGGCTTGTAAACTGTCAGCTATACACACAGGAGCTTGTGAACTTTGCCCCAAATTAGCAACTAAGTTAACAAGCTTGTTAGCTGCCAGCTTGTTAACTTATTCATACCATTAAGCTAATGAGTTTGTCAACACCCTTTATCCCGAATTAGCAATAAGCTAACAAGCTAGCAAGTCTCTCACTCCTCTTTTTAATAAGCCTGTACTGAATTAAATGGATGGAAACTCTCAGGTGTTTTAATGGTAGCTCTGTTCTTCTTAGTGGAGGTCCTGCTATTGTGCAAACAGGTTCACTGTCAGTGTTAGTGGGTCACCTAACTCAGCCGTCATTTTCTGGCTTTGACATGTCAAAACGACTGCTGTGCAACCGGTCTATTTATGTCTAATCCTGAGAAAGGGGAAAGTAAACCAAGTAAAGCTCAGAGAGCTGTTGTGACAGCCACAGTAGTTCGATAACTTCCCTTGTGTTTGTTGTTTTTTATTGTTACTAAGCCACAAAGCTCCAAGAGCCAAATATTTCATGAAAATGGAAGGATGAATTTCACTGTACCTGTTTCTGGTCTATGACTATTTTTAGTCATTTCACGTGGAGGACTACTGAACCGGTGAAAACAGCTGTGCAATGTCTTCATGGGCGCTTTGTCAAGTCTGCAAGATTCTTTGATATCCCTTGAGTCATCTCTGCTTAGACGTACTATTGGCTGAGTTATGGTAAGTGTACCATCCGGTGCTTCTGGAGCTCGACACATAGGGACTAAAGGTCAGGATATCCGGGCCTCTGCTGCATCGATTTTTACCACTTCTTTAAAAATGTGTCTCCTGCGATTGCCTCAATTTTTATAAAAGTGCAACACTGGAGTATCCCTTTAAAAACCAATAGCCCCAGTAGACAGAAATAATCATCCACTGAAGAAAACCTGGAACTGTGCTGTGCCCTATTATCTACTATCTAGTGTAAAAATAAATGTGTTTCATTTGAACATGGCAGGATAAAAGTTATTTGCATGCAGGCCCCATGGAGGGCTACGAATCGAAGATAACGCTAACGATATCTAAGATGAGATACAATGAAACTGCCTGATTCAAATCTGAACAGCAAAAGCTTTTTGTTGCCTCTTCCTCTTGTTATATTCCCTGCAAGTCTCCACGATCACCCTACAAATAAAAGCAAATCCCCAAAAATTAAGCACAGGTGCTACAAACATTGTGCAAACACAGCTTGGTTGGCTCCAGTTTTGCAGTATGGAACAGTCAAAGTGTACAAAGCAGGAGAAATCTTTATATCTCTCCTTAATGTATATTATATATACGACATTTCTGTTTCTCTCTGTCTCTCTCTTGATCTTATGATCTCAGCACCGACACACACTCACTCAGATGATGTTGAATAAGTGGAATAAGTGTCCCTGAGCTCCTCATAACATTCTTACAACCCAACCCACACACTTAGCCTCCTTTCAGAGCAATCGGTCTCAGAAACAGTCGTGTAAAAATAAAAAAGGAAATTCAAAACACTAAAGCAAATCAGACATAGATTATTATCCGGTTGCTGATGCATGAATGGGGTATTCTGAGGGTGTTTGGCTGTGCTGTGGGGACTTCCTTGCATCTATGCACAACCACGTGTGTGTGTCGGTGATTTGTGCTATGCATTGACATTAAACAATCCTTTGCAGTTGAACCAAGATCTTCCACTTGGGATCAAGTGAAGGAGCTTGCAATGATATATGTCTCAAATGAACAACCTCCCCAACGTCCCCTTAGTGCACACACACACATATACACACACACACACACACACACACTGGCCAGCTCTAATGCATAAACGCAGATGGACAGACACACACACACACACACACACACACACACACACACACACAAACAGTAACCCAGCTGACCCCACACAACACTCATCAGCCTCCTCCCTTCCTCCACAGACAGAAAGAAGGCTGACTGCGCCTGGAGGTGGAGAATAGCAAAAAGCAGAAGCAGTGTGGGGTAGTAATACTACCACTCTGCTGTGCTCCTCATCTGGCTCGCCTGTGGACAAAGCCCATCCCTTAGAGTGCAGGTCACGCACACGCAGGAATACAGATGGGCTGGTAAGTCTCTCTGCCCTGCCACTCAATGATTTAAGGGGTGAGATTAAACAAGAGGATCTACCTGCACGTGTATGAACAGAAAGATAACGTGCTGGCTTTGTTTTTTTAGGGTGTGAATGTATTCATGGCAGCGTGTTTACACATTTGACGCAGTGCACATGTACTTACTGTTGTGCTTTTTTGTTCACTTTTGCTTTTATTTGCAGGCCTATGTGTATTTTTTCATACGCCTGGCTGATCGTGCACATACCTGCAAATGGCTATGCGCGTGCGTGTGTGTAAACAAGACCACCAGTGCATCAATTTAGGCTGCAGAGCACAGTGTGCTGTGTTAGCAGAATAGGGACATAGTGGTGGACAAACTATTTGAATAAATCCTTTGTGGTAAAAGCAAAAAAAAAAAAATCAGAGGCTTGTAGTGTGGTCAAAGGCAAAGTTCTTCATTCAGCTGACAGATACACACGGTCGGTTCTGGGTTCTTCCGCGGTTTCAGGATTATTCGCTCAGTTCAGTTTTAGCGTTTACCCTCTGACTTAATCTGTCTTGACGTACAAATTGAAGAACAGGAGTTAGAGGGGAAAAGAGTTGTTCTTGGTTTTAACAACAGTAGTTGGAAAGCGCTGAAGGGCTGATGTTACGTACAAATCAGGATAGTATCTCAGGATAGATCATTACTGTGTCTAGATTTCACGAGGAAAATATGGCCAGTTATTATGAAAAATTACTTTTTATAAACCCCCCAAACAGAATACAAAGTTTGCTTAATTAGCTCCAACCTGGCAAGCTACAGTATTAAAATACTGCTCACAAAAATACAACACTGTCTGCATAATGAGTATTTTGATAAATAAAAGATAAGTCTGGTGATTTTCTAAAAGTCAGCAAAAGCAACAATTATTGACTCTGAAGCCAAACCCTGATAGACCTCCATTGTTGTCAGAATTAGAAACATTCATGCAAGTTTCTTCCCACAGAGTTTTTCTGCTTTCTCTTCTCGCAGGTTCTCGTGGATCGTGGCTACGCCTACGTCAACGATTGATCGAGCCTGCTGCTGTGGTCCTGATGACGACGAGAAGAGAAAGCAGAAAAAACGCCCGAAGCTAACTGCGCCATGGTGTGTGAATGCAAGTGAATGGTTAGCTCCTAAAACTGATGAGCAGTTGGCACCTTGCATGGCAGCCAATGCCATCAGTGTATGAAAGTGTGAATGGGTGAATGAGATATGGTAGTGTAAAAGCGCTTTGAGTGGTCAGAAGACTAGAAAAGCCCTATATCGGTACAGTCCATTTACTATTTACCCTGTGAAGACGCTGTGTGCAGGGTGTACCTTGCTTCTTGCCTCATGCCAGCTGGGGTTAGCTCCAGCTCCCATGACTCTGATAAGAATAAGCGGTTATAGAAGTTGGATGGACTTTTGGATGGATGGATTTTTCTGAAAGCTCCCATCTCCAAGTTGGATCGTTTAATATGAAAGTGCCCGAAAAAACCAAGCAAGCACAAACGAGTCTCACAAGCCAAGTGCCTCATTCAGTGTAGCCTCGACATACCAGACGATCAGAGAGCTCCCTGCTTACAAACAGTCTGAGGATTTCTAAATGCAAGGTAGATGCCCATTACTTTTTTTTCCAAGGACACACCTTACAAGAGACAATAGTTCCAAGGAAAAAATGGTAAGACTGTGGATTGATTTTCAGTCTCTATTGAGCGAAGAATTCAGAGAATTAGTGACTTGAGTCTACACTCATTGTAATTAAACCAAAGTTGTGTGGATAGTATTTTTAACTCTTACATGAACGACCATGCAGTAACAACTGTCCTAAAACTGTCCTCAGGGGTGAATACTTGCAAGTCCTTGACATGAAAACTTCCCATCTTTCCCACACCAGACATGATGTGAATGCAGCATCAAGGTACAATGCTGCAAATCTTTTTAAGGGATTTGTTGGTCGTGTGAAATTTATATATTAGCCTCATCATTTACATTTTGCTGAGAGCACTTGTAAGAAGAAGGTAACTGATCCGGTATTGTTTAAAAGCTTGCTTTTCTCTACGCCTAAACACTCCAGTTGATCTTCTAATAGAGGTAGAAGGAGTGGGCGTGCATCCTTGAAGATTTACATCTGTTAAACACACATTAGAATTCCTGTGATAGGAGTAAAACTTCTCTGAAAGCAAAAATCCAGATTGGAGGAGTCGCTTTTTTTTCATCCTCACCCACATAACTGTCATCAAAAGCACTCAGAGCTCTGCAGATGCAAGAGATGAATGGCTCTGCACGTTGCCGCCTGTGTTTCATGCGTTGGCACACCGGCAATAAAGTGTCCCAGTCGTGTGACAGCTTGATTTAAATTTAGTGAAAAAAAAGGGTGTTGATGGTCAGCAAAGTAACTATCGACTCTCCTCATAAACGTTACACCACTCTTGTGCACGAGTGTGCGTGCGTGTGGCTGCATAAGACGAGGGCGTTTATCTCTCCAAAGACAGCAGAGTTCTTACAGCTTGAGGGAAAATCAGTAGGCAACACCACTGATGAGGAGATACTTGTGTGTGTGTGTGTGTGTGTGGGTGCGTGCATGTTTGCGTGCTAGTACACAAACATGCGTGGGTGTGTGTACTCCACTTTCAGGCGTGCAGGCACTGCGGTCAGAGTACTCACACCACCTAGTGGCATTCAGGCTTTGTATCATTCTTCAGAGAAGATGAAAAGACAAGCAAAAATATTTACACCTGCACTCTTCCGTTAAATCACAGGCATGAGACATTAAACGGAGTCACGTGGAGTTGAATAGAGCAGTTTTTGCAGGACTAGATCTCATATAAACAAACGCCACAGGAAACAAGAGGAGAAAAATGTTATGAGGAAGTAAAAAAACAGCGTGAGCACAGGCTGAAAAGACAAATACGTTGAACCGGGGGAGAGGGAAGCTGTGGACAGAGAAAGGGTGATCAAAGGATGAAGGCTGGAGGAGCTGCAAAATTCAGTTGCTGTTCTCCCCTTTAGGTTGTGCAGCTTCACTGAGAGGCCTTTGATTGACAGGTGGGAAAACGTTAATCCTCTGTGCTCTGCATCCTTTTCTACCCTCGCTCGCACTCTCTGCGGAGGACATCCTATCAATCTTGTTAACATATAGAAAATGCTGAGTTCATCCTCCTCCCCGTTTACCTTCATCCACTCTCTCGCCGCTGATCATCACGGGGGGATTGCTCTCTCGCTCTCCGCCTTTGACTTCTACAACTGAAGATCTGTCATGTATAATGTATAGAGTGGGATGAAAGGCAGAGGTGCCTGTCATCTACATGCACGACTCCTGCTCTTTGGAATTTAAATATGCACCTCCACGGTGTCATCGATGGGACATAAGACGTAATTACATGTTATTTGTGTGCTGTTTAGTAAACGTGTTAGCCCGCCTTTCAGATTTAAAGCCTGCATTTGTCCCTCCCCTGCTTGTTATATCATAGTTGACACAGCAGCTGTCGCCTGCATGGAATCAGTGTTGCCAGATAGTATTTCACTACGTTCCCCAGGCTCCCCAAGCTATTTGTAAGTTTAACTCTGAGCTAGCAACAAGAATCTTTTGTTTCCATTATGCAGCAGTCAGTCAAGCTGAGGGGCCGTGTCCACAAACTGTCACCGCTGAGTGCTGTTAAGTATACCAACCACGCTTTGGACTCTCACTCCATCCAAGCCAGTTTGTCAGGGAGCGACACATCTCTGACCACACACCCCCCCACACACACACACACCACACACCCACACACTTGTGGGATTACAGAGACAAGCTAGAATACAAAGTTAAGCATTCATGGGGAGGGGGGCCTGCACACATGAATACCAAAAGGAAATGAAACATCACTTCTGTTTGGTAAAGTGTTTACCTCCCGTGGCTCTGAATGTATGAAAAAGTTCAACTTACAAGTGTGGAAGTCAAAGAAAACAACTGAAGAAAGAAAACACACAGGGAGTGTACTGAAAGTAGCAACTTTTTTTTTTCTTCATTTTTTGAGATACAACTATTTACATGTAACCAAAGACAATGTCCTTGAAACAGGTACAAACAAGGTTTTTTTCCCCTCTTCCTGCGATTTTTGTTTTTCCAAATGACAACTCAGAAATATTGTATAAAATAAAAATATCAGCTCCAGGGAAAAAAAGTAGTCTAAGCATTTTAAATGTCCATTAACCGCTATGTACAGACGTATTTACAATCTAAAATTCCACTCAGACCAGAAGTTTGCAAAGTAATTAAACAGTAAACACAGTTGCAGTCATGTTCACTGCAGCCCTACAAACCAGATAAAACTAATCTGCTTATACAGGTATGGCTGTCATTCAAATCAGTGATCGTACATGTGAGCAGTAAAAGGCAGAGGCAAAAGGTTCGTGTGAATCATTACAGGTAAAAATGACACCACAAAAGAATAAATAAATGGGGAGCTTAATGCATGATGTCCAATGCAAAAACATCCATGATACAATGAGTAAAAACATGAAGCTACATGTGGCTGGACATACAGAGACATGACGCCAATTTCAGCTGAAATTATAACTCAGAAGCTAAAAATCAGTCGCATGCGTGTAACTCTGTCCAGCCACTGAGCCGCGTCACATGGGATATATATTTTAATGAAACATGATGTGAAACTCTTAGACACAAATGGCATCTGGCTAGGTAAAGATTTTGCATTTACAAAAAGGAGGAGAAAGCATTAAATTAAATACATTTAAAAAAAAAAAAATTTTTTAACTTCATTACAAATTCAAAAAAGAAACAACAACCATCGATTTTTTGAGTAATTCATCACATCTTTTATACCTGTGAGGTTAAATGCATACTTTCATTTCATAAACGGTGAATAAATTGAACTTTAAATTAGCTAAACAAATTAAATATGACCAAACTGATAACGGGTAATCAGGAAATCCAAAATGAATGATTTCCAAGTGCCACTATCGGTCAAATAAAGGACATCCTATCTATGTCGGCATGTCACGCGGTCCTGATTTCCTTTCAAAGTAATTCATAATTTGGATGAAAAAATGCCCTCAAGAGAAAAACAAACAAACATAAGAGAACGTCTACGCAACTTCCTAACGCACACAAATTACTAAATTAACGGGCACAATGAGAACATGTAAATCAAAAGTTAAAAATACTCCCTTAAACATTCAAGCCAACTGCAAACATGTAACTAATGGATGTATGCATTCGAAATTCATTCCACACAAGTTTACACATAGACGTCATTCTAACATCCATGGAAATGATTGTTGTTTTATTCATGCTAATCAATGATTTCACCCTTGGCTTTGATGTGGATGAGGAGAGATTAAGATGTAATGATCCGTAAAATTTGATTCAGAGGTTCACAATCCAGCTAAAAACGGCCAGGAATCGAGACCAGACAGCGGATGAGGGGACTCCACGCCTCAGCCGGCCTGTTACGATCAACCTAAAGATCTGCCCCGAGTCCATCGTCATGCATGACATTTAACTGAATTAAAACTTTAGCCTAGCCCCCCCTGCCTGATTCCCAGTTACCTGAGGATGGATCTCGATCTGACTCTGAGTGTGGCGTTAAGTTGAGTGGAACTGAAGGAGCGCGCGTCCGTCAGCTAGCAGGGCTTTGGTTCAGGCTGTGTGCTCCAAGGAAGGGAGTGAGACTTTTATATTTGTGTACGCCATTATCGGTGAAAATTCAGAGTGATCACGGCGTAGGGTGATCTGTCGAAGTCTAGGGAATGCTGCCGAGTGTCCAATGACCCCTTTGCGGCTCCTTGTCGGGTGGGCGGCACCAGAACAGCCTGGGATCCCTTTGATGTGCTGAGTGTGAGTTCGCCGTCTTGGCTGTCTGTTAACAGTGCTCCAGGTAGTCGATGACCCGCGAGATGGACTTCTGTCCTGTGGTGCCCATTGCACACTGTGTGTGGGAAAAAAACAAGAGTGTGAGAGCGCTGACATAAACAAGTGAGGATTTTTTTTTTTGGGGGGGATGTTTGGAGCTTCTGTTCACTTGAAAAAGGATATTTATGAAACAGATGGTTCCAGTCGCATTCAAAGCAGCAGCAAAATGCACATCTGTGACTGTAACTGTTCAATTTAACATTGATGCTTGAATTATTTTTAAATGATATTCATATCGCAGCTTGAATTATGCAGCTTGGATACATACGAGTCACATTTAATTGATAACTTATTGATCACAGAACAGTATTTTATAAAGGCTGAGTGCCACTAGAGACGGCGTACGTGATATTTGCTGGGCTGAGATGCTATTTAGAGACATTTTAAATGAGCGACAATCAAAGTGCCTTTTCGGGTATTGGTCATTACAGCCATTTCAGCATCCTTCAATCTCTGTGTTGATGAAGTAAACAGAAAATAAAAGCTTCCCTTTTCGCAGGAATTCTGGTATTTTCTCACAAAGTGGCTGAATGGAGGTGCAGAAGCTGCAATTATATTCTAAACTAAAGGGAAATGCTGCTGTTGTACAGAATCACTGGTCTGCAAAAAGGTTTATGTGATCAGGGGCCATTACAGTGCACACAAATGGACTTTTGCTCAATGAGTTCAGTTAAAGGGCTTTTTGCAACTTCAGTACAATTTGCCTGCGGCTAAAAAGGATCACATTACCATTTTTAGGTGTTTTCAAAAATTCCTCTGATGTCGCACTATTACAAATGATGGCTTTTATTTTAGGGAATCAACTTGATTTGTCACTTTAGTATCAATTCTAAGTTTATATCGTGTCTTATAATGCATTTCATCATAACAGCGACAACATCGTCACCCAACGCTGATGACAGAAGGTCATAACTCACAGTGAGGTTCATGAAACTCAAGAACTTCTTCAGCATTTCTGTCATGATGGAGAAATCCCCTTTAGGTAGATGCTCTCTCACAGTAGTCACATTTACCTGAGCGGGACAGAAAACGTGGGTGAGCAATGACATGAATATCCGAGTGAGGATACAATCATATTGTGTGTGTGTGTGTGTGTGTGTCATATTCTTACCTGGCTGCCTTGGCAGAGACAGCCAAGCAGCAGAGCAGTGTAGGAGGCAACAATGCTGTCCTCCATATGCTTGCCTGCATGCTGCAGAGCTACAGCAAACACAAGGGAGGAAAAACAAGATTCACAATTACAGATACATACACCGCCTCTTTTGGGAGGGGGATAGAGTTTCAGACACTTGTGGTAGGAAGTGCTGAACAGGTACAAATTTTGGCTGGAGAAGGATTTTGTAGCTGCAATTCAGTGTGGCGAAAAACATTCAGCACTAATAGTGCTAATAAGTCTGAATTGTGTTACTGTGCAGGAACAGGAACAAGAAAAAGAACAGAGGTTTGCATTTCTAAACTTAGGATTCAACCATCTGAACAACAGCACATAAAAATAAATGAATTTATGACTTAAGCAAACATGAGTTGACAACAATAGGCTGAATGTACGGCCAGCTGACGTTTACAGCTGATTTAAATCTTGTGTTTTTATAACGCACAAACGGTGCGCCTTAATTGGTCGCAGTGGGGTGCTGCACAGTGTCCTACACAACATAAAACAGCTGCAGTATTCTCATGTGGTTATTAAAGCAATCATTTTCAATATAGATTAATCTACCAGTTACTCAATTCATCATGTGGCCAATAAAATATCAGAAAATGCTCATAAAATTGCTCCAACCTTAATTAGTTGAGAAGCAAAAAAAAAAAAGGTAATGAAGTTGTCACACAGTAATCACCGCTGCAACATTAACACACACGCGTCTACCTTTATTTAGGTCCAATTCTTCATCCTCCTCCTCTTTCTTCTCGCTCTCTTTCGTCTCCGTTTGGCTGTCGTTGGGTTCGGCTGCCACCCACTGGATCTCTCCCGACGTCTCCTGCCACTCTCCACTTTGGTCCAGTGCCGGCTTGGGCGCCTCGCTGATGAGGTCGTCCGTCTTGGCCTCAGCCAGGATGGCGGCACGCTCCCTCTCCAAAAAGAGCTACGATGTGTTGCGAAATCAAAACACGGCAGATTTTTAATAATTTAAAAAGATAGAGCAATATTTGTTGAGCACTCTAAGTAAGATATTTCTTCACGGGTATACCAAACGCTCTGAAACGAGCCTTTACGTTGAAGGTGATAGGTCATTTTAAAGATCGCTAATTTATTCTCAAAGGTTCCTTTTAAGATAACTTTGCAATAACGAGTCTGTTGGGCAAATTATAATCAATATTAAAGCATTAAAACATTCATAAAATGTCATCTTTATCTTGAAGTTCAAGTCCAAGAATGACTGTGCATCGATTTACAGCTGCTTATTATGCAGCGCTCAAGCTGTCAAATGTATGCAACTGCACACCTGCGCATTTACTTAAAATGCACTGAAGGACACAGCTTATGGCTGTGTGGTATTGTAGCACAGAGGGGGGATTTGAAATGATGATACAGCAAAAAAAAAAAGCACCATCCATATTCATTAAAGTACCAGAGTGAAGTTTCAACTATCTCCCTTAACAGGTGAATCACTGCTTCAGTTGTTCATATAACACAAAGTGTTCTTTGAAAACATTTATTTTCCCCTCACGACTGCGTAGCGGTTTCTGCTCACGTACTTCAAAACTCACCTGTAGCCAGGACAACGAAAACTCGACAATAAGGGCTAAAATATTTATTAATGCGTTCAGGTACAGGTCATACCTTCACCAGGGCAGCCAAAGCACCGGAGGACTTGGGCTTGTCAGCGCCGTCTCCCTGTGTGTGCTGTGCTGACGCTGACGTTGCCGCTGTGTCAGATTGTGTTGGGTCCGCAGGCTGCATCAGGCTGTCTTCCAGACAGGTGTCATCGACAATGTACTCCATGTCCACCAGACAGTGGCGGTTTCTGGAGCTGTACTCCACAAGGTTAATTAGTAGGCCGAGACCCTGGTATGCAGAATACACAGATCAGACATACACGCATGTACGTACGGGGGCGCAGACACGCAGGTAAGAATATCTTTTCTAACAATTAAGTGAGGTTGTTTTGTTCAAGAGCGCCTTACCAGTACTCGCACGTCAAAGCGCTGCTCCTGGGGGATGTAACGTGGAACTCGGAGGACGCAATTCAGAGCAGTTACTATTAGCTGCTCCTGCTCGCCTGTCTTAGTACTTCCCCACTCTGCAGACAAAAATAACACCATTATTAACCTACGCTGATACTAGCCGACGCATTTCCCTGCTGAGCACCTGAAATCTGCTGAAATATACACCAACTAAGTCTGATAGAAAGAATATATTCCAGCACCGACACTATACATCACAATGAACTGTGCTTCACTGTACATCACACAAACAATAAGCCATAATACTGAATGCAGAGATGTCAGATCAAAGCAACAAATATAAGGAAAACAAAAGCCAATGCAAAAAAAATTATAATGTTGGGTTGTAAATGAGAGTACCATTGTCATGGGTGAGGTTGAGCAGCACTCCTATGATAGCCCTCATGCAGTCCTCCACTGCCTTGCCCACGTTACTGAAGCTGCAGTGGGGCAGCGCAGCACCCGACAATGACAGAGAGCTGTTGTTCAACGCCCTGCTGTAGCGCTGGATCATATCCTCACAGTACCACAAAGCTCTGAAGAAAAAGTAAGAGAAACATATTGATGAGAGAGAGTGAAGAGCAAAAGTCAAGAAATGAAGAAATTGTTTTTTAAGAAAACAAGCTGAAGGGGTGAGAAGAGGGAGAGAGGGGAGAGACTGGCATGAATGCAGCGGAGGAGCAGAGGTTTAAAAAAAACAAAACAAAACACATATTGTGCCCACCAATACAGAAATATTAATCCAAGCTCAATCAGGTCCAAATGGTCTGGTATGTTAGTTATTATTCATGTGAATACGTTATCAGTGACAGACATAATACCTCAGTGGACACTCTTAACATGATGGGTACAGTGATGTTACATAAAGCATAAAAAGGTAAACAGAATGAACTGTCAGTGTATCAGGAGGTTTCCGTGTCCGGTCAATAACAGCTCCGAGCTGTGCCTGGTGCTCACCTGGCAGAGGAGACGATAAGTTGCGAGTCTTTGTAGGCGATCAAGTAACCCTGGTTTTCTGGGTTCTGCACTGTCACCTGTTGGCACAAGATGAAAGGGAAATAAAATAAATGGAAGAGAAAGTGCGAAGAAGAACAAAAAAACAAAAACAAAACAACAGTGACATTTAAAATGAGATCACTGATAAGAGAATTCAGCGCTTTAAACAAAGCCTTCCATCGGGTAACAATAAAAGTGCTTTCACTACCAAGCTACTCTCGTCCTTGAGCGTCACTCTTGTGTGACACTGATGAAAGCGAGAGCCAAACTTGGCGAAGCGGTACTTACACTTTCAAGCACTCTTAGACACCTTTCAGCCCCCCATAAAGACGCTACAAGGTTCTCCTTGTCCTCCTCTTGGCTCAGGTTCTGCACACACTCTTTAACTGTGGCAACACAACACACACAAGGCACATGACTTTTACACATCCTCGAAAGCTGCATGAAAGTCAATAGATGACAATAGAATAGACCTATCACCCCTAACGCACTGTGCATCCCACACACTTACCTTTGTCTACAATATGGTCCAAACCTCCCAGTAGCCGCAGCTCTTCTTTGAACCAATCCCCGGCTCTCTTGGAGGTTAGAGACAGCAAGGTTTCCATGGCAAGGTGGCCCGTCTACATCAGATAAGACAACGTTAGATCTGCAATATCCGCACTCAAACCACGTCAGGAGCTGCAGCATTCTGAGGCACGCAGTTGTGTTTATTTGTGGTGAATGTAGCTGCTATGAAACCACCAGAATATAACTTGTGTTGTGAAGTGTTTCATGCTAAATAATAATGACATTTATAGTAATTATTCGACAATACTGCCCTAACTAATGCCATTATTAGACCAATTAACTTGCGACTCCAAAAACATCAGCACCTCTGACATTCTTCATATCAACTCGAAACATAAAACTGACGTTCAAGAATCACAATAGTTGGATAAGTATATCTACATTCAACAATTATTTAAAGGTAACAATATATCTTCCACATATAGGAACAAACGAACAGATTAAGAACAAGTGAAGAGTAAAAGAAAATGAGGTGCATTAAAACCAAATTAGACTGACTGACATCTTATGCTCAATTTAACAAATTAGGCTTTCACTAAAAGCATTTCCATTGAAGCTACTTAAGTATTTATGATGTTAAGCTTGTTAAAGAGTCATTAAAGAAAAAAAATCTTCTCGTTTGAACCAAGGTGCACCCAAAGGTGAAACTTTGTGTTATGTCTCTTCCATTATCTAAGAACAACCCACCGTGATGTTCTCCAAGTCGAGGTGCTTGTTGTGCACGGTCTCGCACAGCTTCCTGATTTTCTCCTTGACCTTTTCCACCTCCTTTGCGGTGAGCTGATCTTGGTGGGCCGAGTAGTCCTGGTCCAGTTCCAGCAGTTTGATCATGAGCTCCAGGCAGGCCCTGTCTAGATCCATGTTAAGACGATCCCGACTCAGAATGTACATCAGGGCGGCCGTGCACAGAGCAAGATTCTGATAGAGAGACAACGATAGAGAGCGGCTTTTACAGAGCGCTGCAGGTGGTGCTGAGCATACGGAGGTGGAAAAAGGTGAGAAAACCTCTCCATAGTCACTAAAGCACACTGGAACACTACAGCATTCACTATGTGTCTGTTTTACTAGAAATACCGCACACCAACATCGTCAAAAGTATTGATACTTTTTTGATACCACGTGTATAAAACAATAAAATACTATCTTACTACCACTACTACTAAAAATGTGTATGCATTCAGTGACTTTCTGTGCCAGCACTGTGTGCTGATTGTTAATAAGAAAACGACTGTGTGCCAAGGACTTGTTTCTTTATGCTGGTATTGCTCACTAAGAAACGCTTACACTTCAGGGATGACTGAAACACCTCAAGGCTTTGACTTGAACGTATTAAATAAAAAGAAGTTTAACCACAGCCAAACAGAAAACTGAACATCCTCTTTCATTCGCAAATATTGCGAAGGTGTTGATCAGGATATTAAAAACAAACATCACCCGCTTCAGATTAAATGAAGCATTCCAGTTTATATCTACAGACACATAATACGATGGTATATAAATGTGAGCAAGTGTATATTTGAAGCACGTTTGTAAAACTAATAGAACAAACGACATAGGGGGAATCCAAACAGTTTCAAAACTACATATCCTAAACAGAAACTTTAAGAATTATAAACTAATAAATGTCTCAACATGCTTTTGGGTTAGACTGAAGTTATGTAAAAAAAAAAAAAAAAAAAAAAAAAAAAAAAAAAACAAATATCGCTCAATTGTTCATGGGGTCAAACTACATAATCATGATTACAGGCCTCCGGGAATAGAGTGAAACCAAACAAATAAATGTGTGGGGGGCGCCTTTTTCCAAGCTTTGTCCGAGGAGAGGTCAAGAGTGTTAGATATTGAAAACCTCTGCACCACATTGAAAACTAAAAATGATTCACAACATATTGGGATTATTTTGCTGAAATAACTGTAGTTTTACTTGTTGAGTCGACTTTGTCTCTTTCTTTCTTGGCTAACTCTGCAGTACCCTTATTGGAGTCAGCGAGGGGTCCCTCTGCACTTCTCTTACTTTTGAGTTATTCAGAAGCTAAGCACACCAGCTGAGGTTCAAACTCTAGTAACAAACACAGATTCAAGACCTTAAGAGAATACATAACACCAGTTGCTACTACTATTTTCTACATGGAAAATAGTTTTACTGACCGGGTGTTGTGGAGCATCACTGAGCATCTTGAAGACCTGCGCCACTTTCCCTCTGGCCCGCAGGTGCATCCTGAAACTGGGCATAGCACACCGCGTGGCCAAGCTGATAATACTGGAGCAGTGAGAGGGGGAAGAGACGGGATTATAGAAACGTTAGGTCAAATATTTATCTTGTGCTAAAAACAAGGATGAGTGAGTCAGAATGTGGCGCAGCCGGCTCCCAAATCATTAGCAATATTTGTGATTTCTATCTGCAACATGTCCACAGTCTTCTGCTTGCATATGTAAAGACTGAAAAACATCCTAAAAAAGGAGGCTGGAGTGGATCCATTTTCTCAACAGAGTGGCCACATGCATTATCAGGCTACAGAAAAACAAACAAAACTTAAATGTGCTTGCATTCTCTGTGGTCTCTTTAAATAATTCACTTTGCATCTTCCCCCTGCTGCTCTCTCTTGGAATAATTATTGTTTTGTTTTAGTAAATTAAGGATCATTGCGTCGCATCAATCAACTAAAGCAGCTGTTCCTCAAATTGCTGTATAAATACCAGCTGACATGAACAAATGTTGGGTGACAGGTGCTTGTCCCATTCAGTCAACTTAGTCAGGTACATGGTACTCGAACAAATCAGTACCACTGATGTGCAACTAGAGGAAAAAGAATCTGTCAGAGCAGACTCGGAGCGTTTAAGTGCTCCTCCGTAAAATGCAACAACAAAAAAAAAGGCAGCACTAAGTGTCTTATTCCACTTACCTAAGGCATCTTGTGTTGAGTGGCTGACTGCTCTTCAGCCCCGTCTCCAGGTACTCAAAATCATCCGTGAACTCTTGATTTTCTCCAAACTCCACCACGTCATTGAAGTGCTTCACATGCTGCACCACCGTGTACAGCTGGTGGAGAGGAAATGGGGTTAATTATGGCTAATTTGGAAGTAGTGCATCTGCCCGGTGACACCATCAGCTCACACAAACACTGTGAGAGAACTGCTCTCATTGTTAGACTCCGCTATATTGGTTCCATTAGTAGCAATAGCTGACTGCGCTAATACCCCTCCATCAATAAAAGCTCAGCACGTGGAGTCTGATCAGCAGCTGACTCTGTATGTTTACCAGTATCAACAGTCACGCTGTGTCTGCACTCAGCATGACACAGGAGGAAGGACCTGGGTTGAAGAGAACACCAGTGTGTTGTGACAGCTTAGCTGAAACAATTTTTACCTCAGGGGATCTGTGGCTAACCGGCTGATCTGGGGCCAGAAGGCCCATGTGTAAATGACACAAGCTGTAGGGGAGTTTAAATTAACAACAGCAGTCCTCATTGCTGCCGCCAACTCACGCTGGGGTTCAAATAAACAAAAGTGAGCTTGATATGTATCAAATGAATGCTACCCCCTTGTATCCAATGGGTAAAAGCAGTTCGGCAGGGTGTTAAAACGATTAATTTCAGAGCAGCATGCAAACAAACGTCGAAAAAAACTGAACAAAAACAAGCATTTAGCTGCAAAAGACAGTGCCTCATCTACCCACTGTTCCTCAGCAGAAGTCTGAAAAAAAAAATCCAGACTCACCTCTTTGTGCTCCTTCCTGCATTTGAGCGCCGTAACAATATCCTGGTTGAGTCGTGTGGGGATGGTCTCTGACTTAATGACTTTGGGCGGCGGTGGAGGGGCTTTGAACAAGCCATCATCTTTATGGGAGTTGCTGTCCTTGCTGCTGCTCGATAAAATGGCCTAGGGAAGCAAAAGAGGCGGAGAAAATTCTCATACTCATACCAAAGTAACAAAATCTGTTTAATGGCACGTCCGCAAGATTTTGCCACAGCTGAATAGTCTGTTAAGCACACAAGTCTTTAATAAGCGTTTGTTAACAGATGTCAGATGAAGTAGTGTAAGTTTAAAAACAACTTGCAACAACAGCATGTCTCTGAGTTCAACAGAGAATATACAAGTAAACCCAGGTTCACTTGTCTGGGAAAATAACTCCATGTGAACAGAGAGAGTAATTAGAGCAATTAAAAAAAAACTGTTGACTGCTAAAAGACCGATAAACAACATCCTGGATCATGGACAGTAGGGAATGGGGAATTCTGTAAACAAATGGGAGGTTATTAGCATTCACTTTACATAACACCCTGTAATATTGTTTGCCTGCTCTGTATGGCAAAGTAATGCATGCATTTCAAATGAGAACTAAACATTACAAATTTACCCCCTTTTCACAGTGACAGTCGGACATTTTTGCCTCTATTGCACCACAAAAAAAAAAGTAAATAAATAAAAAGCGAAATCTTACCGGAGCAGTTTGAGATCGAGATAGTGGAGGAGCAGGAATCTCTTCAGGCTCAGGTTGGTTCCAGTGGCGAGCATTGTACACAGCTTTAGCAGGGGACTGGAACCCAGTGAAATTGAAAGAACTGGTTAGTTAGTCAAACAGAGACACAGCATAACACCTGACGTGACATCAGCTGTCTGCGCTGCAAATATATATCCAAGCTCACTTCCACCCTTTATATGAACAATAACAATACAGAAACAATTCCATGTTAATCTCCATAAAGCATTCTAGTACAAAGCCTAAGCTATTGTTGGGAATTAGCACAACTGAACACATAAATATTTCATACTGCAATCATGATGATAGACTGAGACAACAGCAGCCGCAGCAGCAGCGGAGCACAACAGTCCCCGAGCAGCACGAAATTTAGACTGCAAACGGCACACTGTGCGACTCGAATACATATCGCAAAGACAGCGCTCAGAGTTGTGTCGATGATGTGGATAATAAAACGCGCAGAATTAGGAAGATGGACCACGAATAACCCCAAAGCCACTGTAAAACATGATCTATTAAAGCAGAGCAAATGTGGGCAGAACACAGAACTAAATTATTCTGATAAATATGAGCCTGAACAAGAGGTAATATTCAAACTGTCCTTGTAGTGGAAGTCAGTGTAGAGCGCGTGCTTCTGAACACGCTTTTAACCCGTTCAGTGTTTTTAGTCTTTACTGCCAAACCACAGAATTACATTACATAAAATGACAAACAAATAACTGCAGGTTTCATTTTTCTTTCCTGTCCACTTGCTCACTTTTTCCTCAGATGCTCTTCTCCCTCCCATTATCTCAATCTATTTTTAGTCAAGATGGATATTCTGTTATGTAAATGTCACTTAAACATCAATAATATTAAAATAAATGTCTGTCCGAAGCCAAGCAACGAAACCTGAGGTCAATGCTGGTCGGGAGGAGAGTTCAGACGCAGATTAAAATGACAAAATGACTTTTGAGTAATAGGCAGAGACAAACAGACAATTTCTAGTATGCTTGTTTACTTTTTTGGGTCCACTGAAGATCTTTTTGAGTCCACTGCCAATGTCCTTGGATTTGTCACTTGGCTTCCCCGAGCGTCCTTTCTGCCCGTCTGTGCTGCCAGGGCTGCAGTCATCAGAGAAGTCAAAAGCATCTGTTGGAGAAACCAGATTGTTGATTATATGAATGGGTGATACAGCACTGATACGGGCCAGATGATCATGTTGTGTTATCATTCGGGATCAGCTCACCTGTGTTGCTGCTGGCCTGGCTGTCCTGAGAGTCACTGGTGTGAGGGCTGTCCACGCTGGAGCTCAGAGCAGCTAAGGCCGCCGCCGCCTTCTTGGCCTTCTTCTCTTTGGCCCGGGAGCTCTCGTCATCGCTGTCACTCTCACTCAGGTCGTCAAAGCCGAAGTACTTGATCTTGTAGCTACTCTTGCCTGCCTTGCCACTTTCTGGACCCTCCTCGCCCTCCTGGTCCTCTTTATCCTCGAAGCCAAAAAACTCTAGCTTGGTCTCAGTCTTGGTCTTCTTGGTCTTCGTCTGGGTTGGTCTGAACCTGGAAAGATACAGAGAGGGTTTTTCTTTTGTTTGACTGGAAATCGTTTTTTTAAATGTAGCGCTGCAGAAAGCAGCCACTGAGGCTAAACAAATTAAAAATAAAACAAACTTGAGAAGTCGGCATTCAAACTTTTGTACAACTCAATGAACAAGAAACTTTAAGTGTCTCAGTGAGATGCCTGCTAGCAGACAAGACAACACAATGTTATTGCTTAGAAACCACTAAAACACGAAACGTAATAGACCTATAATGGACCACAAACAGTACACGCACTAATGGCAGCGCCTCCAAAAGAGCCGTACTAGACGGCGGAATTGAAAACAATTTTCTCCTGCTTACTATCATTCAAGTTGATTCAGTCAGGGCGAGTGATGTGTTGGGCTGCACCTAACAAATTTTTAATAAATCTAAATTCACAAGGATTGCCGTTACACGGCTTCATTTCATTTCTGTACGTCAACAGGAGAATCGGTTATATTTTATTTAAATTAAAACGGTTATGACACGATTTACTGTAACAGCAGATGAAGAAACATTTTAAAAAAAAATCTATTTTAAGTAATTACTACTAACAGAAACATGTTCTGCGTGTTGATAATCTGAATATATAAAAAGGCTTACGTAATGACAGAAAGCAAACAGGAGGTGCTGTCAAAGTAAAAATACTCGCACACTTTAGGTGATCATGAATGAGGTTTTCTTCATTGTGATGTGCTGACGCACGTTATGCAAATCGCTTCATTACTGTAATCAATAAAGTAGACGAAGTTGACGAGACGCCTCAGCAACACTCTGAGACGCTGATAGTGACATACTCATCCAGATGTAAACAGTATTTTAAGTAAGTTTGTTTTAGACTACGTCTCCGTCGTTGGACTTCGATTCATCTAACAAATCTAAGCTGTAGTAACTCTATTTCTTAGCTTGTGATACTTGACCCAAGTTCTTTCCTGTAATATTTCAAACTGATCAACTTGACAAAAAAGTACTGATCTTGTATTAAATGTCAAACCATCATGCAACAAGGACAAGTACAGCAAATGGCTTCGAACAAAATCTTTGCAGCACTTCAAGTAATTATACTACTTTAACTCCCACTACCGGTTTCACTCCATTTTGTAACTGCAGAGACTTTATAACAATATCATACCTGAAAATGAGCTACATGACAGATCTTTTTCTTCCAGACATTTATACTAAAAAAAGTCTAAACCAATAATTCAGCATGCAGTTTTTCTCCTCGGGCTCTGATCAGATTTGGGTCCAGTGAAGATGAATACAGTGTGTTCAAAGCCAGCAAACAATGACGTATAATACAAAATGATGTTCATTATGGTTCATTGTTGTCAGCTTATTTTATTTAATGGTACTACAAAGTTGAATATCCGCTCACACAAAACCCTGAATGACTCACGCATGACTCAAAGTTATGAAAGCTTATAAATACATAAAAATCATGTTTTTTTGTTCAAATCATCCATGCCCAAACTTTTTAGTAATGTTCTCCACGACACAAGCTGTTAAAAACACATAAAAAATGTACAAGACTTACCTGGTAGGTTTGGGTGGCGGCGCGTCTGACTTCTTTTTCATCTGGCCTGCTTCTCCAAGGTCAGCGGGGGCAGCTGGGGTGACCAGTTCATCAATGCTCCGCTCTATCGAGTCCTGGATGGTGACGTTGCACACTGACAGACAGGAAGGGTGTAGAACCGTGTAGTCCCGTACCCTCCCACCGCCCCTGCCTGCAGGCTTGGCTGCTGTTTTAGTACTGGCACCAGTACTACTTGCACTAGCAGAAAGGACACTGTTGGGTTTATCTTGGGCACTCGCAGCTGGCTTGCTGCTGTTGTTGTTTTCAGCAGGTTCAGAGGACATTTTGTTAGGTCTGCCGGGCCGTTGGTATTTCTTGCAGTTTGAGGCCCTTAGTGTAAACGGGGATGGGGGGATGTTGTCCACCGGTTCTGGTGGAAGTTCCTGCTCTTCATTTTTTATCTCCTCCGATGGCAGTCCATCATAGGAGGAGGAGGTTTGGAAGTCTCTGCTACCACCAGGTGCATCAGTGGACAGCTTGAGGGAGGCGTCTATATTAGGAGAGGACGAGATGGACCTCTGGGAGTTCTGATTATCGGAGGTGACTGTGTCTGACAAAGAGGCCATACATGCAGGTTTTTGGTTGCTATCTGATGCACTTTTGAACCAGGACTGGTTATTTTTAACAACCCTCACTTCAGATGTTTGCATACCTGTGACAACAAAATTCCAGATTTGAATTAAACACAGATAAAGACAAGTACACTGGCTCTGACACGAGATAATAAAAGGTACACTTAGAGACATAGATATGATAGTGCTCTGTGTGTGTGTATTACTTACTTGTGAACCTGGCTGTTGAGCTTGCAGAGCCCTGTGAAGAAGTCACAACAGGGGCTGTCCCACCGCCCTGCACTGTGGTCGCCTTTGTCACGTCACCATCATTGACTTTGGACTGGGACACGCTCTGAGTGGTTACAGTCTTGGACTCATCGTCGCTGTCAAACCCAAACGGGTCTTCTTCACTGTCGCTGTCCTCAAGCCTGGGCCTCTTGGGAAGCTCAGATACTTCTTTTAACATGGGCCTTTTGGCACCCAGTTGAGCCTTGTAGGTGGTCTCCCCCCATTTGGTGGTCAGTGTGGGCTTTTTATTGGAGAAGACCTCTTCAAATTTTGAATTGGCCTCCCCTCCCTTGCGGTTATACGTTTTACCGAATCTGGATGTCATGTCGGCTGCTTTATGTTACATATTCCCTGTGAACAGAGAAGCAGAGAGCGTTCAATATCCCATTTAAGCGTCAAATAACGTACACAAACGTCAGTGTCTGGCTAAAAAAAAAATGCCGCAGCATTGTGCCACATATTAGAAAAATCAGCAGAGATTAGCTGTGTTCCTTAAAAAAAAAAATAACAATAAAAAAAAACACACCATCACGGCTGGGTTAGTTAACTTTAGCTCATAACGTTAAGTCATGTGTGAATAGCACACCAAGTTAGCGTGGCTAGCTCGCTAGCACTAGCAGCAAAGATTACAAATAAACATCATTGGTCGTGTATGTGCGATACGAAAGGAAGCCAGGGGTGATTTGGAGTAACTTTAGTACAACTTGAGTTTATTTACTTGACCTAGCATCACACTGACAGGACAGTTAACTTAGCTACGCCTGTTAGCCCCAGCTAGGCCTGCTCCTGCTTGTAAAGTTACTATAAAGTTAGCCGTTAGCTTCGACACTGCTAAACTTTGCTAACGCTAGTCCCCACCCCCACCCCCTCCTCCTGTTTACATTTCACACCTAATTGGCATCAATAAAATAAATAAATATGGTTAAGCAGTTTAATTTGATTGCAGAGATTAAGGTTTAACAATGAGTACAATACTGTTACCTTTCAACTCCGGCGACTCTAGCTCAACGTCCGCTTGTTTGTTAGCCAGCCGGCTAAGGCCTGATGCCTCACTCCGCGCACAAATCAAGCGGGTAAAGTCTGTTCAGCGCAGCAGAAACAACGCTACAAACACATCTCCGACCCGAGTGTGTCCACGGAGCAACGCTCGTTACCGAAGAAAGGCGGCCCAAACGCACCCGTCGCTACTAGAGTCTAAAAATAGTGGATAATCCGCACTTTTTGCAGTCTGTGGTGCTACTGACGGCCATTAAAATATCCCCTCCCTCCTCGTTCCCTGGCAAGACCCCTATGTAGTGCGCTACGAGGATGGGAACTGGCCAATCAGCGGGCAGGGAGGGTTTCCCGTGCGTTGAGGCTCAAGTCAGTAAACGTGACTCTGATTGGTTTAAAGCTGAAACCATAACAAACGATAGGGGGCGCTGGAGGACCACGTTGTTTAATTTAAATTTGAAGACGTGCCAATGAGAAACTGCCTCTGCGACTATCACTGGTAACAGACTGTATTGTGTTTGGATGACTTTAACACAGAGGTGTCCAAACTTTTTTTTTTTTAAAGAGGGCCGGATTTGACGATGTGAAGATCCAATATTAATAATTATTAATAATAATATTTAAAAAATGAAAACAGCATGAAGACTGCTCACAGGTAAAATAAATAAATAAATAATCTATGTTGACAAGATGATCTGCATTCACAAGATGCAAGTGTTTTTGTTTGTTTGGGGTAGCAGTAGTAGATCATTCTGTAGTGATTTGGCTTGGGAACCAAAGGGTGGACGGTTCAAGTCCAGCATGGACCAAAGTAAGAAGGGTAGACTGGTAGCTGGAGAGGTGCCAGTTCACCCCCTTGCCCTTGAGCAAGGTACTTAACCCCTGCCGGAGGTAAAATGCATGTAAAAACCTGAATGAAAAAAGAATTTCAATAAAGTATCTCTTATTCATGTGTCTTATAAATAATAATTTGGTTTTACTACTTCAAGTTACCTGAAGGTCCAGTGTGTAGGATTAAGTGGCATCTAGTGGTGAGGCTGCAGATTGCAACCAACTGAATACTGCTCGCTCTTCCAAGAGTGTAGGAGAAACTATGGTGGTCACGAAACGCACAAAAACACATGACTGGCTCTCTGTGGAGCCAATGTTTGGTTTGTCCATTCAGGTCTATGGTAGAAACCTGGTGGTGCAAGATGGTGGACTCCCTCTGTAGATATAAAAGGCGCATTCATAGGTAACAAAAGCATTTTTCTGATTTGCAGGTGATTATACACCAAGGAAAATGTTTATGAATGCCATATTCCATTTCTGCCAATAGATCATCCTAAATGTTACACACATATCATTAAGAGATCTTATGTTTTCCACAAGTATTACTAGCTTGATTGCCCTATTAAAAAACCCAACATTAATATAATACTTGTGGTGTATCTTCTATAGGGCCAGGTTTGATTGTTGTGTGCTCACTGGACTGAATGTTCAAAGACCCGCAGCATGCTGGAAACAGAAAGCACATAGATCATCAGCACTGCCACTGGTCTGGGGTGCAGATGGTGTCAACTGAATGAATAGTGCGTTATAAACAGCCCAAGTCTGCAGGGCAAAGTGGTCCCAACTGTGTCAACACTGAAATGACCATTACTCATCCTAGACAGACATCACAACATCTCCTTCAAAGCATGGAAGTCCTTATGAAGATGGGGCATGGGGTCACCTTTGGGGAAATGGCTGAGGGACATGCGAGGGATTTGATATGTTCAGGGTTTTCTCTCTTCCTCACCCAAAATGAAAAGAAAATACCTCCTACTGTGAAGCCCTATATTTTTAACCATGTCATGTGTCATGTTTCCTATGTTACAGTAATGACCTGATATCGACAGCAAAGTGGCAAATCCATCAACATATTTAGTTTTTCAAACGACAAGGAGCCCTGTCTTAGATTACAATTAATTAACCAAAGGTTTTTAAGGTTTCTGTCATCATTATGCAACATTTGGACAGAGATACAAGCATAAAAAACACATAACATATTCAGTTTGTGTTAAACAAACACACCTCTGGTCACCTGCATGTGTTTGTGCTGACAGAGCGACTGTCACTTAGCATCAAAGCCCAGAGGTGGTGAGGTAATACGGCCATGCCCTGCATGACTGATGTTTTGGGGCTCACATCTTGGCAGTTTGGCATTAACAAGCACATTTTACAGCCAATGCTACATATACTGTAATCTCTCTGAATGTTTTGCAGTCTTGGAATAAATGAGTCATGAGTCTGTGGCATTGCCAAGTGAAATAAAAACACAGAATTTAAACTCTGTGTGTTACATCTGCCTGATATTATTTATAGTCGGATGGGTAAGAGAGAAGATGAGAGTGCAACACTGATACAGAACCATGAGATGGCAGCAACACTTGCTGTCAACCTTCTGCCTCAGTGCTTTTTTATTGCCTTTTTAAAAAAAATGGACCTTTGACCATGATGAACGTCTATATTTAATTCAGTGCCAAATATTCTATGTTTAAACAAAATAAGTCAAAATCTGTTGTAATGTCTAGCAGATCCTTAAAATAAAGTGTGATTTTGATACATTCCTGTGGGCTGTTTAACATCACAGTGAAGCTTTTTTTCTGTCGTATAGCTTCCATGTGGTGTATGGTAATTGGGAAAAAAATTGTTTTAGGGATAAACATCTACTGGTTAGAAGTCTGAAAGTCAAATGCAAATGGTAGGGTGGGTAGCCACACCACTGAATGACAAAATATGTTCCTGTTTTTTAAAGCTGATGACCTGCCATCTAATCTTGATGTAGACATTGAATCATAACAGACCATTTACTTGGTTATGCTGGAGCACAATGAAGAAAAACAAAAGATACTGCAGTTTTTCCCACTGCAGATTTCACTCTGAGTGAAAGAGATTTTGGTCAAAGATCTTCTTGTAAATCTTGACACTGTTTGTAGTCTGTGGTGGTTTCTGTAGTTCTCATGAAGTCTGCTTCATCGTCATCATCCAAAATTTATGTGGTAAACAAAAATCCCTACCAAAACATTAAGTGTATTCATGCGAGCTCCACATCTGTGGCCACTGCATCATGGGTCAGATCTCTGTTTGGCTCACACTCCTGTCTCTGAGGTCAGCCTGTAGAGTCCCTGGCCTGACAATCACACCAGACCACTATCAAGCCCATATGAAGGCAATAAAATCAAATTTGAAACAGATCCTGATTGATTTTTTGACCCCCCCCCCCCCCTTTGTGTGAAAGCTTTTGTGCATGAGCAATAGTTAAGCAAACTCTGCACACACACACACACACAAAGCAAATATTGTAATGTCACCCTGAATGTAGTCCATTTCAAATTGTGTGCGTGTCTGTTTGTGTGCATGAAATTGAGAAATGGAAAGAGAGGCGGTGATTGTCAAAAAGAAGGTCAACCCTTTATTTTCTTCTCAGTATACATCACATATTCAACACAAACATTCTACAGTACTTAAAAAAAAGGGGGAGTTTAGAAAACAACAATTATACAAATCATATTTGCTCAGTGAGTCTCGAAAATGCTTAAAATTGCAGTGGAAGGCCTAACTGAGCAAAAAGTCCATATTACAAAAAAAAAAAAAGACACAAAATAAGAGAAAGCAATACAACAATATGCCAATAACCATCTTCTTTTGTTTGTGACCAAAAACTAGTAGCACTGATCAAAGCATTAAAGACTAAAAGTGAAAACACACATGGAAGTACACGCACTGCTTTTAGAGCACCTGTACGGTCGTTCCTTTCAAGGCAAAGCCAGAATTTTCCTGGATGTGTGGCGTCACTGGCCTTTGGCCACAGGGAGAGGGTGTGTCAGTAGAAGACCACCTCCCCTATAATATAAGGTCCACTGGTGATAAGTAAAACATAGCTCCAGCTCCTGTGACGTCGGTCAAGGGTCGATCTCCATGGGAACAACTGTAAGGATAGCGTCCTCATTTCCACGGCGCACGACTACTCTCAAGTTGCCGTCCCTCTTGATGGCGGCACTGACATCATTCGCGGTTGAGATCCTCTGGCCGTTGATCGAGATGATGACGTCGTGCTCTTTGAGTCCAGCACTGGAGGAGAGAAGAAGAAGAAGAAGAAGAAGAAGAAGAAGAAGAAGAGGTGACCGATAGAAGGCTTCATAAATGACACACGTTGTTGTGTGTATAACAACTGGTACTGAAAGTTAACACTGGACAGTGACGAGGATGTCCCATTAACCTAGATGTTCAAAATAATGATCATGTGATCACAATGTCACCAAGTCGAATCCAGCTGTTGCATGTCAACCGTGACCACTAATTTCCTGTCAGCTCTACTCTGAATACTAAAAAAGCAACATGCCACAATAACAACAACAAAAGGCTAACGCTGTTGTGCATGTGGTCTTAATTAGTATACATTATATAAGAACTAGAGTTTAAGTGTATTGATGTGACCAAAACCATCAATCAGTTGATTCTATAACAATAATTTGTTACATTACAACAAGTAAAAAGTATTATTTGAATATTTAATAAGCCTGACATATCTTGTTCTTCTGTTCTTATTCTTATATTGACTAGAGCACCAAATGTGTATTAATCCACCACTAAAAATAGTCCCCTGTTGGAATACTGTTTGCTAAAAACTACAGTTCCCAGCTGTTTTAGGAAATCACTGGCTTAAAAAAAGTACTGAAGACTAGTATATATATATATATATATATATATATATTACTGTATATATATAATATCATCGGCCTTCTCCTTTATTGCTAAAATGTGTTTGTTTTATGACATTGTTTTCCTCTCTTTACATAAGGTTTAATTGGCTCTTTATTTTAGTAGTAAGAATTAAAACAGCAGGTTAATGTGATGTCCTACAGATGTAATGGCTCATCACTCACACTATAAAACAAGTTAAAATCAAGTCATCCTCATCTGTTTCCAGTGTTTTATACGAGCATATCTAACTTGTACATCAGTCAGTTCTGTGAGCACAATCTGAATGTAACATCTGTTACATCTGTTTGAATTTTAATGATTGAACGATCACGATGGAATGACAGCACAGTGAGGTTAAGGCACAGAGCAAATACAAATACCCATGATGAATAAAAACAAAGCAGTAAACCCAAAATCACACACAGGCCGAGGCAGCAACCAGCAGTGATATCAAAAGCTGACTCTCGATGCAGCAGCCTAATTGCAGCCACATGTAGATTGGGAGCCAGAGCTTTCAGCTATCAAGCTCCTCTTCTGTGGAACAAACTACCATTCTGGGTTCGGGAGGCAGACGCGGTCAACACCTTTAAGAGTAGACTTAAGACTTTCCTTTTTGATAGAGCTTACAGCTAGGGCTGGCTCAGGCCATCCCTTAGTTATGCTGCCATAGGACTAGACTGCCGGGGGACTCTGTCTGTGTCTGTCTGTCTCTTTCAGAGTTATGCCTAGTCAAGCACGGTATTGGTTGAAGATGCAGTCACATCTCCCTTTACTGAAAACTCTCTCTCTCTCTCTCTCTCCATCCATCACCATCACCACCACCATCTGTAAACATACATACACTCATTAATGCATGTTAATGCATGTAACTAACTAAACTTCTTCCCGGAGTTTCTGTGCTCTCTCATCCAGCAGGTTCTCATGGATCGTGGCTGCTGCTGTGGTCCTGCACAACGTCCACTACATATATTATTACTGTCATTATTGCTACCATATCTCCATTATTGTTAGTTTATGATTTGCTGCTGATGTGCATCTGTGTCTTTCTATCTCTATCACAGGTTCCACTGCTACTGTAATCATTTTATCATTCATTATTTCATTGTCATTTTGTCAGTCATTGTAATTGTACAATATGTTTGTGTTGATTTGTTCTGTACACGTGACATCTATTGCACGTCTGTCCATCCTGGGAGAGGGATCCATCCTCTGTGGCTCTTCCTGAGGTTTCTTCCACCTTTTTTCCCTGTTAAAAGGGTTTTTTGTGGGCAAGTTTTTCCTCACTCGAACCGAGGGTCTAAGGACAGAGGGTGTCACTCCCTGTACAGATTGTAAAGCCCTCCGAGGCAAATGTACTTTGTGACTTTGGGCTATACAAATAAAATTTAATTTGATGTAAACACAAGAACCGCCACACCTTCACTCGTGACAGCACCCATTAACCCAACTGCAGCTCGGTGTTACCCTCATTACGCTCAGCTGCTCTGACACCTCCAACAGAGCAAATGGACAGTTCTCTACAGCAGGGATCAGGATTTCCAAAGGTCATAAACAAACACATAACAGAGTGACATCAAACATACGGAAAGTGTAGCCTAGAAAATAACACTGGCTATAAAAAGGAACCACAGAAATGTTATTATGCAAAAAGCAGGCTGATTTAAGCAATGAGCAAACTCTGACGAGGCCTTGTAGAGGACACCACTCTGGAGTGGGCTGGGTGAGCAGGCGCAGGAAAACCACAGCGTAGCTAGTAACTTCCCTGCATGAGGTTTGAAGGAAATAGCTGACCTCAGCGTCTCCTGAGCCCCACTCTGTTAGAGTTGTGGTGGTGGCTGATTGGAGTGGGCTGTGATTGTGGGAGGAGGGGGATATTTTAGAGGTCCAGGCACTCCAGGCACGCCGGAGTGAGCCTTGAATTTACGTTCTACGAAGACAGCTGTGTAGGAGGCTTTGTGTGTGTGTGTGTGTTCGAGTGTGTGTCTATGTGCACATTTGACAGTGGAGAGAAATTAAATAAAGGAAGGAAATTAAATATACTGTCTATTTGCATTGCGAACGGAGAGCAGGAGCTGCATGGTGAGTGTCAAGAGTCTTGTGTGAATTAACTGCATATGTGTAGCATGAAGTGCCAAAGACAATATCCCATAGCTGAGAAAGTCCGACATTTACATTTAGCCTTTACGGGAAAACCATGATGTTAGTTTGAACTGAGTTGAGTTTTGAGCCTTATTGGAAAGATATCCTTACACTGCAGCTGGTGTCTTTGCAATGACCTCCATAACGTAAGCTCCAGAGGTGATGTCAGGGAAGTCACGGTGTCTAGTCTTCAGCTCTTTGGCCAGCCTAGAGGAAGAAAAATAGGTCAGAGAATTTGGAATTCGATCACCATTTTCATCTAACACAAAACTTGAAATGTGAATGCTGCTATTCACTTTTGTCCAAGCATAATGAAGGCAATTAGGGTTAGGGTTAGAGTTAGGGTTAGTGATTGACTCCCGCTGTGCTGTCCAACGACTCACACAGTTTGGTTTACAGAGCCAAAGGCAATGCACGTGCCATCACAATCAACCAGAACTCAGTGTTGGCTGATAATCTTCTGTGTCTCGGTCAGTCTGAGAGGATGTGTGGCGGGCCGTGCATTGCTGCATTTGGTCCAGAGAATACAATCCAAAAAACGGACTGGTACAAAGATTAGGCGGATAGGGTTAGGCTAGGAAGTCTGAGTGATTAGCGTTAGGATAGCTTTCTGGGGAAATCAAGAATATTGGCGGTACAAAAGCAGACATGGAGAGAAGATATTAGTGTCTGGAGTAGACCAGAGACTCAGTGGTTAGGGTTAGGCAAGGAGCAACAGTGGTTAGGTTGAGGATAACCCCTAACCCCTAACATTTGGTGTGTAATAGGGGCAATCATAGTGAATTATAATACATTCATAACTCTTTAAAGGTCCTGTGTGTAAGATTTATTTTCTATTTTATTATTCTCTATTTTCAAAATATGGCAGACATGGAATACATCATACATAACTATATTTTTATTATGGTACAATCACCTGAAAATAAGAATATTTTTGCTTTTGTTACTTTAAATTGAGCCTTTTATATCTACAGTGGGAGCGGGTCCTCTTCCATAGAGTCCATCATGTTGAAACAGCGTGGACAGACTAAACACTGGCTCTGGATTGACCTTTCCTGTGTTTTGCCACATGTTTTTTTCTCCTTCATAACAGGAAAGCGAGGGTGAGGTGAGGAAATTGCAATGCCAAAATTACATCACTAGATGCAACTAAATTCTACATATTTAATGAATTATGAGTTCAAGTGTCTTATAGATGCTCTTGACTAGTTTTAAACTAGAGTTTGAGAAGTAGAATGTGTCTGATAGGGTTTGTACTACATTATGATTAGTGTATTCATAAAGCATTATGAATGTATTATAATTCAGTATGCATGCCCCCATAATACACTATAAATGTTAAATATTACCAATCACTTAATAGATTTTATGTACATGCTCAATGAAGAAAAGCATCTCTTTGCAAGCTTTCACTTCTTCTTGAAGACAATAACAACTTACGCTGGAGTGAGAGTCATCATCCTCACACCAATGTACTTCTTCTTAGCAGCTCCTCTCCCTAGAGACGAACAACAATACAATACAAATACAATCATTCATCCTGCAGCAGTCTGAGCTCTTAGTTTCATGAAGGCGTTTGTTGAAAATAACAATCCTCCCGGGTATTTTCACCTCTGTATGTGAGTGATAGAAGTATTGCTTTAGAACAGACGGTTCTATACTTGTCTTACAGGACAGTGTGCACAAGTGCACATACTCCATGTGTTTCATCATAAATTTGAAGGTTTTTCAACCAGACAAATCAAATTGGCAGCCACATATAAAATACACGTGTGTTCTGTTCCAACGCGCTATGTGAGGTAAAAGATGAAAAGCAGTAAAATAAAAAAAAACAACCTGACACATGCTGGCATTTTCTCCTGCAAAGTTTATTTGCAATGTCAGAATCCTGTTGGGAAATGCTGGGCACAGATTTATAAAGCTAGAAATAAAGTCAATATACCTCAAGAGAGCGCACATAGATGAATAACAACCACAGAAACTGTGTTCTGAATTATTTTCTCTTTAACTATATGTGTACATGAGATCTTTCTCCAACTCTTGCAGCCAATTTTCAAAACTTGCCTTCCACAGTTTGTCTTGGTGACTTAATAGAAGCAATAAAACTAAGAAAAATAATAAGTTGTGTCAGTGGGAGCTTACCTCTGGACTGCCTGTCGTAGGACTCTGCCAGGAACTGGCGAATTTTGTCTGAGGGTATGGCAAAGGAGATGCCAGCTGTCACTTTCAATGTGTTGATCCCAATCACCTCGCCATCCTAAAACAGCAAACAACAACTTAGTGTCTGGTAAGAAACAACTGTAAATGATTAAAAAATGATTTTAACATATCATGGGATGTAAAAATGGGACCTGTCTGCCACTGAAACTAAAAAATAGCTCACCAGATTTATCAGAGGTCCTCCTGAGTTGCCGTACTGTGAACCAAAACAACAGATCATTTATTATTTCTGTGTTTATGAGAAAAACAACGTGCATGCATATTGCATTTTAGTTCTCTTACATTGATGATGGCGTCAGTCTGAATGTAGTCCATGTCCGAGTTGCGAAGGCCCAGCTCTCTGCCCCCTCGCTGAGTGGTGCTGACGATTCCTGTAGTAACTGTATTCTGGAGAGAAAACGGGCTGCCGATGGCGACCACAAACTCCCCTGGTCTCAGGTCTGATGAATGGCCCAGCAACAGTACAGGAAGCTTTGCCTGCAAGTGAGAGGCACAGAGGGACAATGTGTTCATGTTACTGGACTCCATAGTTACTGATACTGTTACATGATGGAGCAAATGACTGCAAGTCTGCAGCTGACTATGGACACTTTTGTGCAAAGATGGACTTGTGTTTCACGGTACCTGGGTGTTTGATGGATGGGATGACGTGAGTACTGTTGGGAAGAGATGCCTATTTGAAATCCTCTTTGGATAATCTTGCTTAGCCTGTTGTTGTTATTGTTATTATTGATATCATTATTTATTTACCTTCTTTTTACTTATTTATTTTTATTATTATTTTATTTATGTATGTGTTTTGGTGACATCACAAAAGACACTTTTCTAATGAGTAGAGCTCTAAAAGTAAATCACAAACTGAGTGTTGCTTCATCTCATTATGTTTTATGAGTGGACAGTAGGAAAATAACTACAGCAAAACCACAAGTCGTCTACACACATCCCACTCACTGCTGCATGGCTTTTCTCCCACACAGAAAACAATTACTCCTTTCCCACCGCAGGGAGAAGCGACCTTTATGCCAAACAACTCAACTCAAAATGCTAATAATCAAGTTCAAAAGCTCAGCAATTGGACTGAAAGTGTGGCTCAGCTGACAAATAATTCCTAATGGTGAGTGTGTGCCAAGAGACCACAGATGCTGGAAAACTGACTGATTACGGTAAATAATGAGTACCTTAAGCTCTGGTTAGCCCTGTTAGACTGGGCAGTGGAAACCAGGCTGCTGAGTGCTTGCCTCTGCAGACAGACACCGAAAGGATATATTTATCCATCTGCAGTGACAGTTTCCTTTTCTGAATGAAATCATCTCTGCTGGTCAACCCACAGTCAAAGCCCACGCGCCGCCACGTCACGTTGACTCTGTACCCAACGCCCTAACAGCAGGCGCTATTTCAGAAAAAAAATAGTGCTCCTCCTGTGTATCCATTTTGTTTACTCAGGTTTAAAAATAGGAGCCAGAGGAGGCAGCAAGGTAACTGAGACAGCAACACAAGTTGGCACACACAGACAAAAGAATCTATGTGAAATATGTCGCAGGCAAATCGTAAATCATATCAATCGTAAAATAAAACAAATAAACTGAAAGCAGGCTCCTGATTTATAAACCAGCTAGTTAAATTTAAAGGGATCATGGGAAAACATTTAAGACACACTTTTAATTGAGTCGCTGGCGTGTTCCACTTTGCTGTAAACGGTCGTGAACCTTGAGGTGAAGTTATTATTAGAAGATAGTGATAGCCAGCAACTGACGAAGAGAACTTTTCAACTCTGCTTTCCACCTTACGCCACATGCACGCAGAAACACAAACACGACTAACACGTATAAACGAGGCCGTGTTTCTTGACCCCCGTGGGCTTATTTTGAACATTGCGAGGATGTTAAAAGGAAACACGGCACACACGCACACACAGAGGCTGCAGAAGTGTGTACATAAACGAGGAAACATGCATTTGGCATGTACACCTGACACAGGAGTAGCAGTCTGTATAATCATCCCCCCCGCTCCCCTTCTCCCTTCACACTCCCTGTGAGATAAGAGTATAACCAGATGGAGAGGAACCACACACAGCTGAGAGAGGACGTCAGGTGAATGTGAGTCACTGCCAAGACATGCGGAACTCATGGCCACTGTGATTATGATAACAGTTAGTGATACTGGTGGTGTCATGGAGACTGTTGCTATCAGGTGAAAACCTTATATCTTCAAAATGTCAACTTTGAGGAACAGCTTTGTTTCTTAGCTCCACTGGAGTTCACGTGTGAGTCTCGTAGCGATTCCAGGCTCACACACACCCACACAAAATCACAATGCATTCAGAAAAATCATGTGCAAACACTGCAGAATGCATCAGTATGCTGAAAACCAAACAGCGTGTAGGTGAGAAGGCAGAACAAACACTAAACACAGAGAGCCCGTTATTTTTTGAAAGACCTCTTGCTTACATATCACTTACTAATCATGACTAGTCAGCAATCTGGAATGACTTGTGGAAAATCATTTCGCCATGTGAGTCCGCCTCCCCCTGACCACCCAAGTGACTCACCCTGCTATTTCAGATGAAGGTTATGATGCACTGGCACTTCACCCAAAGACACTATAGCCACACTTTAAAGGAAGGAGGCAAGGTGAAAGAGGGGAACAACAAACACCACAAACCACGCGGAGAGAGGCTGAGAATGGAAGATGAATGAGTAAACACAGTCTTGCTTTATATTATGTTGATGCATGCAGAAGCCAGCTTTGACCCCAAAAAAGATTTTTGGGTTTAAGACCCAAAAACAGTTTGAGAATATCTCATAGAAATAAACCACATGTGGTGTACGAGGACGGCATCAACTTTCTGAAAATGAAAGATTGTTGTTTTGCTAGGCAGGGGATCACTTCATTGCTTTATATTGTCGCCATTGAACTTCAGTATGATATATATATTTCTCTCTCAAGTCCCAAAGGAAATCGTGTTTTCAAAGCTCTTCATTGTTTAGATAAGAGAGCGATGTGGGGCATCAGATTAAAGGAGGGAGGACTGGCAAGCAGCTTTGTTCGCCGCAACCAAAGACGGAGTTGCAAGTTGCACGTGGTGACCGCCGAGCTGAGTTTTGATTCCAGCTCACAGACAGATCTTGTCACAGTTTGGTCACCATGACGGAGGAGTACAGATAAGCTGGCAGACAAACACACAGATTGCATCGAAAATAGCTGCAGAGTTGCTATAGAGATGTTTCATTGTTTAATGTTACAGCCTTGGCTGTTCGGAGGCTCATTTAAAAGCCATTACGCTAACAACCATTTTATGACTGGAAGACCAGGTGCAAACTTTAACTCCAGTCAAGCCGGGATGGACTTAATAGTTTCTGAGCCACTTGTGGTTATATACGCACATAGAGAGACGTGAATACACGAGAGAGCGAGTAGGTCGCCTGGGCATGAACTCTCACAAACTCAAAGTGTGAAATTAAAACCCACACACCTGGCACTGTTAAGATATACAGCCAGACCACTTCAAAATACACACTTTCAGACACAGAAGACTGGCTTTAGTTGGTCAACTCGTGACCCTGAACTGTATAAGCTCAAGTGCAGTTACTTAAGCTTTCCTGTTCCTTTCATACAGGTGACTTCAAAGCAGGGCAATATTTTTATGAGGTGCGCTAATGTATAGAGTTTTACTGCTGATGCCTGAATTGGTTCCCCTCAAGGTTGTGCTAATGCAGATAAAAAAATGGGGCAGGATTCAGCATGCTCATACATAACATCAAGACAGAGCATCAGAGGATCAGACTGCATAGAGAGGACGCTGAGAATGTGTTTATCTGCAAGTCTGGGTGCTCGTGTGATGTGTAGGCAACTCATTTGTGAGTGCATGGATGCCTGTTTGTACATGTTTGATCGAGTGAAAAATTTTAAAAACAGATATGCAGGTGAATGTTCCACTCTAAATATCACACAAGTAGCAAGTATTGAGTAATTCCTTGCACTGTAGGTAACGTGAATGCGCTCAAATCAGGCTGGCTAAACCATATCCTTGCTGACACCAGTACAGAAACCACTATGGTTTCCATATGTTGTTGGGAAGGTTTTTAGTCCGTATAAGAGCAAACATATGTCTGTGAATTGCACGTGTATGTTCCACTGTGTAGTTTTGCATGAGAACTCGCAGGACTTGAGGGCGTCTCAGCTCTGGCGAGACACCGCAAAACTTTGAACTGCTCAAAATCACAATGATGAGAGGAGATGAGGTCTTATGTGTTCATTTACTTCAGGAAGGCTGCCCAAAATATATGAACCAAACTTCTCTCTTACATGAACTATTAGGTCAGACTTATATTTATATACAATACGTGCACTGTGATGACGGGCTACCTTTTCAGGATTTACCCCTCATCTAGCCATCACACGGTGTGCTGGGATACGTTCCAGCCCTGACCTTGAGCGGAATAAGAGGTTTAGAAAATGAATGGATGTTTAACCACTGACACTGTGCATGCAGAGATAATAGGCAAGAGTAAAACCTATGACGGTAATACTAATTCCTATAGGTTTTATATGTCTAGGGCAGTCTAGACTATTCTTTATATGGCTGGGGGAGCACACTGGAATCTCCTCAAGTAACTCAGAGGGTCCCTGGATCCCAGTTGAAGAACCAGAAGGTTATAGCTCTGCCCGTATGTGTTGCATTTTCCTAAAGCCTACACCCAAATTGTGGTGTACAGCACTTGTAGCAAACGAGTTAGTAGATAATAAAAGCCCCAGGAGTGAGTGCTGGTTCTCTGGATAATCAGAAAACACTGTCAACAGGTTTCACAGAGACAATTCCCTCATTAGAAAGCAGAAAACTACTCACAGCGGATGTAGAGTAAACTTGTTTGGGGAAATTAAATGATGTGGCAGCTGATTTATTTTAAATGTCAATGCTATGAGGACCACAAACAAAAATCCATTCACCATTTGAATGTGCTAGATTTCCTGAAAAAACATAAAATCTGGCCAAATAAAACAAAGAATTATCTGATTGGCTATGTCCCTCTATGGAGTTTTGGAGTGTTTTTTTCCCCCTTAGTCTGGATAAAAGGCACACAGTGAGAGAGGAAGCACTGAGGTCCTTCACTTAAAGTCTGTGTAAAGTGTAGAGTAAATATGCGTTCTGAGTTTGTCAGAGAGAGAATGATTAAAAATATCGACAAGTTTAAGAAATCAGGTGTGAAAATTGTTAAAAATGAGCAGTACTCTCAGCTCCAGGACTGTGAGGGTGTGTCTGCTGAATGTGCTGAACTCGTGGGAGCAGTCAATTTTGAAGCAACTGAAACGTGTCAGATGAGTTCAGAAAATGACATGAATAACTTTGAAACACTCCGAGCGAGATGAATCAGTTTCTATCTCTCTGCTAGGGGTGCAGGGGTATGCTCAGGGTGGCCTCAGCGTGTCATCGAGCCACCCTTTAGCACCGCCCACAAAATCCTGGTCTGAAAACTGTTTTAACCTCTAACTCCACAGTTCAGTAATATATCGTTCAAACTCTTTTCACGTTTTCAGCATCTATTTTTCAACATATTTAATGTGTTTTGAAAGAAATCTCAGAATTGTCTTTACACGGACTTTAAGTAAAAGTAGAAACAACAAAGTCTAAAATTATTCCTGTTACTTAGGTAAAGTGGTAAAAGTATTATCAGCAAAATGTACCTAAAGTATAAAAAAAATACTCTTTATGAAGAATCTATTCTGTTTTTATCACTAACAAATGCATGCAGGAACATTTTCATATATTTTTGTTGTTTGACAATGCACTGCGTATATTGTAGCACCAATGGCATCAGATGATATATTTTAGGCTCTGTGGTCACAGTAAAATGGTGCATCATAGTCTTGTCTCTAGTCTAGTAAAAGCGCAGTGACAGCCTCAAATACACTGTTGGTTACCAACCATCTGACTACAGCCGTGAAACTTTTCTGTCATGTCTCATAGGCATCTAATGACGTCATTGACTGGTAAGCAGAAACCGTTTTAGGCAAGGCTGCTGGCCTTCCAGTGAGCTTGGAAAACAATTACACAGCCAAAAACTAGGCCAAGACAAAGTGCATCAAGACTCAGCGGGGCAAAAGTGTGTGTGTGTGCGTGTATTTTCCTTGGCTCTTTTCCGACCCAACTGCATCCTTAAGCATGGGAACCATTTTGGTTACAGGGACAAGAGATGAAGAAGAGAGGTTGGGTCAGGAGGAGAGGAGGACGTGATTCATTTCCCCTCCGCCTGTCTCTAAAGGATGACATGCAGTGTCTTTCCACTGGCAATGAGCATGTCCTCCACGTCCCTGCAGTGAGCTGTCTTAAACCCCTCCATGTGCGCACACACACACACGCATATACTGCTTTGAATAATTGATTGCAAGTTTGCTTTTGTCTGTCAGTACAGTTCGTGTACGGAAATACAGACATCTCTTACTTCCTGAGGAAACATTTACCCAGTGTTGCTGATAAACAGATAAAGATAAATGGAGGAACACATGGCTACAAGGAGGGACATTCCTCCTCTTTCCTTTCTGCACATAAACACACACACACACACATACATATTCCAATAATAGCCCAGTCCAAACCAGCACAAGGCAAATCTCCCAGAAAGAATGGTCTGAGACTCTTAATACTAGGTGATGGGTAATACAGAGACAAACAGGGCCATTGTTTAAGGGGACCATATGGGAAACATGATGCCAGTTTTCTCTACCACACTGCAACCCCGGTAAAGCTGATTTTAGCATGAGACATAAGATAATGGCACATTAATTGGAGTTAAACCTGACAGTTTCAGTTGGTTGAATTCTGTCTCTGACCGTATGTGTACCAGCTTGATTGCTATATGCACAATATCGTGCTAAAAGCTTGAGGCTAAGCTACAAGGTAAGGGTTAACATAGCAATAAAAGAGCAGCTTGTTCTTGCATTGCAGGGTACGGTTAGCCCTAATGCTACTGGGAAAGTATTATGAGTTATATGTTATATTGTTCTAACATTCCCTAATGATGATGACTGACTCATGTATTTTCCTAACAACGCTGTCTCGGGTAACACTTTTAGTTGCAGTTGCTTGTGTTACAACTTCCCTAAATTCAAGAAAAAGCACGACAGAGCCGCAAACGTCCGTTAATTTTTATGGAAGCTGCTCAGTGCCCCATGAAGCAAAAAAAGTTCACTTTCCGTGCATCTTCTGCATATGATTACACATGGTGTGGCACGTAGAGCAAGCTCGCTAGAGACTTCCACCAGCCGAGCCACTAACTTCCGCCAACTTGAATGGAGACGAAATGATATAATTGTGTGTGTCTTAAAGACTTTTGAAATATTATTTGAGCAAATAGATTAGATTCAGATAGTGGAAATTTTGTGGCGGGATGTATCCACCATCACCACCATCATTCACAGTTTGGACGCGGAAGGGTGAACATCTCCTGTTGTCCTGAGGGACTGCTGCGTGAAGACTGGACAGGGGAGGGACCCTTTGCAGCACCTACTGCTCGTTGAGAAGAGTAAGAACGATACGTACTTTCACGTCAGAGTCTCCAAAAGTCACCAAAAAAAGTTGCTAGATTTGCTGCTAGTTGCTTTTATGAAAAAGCGTAGGTAAGTTGGCAACGCTGCTTATGGGCAAAAGGTCTTTTTCAGTCAGTGTACATCATGTGACGGGCACCATTCTTGGCATTACACAGCTTGACCACTATGTCAAATTGGTAACACTAGGTTAATGTTATTATTGTAGGTAGTTACAGACCAATCAGAGGAAGTAAAGGTTTAAATACTAGGAAAACGAGCGCTGAGCATAGCTGCTGCTAGCATCAGTTGTATAATGAAGAGCAAGGAACATCACTGAAGGCTTTTCTTAATGGTAAATATGTTTAATATGCATAATGGTTTGTTGATCTGATTGCTTGAAGGACGGTGATAGACAGTGGGTTTTCAGTTTCCCAGATGGTTCTCTGTAACAAACCACCGGGAGCAGGTTTGCATTCAGCTGCATTTGCAGCATAAGCACCCAAATGACTGCACAGGCCATGCAATAAAATGATCTGGACTGATATGGAAAATCCCCTGCATAGTACTCTTGAGTGTTTTGAAGTCATTCCAAGACAGTATGGTTCCTTCCAAGCCTATAAGGGTCAATATAAGTCAAAACAATTAAATAAATGTCGTTCCAAGTCAGTGAGCTTTCAAGTCATGAGTGAGTCCTTCCAAGTAAATCTGAACTTGTCCAATTCATTGTAAGCGCTTCCAAGTGAATGTGACCGTGTCCAAGTTCTGAGTCAGAGAAAGAGGTTAATGTGAGGCCTTTTAAAACCTGAAGCACAATGAGTTTTATCTTCATTGTGCCACATCACACAGTGCACTCATTAGCCCATTAGCTCACGTAGTCCTCCCAGACACACAGATCCATTTTCCAGGCCTTGACCACATTGCTCCCTCTTTATCCCTCTTGCTTTCTCTTTTCCCCCCATACTCTCTGCACAGGAACAAGTGAGTACAGCAATTTCCCCCCTTCCCTTCCCCTCTGAAGTTCCAGCTGCTGTAGACAGACTAATGTATTCCCCAGAGCTGAGGGTTAGACCACAGCCTCAGGATCGGACTGGGCCATGCTACCAATAAACTCCAATTTCACATAGAAAATGGAAGAGAAAGAACAAAATCATTAGACCCGAGGAAAACTTAACTTTAAACTTTCTCACTCTGAAACTGGTACAGTTGTTTAGAGATTATCTGTGGAGCAATCAGCACTTATTTAATAGGAGTGCTGGAAGCAGAGAGCGACAGCAGACAGGAATGAAAGAGGCAAGAAGATTAAAGAGATATATTCAGAACTGTCAGGATATGATTTTATAACATTCACACACGGAAATTGGGCCAGACAATAGCCCAATTCATTCTTCAAACTTCTAAATCCAAATGAGTTTCATAGTGTCAACTCTACAACTCTAATTTCTCTTTCAGATCCAGTGTGCGATAAGAAATGACTCTCATTTCCTGTTCTGCTGCATTTGCTGTACGGGGTTTAGTAGCTATAAGAGTTGCAGAATATGAGACAAGACTTAGGCCACAAAAATTAGGAGTTAAGACTCGACGTCAGACTTATCTACAGCTGTGAGACATGCCTTCCAAAACACTTGACATGACTTGACACTAACTAACTGACGTTAATCTGCCTCTTTTTTTCACAATGAATCTTAGAAACAATAACAAAATGTCAATTCCCGAGAGCCCAAGGTGATGTCACCATCTTGTTTTTGACCACCAGTCCTAAAATCCAGAAATATTCAATGTTGACTATATGTTGTTACCATGTTTAAGACAAGGAAAAACAGTAAACATGACAACATTTGAGTCTGAGATTGATCAGCTATCAAAATAGTTGAATAGTCAATGAATTGTCTGGCAATCAACCAATCGATTAATAATTACTTTTGACCATATCGCACATTCTTCACCAGCAGATGACGTTCAAATTTTTTGCATCATTCTGAGCGTTCTTAGGACTTCTTCATCCATGTTGGTTTAAAAGTTGAGCTGGACAGTGACATCGTCGCTCAAGAAGACTGTGCGATACAGTCAAAAGCTTCAGAACAAGCATGTACGTGGACCTCAAGTGAAGAGTAAGCACTTATTAAAAACTACAGTAGTATTCACTTCAAAACTTCGTACTCTTATAATTTGTTTATGAAGACTTGTAACTTTCTTTAGACTTCTACTTGTGACAGCACTCTGTTATCTATAACTTCAGTAAACTGTCCTTAAATAAAAAAAAAGAAAATTTCAAAGCTGGAATTTACAGTTATTACTCTTTAGGTGCAAAAAATACCCTGCAGCTTTATGTTTGAATAACGGTGTTTTCTCTTTTAAATGAAATCCAAAATGACAACTTTGCTCGCCCTGCTGCCCTGTCATTATAACTCACTCATCCTCTAATTTCCCCATGTATTAACTCTCACTAGTTACACACACACACACACACAACCCCCTCATTAGCAGAAATACCAGTTGCATCTAAATCATGTGGCCTTTCTAGAGTGACCACACGGTCTTCTGGGGCTCCTCCATCGCTGACTCACGGCCTGGATATGGCCTGGATGACCTGCTCCGGCTTCACACAATGACTTACACTCTTTATCTAAACACTCATGATGTTGAATGTGTTTTCTATAACACCGTGACACCCTGCATACATCTGGCTGTCATTTGATTACAATTAATCCGGTTTATTACAATCAGCTGTTGTTTACCAACCAGTTCGGTTCACGGTGTCATGCAGGGGAATGCTCCAAAAACTTTTTTAGGTGAAAAGCTACAAACAAAGGCTTATGTATTAGTATTGAGCATATTATTTTATGTTTCTATGGCATGAAGTCACTCCAAACACAGGAAAGCCCCCTAAATGAAGATAAGCCAGTGTTCAACAGACGGAGCAGCTTTTATCATGGGATGAACAAAAACAAAGTGTCTGTCACTGCTCTTTTCCGGACTCTTCGCTCACATTGTCGAGCCGAACAAAACCTGAATGTTTCGGCCTCTTTTCAGACTTGGAGGTCTTTGTAATACACCTCGTGTTGCTGTCATGAACATCTATTCAGCTGTGTCACCCAGCCATGAGAGTGAGATCCAAAATGCACTCTGCTCTGCAATGACTCCCAGTCAATAGGCCCTGGAGCTCTGCCACACATTCCTTCACATGACTGTTGGCTGTGATTAACATATAATGTGGAGCCCTCTAGTTCAGCAGACAGAGAAATAAACACAGACAGACAAAGACGCGGAGAGAACAAGAGCATGTAGCAAACACATGTCCCGTCAGCTGCAGAGTGTAGAGAGGTATCTACTTCTTTTTCTTTAAGTATCAACACCGGCTTTATTCTGACCACAGATTTTCACCTGTGAGTAATAAGGGATTGTCTCTGCAAGCTGCTCACGAGAAGAGTTGCGAAACATCTCGGTTGTTTTTGCAGCCTGATGTGTTTGAACACCGACGGGATCTGGACAGGCTGACAGCTGGCTGTCTTTTAAAGAGCCGTTTAGCTACACCTGCATCCTCACTTTACTTCACTTCTGCACTCTAAAAAAAACACTTTAATGCCAGACTTCAATCCCCAAGCTTTCATTTCAATTTCCCAACAGTTTAATTGGAGTTACAAAACAGTGAGTTAATGTTTTGATCTTGTTTCACTGGCTGAGTATGCAGAAAAGTTAGTACCTTTGCAGATTTTCTCATTCTGACTGACTCGTAAATCTAAAAAGTGCACCAGTGAAACCGACGCTTGTCCACATCTATTGTTCTCATCCCGGAGGCCGAGCAATTCTGTGGTCTATAAAGTGACTTTGGAGGGGTGGAGGGTTGTTGACAAACAATGTTATTGCTTCAGTATTAATATAAGACAAATTATTGCTTGGGACTAACCAGAGTCAAAGCATAGTTTGTATTGAGCCACATTGGTGGTGGTGACTAGACATGAATAAATATTATTCTCTGGTTCAAGAGCCAAGAAGAAAAATGTTTAGTGGGAAAGTGGAAGACGTTAGACAAATAATAAGATAAAGTATATCTTTTCTGAAGAAATACTTTTGAGACATACTCTTATTTGCCAAGAGTTTGATGAGAAGATCAGCACCACATTTGTGTCTGTAGTTTAACTATAGAGCTAGGACCATGAGGCAATTAGCCTAGCTTAGCAAAAGGATTGGAAGCAGAGGAGACAGCTAGCCTGCTACTTTTGTACAGTTATGGTTACTCTCTACCTCCCTGCACTTGTATTTTGAGCATAACTGAGACAAAACACACGATAAAAGTTAAAATATTATTTCACTTAAAGCAATATTTCTTTTTTTAATTTCATTGCTCTGTAGTTTTTGGTGCATTCTTTTGGCTACGATAATCATCTAGAGAACTTTGATATCATGACAGCCCTAAGCCAAGTTGCATTTTTACGAGTTGTATGCTCTAATTATTTCTTGGCAACCAGCGGCTGAGTGCAGTGACTTCCTTGAGTCTCCGCTGGCAAGCCTTTATGCTATGCTAAGCTAATTACCTCCTGGCTCTGTCTCCATATTTAGCAAACAGACATCAGAGTGGTATTGATCTTTTCATTACTGTACTAGTTTTGTCACTTTGTTGGCCTTCTGACGGTCTGGCACTTTGACTAACCGGTGCATCGATCTTGATAAGGGCGATGTCCGATTTCTCATCCACGTCTTTGATTTTGGCATCATACGTGCCGCCGCTCTTTAGCTCCACTTTCACACGGTGCTTATTGGCCACGACGTGGGCATTGGTCACAATCTGGCCGTCTTCTGACACAACAAAACCAGAACCACTGGCCACCGCCACCTCTCGTTTGGAATAGGTCATCCTGCAGGAGGAAGGAGAAGGTAAATTAGGACTTTTCTTAGAGAAAAAGGTCAAAAGTTGAAAGCAAACAAGCTTTAAAACATAATCAGGTTAGCATCCAGAAGTGAGCTGAAGAGATTAAGTATACATAATAAATAAACAAACAGACGCTGCAGATTTAATATAGCGCACAAAATGCTTTCAAGTCAACCTGACAAGAGACAAGAGACAGATCTAAGTGAGGGAAAGACGGAGGAGTGTGAGCCAGAAATGTGGAAATGAAAAGAGGTGCAGATATTCAAAGAACCGCATTATAAGCCAAAATGACAGACCGAACAGAGACGATGCAGACAGAAGAAATGAGGTGTCAAAGAAGGACGAGAAGCAGAAGATAAACAGAGCATAAAAGCTAGTGAGACAATGAAAAGAGAGGACGCTGAAAGACTGAAGTGGAGAACAAGGTGCTCTACCAACTGGTGTGGTCTGGTTAAGTACACAGGTGGGCTGTAAATTCTAGTGTTTTTCAGTCCGTCCTACACACACACACACACGCGTGCGCACATGCACGCACACACACACACACAGGTGTGGACAGCTCTTACTTGCGGTAAAGTTCAATGTGAACCACAGACGGAGCAATTCTCTCCACCACGTCGGCGATGAAGTTGTATTTGTGTCTCGGGCTGTCTGGGTTGTCCTGAACTGGAACTGCAACACACAGAGACACACACACACACACACACAGACAGACACACACAAGTAGGATGTCAGACGAGTAAAAACAAACAATAATTGCACTTAAATACTGCATGATGTGAGAGCTGTATGAGAATAGAAAGCCAACACATAAAACTGCCCTTTATCATAACACATGGGGGAAAAGGAAAGATGACAGTTCATCTGCGGTTCAGACTGTCTAGGTCAGGTCTGACACACACACACACACACACACACCTTCAGACACACACACACACACATTTATAAACACTTACCCTTAGCCATAAACCTTACAGATACATACTTAACCTTGACCTTCACCCTTATCTTACCCTATGATTGATTGTACACAAAGACTCAACAGGTTTTCTGTCAAGAGTGGTCCTCTCTCACGTGCACACTGTCTGACACTTTATGTACGAAGACTGCCAAATTAGGGCAAGTCAGGAAATGTTGAGTGATTTACCTGGCAATTAAGTCTAACCCAGAAGACAGTTCCAACCAAAGCTATGAATCAAAACTCCCCAGACCTTTCCCTCTGAGCTTTTTCATCCTAAACCCTCATTTTGCCACGTACCTCTAAGTATTTTGTCTCACAAGGACAATTTTCAGTCATTATAGCTCCTCGAGGACAGAACTTTGTGAAAATCAAAGGCGCCCATAAACCCTGGGATATCACTGATTGCAGTGAAGGGTTAAGGAAAGAAAAAGAGACTTTCCGCTTTAGGTGCAGTTAAGCTAACACAAGCATGGGAATGAGTACCATCTTGACGTACCGAATGCCACTAAATTATACAGTATGAAAACATTTGTCAAACCGCAGGGGGAAAATTCTCACTCAAGGCAAAGTATGCAGTGCAATCTATCTATCTGTTGCCTTGCTTGCTTAATGCATGTGAACATGCTGTGGTGATAATGTTCAACATTTATGCTCCCATGTGCTAATTAGCACTAAACACAAAGTCCATGTCATTATTTTCGCAGACGTCTAAGTTCTAAGTAATGGCCAAATTGAAATTTCGACTTGATGACGCCGCTATACTGGAAAAGTTATTGCAGTATATCCTGAGGGGGACATGAATGTCCATGATTCATCCAACAGTTGTTGAGATATTTCACTAAAAAGCACAAATGTGAACCTTGTGGTGGTGCTAGAGGAAATATAAGGGGATCATCAAAGTCAGAAGGGTTCATCATCTGGGGAGGATGAATGTTTGTTTACAATCCATCTTGTAATTTTAGTGTGAAGCCTGGAAGAGGTGGACCGCTCGCATTAAAGCTAGCTAGATCATAAATAAATGAAACCACTTTTGTCCAAACTTCCACATATAGTATATTTTCCTTGCTACAAATCAAACGTGAAATCTGATAAATGTCACACATGTTTCTCACCGCAGTAAGAAAGAGCAGTAATGGAAAGGTTGGAGTCATGCTAGCTTGACACCCGCGGAGATTTGTGGTCAGCTCTGATAGGATTATAGCTAGAGAGCGCTGACCCAGTGTCCAGAACTTGTGTTGTTTCTGGAGCGTCCATACAGGCTTTTTCACTTCACCATGTTACAATGAGCGCTGCGGAAATTTACTTCCAGGGTCAGACTGTAACACAATGTGATGATAGTAGACTTATAGGCCCACTGGTGACGATTTGTTGAGCTGGGAAATCATGAATCACATGTAGTGTTTTACATTAGAGAGCTTGACCAAGCTATTGTTGCCTGATTTATATACTGTCACAGATTGTTTCACTGCTGAACTTGAGCTTAGAAAAGCTTTACCATCGTAGAATTAGGTTGATTTATGGGCCATACAGAAAAGCAGCTGTCTCCTTAAATCCAGAAAAATTACTAATTCATCCTCAACTTTGAAGTCTTGAATCTCACTGACGTGTGGAGGCAAAACTTTCTGATTAGTCTCTAATCCACATACTACTGATTTTGTAACATTTTTCCATGGTTTGAAAGAGGCTGACTCTGAGGAGGCTCCATCAGATAAATGGCTGCCACTGTATGTGCAATATACATATATATTTCAATATGTAGGGCATGAAAAAGGGAGATACGTCAGACGCTGTAGTTTCATGTCAAAGCGGGCAGATAAGATCGACTTGCGTCACACCGTAAGTCACATGTGACAAATCAATCTGCTTCCAGTTAGTAAGAGCAAACAGACCGTGGACTTCTTCCAGTTGTAGGTCACTGTGACTCTAGAAACAGTTCACAGGCTCGACTACAATGAACTATGAGGAGTAACTGAGCTGCACTGTAGCACAACTTCAACATCTTATTAGGAAGTTAGCTAGATTGCTTCATTTACAGCTGATACAAATATGATAGCTTTGACTTAACGTGGGTATTTGACTACATGTTCGAAGCAAATGTACGTTTTACTCTGCTACATTTATTTTATAACTTCAGTTACTTTGTAGATTTAGATTGATTAATACAAAATCAATAAATGAATTGAGATATATTATTATGGATTGAGCTACTCATAAAGTAGCTGAAATTATTGACATCAACCATACGTTTCTGAAGAGCTACACAGTCAGGGAGGTTGCTGCTTGGCTGCAACATTAATGCATCACATTATAATGCAGTAATATCATTTGTACGAGCACTTTTACTTTTGGTACTTACAAGTATATGTTGAGGGCAATACTTATGTACCTTCAGTGTCATCTTGCAGTGTGGTTGATGATTACTACCCCCTCACCTCACCCTTTTCTTTCCAAGTGTAAAAAAGAAACTACATCTAAAGATGGTGTTTAGTTTGTCCGTTCAGGGCTACCGTAGAAACATGGAGTCTGAGGAAAGGTTCAGAACTTACTTTTACTTGTAACGTAGTATTTTTACACTGTGGTATAACTACTTTGAATTAACTAAAAGATCTGAATGCTTCCTCCAGCCTGTCAAGCTGTTTCAGTTTAAAGGAGAGAAACATTATCATTGACATAAGACTTCAAATAAATATGAGAAATGATTCACAGCTTATGTAACACTGCAGAAACTTAAAGGTTCGGTCATCAGTGAGTCAAAAAAACTCGAAAAAAACTCATAAAACCGGCATGAATGACATACTGACGTATAACGAGGGATGAATTTGCTTTAGGTGACCTAATATTACAAACATTTCACCCATATGGAAGACATACTGAGGAGGATGATCATGGGAAAATGACTCCTAAAAAAAGATCCTAATAAAGTTAAAGATCAGTTAACAACAATCAGATGTCTTTGTGGAGTCAAACCGAGCGTTCGATGAGGAGAAACCATTCAAACACAACATTTAGAAAAGAAAGTTCATTAAAAGACTCGCTCGCCATCTTTCTCTCTCACACACACAAACACTCAACCCCCCATACACCCATTACCCCGTCCGCTCTGTACACTCTGATTCACCACAAGGCTCCCCGCTCAAGATCTCAGCTTCTTTTCTTTTCCAATTTTCCCATACATAGTGCCTGCTGTTTTATTGGCGCCTGCAGGCGGAAGCAGCTTTTTCTTTTCTCCTAGACTGGAGAAACTATGTGAATACAGTAAGGTCAGCTCCTCTTCTTCATGCACCAATGCTCTCACACACACACACACACCAATTCTGAGGCCCACCGGGCTTAAGCTGAATGTGTGGAATGGAAACAAAGACTTTTATATGGTTATTGTCGACTAAATGCGATACTTGGTAAACGGTAAATAAAATGCAAGTCCTGTTGGTGCCTTAATAGTAGAAACTAATCTACTGAGGCTTTAGTGGAGCTTTGAGAACCACGGCAACCACTTAGCTGCGTGTACGCTATTATATGTTGTTTTAAAATCATTCCCGGTAAGTCATTGATTTGATTTTGGCTCAACACACATCTTTAATGACTAAGTGTAAGATCACGAGTCATTTACTTTTGACGAGGTTCTGCTTTTTCTCGCGGTTAAGAAAGATATACAGTTGAGCTTTGACGCCGTTTATAACATTACAATGACACGCTGGCAGGTGACCCACCGTGCAACTGTGTGAGTGACTAAGTGACTAACCTCGTTTTTCCATTTCTAATTTTGTTTCGGTTTGTCCCGTTTTAACTCGAATGGAAGTTTATTTCTCCATTTGGGTCTTTAACCAGAGGCGACAGCATACAATGCAACCAGAAACACACACACATATCTGCATGAGTCAGGGGACAGTTTAAGCACCACAGGAACTGTAAGGTAAGAATTCAAGCTATTCGATCCAGGAGTTTAGAAGATAATATTTGATTATGGTCTAGTGTGAAAGCTCGAAGGGGATTTACTGGCAGATTATAACAGAAATTGATTATGATACTGTGTGATTATAATGATTGTATGTTTTTCATAAGTGATCGCATGTAATTCACTCTGTTGTCTTCACCTTAGGATGAACATTTTATATCTACAAAGTGAGTGGGTCCTTTTCTACAGTAGCCCAGAATAGACAAACTAAACACTGGCTTTACATAGAGTTTCATGGCCACCGTAGTTTCTCCTTCATGTTTCAAAGGGGAGGTTGAGGCGAGGGCTTCTCAGTTAGCTGCAATCTGCAACTTCACCCCTAGTTGTCACTAAATCCTACACACCGGACCTTTAACTTTAAAACTGAGAGTTTATATCTCGATATAAAGATCCACTCAAGGATTTTAGTGCCAGTGCAACACTCAGTCCAATGTTTTGTGAGATTTATTGTGCAGAAACGAGCAAGAGAGAGAGAGCATAAGGCGGGATGGCGGGCACAAAGAGGACATAAAAACATAAAATTTGATGTTGTAGTAAGATTTCGATGAGATACACAAGAGCATAAAAGCAAAGGGTGTCCGTGGAAGAGGCTGCAGCAAAGACGGCTCAAGCAGAAATAAAGAAATAATGAGCAAGAGAATTACAGGCATCGTGAACAGGAAGGAGAACAGATGAGGAAAACAGACAGATGTGCAGAAACAGGAGAAGAGGCAGACTGACAGAACAACATAAAAAAAAATTAAAAAGCAAAAAAACATATGCACAACGATGATATTTTAATATTATAAGTGGCCGGGACAAGATGAGGAAGAATGTGCATATTCAGCACATGCCACTAGCCGGAGTCACAGACTGAGGTCTGCAACATCAGCTAGCTAATGCCAGAAAAAGCAGTACAGTCACTCAGCAAATACAAACTGTACTGTGGTCTCAGTTGGACTAAAATCTTAGCAGATTATTAAGAAAGTTCCACAAACATCCTCTGTATGCTTACACCTTCATTAATTCTTCATATTAGGTTTTATAGCTGTCCCTTTATACAGTTCTGTGTCAAAAACTGGTCATTTGAGGCATCCTGGTGGTGCAGTAGATAAATGCCATGCACAGTGAGTGCAACTCCTCTCTATCCCTCAACAGTTCCTCATCAGTATCGCTGGCTTGATGCCAAAAACATACCGTAAAATAGGTTGCTTTAAACAAATATAACTCTGAAGTCACAGCAATGTTTGACCCAATTTTCTTTGACAACTTGTGTAATCAACATCGTTACCACCCAGTCATGAAATGACATCATGCAAAGTGTACTTTCATGTGTTTTCTTAACATGGGGCCAAGGTGCTCGGAGGGGGCCAAGTTTCTTCTCAGCAGTGGTGAAAGAAGTAACCTTTTTTTTTTACTACAGTGTAGAAATACTCTGTTACAAGTGCTGCATGCAAAATGTTACCTAAGTAACAGAACTATTAGCATGAAAAATTTACTTAAAGGTCCAGTGTGTACGATTTAGGAGTACCTCTTCGCAGAAATGGAATATAATATTCATTAGTATGTTTTAATCGGTGTATAATCACCTGAAAATAAGAATTGTTGTGCTTTTGTTGTCTCAAAATGAGCCCTTTACATCTACAGTGAGAGTCCAGAACAGACAAATGAAACATTGACTCTAAATATGACCTTTTGCTTTATTTTTTATGTGAATTTGCCAGACTTTTTCTTACATGCTTGGAAGAAGAGGGTGAGTCCTGGAAGAGTATTCATTTGGTTGCAATTTGCAACTTCACCGCCACTAAATCCTACACACTGGACCTTTAAAGGGCCTTTAAAGAGCGTGGTTGCTGATTGCAACACCTTCCACCCGTTCTCCAGTTTCCTAACATGAAGGATAACTTATGGTGGCCCCAGATCATGTGAGAACGCTGAAGTCCCTATCTAGCATCAGTGTTTAGTTTGTCCATGTGGGGTGTACTGTAGAAACATGTTTGTAGTTATAAAAGGCTCAACCAAAAACACAACACTCTTTATTCTAGGTGATTATACACTAATGAAAACATAGTTAAGCATATGATACATCATATTCTGTAAATAGCTCCCTCTCCCTCTAAATCGACAGCTTCAATCACAACATAGCCTAAAGTTAATCTTAAAAAAAAGCAGAGATGCCACTGCAGACTGCATTATTCACCAACAGCTTGAACAGAACAGCACGTCTGATGTACCAAATGAAATGTGACTCGCTTTATTGCAGCTGTGGAAATTTTCACTGGGTGCCTTGGAAAATCAATAGCACCCACCGCAAGTCTTTCTCAGACATGTCTAGCTTCCTGGGAATGACTTAACCATTTTAGCTGCTTACATGACTGACAAACAAATGTGGCGATACAGTCTTCCCTACCACCGCGCCCACACAGTTTTTGATGTACATGTAAACCCAAAAATATGGGTTGCTAATTTTGTGTTTTTCTCTGTGTCTCCTGCCTGTTTTAAACTTGGTCTTCAACGGAGGAGGAATTATGGCTTTGAATCGGTGCCAGGCATTCCTTCATGTGACTGTTAAGTGTGATTTATGAGTGACAACAGAAAGATACAGAGAGAGAGAGAAAAGGGAAGAAGTGAAGGGGGGAAGGAGTTTAAGTAAGTTTCCAAGCTTTGAGGTAAGTTATAGGTCTTTGAGGCAACAGGTGTTGAAGCTCTTCATTCAGAAGTTTTCATGCGCACATGTGGAGCACACTTCAGGTGGACATATAAAACACACACACACACACACACACGCACACACCAAAAACTGGAGAAAGATACAATGACTTTACCACCTGTAGCCTCATGTGTGTGCGAGTGTGTGTTTGATTCTGTCCAGTGAATATTTCATCTGTTATTTTAAGATATATCACACACACACACACACGCAGACAGACAGACAGACAGCATTAATGATGATGGATGACTGCTCTGTTTCATCGAGCAGCAGAAATGACGAATGATGTCTTTTTTATTATTGAGCTCCACTGATTAGGGTTAAATACTTTTCACATGACACTCTGACAAAGTACAGGTCCATACCGAAACATTCACATATACCTATCATTACAAATGCATCACTTTAATAACAGCTTATATCATACTGTACTTATCAGGCTTTGCTGAATTCCTTTCTGTTCAGCTAATGCTGACTGCACTGCCATGGATCAAACAATCAAACTGGTTATCCATCAAGCTTTACATCATGACTTCACTCAGCAGAACAAAAGTAAAAACAGTTCTCCGATCGAGTCTAATTGTAATGCAGGAACAAGAGGAGAACGGGTTAACACACTTGAATGGTGGCTCTTGTTATCCTAAACACATGGGGATTGTGTGCCACTGAATGCAGCTTTAACATCTGTGCGATGTCCAGTGAGGACTCGAGGAGGTCATGCTCAAGAGCAAGGTGTGAAGGACAGAAAACAATGTACAGATGTACTCTAAATGGACATGCTGTGATAGAAATGTCTTGTTTCCAAAGTGGATCTGACACTGAAATATTGTTTTTAACTCAGCATAAAGTTCTCCAAACTTTCTACCAATATCTGAGCTTGTTTTGAAGCCTTACCTTTCCCACAGGCTCCTCTCTGAATGAAAAGAACAGGTGGCTGCTGCAGCTTCTGCGCCCGGCGGCTGACCCTCTTCAGCTCGCAGATATTCCGGTAGGACACCCCATCGCTTCCACAAACCGGGTCGCTGGCTTTGCACACGCAAGTCCCAGTCTTGCTTCTCCTCCTCACCGTTACAGTATACGCCACCCCGCCAGGGACCGAGCACTCGAGCCCATCTCCGCACATCGGATCCCCGAGCTTCCCGCTGCCCCCGCAGGTCTCACCCTCGCCGGACGCGCACACCGTGCAACAGTGGCAAGCGTCGAGGGTTTGTCCCGCCTGGCAGTCCGCTGGTAGCCGGGGACACATCGACTTGTCACACCGAGCAGGACATCCGATAACATACCGGCTGGAGATTTGCGCATCTGCCGGCACGGACGCAAAAGCTACGATTACGCACAACGACAGTGACCAAAACATGATTCAAACTTTGAAAAACGAGCTTAAAAAGTTAAATAAAGTTAAAGGAGTGCGCTCTCTGCTTGCAGTGTTATGGGATGAGAGAGCTCAGTAGTGCTGAAGGGGGGAGTCACTTCAGCTGGAGAGGCATTTAACAGAAACTCCACTGCGCAGCCAATTACGCGACTTCACGTTTTTTTGCTGGCACCGCATCACAACTCACTTTCTGGATAATCACAACAAGCCCGGTGATTGGTGCGTTTGTGTGACGTGACTGAACGGGAGAGCTACTTTTAGTGAAGTTTCTCCAGAAGGGAGGATAAAATAAGAAACGGGGGGGAGGAGAAAAAAGACACATGGATGGGAATGGAATATTTATTTAGGAGTTCTGACTCAAAACTTCAAAAAGTTGTGCGTAAAGTTGTGCGTAAATTCTCCTTCCTGTGGCTCCCCTCAAAGGGGGGCGCTGAGAAGGTCAAGGTCATCTAACAGCTTAGGTTAGACACAAGCTCAAGGACGTTTCACTCATGCCAGTGTTTGTTGTCACTGACCCTGATTTAATTATCTACAAACAAATAAAAACAGAGATTTAAAACACCAGTAGTGGAAGGAGCCGTGCAGCCCAGATGTTTTATATGCTGCACAGCCCTCCACACATCCTGCAGGCCTATTTCCTGCGTGTTGTTTTTAACTACTCCCTTCATTAGTCACTCCTGGCATCCACACAAGCCCTTATAGCTATTTAGTGGTGGGGAAAAAAAGAATTCTTGGTTGATTGTGGGATTTGTGGCGTTAATGTAGCGCTTTCACGTAGCCCCTTATAAACAACCAAATTTGTTCTAATTGGAAAATTGCAAGAGAGCATCATTAATCCATTTATTATGATCCTATCCCAGCTCTGTGGGCTATGAGCACCCAGCTGATGGAGAAATAAACAACATCTAATGGTTATATACGGATAAAGAGACTGATTGCCCCACAAGTTACAGTGCAGGTCAATCAAAACATTTATTTTAATAACCATTTGTGCCACACAAACTAATTTAGGACAAGTTTTCCAGCATTTAGGGATCAAATGTTTAGTGTTGGCGAACAACAAATCTCTGTTGGGTTTTAGTTGTTGGTGAGCTGTAAAAGAATCCAGTAAACACTGTGGCAATGAATCAGTGTTATAAAACACCTCAATACAATGTGATTGATTATGGTTACGGGGTCGTATTACTGGTTTAAATGGTGTGCAGGGGAGCACAGCGCTGAACTGGTGCTTGGGAAAAGGGGTGGACGAGGCCCCCTGTGGTGTGCCGGAGCACAGGGTAACACAAGCCTCTGTATCCAAAAGGCAATTATAGAGGGACAGAAAGGGATGGAGGGCTGTCATATGCTCTGAAAGAAAGTGTACAGCTTGTAACCCAGAATTCAACGTAGGCAATGAGATGAATAAGAGGCCGCATTCATCTCGGTGCATAGAAATTTGAGCTTCATGTCACTCCGATGCATAAAAACCCACATTGTTGACTCATCTAAAAATGAAAGAAACTCAGACAGCAGTAGCAAGACCTTGCAGCATCATCACACTCACTCATTATGTGGTAATACTCTGCGGAGGACAAGGAACTTAGGCGAGAAATGGTGGGAAAATCCGCAGATGAAAACAGCCTCATCTATAAGGAACACCCACTCATCTCTCGAGGATGGACGCCACTGAGGTCTGTGTGATCTCTCCGCTCCAGTCAGCAGCGATGCCTTGGCTGTGAGGGAGTCCAAATGTGGCCCTCGACTGAAGCCACACCAAAGTCTGGCATCCACCAGCTGAGATATGCGAGGATGGAGTAAAGAGAATGACAGCATTCGGTTATATCAAGGAGCAGTGTATCATACTCCTAAACATCCTTCCTGCTGCCTACACAGGAAGTGTCCACAGTATATATTGTACACCCGAAGAATGAAGCCCAGAATATGTCACAGCTTGTTATCTGACTAATTAAAGAAGCTTTACATATTGAGCATTGCTTCATGACCTCACTCTGTAAATCCATCTACACATAATATACTGCATAACAAGCGTCTGATTAAGAGCTGAGGGATTACACATGTACATGACTTAATCGTTAGTGTTGAAGGGGAAATGTACACTGAACATGCAGTGGTGGAATATGATTACTTTAAAATATATATAAGTTAGCTGCACCCAACGCATAATAATCTGATATAACAGATTTTTAAGTGTAATACTTTTATTTTATTCTTTTATTTGTGTAGGATTTAGTGGCATCACCCCTTTCCTCACCCTACCCTTCCAAGCTAGTAGTAGCTGAAGTGGGTGCGAAACTCATGATAAAAATTTAGAGCTAATGTTTGTGGTTTGTCCGTTCTGGGCTACTGTAGAAAAGTGGTGATACAACATGGCAGACTCACATGAAGGGGACCCGCTCCCTCTGTAGATATAAAAGGTAACAAAACCATAAAGACTCTTAATTTCAGGTGATTACACACAAATACAAACAAACTTATGACTAGTATATTCCATATTTTGCCAATAGATTCCTATAAGTCTTACGCACCGGATCTGAATACGTCTTCCATCACTGTGTACGTGCTGAGAAAAATAGATTTGATTTTGATTGGCATCAGAGTTTCGAGTAAGCATGAATAAACCTGTAATACAGAGAGTAAAGTCAAGTCTTAATGAGGGCTCGTTACTGCAGTCCAACTGTAAGTGAAATCATTTCATGATACGATCTTTCAAAAAAAACCTAAAAAATAACTTCCAGCACATTTAAATGTTGAAAAAGTTCAATACGTAGAAAATCAATTTGATTAATTAATGCAGTTTTGTACGTCTCTGCCAAATCATAATAAACAGTAGATTGTGCTCTGGTGTTAATTACAGTAATAATATTTAATAAAAATAGAGCAGTGCGGGTGTTTCCAATGATACTAGATAAAGTTTTGAAGAAGTAAAGAAATAAAACTACTTTAAAGGTTTGCTGTGTCCAGACTACACCTGTTCCTTTGACATCCTCTGTCCTGTTCACTGTCTTAACTCTGCTCTCACTGACTTGTACAGGACTGTTTTCAGTCCATAGCAGGTTAATGAAAGTGAAGTGAAGTTTCTTCTTTCACCACAAGAGGGCAGGATGAGTCCTGATGAGTGATGAAGGGCAGTACCTGTGATTTTCTTTCTTTCCAGACTAAACCGAAGCTCTCACTTTACCTCCACGGCCTAATTGTCTTCTTTGGAGGTAAATAAGCAGCAGTACTGAAATGACACATCAGGAAACCTGAGACACATTTTCAGTGTTTATTTCTTTCAAGTCGTCCACATAATAAATAGACAATTCAAACCAATTACACCGGACTGAAACAGGATGAAGAAGCTGCAACTTTGTTGGGCTGAAATGAAGCAGGCACTTAAAAAAAAAAAAAAAAGAGAGAGAGATTAGTGTGTATTTTTTAAGCCGGACTACAGTGGGATATTTAAAAAAAAAAAAAAAAAAGAAACCATGAGGCATCTGCCTCTTTCCAAGTTGGCAACACAGGTATACGATCGGCAAACATCTAAAAAGCATATAAAAAATAAATCTGCTGCACACAGCTCTATTCTGCAAACACACCACACACACAGCGGCTGTAGATTTAAAAAACAAACAAACTAAAAAAAAAAAACACAAAAGGCAATCTGAGGAATCATTAAAATGTTAACATGCAACGGAAGTGTCTGAGCTTGAATGTTTTTCCTGTTAAACGATGATCCAAAACGTTCGTACAGTATAACCTACAAACAGATAACTGCAGCTTTAGTTAACGTATCAGTCTGTCGGGACACGGAGCTGATCTATAAGTGACCCAGCCCTATTGTTGAAGTTTTTATTACTATGTGTTACAAAATGTAAGCGTACTCCCTTCCTTGTACTTCCTGTTCAGTCATAACGCTCGTGCGTCATCTAGCATCGCTCCAACAAAGTGTGCGATGTAGTCCGCGAAGATGGTTCAGGTTGTGAAGTGATGCGTGTACTGTGATAGCCTGATGTGGTTAGCTCTCACTGGATTGACTGTAAAAACTGTTCACTGTAGATTCAAGCTGCTTTTAGTTCGTGGTCAATAACAGTGAGTGATGTCTTCATAGGAGTGAGCAACTAAACCCTCGTATATATTTCAAAAATAAAGAGGAGTTTAAGTAAAAGTAAAAATCATAGCTGCAATACATTTGGTCTTATTATACACACTGGGTCGTACACAAATATTTTCTAGTCCTAGACCAGTTCAGGATGAATTATAATTTGCATTAGAGTGAAGAACACTGGCCTAACTATAGTAGACAAATCCAGAGTTACAATAGTGTGAGTGTATGAATGGACCACACAGTTTAAATGAGTAGATTAGAGAGGTGATGAAAAGTCAGTCCTCAGTTTGAACCCTCTTTTCAGACAAGAGGAAATAGCTTGCACTTGAAAACTCCCTTATTTTCTTGGCACAAAGTAGTTTACAAACGTCCTCCCACGCCCACAAAGACCATCGAACGCGTCGTCGTGCCTGTACAGGTTAAAATGAAGCTGTCTCGTTGAGTTCTGATCGGCGGAAGTAAACTAAAAGTTGTAGCTTTGTTTGACAACGTCAGCTGTTAGTAAATAAATACAGGATTGTAAATGCGACAGCAGGCAGGCGGAGGGGCGTGGGTGAAGACCGGGTCGTCTTTGGCACACGAGTGCAGTTCAGTGGTGACCCAGCTTGTTTTCTTTTAGCGCACTGACGGCACTGACGGAGGAGCTCAAAAAGTTCGTGGTGTTGTACACGGTCATCCGCCAACAGCTTTGGTTTGAAAACCAATGCCTGTCCTTTTTTTGAAAACTCCCGTCGCGCACTCTTTCCTCCTCCTCTATGGAGTCTCCATCCAGTTAAAGACGTTTTTAAAAACGTCAAAGTTCAGCGGCTCAGACCTCGCTTACCGGCAGGTCAGCTTCATCCAGGTCCAGGGGCGGTTCAGGCATGTGGGGCTCAAAGCTGCTCCGCCGTCGCCACGGTGACTCTTCGGAGTTATTGATGGTGGCCGCGGGTGGGTTGCAGGTCACTTTGCCAGGCGCGTCTCCTGCAGGGACAGGCGTGCTGGCGTGTGGCTGTGACTGGGCCGTGGCAGCAGGCTCATGAAGTGCTCGCTGTCCCACGCCAGGCTGCGAACGTGTGCCGCATGTGACAGCAGCCCCCCACTCTGGGTAGCATGGCATGGCAGATATGGGCGAGCGAGGGACGGGGGGACCCGTGGTGCTGCGGTAGAAAGTGGAACGGCTGCCGTGTTCCTGCAGCAGAAAGAGCGGGAGGACACAGACAAAACAAGAGTGAGGGAGACAAGATGGGTGAAAAAAAGAAAAAGTGAAATCCTGATATGTGGAGTTTATTTGAGAAACACAAAAGTGAGTTACAGACTTGGAATTAACACCAGCATGTGGGGCCTGATGCAGCTTTAGCAGAGTTGGTACTGAAGGTTGTAGGTGCTGAAGAATGTAGCATTGCTAGAGAGTGAAGATGGTGGTAGTAGCAGTAGTAGTAATAGTAGTAGTAACAGTAGGAGAAGGAGTAGTAGAGGTAGCGGGAGGAGTGGTAGTAGTGTCAGCAGGTTTTAGTTTTGGTAGTCTCGACAGGTTGCAGTGGAGGAGCAGAATGCCTTAGGAAGCAGTGGTTGGTTGTTGCTCATTATTTCACAGCTTTTCATTGTCAGATTTCAATCTCTGAAACACAAAACAGAAGCATGGGAAGAAAGAAGAGACACAACCAGATGTAGTGAAAGCAAAAAACGGGGTAGCCGCCGAGCAGCTGGTGAAATGTTGGTTAGAGAAACCACCCCAGGTATAAAAGCATCAAAAAGACTTCAAGATAAACATCTGCGTCGACCTTAAGATCCTGAACTCTGACACAGTTTCTCCCACGCGACTTTGCAGTATCACTTCGACATCACATGATCTAATCTAATCAGTTTCGTTGCACAAACATGTCTCAAAGTCCCAGGGAGAGCCACACATGTATTAAAAGATGCTTTATGCTGAATCAAAAGGTCCAAAATCATCAAGCTGATGCAGTACGTTAGGACGAATTAAAGACTTAGCCCTCAGTTCACTGCACTGATTAACTGCTATAATCACATTACACAGGCATGCCCCCTTTAACGCTGTAACAGCTCGTACAAACCCCACATATAAACCGTTAAATTCACGTAATGGTTTGTGATTCTGGACGTGTGGATTCAGCAGTGGCGAGGCCTCGTTTCAAAGCTGTTAAAATGTTCACCGTTTAAAAAAAAAAAAATCACACAGAGATAAGGTGGAAAACAAGAAACAAGTGTCTTATTATCGTGTGTATGAGAAAAGAGAAAAAAACATACAGGCAGCGAACAGGAGGGAGGAGGAGAGACAAGCAGGATGTCACACATCTAAGACAGGTACACAGCTGCAGCAGACTGCAGAGATAACAGAGCACGAAGGGAAGAGAAACAGAAGGTGTGAAAGACACATGTACCCAGTAATAAAGACAGAGAGAAACAAGGTATTCATAGCAGAGCTGGTCAGGTAGGTCATGCAGTGAGTGTATGTTTGTAGATGAATTCTTCTTCTTACAATAAGTGAGGACGTGAAAGCTGTGCAAGTGAAGCTATAAGGGAGGGAAGGAGGGAGAAAGGCAGTGACTGCAGGTCTTTTTTTTTTTTCGATGGTTAGATGGTCCAGCTGTTTAAGAGTCATTCTCTACCTGAGCAAAACAGGACTTTTTAAATCATTTCAATGACTTGCGGTGTGCTTGATTTCAGTTGCCATGCTCATGGCGGCAGTCATCACATGCGAGAGAAGCTAAATCAAGCACACCTCGAGTCTTAAAACTCCTGAAATAATAATATATATATATATATTTTTTTTACGTTTAACTGAGGAGAATCGAAGTGCACTGAATGAAATGGCCTCAAACTTTGAGCTGAGCTTGAGAAAAGGAGGAGAAGAGGATGAGAGAAGCAGCGAGGACGAGGGCGTGAAGGGAGGAGCGCTTGTTGGGTTATCACAGCCATACTTAGGATGTGGTTGGTTCTTAGAAAAAAAAAAATAGAGTATCAGATGTGGCGTCAGATCTGATCTGCTCTCATAAATGTCTACAACCACCAAGGGCCAGCCAGTGAGTGGAAATCAGTATTAAAAAAGGTAAACTTAAGAGTTTAAAAGGGGGGGATTTAGACGAGCTGACATACGTGCTGCTGCACTCCCCGATTCGGGACGTATACCTCTGTATACAGGGGTTCGACAGCCGTCTGGCCTGCCGCATCTGCAACAACACAGTGCAAAGCAGTATTAGAGCAGATGGGCTGTCTGCCCACAGGGAGAGGACGAGTTGGAGACAATGTGACAGAAAAAGAAAGGAAGTAAGAAAGAAAGAAAGAAAGAAAGAAAGAGAGGGAGGGAGGGAGGAGGAGGGAGAGAAGAGGCACAGGTGAGGAAAAAGAAGGTGAGAGAAAAGACAAGCAAAGAAAGAAAGAAGGGAACTGTCGAGAGACGGACAGCGCAGAGGTGTTGAGAATGATTCCAGTCTAACCAGAAGGGACCGACTGCAGCAGAGGACACTCTCTCCTCTGCAGTCAGGACCATGGAGCTGGTTTACTTCTCTCTTCTCACCTCTTGTAGTGTAGCTGCCTGTCTCTGTGCACGTATGCTTGCTGACTGAATGCTTCTGAAACTCAGGTACTCGCACAGATTTGATGGTCTGTGTGCGTACACTAGTCTGTCATCACTGGTTGTCTTGCGTACTGATGAGCTACTGTCAGACTTTTTAACACCAGTGTGACTGCTTTCAATATATATCTTACTTATGAGTCATTTCTTTGTGCATACGAGCTGCTGTGACAAGTGTTCAGGGCTTGACGTGAGAAACAATGAACCACAACGTCCCCTCGTCCAGCTGGGGATCTTTGTTGCATGTCAGTCCCTGTCTCTCTCTCTCCCTTCATTTCCTGTCTTCTATCAGCTGTCGATTGTCTGACAAAAAGGCAGTATGTGGCCAAAAAAAAAAAAACCCTAAAAAATATGACGGGAAGGGAAGAGGAAAGTGCAGAACAGGCCTATTAACTGACATGATTATCTGCTGTTTTTCTTTGTGGCCTGGTAGCAAATGTCCAAAGGCCATGAGCCACGGCTCGAGCTGTAGGTTGGTGTAGACTACACAACTACAAGGACAATGCAAAAAACAGCTAGAACAGCTAGCCTTAATATTATTATTTTTATTATATATAAAAGAATAATACGGTAGTCGGAGGGTAAATTCATCTGAAACATATTGCCAAACTCCTGTTTTCTTGGCATCTCTGTAGCTTACAGGTGTATGTGCTCTTGTGAGAGCAAGAAACTGCGAAGAATAATCAATAAATGACGTGAGCGAAACAGCAGAGTAAGTCTTGTGAATAGTCTCGTATCACCAAGTGTCACTGAGTGAGTCTCAAGTGCCCGTACATGCAAGTCTGAAGTCCTTTTCAACAGGTACATCTGAGATAACAATGGTCTGAGTCGATACTGTGGTGACATCGTCCTGATACATACTGTGGCCGCAGACCTCCCAGGCCCCCGCTGGGCCACGATGGCCCCTGAAACAGCCTTAATCCAGCTGTGCATCTCCTCTGGGCTGTCCGCCTAGTGGAGACAGAGAGAGGAGAGTGTGACGGACTCGAAATCAAAACGTGATATGTGATTGGAGAAACAGACTGTTGGGAGGTAAACGAGAGAGCGATCACAGTGTTTGTGAGTGAGAAGGTTTGAGTTACGTACGTCCCTTTCACATCCTACCTGTATGTAAAACGTCCTTGATGTGGTGACGACTTCGAACAGATTATCTCTCATCATAATGTCACTACAACAAAAGAGGAAAACAAGTCGGATCGCAGTTATCTCATGTATAGCTTTATCTGAATCATCAAAGGTAAACACCGTCCTCCTGGACAAAACACATTTTTCTGTACAATGGGAAAATGCTGGGACATGTTAAATACCTCTGTTTGCACTCCTGGACTTTGTGAACTTCCTTCAGGGGGATCATTCTCAGAGGCTCTTTCTCCTAAAGGTAAATAAATAAGTGAAAAAAATCTATTTGCACATGTATTAGAAGTTTTTTTTTTTTTCTAATATACTAGCCAGGGATTTTAGTTTGCACTCTGCAAGCTGATGGTTGTAACTTTCTTGACCCGGCCATTTGATACAGCAGACAGAGAGTCTGTGTCCTTGAGGCCTGTTGATAGCCAAATACACAGATAAAGCTGTCAAATAAGGGCAGACCCGGACAAGGACAGGGTATGGGACGTGCAGTATTATCATGAGGACAGTGTGTGTGTATATATAAGAAAGGAGGGGGGGGGGGCATGATGGGACATGTGAGGTGAAGGCATTGAATTCCACAGACTGCGGATAAAACATGTCAGAACTTGGGGGCTCTGTGTGTTTGCTTTTACTCCGCCTCAGACTGTGGGGTTGAATCCACATGTGTCGTCAATACAAACATTCCTCAGAAAGTGTCAAAGGACTTACAAAACAAAGTTAATTACCAAATCTGACTTGAAGTAACTCATTGAGTTTTCTTCCAGTAAGAAATATCGCCGTTTCCAGTTCCTCATCTGCAGGGGAAAAAAAAAAAGGGACCTTTTGTGTAATTTCAAGGCAAAACAACATCTGTCACATTTGCTACAATAATAATGGTTATAAATTAGTTCCTACACATTTTACATGCCTATATATATATGGAGGGGGAAGTGCCTTATCCTTGGACATTTATGAAGTACAGAATTGTGCACGCTGGAGAAGCAGCATTTCCTTGGGCGCACAAATTATTTACCATAGTCAAGCTGAAATCTCATCATCTCACCAAGTCACAAGACATTCCCCACATGAAGGTGCTATTTATTTTCATGGAAGTAAGTGTGTTATGGATCTCCATGGTGAGGCTTTCTTTCAGAAGTGTGTGTTTCTGCACCGTGTTAACGAGGCCACCACTACTGCTAGGAGTGAGAGTCTCCATTGAAGAAGCAGCAGGTACTCACCACAGCTCCCTGCTTGACGCAGTAGCCCGACTTGATGACCGTGTGCTCCTGAGTCGGCCTGCCCAGGAAGTACGGCAGCTGGCTGTGGGAGCGATGCATGGCCTCGCGCTCCGCTCTGTCTGCGCCATCACCACCTTCATGCTTGAGGGTGAAACACAGCAGAAATGTTGTAACTGCAGTTTCAACAACATTTAAAAAAAAAAAAAAAAAAACTTGGTTTATTTTCTGTTACCACAGAGCAGCCACAACCCATGTTTAGACAGAGTTCTGAATAAAAAGTGAAGTATAAGGCAGGATATGCCAAATATATTATCATTATTAGTATTACATTTCAGAAAATAGAAAATGCCCCTCACAGTTTCTCAGAGGCCAGGGTGATGTCTTCAAATGATTTGCTCAAACCAAACAGTCCAACGTGATAAGCAACATTCAGTTTAAAGTCATATAAAACAGAGAAATGCAGCAAATTCTCGTATTTGAAAACTTGCAACCAGGAAATTTTGGGCATCTCTGCTTGATAAATGACTCATTTCTGATTAAAATATTAGTGATTTTGCGTCCGCTCTGATACTTTCATGACAACATAAAAGAAGGATTAATCAAAACGATACACATTAAGCTTGTTTTCAGCGTGCTTGTGTGCATGCATGTTAATACAGCATGCGGTGCAGTAAAGCTGTTGTTTACCTGCGTCTGGGTGACGATGGGGACTCCCCCGATGATCTCTGTCCTATAGGAGACTTGTTTTTTTGGCCCTACGACATCTGGTAAAGTCTTCTGGTTCTCTGCGTTTTGCTGCCCGTCAGATAACTTTGGCACCTTAAGAAAAAACACACACACACACACATCAGAGATCGAGAAGTAAACAGAAAGAATGGGTCGTTTTGTTTGTTTTAGTTAAAATAGAGTATGTAATTTGCGTGTATGTAAAAGTTCACGAGCAACTTTAATATCATTTTCCTCTCTGGATGGTTAAAGCTTCATGGAGAACAATGGAAACAGTCCTTTATCCCAGCACTCAACACAACAATACGGCATCCTGTTAGTCATGCTCTGACTCACTCCAATCTAGTTACTCAACAGTCCACTCATCCATTTATACAGAAGAGGAAGAAATAAAAGTTTATCCAAGTGATAAATCATGAGCCAAAAAAAACAAGTTTGAGTACACCTCAATCAGGAATTGACTCTTGGTCTTCTATGTGTGTGTGTCTTACAGTGATCTTGGTGGCATTATTGAGAGCGTTGACCCAGTCCACGAGATCCTGTTGGTCATTGGCCTGCAGGAAGAACTTCCTCATCCCAGCATTGATGACTATTAAATCATAAAAAAAACAGCAGTGGGAACAAAAAGAGAGTGAAAGTATATCCAGGCCTCTTCAATCACAGTCAGAAAGCATCCTCTGCAATAAATCATCTGATTCATTCTATGTTCAATATGAATCATGTGTAAATAAAACACAGTACAAAGAAGTACTATATGATCCACTGCCACAGATTTCTCTAGAAGTGAAAAACAACTGAGCCAAGGGACTCTCCCACGCACTACCAGCAGCGCTCTCTCTCTCGCCATGTGGATGATGACCCAGCTAGATCCAGCTGCCTCAGTCTGCCACCACCTACCCACTTCTAACCATGACGGAGGAGAAAGAAAAATAATAATAAAAAGAAAGCCCACGGCTACCAACCACCAAATATTCTTGCATATTTTCACACCCATGTGGGCAAACCCCATTTTCAATCACAAAGAAATTTTTGGGTCAAATGCTGATTAGCTATGGATCAGGATTTAGGAGCTGAAAGAACTGAAGTCTCTCATTCTGTCTGTCTCTCTCTCTCACTCTCTCCAACATAAATCTTTCAATTCTGCAGCTCAAACCGTCCTTGTGTCTCCTCTATTTCCTTTCGACACCATGTGAATAAATTACGTTAAAGCTGGACTGGTAAATCTGGTGGGGGCGTGCTGCAAAAGGCGCCGAGAGCTCAAACTCTGTGGCACAATGAAGATCATTCTTCCCTGTTCTGTCTTAGACACATGCAAGGCCTCACCCTCACTCTCCCTTTCTCTTTTTTTTCCACTTCCCTGTAAATAAATCTGTCTGTCTGGTCTCATTCAGATGTACAGCATGAATTAATCCAGCCTTCCAATATGTCTACAGTATGTTTAGGAGAGCTAAACTGCAGCTAGTGGTGTCTTGAGTTCTGGGAAGAAAACTCTAGGAGGAGGGGTATCTGACTCATAGTTACACACGATAAAACAATGTGTGCTGCTGAGAAATGAGCAGAGCACCAAAAGTTCATAAAAATGCACCACTCTTGATCTCTCTCACCACCTCCATCTATTTCCATCTATTATCTAATGTTTCTAGAAACTGTGCTTCTTGCTAGATGCAGGAAGGAGGCAGCCGGATTTGTAGATATCAGCAAAACATGTGGCGCACAAACGGCAGTTTAAAAATAACATCATGCATCTCTGTATCGGGTCCCGTTTAGGATCCCGGGTATCCTGTCGAAACCTCAACAAGGCAACTGGCACTGTGCACACAGCCACACATAAAACACAGGCCCGGTAGTCGACACCACTAGTGTTTCCTGCTATTGAAGCAGATGGAAGAGGAGGAGGAGGAGGAGAGGGGCGAGTAAACAATAACAGGTAATGGAGGTTTACTCCTAAATAACCTGATGGAAGTTCATATTTATGCAACATTTTTATTCCCGTCCTGGCCACACAAGGTGAGAAGACAAGGGCGAATATAAATAGTTAAAAGTATTCCATTATCCTTGTTGCTAAATATTCACTGGTAGGATCAGCGGTCATCAGAAGATTAAAGCTTGGATGCTCGTTTGATGGTCGAATAGCTGCAGAAACTCCGTCACTCCCCCCACACCTTCCTGAAGTGAGAATTAGGAGGAGGAGGGGGGGGTTCTGTAACTTTCCCAAACTGACATTTACACCCACTTTCACACTGTGATTGACAAGCTGTGTGGAGGTGTGAAAGGAGCCAGTGTTTGAACTCTCTCTCTCTCTCTCTCTCTCTCGAGCTCCCTTTGTTTCTGGCACTTTTTGTTTGGTAACAGCATAAATGCCATCCAGGAGAGACTGTTGTTGAGACTCTGTTTCAGAGTCTGAAAACGTATGACATTATCCCCCATATTTAAATCATATTGCGTCTGCTTCCTCTCTATGACGGCTGACTTCTCGCTCTGATTTTTTGAGTGTGGCCATTTGGGACAACTATAAAAACTTTTGATTTCCGATGTGGTCAGACCGAGCTTTGTACAATCCAGTTCTTTTTCTAGTATAACCCGGCACCGAGGGTCAGTATTCTGAAACCACACACAAGTTGTTATGAAGGATAGGAAGATGGGGATTTTTATTTAAAATATTGCTGGGTGTTCTATGTGCCCTGTGATGAACTGGCGACATACAGGTATACACCATCTCTTGCCCTAAGTTAGATGGGATAGGCTCCAGCCTCCCGCAACCCCAATGAGGATAAGCGGTGACAGAAAATGGGAGGATATTACTGGATGTGTGCATGATTAGTTTGGTGTCTGTTCAGCATAGTTTGCTTTACTGCATTTATTCTTAAAAGAATAGGAAAGGCAGGGATGAAAACCACAGATCGTCTGCAGTCAACATGTGAGACAAACTTACGGTTTCTTTGAACTTATTTATTGTAATTTATTAATTATCCAAGAAAACTTGGTATTTGCCAAAGCACCGGCGTCGTGGCCGCCTGCATCTTGGTGTGTTGGATAAACAGGCTGCCTGGTTGATGGTGGAGAAAGTATGTGGAGAGCAGTGCTTGACCGAGTTTAGAGGGCAGAGAAGGACAGCTAAGATTCCTCCCTCAGGTTATGGTAAGTGTACTCAGCTTTGTCAACATGTGATGCTGATGTTTGCAAAGAACTGCAGGGATCTGTTAAGTTTTATAACTTTTACAAGACGTAACAGGACGAAAGTTTGGTTACTGTTTATTATGATAAACACAGAGGGAAACAGGTTTAATATGTTTCTATGACCTTATGCCTCCAGTACACTATCAAATTAGTGTTTTTAATGTTGAGAAATTGATAACAGATATCAAGATTGAGATGATAGGTGTTTTCTTACCGAAGCAGTATTCTGCCTTAGGCCTCAGCTTAGTGGCATCGCTGACCTAGAGATGAACAAAGCTCGCAACTGTTAGCTTCCCAATTCAACCAAATACTGTAAATAGATTCTATTTATACATAATCTTATCACGCTCGAGTCAGATAAGCTTCAGTGGTAATATTTCTGCTTACCTTAGAGATGTAGGTGAGCTTGAGGGAGCCAACACAGTCTGCACCGATAGGCAGGTTCTGTTGGTGAAGATAAGGACGTTTGAAAACAGAAGCTAGACTAACTCACCATTTTATGAAGGCAGGACCTTAGCTGTGGTACGAGCGTCAATATTACAGAGTAAGCACACTTTGAATGCACTCCATGCTTGTTAATTTCAGTTTCTTGCTGTGCGTCTGAAAGTAGCAGATCCAGATTTAACATCATTAAAATGTAAGCTTTGTCGATCTATAAAAAGAAAAGGACTTTCTGAATTATTCAAAATCTCCCCTGCGCTACATGATTTATGAATACTTCATGTAACAGAGCACTTACAAATACAGCATCTCCAAACCAGCAAGAGGAGAGTTACACTGTAATGGCTGTGACACCGAGAGTCACAGAGCAGAAAGTGATGACCACTGTGATCAATGCATATACCAATTTATACGTGGACTTATCCTGGTAACTAGAAGGCAAAACTGGGGTCACACATACACACACCATAAGCCCTGACATACTCCTGTGCCTGTAATATGTGGCTCATCCTTGTATTTATCCTGAACTAAGCTTTGTGTTCACAGCAGAGCTGGAAGTGGTCTCCAGTTAGCTGATCATCCACACAAGGGGTATCTGACGTGCCTGCAAACTGTCCCAATTTTCCATAAATAATTTAACATCAGCCTGTGCAGTTACCTGCAGGATGTTAATCCTAAACTAAAGCTAAGAGCTAAGCTAGCACAGCTCCTATGTAATTACCTGTGGGTTGTCCATGAACCACACCAAGCTTCCCTGCTGCGTGTCCAGTATGAAGTAACGGCGCAGGAACTTGCCACTGCTCTCCTTCTCCTCGATGTCCAGGAAGCCACAGAAGCGGTTCAGTCGGTCCACATAAGGCATCACGACACTGGACATTCCCCGGCCTGCTGGGGCCGGGAGTTGAGGGGAGCGGTGGGCAAGTGGGACCAGGAAGACTTCCTGAAAAGGACCGAGAGGAAAAGAGTGGAGAAGAGAGGCAGGAGGGAGCAAATGAGCGATTTTCAGTTGTCTTTGTGGCTAGCCATGCTAGCGTGTCCCACTCCCTCTCTGTATCTGTATCTACTGTATCTCTAGTCTCTCTGCCACCTGGAGCTTACTAGGCTACAGCCTGCCAGCGGATCATGTGACACAAACCACAACCCCGCCTTTATCCTTTTATATCAGCCTCACCCACTCTCTCTCTCTCTTTTTCTGAGTCCCTCTTTTTTTTTCCTCTCTCTTGTAACACACTGTCACTCTCTCTTCTACCTCCTCCACCCACCCTGGCTTGCTCTCTTTCTTTCATTCTCCCTCTCCTCTCTTGCAGTCCTCTCCTCTCCTCTCTCACTTTCAGTGCTATCTCCTCCCAACTGCTCTCTCATCCGATTTGGCAAGCCTCTGGCCAGCCCCCTTTCTGTATTCCCTCCCTCTCTCTCTCTCTTTCTCTCTCTCCACAGCTGAGCACCCACTTAAACATGGTCTCAAAAAAAAGAAAAAAAAAAGAAAAAGAAAAACACCACCGAGCTCAGCCATGTTCAACACAAAGAAACGACGTAGACGCCCTCAGGAGCTGCACAGGAGTGAATGTTCAATATTTAACCTGACACATCCCTGAAACCTGCAGCTCACTGGAAGTCAACACAAAGTAAATGATTAGAAACTGTTTAGTCTTAGAGTGTGAATACACGCCTGTCGCTGTCAAACCCTGCGTGGGTGGGCACTGCGTTACTGTAGGCATATTGTCGTATTAGCCTGTTAAAGCTGCTGTCTTTTTGGACCGAGCCTAAAATATGTGATTGAGATGAGTCTTTGGAAAGCGGAGATAAAGACTCTCTTTCTCCGGGACATTATGAGCGCTGCGTGGGTGGACGGGGGGCAAAGCAGGGACAAAAGGCCCGGTTGTTGTGCATGGACTCCGAGCTAAGAGCATCTCAGTCAGCCCCTCGCGTCTACCCGAGTCATCCCGTTTGACACATAGGCACGAGAAAGGAGCGACGCTGTCAAGAGGCGACTATCTCAACGCTGCACAAACAGTGATTGTCATGTGAGAGTGAGAGGCGTCTCTGTCGAGTTTAGTGATCATGTAAATTAGGTACTGCATGCCAATTCGTCTGCATTTTCAGAACAGATGTTAGAGACAGTGCAAAACAAAAACCCAACATGAAGGAAAAGGCAACTATGTACATTATGTAGTCTTTTAACTCAGTGACAGGTAAGCTAGTTTAAAAGTTCTTGTGGAAAAGTGTGTTAATTATAGTAAAACTGATGATGGGACATTAATTTTGATGAGGAACCCTTGAAAAATAACCAACACATGTACTGAGCGCCTTCAGGGACTATAATCAACACATTTTTAAATAAATAAAATGAAAATGTGAAAAAGAAGTGACAACATTTCCTAGCAAATTTACTGTTTTGGTTCACTCTCCTCGCTCTTATACTGTCGACCTTTGCCCACGACAGGCAGTCGCTGTACATGATGGAGAATTTAGCAGCCTAAGATCCAGATATTTCCCTCAGGAGACCAACAGAGCTTAAAAAAATTGTCACTGCTGGACTTACATTTGACAGGTTGCCAGAAATCCACCTTCAAACTGAGTGATAAAGTTTCTCCATACAGTAACTGTTTGCGAAATAAACTTGTGGTGAGGTGTTGCGTTTCCGCTGTGGCTACATAGTGCACAAAAGGCCCTATAACACTTAACCAGTGTTTAGTTTGTCTGCTCTGAGCTACTGTAGAAACATGGAGGTTCAACATGGCAGACTCCGTAGAAGAGGACCCGAGGTGTATGTAAAAGGCTAATTAATTCTCAGGTAACAAAAATATAATGACTTTCAGGTGATTATACGTGAATTTGCATATTATATCGCCATATTCTCTAAATAGCGCTCCCTACATCTTCACACGTACCTTTAAAAAAATAAATACTATACTAATAAACTAAGTATACACATCGTTGGCATTCCTACACAGCCATTTGATGTTACTTAAAAATACCGATATTGGCTGGACTGCATAGTTGGGCTATTAATGTTAACTCAATGTCACATGACATAGATGTTTTATACTCAACACATTCCTGCTAAAGCAACTTAACCACGCACATATTTATTTATTTACACGCGCACCTGTATCCCTGTTTTAATCAACGAACTAATTATTTAATAAACTTGTCTGCACGTCTTCGACCGCTCACCTTCATTACTTACTCCAGCAGTTAAGTAAAGAAGAAACTGATCATACAATTCATCTTACTGACTCATATGACTGTTTATCTGCATGACCTTGTCAGATTTTGTACATGCATTTTACTGTGTTAACACTGGATTGTTTATCATCATATATTGTCTGTACAGTACATGTACAATCCATCCATTGTGTTCAGAACAAACACACACAGTATCCCGTACTCCAGGTAACATATTTGGGTTTCTGAAGTCAGGATATTATGTTCACATGCTCAAACACACACACACACACACACAGTATTAAACCTGTTTTTAAACCTGTATTAGTGAGTTGACTTCTTTGCGGGGGGTCAAACATCACTCTTTGTCCTCATCACATGGCAGCCAACTGGTCACACAGGACAAGCCATAAAACAACAGTAAGGAGCAGCTGGATATCTCAGTCAAAAAGGGGTCAATATTTATCCTTTTATGATCTCAGCCCGGCTGGAAATAGTAACTGTAACCTACCTGTGCTTACAGACCAAATCTTTACTGTACATGTGGGCACATGAAGGCTCATTGATAGTGGTCCAAAGGCTATCTGGGACAGGTCAAAGGTGGGACAGGTCAATCTGGTTCAGCTGAAAGGAGTCATTTCTCCATAAGGACAGTAGGTTTGACAGGCTTTGGCCTTCACAGTTACAGCTACAGTGCCAGGCAGGGTCCTGTTATCCACAGCACCGATGCTAGTGAGGGGTAAGATGAAGATGCTCACTTGGTTATGTCAACTAGTAAGGCTAGTTATGTTAACTAACCTTAGCCAACGAGCTACCAAAGTCCACACAGGACGTCGTAAAATAAAAAAATAAAAAAATCAACATTTAACGGTTAAAACCAGCTAACGTTGGCTAACATGTCAGATTATACCACAACATTTGATGTTAGCACTGACTCTGGCCTCAAGTCAACTGGGAGATATGGCTCAGGTTAGCCTGCTATTAGCAGCTACTTCACACCACCAACTTAACACATTAACTAAACATTTAATATGTTTATTTACCGCCTAAAAAAACCACACACACACACACACACACTCGTGTGTCGTTGGATAAGCTACGAACGAGAGCGCCTTACCAGCTAACCGTGCGTGGTGAAGTTGAACGTTAGTCGTTAACCAAACCGAGCTAACGTCGGCGACTCCTCTTCAAGACAGGCTCGTCAAATTTACAGCCAAGTTTTAGCTGTACAAAACAACAACGCTACGTTTATTAGTCTTAGTATTAAGTTAAACATGTCCCAGGTCCCGACTTACCCGAGTCTCTTCCCTTCTGTAACTGCTTCAGTCAGCGGGCCGTGCGTCTCGGTGTTGTTGGGTCGGACCTCTCAGCCTCAGCCCATCTCCACTGATCAGGACAGGGTTCAACCAACGCTGCTGCTGCTGCTGCTGCTGCTGCTGGTGGTGGTGGTGAGTGTGCAGCACAAGCTTGTTTAAAATGAAGATGATCACTCTGTTGCAAAACAAATGGTGCTTGGTTGTAGTCATCCCCTCAAAAAGGACATTAGCTTCAGATCATGCCACTTACAATATAGATAGATAGATAGATAGATAGATAGATAGATAGATAGATAGATAGATAGATAGATAGATAGATAGATAGATAGATAGATAGATAGAATAGAATAAAATACTGAGGTAGAATAATTAAAAAAATAAAAAATAAAAGCACAGAATGGGACAAGGACACTTAAAAAAACACATGATAAATGGGTAGGTAAGGTGCAGTGGCAAGATGATGGCAATAGTACTGATGATATGATGGTAGTGTTATTGTTAATAACAGTATATAATAATAATTATAACAACAGTATATAATAATAATAACTCTAATAAGGAGGAAGAATACATATGGTTCTACCATGTAAAAAAAAATATACAAAAGGAAAATATACACATAAACTCTCTGTGCAGAAATGTGTATTGTGCATTGAACAGAGTGCAAGTTGTGTAATAGTGTCCATCAATTTAAGCGTCCAGTAGCCGCATGTAAACATACATAAATTAATCTATAACACACTAACCATACATTAAAATTAACCTTGGAGAAATCTGAATTTAAATTAAAGCCTGTGCTGAGAAATTAAACGTGTGTTAACATCTGTACAAATAGAAAACTACTAACTAGTAACAGTGTGATGCATACATGTATGCACAGACTAACCCGGGGTTCCCAAACTTGAACTTAAAGATGCCTTTAAAGGTTAACACCGACAGTCAGTTGACAGGCAATTAGAAAAGTGGCATAGTAAATAAGATTTTGATATGTTATAAATAATATTTTATTTAAAAAAAAAAATACACAACATTGTCCATTCATTCATCCATTTTCAGTAACTACATATCCTTATTGTGGGGGTCCGGAGCCAATCCCAGCTCGCATTGGGCGAGAGGCAGGGTACACCCTGGACAAATCGCCAGTTCATCTCAGGTCATGGAGACAAACAATTCAAACCATTCACGCTCACATTCACACCGACAAGCAATTTAGAGTCACCAATAAACCTATTAAGTGCATGTCGTTGGACCGTGGGAGGAAGCTGCAGTACACAGAGAGAGAACCCACACAAAAAGGGTGCCAGCAAGGGGTTTGAACCAATATGCTTCAACTGAACATGTGCAAGTGTGGAAGCTTGGATAGGACCCGTTAACCCACACACATGCCTGGAAAAGAAGATCAGAGTGAGATGTCTTCTGATTTTTACCACCTCTAGGCGTGAAGTATGAGACAAGCTTTGGGTGTCAACACATGGAGAGCACAGGGTGGTGAATCAGCGACATCTAACGTTGAGCAAGCTGCACCCACTTCAGTTTGTGTATTTCCCATGATGTAGAATTGACTTTGTCACTGCATATTACATAACATTAATTTGGTAACCTTTACTTGTCAAAGGAGCTTTTTGTTTCGAGCAATGCTCGCCACCATGTTGATGTAATTGTGGTTCCTCCTCAGTCATGTTTTACTGTATTTTCCCCTACAGAAATTCATACATACACTCAAGGTAATGTGACATTTGGACTCCACACAAACTTTAGGACCTTAAAAAGAACAGGTTTAGCAGTCAGTCAGATAATGGGCATGTAGCATTACCTGTCACAAGTCCTCATTTAGCAGACAGATCATATTTCAAACACTCTCTAAACAGTATAGGCAACCTGTCTTTCAGAGGCAATGGGCGTTAACAAACAGGAACACACACACACACACACACACACACACACACACACACACACACACACACACACATTCACGCACGGTCGCACTGCTGCAGGAGACAAGTTTGAGTGAGTATCAGAGGAAAGGCGGGCAGACAGCTGCTGCTGATGAGGTTGATGTGAGGTTTTCTTGTTTTACTTTCAGTGTGAGTCTGCAACCCCTCTCATGCTGGCTGACAAAGAGACCATGGAAAAGGAGGAGGGGGACACCTACTCGGAGATGAGGCACTTTCCTCAGCTGTGGAGGTCCCGCTCCAAGAGTGACACCTCTGGATTTCGCTCCATGGTGCTATTCAGGCTCCGGGGAGCCCGCTCAGGTAGGTTGAAGCACTAAAAAAAGTGATGTTAGTGGAAATCCTGGCATATGATCATGAGGTTGAGTTCATATTTAACAAAACTTAGCCGCATGATGCTGTTTTAGTCCTTAAAAATGTGTTATTATGTGAAGAATTTGATAGAAATCAGCTGAGACATCAAACAACTTCAATATAAAATTGTTTCAAGTTATACTAGTTGTTCCTGCATGGCTAGACACAATCTCGTTATGACTAGTGAAGCAGCAGTGGCTTCCTGTTCTCCCACACAGATAAAATGTCCCCCTATCTTTCTCTCACTTTTTACTCTGGATATAAGCAAACTTTCTGTGTGTCTATCTGTCTCTCTTTCTCCACACTTTATTCATGTCTTCCTTTGACATTCAATATGAAAAAGCACTCCTCTTTTTTTTTACTATGACACATGCATCACCACTGGTGAAACCAGTTGCTTTCACAAGTCACAATAGGTTGAATGAAGATCGCCTGTGTTGTCTGTAATTAAGGTGTGACTTAAAGTGATTTTAGGTGTAGGTTTTACACTGTTACACCTGTAACTGGTTTGTGAATCATGACACAAAGGGTTTTTTCTGCAGATTAAGTGTCAAAATGTTGTCAAAATGTGAAACATGATGGTGAAGGGCAGATGATGAAACCTTTTTCACATGCATTGTGAGACATTGGCCACAGTGTTAACCAGCTATTCATCCTCAGCGTCTTACTTAAATGTCAGTAATACAGTTTTGCTGCCTGAAGCCTTTGGCTGTTGAGCCCTGACAGGCTCGCATAGTGTGTGAGTGGTTATAACCACTTCCTATCAGCCATCTTCAGCATTTTAGCCTTCAGCTCACAGAAGTCACACGCCTATATCCCTCTCTGACCTACACTGCATGCAGACATGAAAATTATTTTTATACTGCTTTTGCATGAGGGTTTTGTCCTGTCGTCATATTTATATTAGAAGTGGCAGTTACTTCTGCTTCTCTTCAGCCACCACAGGAAGTGTTGTGTGTTTATGTTTAAGTTGTAATTACAGGAAACTGCACTACCAAAGCAGTTAGGGAATTAGTTGTCCGAAGTTGTTTATGTCTTCCGCCAATTTAGATTTTGAGCTTTGTGGTTTGAAGAGTCTCGAAGTAACTCGGTTTAGCCTGAAAATTAAACACTGGAATTGATTGTTAGATACTTAATCAATCAAAAAAAAATCCTCACATTATCTATTTTTAAATAGATCCTCACATTATCTATTTTTAAATAGATAATGTAAATATTTAGTTTGCCACGGTTTTTGATTTCACAATGGAAAACTCACTTTACATATCATGTTTTATTCTCTAGTCCAATAAACTGTTTGTAAACCAGGCAACAGGGGGAGCTCACCCACCTTTTTTTTTTTTTTACAGAGATCCTGAAAAACCATGTGCAGTAAAATGGCACCACAAATGCATACTGTATGACATTACATTTTTCACATCTATCTCACAGGGCGAAGCTTCCAAAACAGCCAAATGTGAACTGATGAAGAGAACACTAGGTTCATTTTGTTTCATATCTTTAATGATGTGACAGATCTCACGCAAAGATCTAAACTACAAACTTCACAAACAGCGTTGATCTCTGAATGTAATGTTGTGTGGGGGTAGCTGATGAGAAATTTTTCTTGCCCAATGAAAAAATGCTCCTGTGGGGAATATTAGAAGAATTAATGGCAGATGGGAGGGATGTTCTTTTTTATGTCCATGTAGTCCTTTCTTTTAATTTAGCAAGCTCTAAGTAAATATGAGACGTTGAGAAAGAAAATGCAAGCCACAGACTTGATAAAGCGCAAGTCAACAGGAAGCATAAAGACATAGAAGTAGGCCACTTTAGATAAACACGAACTCTCTAAATGGTTTGATGAGCATCAACAATAAATCTGCACATCACATCTATCACTTTTTATAAACCCTTTTCGGGGTTATGAAACACATGAACTCAATTCACAGATAAAACCTTCAAAGCTGGTGCTAATAAGCCGACTTGTGGAGCCGACTACAAATGGGATTGTAAGTGTCTTGGTTGATTCTAAAAGCAGCTTTTGTTTGTTTGAAATGTGTACATGTTTCATATTTCTTGATAAATTGCAAGTAAATGTCACCAGGAGAACGGATGTTCTGATACAAAGGTTTACTATCTGCTGAAGAAGATTATGTAATATGATTGAAAGCTCCAGAACAGCTACTGAGTGGGCTATGTGGTGGTGAGATTTTATTGGTTTATTGAAAGATATTAAATGTTCTTAAGCACCATATTATTCTATCTATTTATGTGTGTTAAGTTTATAAAGATGGAGCTGATACACCATTTCAATATCAATCTAATAGACTAATGTGTATAAGAACATGAGAAATGATGTTCAAGTGCGTCTGCATATTAACTAAAAATCAGTTTGGGATAATGTGCAGGCTGAGATGGGCTTTGCTCTCTGTTGTAAATAGCATGTTGTCCTCTGGATGAGCACTGTATCAGTCTTGTAATTACACAGGCAGAGAAAAGAGGAAAGGAGAGAAGAGGGAAGATGAGACAAAATGGCAGAAGAGAGTAAAGAAGAGAGGAGAATAATGCAAGGGAATGCTATGAAGAGATATATTAAGATGAACGAGAACAAGAAGAGGAGAAGGAGGAGAGTGAAAGGGCGGAAAATAAATGGAGCAAGGGAAAATGATAAGAAAAGAGAGGAGAGGAGGCAAAAAGGGATGCAAGGACAGGATGATTAAGGAGGAGGAGAGGACAGATGGAAAGGTTGAAGAAAAGAAGAGGACAACAGAGGAGTGTCAGCTTGCTGGTACTCTCTGCTCCTTGTGGGTACTCTCCTTGAAATAACATTGATTATAGACCCTTTTAGTCTGCAATAACTACTTGTTAAAATGTACTGTAATGCAGAGAGCAGCCCTTCCCCCTTCACTGCCCACACACAGTCTATCCTCAGCCACCGTTATAGCTGCTGTAAAAGCCACTGACATATCCAAAAAGTTCTGGTTCTTCAGTAATTAAAGGCTCTATCTATAATTGTGTTTGAACTGTTGTCACAGTTATCACCGCCTTCAGCTGTTGCTGTAAAATCTTGAAGGTGTAATTATACAGTTTTACACATATTTTACAGAAAAAGCCGGAGATAAACACACGTGTGCAAAGAATTTGGTTTGTCATCTGTACGCCTCAAAAACATTTTTAAATTTACATTTAACCAAAAAATAAGTTGACGTCTGTGACGTCACCCACAGGTTTTCCTGAGTACAGTTGTCAAACCAGGCTGTAAACATGTTTATTTCTGCTGTGAAGTTGGACATTTTAACATGGAAGCTTATGGAGATTGATTTTTTCTGTAGCCAGCCTCAAGTGGACGTTTGAGGACGTTTGGGTTTTACTCAGGCATAGCTGTGCTTTTAAGGTAAGCATGCTAACATGCTCAAAAAGACTTTTTTAGGCAGATATTATTATGTTTTCTGATTTATTGTACTCTGCCTTTGACAGTCATCATGCTAACATTTGCTATAGCAGTAAACACAAAGCATAGCTGAGGCTGATGGGACCAAAGTAGCGGATATATTTGAAATTTGGCCTGATGGTGAGCGCTTGATGAAAGGTTAAGGGATCACGAAAGGTATCACAATTCATCCTCAGGGGAATGTGGACTTGTGTAGCAACTGTGATGGCAATCCACTCAGTAGGTTGTGGAGACATTTGATTCAAATCATCAAAGTGAAGCTCATGATGAAGCAAGAGGAAAAGTCAGAGGATCAACAAAGTGAGTATCTTTCATCCTCTGGGGTCCATGAGTGTCCAGTCAATAATTTGTGCCATGTCATCTAGTAGCTCTCGATATATATTTCAACTAAAATGGTGGATATACTGACTTGCCATCCCCAGTAGGGTCAACGCAGGTGTTTCTAATGATACTAATTAAGGTTCAGTTCCATTTAGTGCAGCAGAGACTTTCCAGTGAGCCAACAATACACAACACCCTGCACCCTGACTCTGTTTGACCTGAATGGAACCTTAATTAGCAACACTAGTCACCCCCATGTTTACTATTTCATGTCAAAATAGCTGCTGGAAACAGTCTATTCATTCATCAGTTCATCAAACATGCTGCAGCATTATTCGTTCCAGCCCTCTAGCGTTCATTGTCATTGTGACACTCGAAGGAGGGGGTCAAACAAAACATCTGACGCTCACACGGGAGACCGCTGTTGGTTTCCTGTTTTCATCTGACAGTTAACGTTGGTTTCTTTTAACCATGACCACAGTAGTTCCTTAACCTTAACCACATGGTTTGTACCCATGATGACATAGGTCCCCAAACTTTAACAGATTTTGAGTATTTTAAATACTCAATGCCACATGATTACACCAGTATGCAAACAACAGGTGATTGTAATCCAGCAATTATAATTGATCACATAATGAGTCCTTTTACTCCATAAAAGTCTGTTCATACTCTCAGTGTTCAATGTGATCATCTCTGCCTGGGTGGATTATATGTGTTGTTTTCACATTTAATGGTGAGAAAAGAGGGTTCGACTGAATGTGGTTTTAAATACTAGTTGACCTCATGAGGTACTGGCACCATCGTGTTTTTCATCTTCTTTGTTTCATTTGTGTGCGGGTTGTGTGTGTGTGTGTGTGTGTGTTTGTGTGGGTAGGTGTTGTTGGACTTGATGAGCCAGTTGTTTTTCTTCGCTTGTATTGGACTGCATCAAAAGTCAAAGTCTCGCTTTCCTACCCCCCACTTCCATCTGTGTATCAGTAACTCTGTGCGGTTACTTACTAAGCCTTTAACTCTATTAATATTTGTGGAAACAGCTCAACAGCAAATGAACAGGATGTTAACGCTGTGTGGCCTCTAATAATGCTGTGTACATATAGTAAGTGTAGTGTGCGTGTGTGTAATGGAAATTTAATTAACCCGTTGAATTGTTGGGTTAATTAAAAAAAGAAATCAGCAGGACGAAACCTACAAACGTCAACATTTTTTTAAATTTTTTTGGATTGGATTTTAAGTCAGAAGGAGGATAAAAGAGGACAAGAGTGAAGTTAAAAGCGAGGAGAAGGAAATGAAAAGGAATAAAACATGAAAACCAGAATGTATACGGTGCAATAAAATAGATTGACAAAAGCAGACAGGAGCACTGTACCATATGGCATTATGGTAGCTGCTCTTATGTAGTCAATAACGTAATGATTGTGTGGACATTTACTTGTGTTTGCATTGGCTCACATCTCTCACTCTCAGTCCACCAGTGCATTTTATAATTTCCTGCTCCACTTATTCTTTTCAGAGGTGGAACTTAGGTATAAAAAAAGAGTTGAATCAATTTCAAAGCAATTTTGCTTGATACAAACAGTATGCGTTTGTATTTAAAGGGGACACAAAAGCTATTATGATGTGTCTGGTGCTCTACAGCGAGCTGCGACATCCCGTATCAAACCACCTTACCGGCATAGAGATGACATATTTATCGTGCTGATTGTCTCTTCACAACGCTTGAGGGACCTGAAGTGTTTGTGTGACGGCATCTGTCTGCATCTTTGATTTCGTTCTATTTCTCCTTGTGTCTATCACAGAGTAATATTTTAGATTTATTTAGCGTTGTGATTATTACTGATGTTATGTTTATGATTCATGGCTTTAACATCTGCGCAGTCACTGTGGCACTGTAGTCTTCAGGTGTGTTCTTCATTCATCAGTTAGTATTTAAAGCCCCTTCAAATTTCTTAATTATTTTGTACATGATATTAGATAATGTGTTACTCAGCAACAATCAAGAAAAGGTAAAAAAAAAAAAAATATATATATATATATATATATATATATATATATATATATATATATATATATATATATATAGTAGAAAAAAATATAAAAGGTTAGAAAAAAACTTAGGTGGAGTTAAACGCTCAAAAACACAACTAATGTGCTTCATCAAGACCGTGTGGGTATGGTTTGATGAGTGACTAAACCGCCCACCAACTGTCATCAGATACTGAGAAGGAGCAGAGAGCATGAAATAGTAGGCTGAACACCGGTATTACCAATGATACTAATTAAGGTTCGTTCCATTCAGGTCAGACAGCGTCAGGGAGCTGTTGTGGTGCATGTGTGCAACGCTCTGCTGCACTAAATGGAACTGGAACTTAATTTAGTGTCATTGGAAACACCTGAGTTTACCCAAAATGGCTGCTGTGAAAAAGGTCTGTTGTGTGTGTTGTTTGTACGGTTGTGAACACAGTTTGACTTTTAATGAAAGAAAACAACTAATATATTATTGTGAAGATTTTAATTTAACTGTTTGTCATTTTTTATTTAAATTACCCATAAAAACATATTTATATTAGATTTTTCTAAGATTTTTTATACATTTAATTGGACAAAACTGTTAAACAGAACAATACAAACTTAAAAATGCAAACTCAAACAGACTGAATCAGTTAAAGATTTAAGATTTATTATGAACACCAGTGAGAATATGATCCAGGGAAGGGGGAGGGTGCAGGGCTGGTACTAGTACAGGGATAATGGCACAATTGAACTAAACTGAGCTGACGAGTTAGGAGGGTGGCTGACAGGGTTGTCTTGAGCCACAGGGAACATCAGAGTTAGTCCAGAGGGCAAAGTTTTAAAAGAACAGAATTTCCCGTAACACTTGTTCCATCTATAGTGACCTGACAATGGCAGCATTTGGGAGGAAGAGCTGGTCTTTTTTGCTGCAACGGTTGATTAGTGAATCAGGAACAGGTGGTGAGACAATCAGGCAGGTGAGAGGGAAATCGGAGGTCACACCCAGACACACGAACACAAACAGAGACAAGATACATAGACAAAACACAGAAACAACAAGCGGAGGGGAGGAGGCAAACAGCCTCCGCATGACAAAAACATGCAATACGAAAAATTCCCCTTCGGCTCTGGGAACTTATGATGATATACAATAAACAATTAATCAATGTTCTGTTACAATATCATGTGATGCTGATCGCCCTGGCAACGAGAAAGACATTTCACTGAATCTGCACTTTAACCTCACATACAACCGACATGTCTCCTGCCCAACACTTACTATCATATTGATCATGTTGCAGCGAGGTCTGTTCATATTTGCTGAAGATGACAATGCAATAAAAAACAAGGAAAATATGACAGGGAAAGGTAAACACACTGAACACACAGCACACCTCCTGCTCATATGATGCAGCTCCCTTCTTTTTATCCCTTCACAGTCACCCTTAACTCCTCATTTGCATCCTCTTCCTCTCTTCTCTCTTCTTATTTCTCACGTCACTGTGGGACCTCAACACAGGAGGGAGAGTAAAAAAAAATTTTAAAAAGAAAATGGGTGAGACTGGAGCCAGACTCAGTACCCAGAGGAAGGAGGAAAAACTTGACAGGCATGAGAGATGGAGATAAATGGAGGAGGAGACACAGATCGGGAGGGGAGGAACGAGGAACTGAGATGGAAACAAACATTAACTTTTAATGCTCTTTATTGAAGCGAAGGGAGGCGGCAGGGAGGGAGGGAGGGATGGAGGGAGGAGGGGCGAGAGAGTAGCAGACAGTGGAGAGAGGCTGAGAGAGCGAGGGAGGGAGGGTTGAGCAATGAAGGAGGGAGGAGAGAGAGAGAGAGAGAGAGAGAGAGAGAGAGAGAGAGAGAGCGACAGGGAAGGGAGAGAGAATAGGAGGAGAAGGCAGACAGCGAGAAAGGGAGGAAGGGGAGTCACTGGGGGGAGGGAGGGAGGCAGAGAGGTAGTGTGTCGGGAAGAGGCAAGGATCAACTCACACTGCTGATAATATTCCCTGGGTCAAGTCATGGAACATGACGGTGAGTTTTCTTCTAATATAATTATAGAATTAGCCGTCCTTCCTTCGGCATCTCTCTCTTCATGTGTCTCATCTGTGTCTGTGTTAATCTGAAGCCATGTGAGTCACAGATTCCTACTTATTCTTCTTCTTCCCTTTACAAGCTTCCCCTACATGTAAGCTTTGCTTGTCACCTGTTAGCTGGAAATTAAGTGCACACAGGCTGTAAATTCTCAGCCTGTATTAAGTGAGTTATGAACCCTGCCTGCTTACAGTGTCTGTGTTTAGACCACTCAGTTAAAACGCATTAAGTAGGGGCCTCATAGTGTATGAGCACATGACGAGTTAGGATTCGTATGAGCAAATGACCATGGCTGTCAGAGATCATTTGATTTGGTGGCAGCCACTCACTGAACGCAGAGCTGGAAGTAGTTTTTTCTCTTACTTCCTTTAATCTAAAATGAATAAGCGCCGTGCATGGAGCAGTGACAACAACACACAGTCATGCATTATGTACAGGAACACTTCTTTAAAGACACAAATAACTACACTGCGTGCAATATTAATAAGATCTTAATGCTGCAATAACATTAACATGTCTATATCTTCACTTAACCAGGCTTCTGGTGTGCTGTCAGGGCCAGTTTTGGCAATGCATATGAAGCAATTATGACTATTAGACTTGAAAGTCTGCCCACAGTTGCATTATAGTGTTATTGTTTCTTATATGATAATAAAAAAAAAAAAGTAACGTTATGTTCAATATTTCTGTAGAGGAAAGAAAACAGACCAATAATTCCAGGTGGGCTTGGCTGGTAGCCATCTTGTTTTAGATTAAATAACAGTGATAGGTCGGTGTATTGGTTGGTGTCACACTCCAGAGTGGAACCAGGGAGGCTATATCGGGCCCATGTTATCTAATATAGTTTAATTACTGTTTGCAGAGGTTGTCATACCATATCACAATGCTTAATAGGCAAAACACCACTGTTTTGACCTACATGTGTTAATAAAGAAAAACAGAAATTTAGAGCAGAGATGCTCTATTTTTTGTTTCTCCTCTTTTATTGCCTTTATTGCCTCAGGTAAGATTTACAGCAATAAATCCACTTTAATCCACGCTGCTTTGTCTGTGCGTGTTTGTCTGTCTGTGTTGATAGAGATACGGGCTAGGTACCGAATGAGTACACAACAAATTATCTCTGTTGTGGATTTGTGAAACAACATTTTGCAAGGCAAAGCAGCCTGTGTGAGTGCGCACACTTGCGTACCACATGTTATGTGGTACGTGTGTTTCTGCGGCGACTTCTCTGTAGGCGCTTTCTCTGCTCACTGTTGACTGTTGATATTTAAGGTGAGGGGAGACAATGTGAGGTTAGACTGAATGTCAGTATTTGCATATGACCATTTGTGTAATGTAATTTAGAGTTGTGGTCTGCACTGTATGGAGAATTTTGGCAAGTACGGTATACACAAAATAGAAGGTCTGACGTCTTGTTGGCATCCTGTTTGTTGCACGTCCACCTTTTCACTCAGGGCGACTCAAGTTCTTAGAGGAAACAAAGACTACTCCAAACTTCAGTTATGTTAAGTTATGAATGCTTTGTCAGTTTCGTTGTTGGTACCTGTCTCCATAAGATATTCTTCTTCATCTCTCTGTCACACACTTAATTTCCAAGTTAAACTTGTAAAACCACATACTTCTAGCTTGGAAGGTGCCTGTTTGACAGGTAGATCTGTCATTTGTTTTTTTAAAGAGAAATTTCCTAATGTTAATGTCATGATTCACTGTTGCTAAATCTGCACATTATATAAGTAAGATTACCGCTTCCGTTGGTGGCGACAGTCTCAGAAATCTTTACTTATTTGTGCAGTTGCTGTAAACATTTGGAATAAACGTGTGAAAGGTTAGCATCTGGTGCTGCTACAGACCCTTTTAGCCACACTGTGGTAGCAGATTTAAGTGTGTCACAATAAAGCTAGCTGGATGTTAGCCAAACAAACCATCACCACTACCCGTCTACTTTAAAACAAACCATGTTGAGCCTCCATATTGAGTAATAATATCCTGACTAACAGCCACACGACACAACTGAGCAAACATGACTGACATGCTTGGGGCAGCTGCTTTTGCGATTCACAGTGGCTCTCTGTTCATTCACCACTGAAATCTGTTCAAATATGGCCTTATATAGTTACGATATGAAGATGTAGTAAAAGCCGGCTGTTTGTTTACTTTCTCTTTTCCCTGTTCTCTTATGGTCTTAAAGCACAGCTGTGGTTTCTTTCTCAAACATAGTGTTTGTAATATGACTGCTACTGCAGCCTTCACCCCCTGGTTATTATAAAGAGCCCGCACTACACTATCAGTGTTACCTCCATATTTTTCTGTCCCTGTCTCTTTCTCTGTCTGTTTCTCTATCACTATATCTCTCTCAAGCTCGCTTTCTCTCAAGCTCTCTGCCCGTCTGGCAGGATGTCAACTATTGATTTATACAGGCAACATTTTAGCAATGATGGCGGCTTATGGGTTGTGCCAAACAGAATACAACAAACAGGAGATCAGGTTTCAGACAAGCTGGCTAGCATAAGTGAAGAGGAAAAGAAATGACAGTAACCACCAGTGCAATTTTACAATAAAAGACTGTACGTCTACCCTTTAAAGGGGGAGTACGGGGCTGTGAAGGTGAAAAAGTCAAAAAGGGTGAATAATTTAATTGAACATTATTCAGTTTGTGTGGAGTCGTGCAGGAAGTAAATCATCCATTATTAATTAACAGTTTTAGATTATTATCAACAAGCCACAAGCATTGAAATGTCAAGCTCACGACAAATGTCAGACAGTGATTTATATTACCACAAAAACAACATGAAAGACTGATTGAGAGGAGATTGTTTTCAGAAGAAATTCACTTGAACGCCCCTGAAAACTTAAAACTAAATAAATAAATATGAACGTAAAGTATTTCTCTTTGTTATTAAATATTCGTGACTAAATTCACAACAATGAATATTAAAGCATTTAGGTATAATTATAAAGAGTTTAACACTGAAAATCTGATTGTGTGGGTGTGGTTTGATCAAATTTGATTGCCAACATACCAACTGCTAACAGATTGTGAAACAGATTCACTTCACATTTTTCATACTCCCACTTCAAACTAGTCAGACAAGCACAGAGAAAAATAGAAATACAGAAAACGCTCATGTTCCGACATTGGAAGAAAAATTTCCATTCATGTCGGATTTCATTACCCGAAATAAAAAATAAAAATTTGAAATACTGCAAAGATGATTTTACACTAGACTGAGGTGGCTGAGGTGAATTCATCTGTGTGGAGCAATGTTACAAATTAATAGACTACATGAAACACAAATTCCATATTTCCAGCACATTTTCTACATTGTTTTTGTCATGGATGTAATGAGAAGAGCAGCTTTTCTTTGTTTGAAATTGAAAGTACTCTTTTAGTTACCATATCTTGTCCAAGTGGCAACCTGTGAAGTGAAGCCAATGCGGAAGTGCCAAAAACTGCAGTTCCTCAAATGACCTCTTGAGGCTGGCTACAGAACAATTCAGTCTCCATAAGTCCCCATGTTAAAATGTCCAACTTCACAGCAGAAATAAACATGTTTACAGCCTGGTACAAAAAGCAGTTTTGGCTTGTTTGAGCACCCAAGCATCATTCAGGCTGCCTCGGGTCCACCGATAATCCATGTGTTTGCCAATGTTTAGATTAGCCGGGAGGCAGAAGAAGCAGGACTGCCAACATGGCAGCAGCGAGCGCCACAGATTTCAAATGCCGTCAGTGATCTTGCCGCATTCTGCAATGGTTTGATGACACCCAGAGGGAGAATTAGCACCACCAACTATTTATCCCGATGTGATCACCTTCTAACATTAGTATACCAGTAGTGGAGGGACGTTAATTTGCGTTATGTTTCGCCGATTTTCTGGAAGTTTGGTTAAAAATTTGGCTAAATTTGGATGCATACTTTGTAGTAAAAATCTACAATAATACATAAACATATGTGCGATCGCATGAGTCTTTTGATGGACTACGATCTGGACAAATAAGGCTTCATAATGCTATGATGAGATTTGACTGGTTGTGTACTGTGACCATTTAAGAAGCGTTTCTCTCGACTCAGCTTGGTTTGCTTGTGTAACACTGTCTGTTCCTTGCTGAGTCACACTTGACTGCTATGACAGTTTGGTCTGGTTTTGCAGACTTTTATAGCAGACACAAAGATGTCCAGTCCTTGACTCTTGAAAATGATATCTGCTCCATAACATGGTAAAGCCACAGGTGTAACTTCACCCTGGCAGAAAGTGAGTTTAATAAATAAGTCAAGGGGAGGGTAGAAAGCCTCTGAAAAGTAGCACTTAAACAATTATTACCCCCTTGTTCCGCTGAGGCTACTACTTAATATTTGATGACTCCTTTCCTTTCTTCTGGCCCTTCTCCTCCTCCACCTCTCCTCTTTCCTTTTGCTGTTCCGGTCAATGAAAAGGTCATGCTCCCTCAGTTGATCTCTGTTATTTAGTGTCAGGACAAACAGGGCACGCTTGCTGAAAACTGTCACCTTGATATATACGAATTTCCATACTCAGTGGGGTGCCCTCTTGACTTTGAGAATATCTCTAATGATCTTCACTTTGGGTTCTTGCACAGGTTTACAGTAAAAGCATCAGATTGATCTAAGCTAAATCCAGAGGGAGCATTTCCCTGCATTTGTTTGATCGGTAATTGACTCAGAGGAATAAAGAGTTTGTAGACGTATTTGATAAAAAGGTCCATAGTGACTTTGTGACTAGACGTTTCTGAAGAAAAGTCACATTCAGGGATCAAACATATCTATCTTTGTGGTTTCTTTTGATAAGCTTTGATTTTCTTTCTCTTGACTTCTCTATCTGTCTTTCACACAAACACACATTGGCTTTTGGTCATCAGGTCCATATGTGAAAGTGAATACAGTAAAAGCAAGGAATATGGAGTGCAGGGAAAATAATCTTTTAATGTGAATTAGGAATTTGATACAAACAAAAACTGAGCACAGTAAAGGGAGATTAAACTAGAATTTTGTCATCTAACAGTCCCCATTTATATAACAAAGTAGTACACATGATCAGTGTACTGCTACTTCAGTACTGTGAGCCTTTGAAACCAGTATAATGTCCTGTGTGTCCTTCTGAAAGGAGGGAAATGAGGAATTACTCTAATGATGTCATCAGGGTTATTTGTACTTGGGCTCGGAACTGAGTAAAGACTGGGTCCAAATTATATTCAGTATAATCAGGTCAGGTCTAATGAGTCTAGGGTTTGTGTCAAGTGTAAGAAGTATCCAGTAAAAGTACTAATACCACACTATGAAAATACTCCATTGCAAGTAAAAGAACTGCATTCAAGTTAAAAAAACAAACAAAACACAAGCATTAGCATAAGATTGTTCCTAGAGTATCAAATGTAAGTGTATTTATAATGTGGTAACATGGCCCCTGTGAGTGTTATATTACATATTATGTTACCAGATTATTAATTCTGATGTATTAATGTGTATGTTGCAATGTTTACTGTAGTATTTATTCAGACGTGCAAGTGAAATACTAATGTACTCGTAATGTACAAATAACTCAAAGTTGTATTTGAGTAAATGTACTTAGTCACATGCCACCACTGGTCAATGTGTGATCACATGGTGCATTATAATCATTACAGGAAAAAATTGTGTTTTTTGAAGGCAGATGGAGCGTGAGACTGTAATGTCCAAGAAAAATTACAGGACAGTTTGTCCTGCAGTAAGATAAAATGCAGAACACACACACACACACACATCTGAACATTAAAAATTACAATAAAAAATACGCATACAATAAAAATATGTAAAACATTATACTTGTTTTGCGATGAAATTTCACTTTAAAGCCGCTTGAAATCGTCAAACACAAATCTTATCTGATTGTATTGGAGAGTGTAATCGGAAAGCATTAAATGGAGTACATCCGACTCAATCGTCAACGTCATCGCTCACTAATATCATACTGATCATGAGCTGACTCATTGTGGGAATTTAACACTTTAATAGACGAATTTCTCCCATTGTTAGACAAGCCTTTTATCTTTCGGTCTGTTTGTGTCGAGTCTAACTGTCCTCAGATCTGTTTTCAGACTGGGTTTCTTTCTTTTTGAAAATTAATATATGCTGGTTCATGTAGGTTTTACATTGGATTCAAAATTTGGGATCTAATCAACTTGTGACGACTTCTATCTGGAAAAATCTTTAACAGGAGACCTGCAACACAAAAAGACTTTGGGTCTAATGAAACATCCAGGCCCTTTGACCCACTGATTTAGCTCCTATGTAACTACACTCCTCTGGCTCTGTGTTGGCATCAACAGAGCTGGGTCGGTACACCTCCAACAAATTCAGCATACGTTGCAGATGCATCAAGTTAATGACATTACCACTCTGTCAATGCTAACGCAGTCATTTTCCTCTGTTAACTTTACTAAGTACTTCCATCCTCCTGTCCCGTCTTTATCCCCCCACCTCTCCACTGACTTCCTTCCTGTCTCAATTACCCACTTCCATCTTGTTCATTAATGACAGTCCCATTAAATTGTGGTTGTCTTGACAGCTCTCAGGTGTGAATGTGTTTTATCGTACAGTACACACACAAAACTGGATTTGGAGTCTTTGCAAAGGGTCTCAAAATGCTGTCAAATATATCTTGTATCTTGTATTTTCTTGTGAGTCACATTAGGATAACAAGATTTAAACCAGCCACACTTAAGAGTACATGTAAAAAATAAAATGCAGCCAACCCCATGATTGATTGCAGATGAGTCAGTATTACAGTAATCAGTGGTGAATGAGGCTGTGAAAATCTTTATTTATGAACAAGCTAGGACTGTTTGTAGCTTCTTATCCTTTAATGGAGCAAAGGATAAGTTTACAGCAGTAACCTGAACAAAGGTTTCACTGTGAGAATGAACAAGAAGTACTTACCTAGTTAACCCAACATAGGAGCAGTCGTTTGAGATGTTTAGTTAACACTAGATGGCAGTCTAGGCCTTAATAGACAATCACTTTACTTCCAGAACAGGCAGGTTTGACTTGACAGCGCCATGCTGTGTGTGTGTGTGTGTGTGTGTGTGTGTGTGTGTGTGTGTGTGTGTGTGTGTGTGTGCCTGTGTGTGTGTTTGCACTGGCTACTGTCTGACCGCTCAATTCTGTCGAGCTGGGATCTGAAATGTATCAACTGACACTTTGTTGACAGTAATGACAGTTAAAGCTCTGTCTGTCTCTCTCTCTCACACACACACACACACACTAGTCTAAGGGGGGGGAGTGTTGCTTTATTTGCTACAGTCATCAGTGATAAGTGGTGTGAGCTTCAAGTGTCTAATATTAAACAGATATTATTTCTGAGTCATACTATCGAGGGATTAAAAGGCCGTGCCGACAAACGTTTACACATTTCTACATTTTCTCTCTTCTAACTCACTCAGAACTGAATTCAGGGTTAACTGTTTGTTTTTCAAAATAAATCGCCTATGGGGTAAAAATGACTGTACTGACCCTCCTCTGGGGCCACAGATATTGTCCAGACCGTGAACTCATTTATTCATCATGGACTGTGAGTTTAGTTTGGTTTGTTGATTCTGATGCCTGGTTGCATAAATATCTTTAAATGTTACATTTAAATGTTACATCTTGGTTGAATGCCTTAGAACCCACAGTGGAACCAAAACTAATGAAGTTCCTCTTTCTTTCTTTCTTTCTTTCTTTCTTTCTTTCTTTCTTTCTTTCTTTCTTTCTTTCTTTCTTTCTTTCTTTCTTTCTTCAGTTCTTTAAGGCAGCTCATTCATTTCACATACATGTTGACAAGCAATGATATACAGTACCGTGTAAACCATACCATACCATAACTTACCTTGCATCATATTAGTGGCACAATGAATCATTTAGTCTATCAGCTGTCAGAAGACAGTGAAAAATGCTCTTCATAAGTTTCCTGAGCAAAAGGTCACTTCTTCAGAGTCTGACTTGTATCTGCAGAAAAATGCAAAAGAAATGATAGATTAGATTTTGATACATCACTATGTAAGCAGCATTTTGCTGTTGTACTACTTTACAATTTTGTCCAGTGGTTTCCAAATTAGGGGTCAGTTCCCTCCTAAAGGTCACCAGAAACATTTGAGGGGTCATGAGATGATTAATGGAAAGGGAAAGAAGAAAAAACAAGAACACAGTCTTTCCTTCTTTTCTTTTTTTTTTACTTTTTGGAATATTATGCCTTCTATCTTTGCTTTTGTGAAATAATGTACTGCTTTCCCTCTTTGGGCCTCAAACTGTTATTTAAATGAAACCATCTGAGAAGTTTAGAGGGGAAATCAATCATAGACATCTGAAACGTGGCAAAACACCCCAAGTAAACATAGCTTTTTTGTAAGGAGTCACAAGCCAAATGGTTGGGAGCCACTGGCTTAATCCTAACAATGTGTTGTATTTTTTAAGCTCATCATATGATCTGATATCATGGAAAATAATCTGAAAAGTAGTCTAACTATCTATATTTGTCAAATAAATATAGTGGAGTAAAAAATACAATACTTGTAGTGTAGTAGAAGTATAAAGCAACAAAATGTATACTCAGGTAAAGTAGAAGTACTTCAGAATTTTACTCAACTACAGTTCTTAGTTACTTTCCACCACTATTAATGTATTAATCAAATCCACCATCATTCATCAAGACTGTGGTCGTAAGTATTAGTACATAAGTATCGGCATACAAATGTAATTAAAGTACTAAAAGTAAAAGTACTTAAAAGTATTCATATAGAAGAATTATTTCAAAATAATACATAGTATATTATATTACTGGATTATAATTAGTGCTGCATTAATGGTCCAGTGTGTAAGGTTTATGGGGCTCTATTTACTCAGTATGGCAGAAATATATTGTGCAGAACTATGTTTACATTCACATTGTTGACACTGCACATGTATAATCACAAGAACTGTTATGTTTTTGTTAACTTAGAATGAGCGACCCATATGTCCAGAGACCAAAACAAATGTTTATTTCTGCATTGACGTGTGCTTTTTAATATGGGGGCTTATGGAAATTGACTCATTCTGTAACCAGCCTCAAGTGGCTGTTAAAGAAACTGCAGGTTTAGGTACTTCAGCATAGGCCTAACTTCACAGACGCAGAGGTTGCCCTTGCCTTGTAGCTAAATCTATAATAATATAGGCCCACATCAAAATAGTTCTCTGTCCGTAGGGATTTGACTTGGGAACCAAAGACTGGCCGCTTCAAGTCCAGCATGACACCAAAGTATGGAGGGTGGACTGATAGCTGGAGAGGTGCCAGTTCACCTCCTGGGTACTGGCACTGAATCCCTAACTGCCCATCTATCCACATTTGTGGTTGTGTTTCGGGTAAAATGCGTGTAAAAACTTGACATGCATCGACAAAGGTATCTATTCTTCTATTCTAACTAGTGTTGTTGAATACTGGCAATGAAGCAGTATAAAGTATAAAGTTGTGTATTATGGCAGTAAATTAAACTCAAAACTGTACTTAAATACAGTATTTGAGTAAATCCATCACTGCTGTTTTTGACCACAGGACTGTGTTTTGTACCGGCAGTCCCAGCCCTAACCAATTTGGCGCCTTAGGCAAGGGTTAGTGTCTATACAACTGTGACAACTAGACCTGAAACAGTGAGTCTAGAGCTGAAATGAACTATTGTGTGCCATTTTATAAGAGCATATTTTTCATTTTTCAAAATCCTTTGAGCTTTGCAGCTGTCCATGAAGGCAACACGTGGTGCATGCTTACATTTATGATCAGCTATGAGCTAAAATGTGACATGGGTGATGCTTGTTTCAAAAAACACTGTAACTGTAGCTCCAAACAGAAAATATATGGAGTGCATATAATGTTGCTGAATAACTGCAGTTGAGTAAAAAGTACAAAGGGGTAAAGTTGCATGTAAGGGAAGTTAATTAAACTCTTAAATAAGGTACTTGAGTAAATCCATCACACGGAGACTATGTTCTGCACTTTCCTGCCCATTATTTTCTATTTTCTTGGGCAGTGTGGTGGCAGACCCCGCCACCCTTTTGACCCCAGCAGCGCCTTTAATCTGCTCGGAGGAATGAGAGACATTCTTCAGCTGCTCACAGGAGGAGGAAGAAGAGGTGGGAGGGGAAGTTACGACGTAGTAGCGGACCCAGTCAGTCAGTCAGTCAGTCAGTCAGTGACTGAGTGAACCAAGTTTCCAGCGACTCAGCCATCACGGTTAAAACTTTTTTCTCGAAATGAACTGCCTCGGCGGCTGCGAGCGGGATTTGGGCGGCGATACAAGGCCGTGATCGTGGGGTTCTTCTTTTTTTTTTTTTGGAGGGGGTGGGTGTGTGGGTCCGGCCCCGGTGCTCCGGTGTAGCTGAATATGGGTCAGACTGCCGTGTCTCAGTCTGCGAGCGGTGAGTGTGTGTCCTCCCTCCTCTCTCTCTGTCTCTCTCTCAGCCGTCTCACACACACACACACATTCCGCTATCTTTACTCAGGATGTCTGCTCTCTTTTCCTCTTAAGCTTGTCTTTGTTTAAACATTTCTGCCGTCAGAAATGATCGAAACACAGCACCAACGGTTGAACACCAACAACCAACCGCCAAACGGTTCGTGCTAGTAGGAAGTTAGCTAACTGAGATGTGTTTTAAATTTAATTCACTTGCATCATTTGTACGTTTCCCTCTCTAAAAATGTCGCTGCTTGTGTTACTCAACAGTCAAGCAGCCAGTTTTAAAGCAGGATGTGTTGTGTAACCAAAGAGTTGTTTATAAAGCAGCTTCACTTCGTGTGAGTTTCTGTGTTTAGCATGTCAAAGTTTGACATGGACAGTTCTTGTTTGCCAGAAAGCTAAACGGGCTGTCTAGCATTGTGGATTTACATTTAATTCAGCCTGTTAACCAAGACAACATCATGTCTAAGTCAACAAGTGGGCCTGTTTTTGTCTTTTGTCAAGGAAATATCCTCACTTTGTAAGTTTGAGATCTGACAGCTGCTCAAAAGATTTTGATTTCAAGTGGAAAGATGTGCCGCAGAGAGATTCATTCATTAAATGTCAGACGTAGAAGTGTGAAAGACGCCCATCGTGATACGCTCTTATACAGTCACTCACAGCAAAAACCAAAATATACATGAGTTAACTTAAATTTGACACTTTCACACCTCAGAAAATATTCACCTCTCTGAGTACAACCATTACCGCAGATGTTAAAATACAGTCAACCCTGTTCAGTTACACACAGTCCACGCAGCGGGCAGGTTTATTCGTATAATACATGTATTTATTGTTGTTGAATCCTTATTAGAAGAGCTACCTGGGTGGAAAAGGTGTACAACTGATCCACGCTTCTCTTTCATATGTTTCCTGTTTGGAGCTACAATCTCAGTGATTTTTGAACCATTTGTTTTACCTCCACGTCACATTTTAGCTCATAACGAATCATAAATGTAAGCGTGCACTATACGCGTTACCTTCGTGGACCAAATAATCAAAGTATTACAGGATTTCTGTTACGTCATAGACACGCATTTCCATTCAACATTTTGTAGTATTTTGTTGAATGTTTCTAAATGAATCAATACATATATATCAGAAAATTCTCTGCGTACCACTCAAGAGAGCTTGTGTAGTTGCAGATTAGCTGTTGATAGATTAAACGAATAATCTAGGGCTGCAACTATCGATTAATTTCATAATTGCTCATACTAGATGCATCTAAATCCTATACTGGACCTTTTAATTATGTCATAAGAGAAGAGCAGCACTCTTGGACCACCAGATTTTTGGTGTGTCTGCTTAAAAAATAATTATCTGAATATCAAAATAGTTCATTTCAGCTCTAGACTCACTGTTTCAGGTCTAATGTCACTCTATGTAGATATTTTATGCATAACAAGAAATAAAGTACTCCTTCCTGTGATTGAGGACAAGTCAAATCAAGGGCGTTTAACACGTACACACGACGCGTAGAGATTGATGACAAAATAAAAGTAAAACCAACACACGGTGTAAGCTTCGGTTCTCCTTGGCATGGACGGTCCAGGTTCGGGGAGGGCTGAACACCATCCCTCCAAAAGATTTGGTGTTTGGATGATGATGCTGTTTTAACATCAGTCCAGAGTCTCCCAAATGTTTTCAGTTTGATTGAGACCTATTGACTTTAAAGGCCATGATTGACATCATTATCATATACATGAAACCTCATGCTTACTTCTTGTCTTTTGCACCCAGTGGATCTTCCCCAGTTGCCATATCCACGACTCTACCTGCTGAGGAAGGTCATATCATATGATTGAAAGCTCTTGAACACTTGATTGAACTTGACCAACCTACACAGAGCAACATAGAGCTCTGTACGTTCATACGTACAAATCTTTTTCTTCTCGTGGTCTGTGCGGTCTTCAGTCTGTCCATCAGGCATTAAAGTAAACATTTCACATTGGTTCACATTTTTTTATAGCGACGCTTTAAGGCAGTGAGGTACAGGAAGCGATGAAGTGCTCCGGATGAAAACAAAACTGGACTTGACCCTTTTTTTTTTTTTTTTTAATGACGCTGTCAGCATTTAAAGTAAACTGTTTTGTAGCACACTTAAGCCTACATCCAATAAGAACCTGAGGCTATAATAATGATCTGCGTGCTCTACATGGCTGCATTATAGCTTATGTAATGATTCTGCAATGTGTTTTAAATGCTGAATGTACAGTACTAAGAGCAGTTAGAGGGAAGTGACTCAAGGTCACGGTCTTACTGAAAGATCATTAACATAAAACTGATCTACCCTGTGCATTAATGAGTTATGACTGCGTTGAAACATGTTGTAAAGCTGCAGTTTCCTGTTTTTCTTTTTTTATTTATGACTTCAGCCCAAGCTGCTTGGTCCTGTGGGTATCATGAGTTAAGCAGAAAACTGTGCATCACTGAAGAAAGATTTGGAAGAAATGACCCAAGTGTTAAAACTGCAGCTAATGCCCAGCGTCGCCCCTCCCTCCGTTCCCATCCAACACCTCTTGTTGCGTTGTTTCTCCTCTTTCCTTCCCCCTGTTTCTGCCCCCCTCTTTGCCACATTTATTTTTTCGTACCCCGACTCAGTTTTGACCGTTCTTTCTCAGTCTTCTTCTCTCTTTTGTCCCTCTTTCATCCCTCTTCCTCTGCTCATGACGCCTGGTTCTTCCCTCCCCGGTGACTTGCAGTGAAGGAAGGAAGCCTCTCCCTTTCCCCTCCTCCTCAACACATGTTCCTGCTATAACGTCTAAAAAAAAAAAAAAAAAAAAAGCATGCTGCCTATGTCACAATTAAACCCTGTGAGGTGTTACCAGGCGACACACGCCACCCCATAGCATAGAAAATGTACAGAAAACTGTTGTTTTACCAGTTTAACTTATGTCTAGTGTAGCCGCTCTGTGTGCTCTTGAGATGTTTCTTGTGTCTCGAGTTGCGTTTCTGACGATCCCACTCATTTCCACAGCTGTTATACAGTGTATCCAAATCCTGACTCACCCTTCTAGCATGACATCGCCGGTCCCCTGTTTCAAAATAAAACGCTGCCTTAAGTGTGAAATCCAGTGTGCATTCATGGAGTTGTAATGTGCAATCACATCCGAGAGTTAACCTTTGGTGGATCGGAGCCACGTTTGCTGTATCCAAAAAAGCTGGAGTCAGTATTAAGTTGCTTTTCTTGGAAGCCTGAAATGCTGATCGCTGTAAAGCTGCAAACATTTTTGTAATAAATGGATTTTAAATATTTACAACTGATCCAGAATAATAGCAGATTAATAAAAATGAAGCCAAGTTTGGCTTGAGCTATTTTTATGTTTACTGAAAACAGTTCATGTCACTTCCTTTTTGTTGATGACAGTTGATTTCTATATTTATGTCTCCCTGGGGTGGCGGTGATGAGGGTGTGTGTGTGTGTGTGTGTGTGTGTGTGTGTGTGTGTGTGTGAATGATGTAGGCTTGTAGTTTAGAGGTGTGGTGCACCCCTGCCCCCAAGGGAGCGTCTACAAATCACTGTTGAAAAATGAATCTGCTGTGCGCTGTGGTTAAAGTTTGATTTGGGTTTAGGCGCAAAAATGATGTTTTCGGTTAAAGTTGGGGGAACCTCGTCGTCACGGTTACAGCAACACGTGGTTACGTTCAGGGATTTGTAAACATGTCGACTCTTTCATAGCAATGTAGGCTTACTAAAATATCCATTTCCTGTTGTGCTGCATGACAAGTCTCAAGTCTTCCTTTTTTTTGTGTGGTAACCGTTCAGAGAGAGATGAAGAGATGAAGACAGCTCACTTATCTTTTCCTCTTTATTCCTGTTTTCTCTGAAGTTAACAATCTTTATTTCGCTCCTCTCCACCGTTTCTCTTTCTCTTCTTTCTCTTTCGTTCTTTCTTCTCTGTCCTGCATGCAATGAGTCCATCCATTGTCCCTGTTTGGCTCCCACTAGAGGTTTAATAGTTGGTCTAATGGCGATGATAATCGCCGTTACTGATTTTCCCATCATTAGGAGCACAAAGCAGCTGCTGAAATGCACCTATTGTTGCGATTTGATACCAACACAGGAACAGGAAATGAGTGTGTGTGTGTGTGTGTGTGTGTGTGTGTGTGTGTGTGTGTGTGTGAGGCGCGTGAGAGAGAACTAAATTGGTGTCTAGGGAGAGCACGTACTGGGCTCTGCGCTGCACTTTTCCATGTCTTCACTCTTGGTTTTTTGTGCTCTTAATTGCAGCGTTGTAAATATTTTTGCTACATCCCCGAGGGTCATGAGGTGAGCAAAGCCCAGAGCAATTATACCTGCATAGTTGTATGTGATGCTCATCAAATGCTCTAAACCTTTCTAAACATTTGATACAATACAGCGTGCTGTTACTGAAACTATACATTGATCTGCCATCACCAGTAAGCAGCAATCAGAGGCAGTTTATGCTCATCAGCTCCAGCTCATGTCCATCAGTGAAGCGTATTGAGCACCAGACAGACACCAACATCTAGTATAAGCATCGATACAGTGCTGGCAAGAGCCAAACAATCAACAGGGTATCGATTGTTTTCAGTCGAACTCAAGGTTAAGATATGGATTTGTGCCACCAGATGTGCTCAATGAGGAAAATATTAAAGATGAGTTCAGCTGTATTGTTTCTATTTACCTTTTAAACAATGGTTTCAGTGCTACTGGGCAAATGGTGACCTAAATAATGATTCCTTCCTTCCTTCGGTTAAATCTGCTTGATCATCTGGTCGACTTTGCTGAGTTTTCAGCTTTGGTCTGTGTGAAAGTCTGGGAGATCTGTATTTGCTGACTGTGTGTTGTTGTGTGTGTTGCATGAACCTTTTAAGAGTTGAAAAAAAATGTTGCATTTTTAACCAACTTCATTGTGTTTCTGTGACTAGCTACTGAGAAGGAAAGTAAGCTAAGATCAGCTGGTCTGTATGAAGTTTTCTTGATATTTGACCGTCACATCTTCATCCATGAGCAGCAGCCACTGAACTGTTTGTGTGTATGTGCTCAAGTTCAAAGTCAAAGGTTAAGACTCGTCTGCAAAGGAAACATGAATGAAACCCCTCCAACCATTCCACCCCAAAGAGTTTTAAGTCCTACGTTTGTAGGCTAAATTTTTTTAGGCATGAAAATAAATGCACAGTAGTAATATGGCCCCCTGTGGGTCCATCCATCCATTTCCTTCCACTTAGGTCGTGGAGGCAGCAGGTTTAGCAGGGCCTTCCAGGCATTTCTCTCCACAGCAATGCATTCCAGCTCCTCCTGGAGGATCCCAAGGCTTTCCCTAGATGGGCTATATAGTCCCTTCAGCAGATTATGGGTCTGCCCTGGGGTCTCCTACCACTTCGACGTGCCAGAACACCTCCAAAGGAAGGCACCCAGGGCCACCCCTCTGCCTCCTTTCAACGTGAATGAGCAGCAGCTCTACTCCGAGCTCCCCAAGGATGTCTGAGCTCCTATCCCTATCTCTAAGGCTGAGCCCAGCCACCTGACGGAGGAACCTTATTTGGGCTGCTTATATCCATGATCTCATTCTTTTGGTCACTACCAAAAGCTCATGACCATAAATGATGGTTGGAAATTGAGAGCTTTGCCTTCTTTCGCGATTTCCCCTCTGTGGATACCAGGGGTGGGGGTATATATTGTAAATTGGATCAAATTCTGACAGTGAAATTGAATTGTGGATTTTATTGAATTATGCACTCTAATTGTGTAGTAGTAGTAATAATAATAAGTAAGTAATAAGTTTTGTGCACATAAATTTGTTTGTCTGCACACAGGAACAAAACAAGAGACATCAGTCATCAAAAAATACACTGAAAGATGACACAAAGTTGTGTTTATCCAGGAGGTTTATTAATGCAAGTTGCCCATATACACTGAACAAAAATATAAATTTGCACAAGTGTGTCTTGGGCTGTGTCGCAATAAAAGGTGCAATTTTACTTTGACAGAAGACATTTATTTGGCGCTGAACTATGGATTTTACATGGTTATCATTGCAGCTATGTGTTTTTTGGAAAGAAACAAAAGAAGGAGTCGATGAGGTCGTTGATTGTGGCCCACTCCTCTTCAATGACTGTGTGAATGTTTATGCATATTGGCAGGAACATGCTATCGTGAACGCAGATTCAGAGCATCCCAGTCATGCTCAAGCATGGGTCGTCCATCATCGTGCTGTAGCTTATGCCTGCCCCAAAAAATAACCCCACCGCCCACCATGGAGCAACCTGAGCACGAGCATACACATCAGCATAGTGTAAACCAGGTTCATCTGTGAAGAGGCTTAACACACCTCATTGGAAAGTGAGTTATGACGGCAAACTGCACTCAGGTCAAGTCCTCCATTGAGGGCAACGAGCTTACCTGAGATGGTTTCTGACAGTTGAAGAATAAACCGGATGTTGAGGTCCTGGGCTGACGTGGTTTCACGTGGTCTGTGGTTGTGAGATTGGTTCTTGCCACAATCTTGGGAACTCCCTCAAAACTTTTGACATCTGTGGCCTTCGATCACATTTTAAAGTCGCCTTTTTTTTCTTTCTTTTTTTGGTGACATTAAAAAAAACAAGTGTTGTGTCCAATAAGTGATTTGATGTTATTCTATTTCTTTTCACACCACATTACACAGAAACATGTCTGTACTTAAACTTACTAAACTAAAACTAAATCATTAATGTTGCATCAAAACTGTGGGAGAGATGGAAATGGAATGAATGTTATAACTTAAATGGAAGCGAACAGTACATATCAAAGTCTCTTTAAAGGTCCAGTGTGGGTCTTTCGTAGTACTACTGTATGTCTGATGGGTGTGTGCCTTAAGTGATGTCGCTTGAGTCAGCACCGGTTGAAGTTCATTCAGATTACAGGATGTGGCGTTTACCAGACCTTTGTACACTGCTCCTCATTTATGATTGCGGCATAGCAGTTCAAGGCTATATTTTCATAACGCACCTGAATCTTGCCGGCTGAGTTGCATTGTGGTTAATGTAGGTCATTCAGTCATTTGAGGTCACCTTTTACCGTACAGCCGCTAACCTGCTGTTAACACAATTAACTGACCAGACCGGCCACAACTTCAGCTCCCAGCTGTTACAGTAACTTGACACAAATCATGAAACTCAGAGAAATGATAAACTTTTGATCTAGGACTGTAGGATATGACCAAAATCTCCTTCTGTCTTCTTTGCCAGAGACTGTTTGACATGATTGTTGCGAAGGCGGTGACAGAGTGAAGAGCTGAGCTGAGTTGAGCTTGAGTCTGTTTACAAAGTTCGGTTTTCTGGTCCGTGTCAGAGTTTTCAGATCCAAACCACTTCCATGCAACGCCTCTTAAGTGCAAGCTCCTCATGTAGTCTTGGCTGGCTCCTGTTCGGAGTTACCCTGTTCTCTGTCACGTTCGCTTTCCTCCATGTTTGTTTGTGTATGCAAACATCCTGCCTGCAGCCTGCAGGGCAATCCAAACATTGCCATCGTCACACGATATATACAGTATCGTCATATAGCACAGCCATATATCTTATCATATCTTGATCCCTACTGAGCTCCCTACAGTCAGGAGGCTTCGGCAGTAGCTGCTCTGAAGCTGAAAAAACAAAACCCTTCCTCTGCTTGAGTCTGAGGAATCACACACCACCTCTCTTTCCTCTGTAAGGTTCTGGCATGGGGCTCACGAATACACACAGTCACATAAACACACACGCCATCCACACACACCGTCAACGTATTCCAGAGAGTTCACAGCACTTCTAATCTTTCAACGGGAAGAGGAGGAGTTGTGGAAGGACAGAGATCTAGCCAAGACACACACGCAGAGGCACCCACTTTGCAAATACTGAAAGGAGACGGAGTTAGAACTAATATTTCTGCTTAACTACTGAAAGAAAGTAATTGATGCAGCGGTGTGCAGCGATGTTAGTCCATGACAGTAGTTCCCAACCATTGACAGTAGAAAGAATAGACAGCGTATGCGTGACGTCACTCAGATTTTGGTGACGTTGGGCAGGTCCACAGATTCTAAATAAATCTTGGATGTACAGAGATGGCACCTAAATTGCAACATGCTTTCATGATATGTTAATATGAGCAAGATATCCTGATTCTAGTGTGTCGTGAGTTGCTCTGCGATGTCACCCAAATCCTCCACCCATTTCTGTGCTATAATAATGAACTTGTCAGTGTTTCGCAGTATGAGCGAGTGAAAAGTTGTCTGGACCTTTTATTCCCACACAACATGAGTCATACCAGAAAACATTGTGGTGTTAATAATATATTTATAGATATGATTCATGGTGCTGATCTAATTTTTGATGTTTTATCTTTGTATTCCTGTAGTCGATGGGTTGGAGAAATCGTCTTCACTGGCCAGCTGTGACGTGGGGGTGGACAGCGCCACCAATACCCAGAATGCCCCTGGATCACGGCAGCAGCGAGGCAAGCTGTCGTCGCTAGGAAGACTGTTCAAACCCTGGAAGTGGAGGAAGAAGAAGACAAGCGACAAGTTCCAGGATCTTTCCAAAGGTACGGCATCCAACGATGAATTACTTTTGATTTGCTCTCCTCAGTCAACATTGTGTCTTTCATTTTGGGGTTTGTGTTAAACGTCAAGCGTAAACAGGAGCAGTGTCGCTCCCGAAAGTAAAAGTGAAATAAAAGTGACCTTTTCTTTGTTTAATATAGGTTTCATGCCATTTCCCTCTAGTTGGTTTCAGGCTATTATTCCGGTGTGAAGCACCGTTAAAGGGTATTTTATGGACATCAGAGGCCAAGAGCAGCGAGAATGTATCAGTCCTGGAGCTCGTAGAGAATCTTTCCTACTTTTTTATTCCTACTTTTCCTATTTTTATTCCCAAAACTCCCCGAATATTTAAAGGTATGAAACAGTGTTACATGTTGAATAATACTTTACCTAATGGTGATTATGGATGGTGACATAACTTTGTAGTTAATTGTTTAAACCATGTATTTGGTGGTGAAGACAAGCCTTTTTTTTTGGCCATTGTTCAGCCTTATTTGTAATAATGGAGAGTACGAAAACAATCTAAGCTTTGTGTGCAGGGTTGAATCCAATTATTCTTTTCTGACAATCTAGCAAATGTCAGAAAATAGTGAAATGCCTGTTATTATTTCCCAGAGTCCGAGTTTAAATCCAAAAACAAGTCAACATCAGAAAATGTTTATTATCTATATGTTTTTTGGTGGTGATTGATCAGTTTCAGCCCTAATTGTGTGATCAGATCTTAGTGTTCTCATTCGGTGACTCATTCATCGCAAACAGAGAAAAACACCCTTAACTGTTGCAGCTGGACGACTCAGTGTAGTTCCTCATCTGTGACTTGAGATGTGGTGAAGGCTCGTGCGGCGCACGATTGGGATTGCAAAGTTTTTGCAAGAAGTGAAAAGAAGCTGTTGTGCAACACTTTAGCTGACTGACTGTGATGTTCATCTTTCAGTTCTGGAGAGAAAAATCTCCACCAGACAAACGAGGGAGGAGCTCATCAAGAAAGGCGTTCTCATCCCCGACCAAGGTTTGTCCAGTGATTCGTTCACATCTTTCTTCATTCATTTATGTATTAAACAGGAAACTACAGCTGCCATCAAGCATGCAAAATGACCCTGATGATGTGGATGGAGCTGCAATTACAGCTCCAAACAAAACCCAAATGGAGACTTAACTGCTTCCGTAGTAGATTTATTTTTCATCAGCTCTACACATTTTTTCTTTCTGTTTCTGTGTCCTTTGCACTTAAGTTCAATTTCGCCTAATGCGATAAGCTTTGCCCGTTGTGATGCCAGTAAAAACAGAACTCAAAATACAAATCTGAGCTCTGCTTTCTTTCGAACAATCGAACATTACTGGAGAGCAGAGGATTTCCCTTACAGTGTTTTGTTTTGTTTTTTCTTCTCTTCCAGATGAAACAATCAACAGTGAAAATCTGAATGGCCATGCCACATCCAATGTGACATCAGAGGAGGTCAAAGTTCACATTGAGTCTCCAGAACCACTGCTGGAGGAGCAGGCCACCGGGCCCGTCAAGACTGAGGACAAAACAGGTAGTTTCTGGCTCTAACATTTTTCTTGCTGTAACTATAATCTTTGACTAATTGGAGTCTTGTACTACTTGATACTTTAGACCTGGGATATTGGGGTTATACTAGCATATTATGAACTTCAATGAGTATTAAGTTTATTTAGGATTTTGTCTTGAATATGATAACCTCCATTTTCAAAATTAGAAGTAGAAAATGTGGCAAATAAGTAAACAGGAAAGCCAGCACACAGATATTGATACAACATTTGTTGAATGAAGAAAAAAAGCAGATAAAAGATACTCAGAGGAAAACTAGTTTTATCATAATGATCATGAAACTATTTCACGCCCCGAGCGTATAAATGGTACAAGGACATGGAGATATTCTGAATTCACAGCAATATTAGCGTGTCAAGAAGGCAGAAATGATAATCGTTGAATCAACTTGGTGTACATGTAAATGTAACGTGACGTCGATTCACTCCTCCAAACAGAAAATGTCACGTTTCTCTGGAATGTGGGACTTTTAGAGCCCTATAGCAACTCTATTTTTATATGCCGGAACAAAATGTTGCTGCTTTTTTTAGACGTTGGTTGCTTTGAAGTCTTTTTTCCTCTCGGTCGTGGAATGAATTTGTATCGGCAGCAGTTTTCTGGCTGACATTGAATCCTCTGTGGGATCTCTGACCAGGTCTAATGTGTTCAAAGAGGTATTCCCATTATATCAGCCTGCAGCAGGCGTACTGAAAAGAGCAGTATCCATCTCCTAATGCCTGCCTCTCCCCAAGAGACAAGCCACTGTTCTTCTGTCTGATGCTTCCTAAGTGTGCTGTTCTCATCTCAACCCTGTTAGCATTGAACTCAGAGCCATTTGTTTTTTCATTTGTCAATAATCAGAAGCAACAAACACTGCAAATACAGTAGGAGTATACACATGCCTTCACACCAGAGGATAGGGAAGGTTAATGGGAACGTTTTATCTGTTTTATCACAAGCCTTATACATCATTTATTTTGATGGAAATAAGAGCATCTCAAGACTAACAGATCAAACATCATCTTGTCAGACGTCTCTCATCACCATTATCCCAACTCATCTCTGTTCAAACTCTCTTTCTTTGCTTGTCTGCATGTCCATCTGTGCATCTGTTTGCACAGATGAGCGCCTTCCAGTCCCTATTTTATCCTCTAAATACCATACGTTTCTCTCCTGCTTCCTCTGATGTGCTCAGAGAGGTGTGATACTAAACCCCCGCCGGGCAAACCAGGCACGACCTCGAGACGTTCAAGCTAAAAAACAGCAAAGTGCCACTCTGCCCGCCTCTTCCAAACCCGTAGGTGGCACTGCGGGCACAACCAGGCACAAAGACGGTGCCTCTGGGACTAAAAAGACCGCTAAAACCACAGGCAAGACAGGCTCGTCCACTCAAGCTAAAGCTAACCCGCGGGGCACTAACAACACTAGTCGCGGGATTGGTAAGTTCAACTAGTTTGAACTGAAGCCATTTTGCCTGTCGATGCTCTTACCTGCCTGCATCCCTGCATGGAAAATGTGTTTGCATCACTGTTTGGAGGGAGAGAAGACTTGTTATAAAGTCGTCTGCATGACTGTATGTAAACTCCCTTGTGTATTTTCAAGTGTTGTCAAGTTTCTGTCAAGTGGTTACAAAGAAGTGTTTCCCCATTTCTCCCTTTTGATAGTGTCCTTTCCTCATTAGAAGAGATTTCCAGTCAAGTGAGTAACTGAGGGAGTGTTTTGTTTATGATCTCTCTCTCTGTCTGTTTTCTGAGAAAGCAGAAGTGAAGATTTATTTGTCCAGATCTTAAACACCCAAACAATACAGCTGTGTGTGTGTGTGTGTGTGTGTGTGTGTGTGTGTGTGTGTGTGTGTGTGTGTGTGTGTGTGTGTGTGTGTGCGTGTGTGTGTGTGTGCGTGTGTGTGTGTGTGCGTGTGTGTGTGTGTGTGTGTGTGGGAGTGAATGAGGTCAGTGTTGCATGGTCTTTATTAAAAATGAGCTCTGACAAGCTCTTGGTTTTGATTGATAGCATGATGCTAGGGCATGATGATCATCATCACCACCAGTGTGTGTGTGTGTGTGTGTGTGTGTGTGTGTATGTGTGAGTGAGTTATCTTCATCTACAGCATGGTGAAACTAAGCAGCGCACAGTCCAGTGTATTGCATGTGATGTTCATGCAGTCTTTTCTGAAGGCTTCTGTTGATTTTATGTTGACTTATTGGAGAAAGAGACAAAGGTTGTTTCATTAGTGTTTTACTAACGTTTTAAGTTCACTTTCCTCTGGCTGCTTTTACCAGCACACAAAGATGCTTCACAGACACCTAAAGGATTATTTCACTCAGTATTACCTTAGGTACTATATTTGTTGCAGTTTTATAGATATGATCGGAAATGGTTATTTTAATGTGGAGCTAATAAAAATGTGACTGTTACTGTTTCAAAACAGACCACCTGAAATGATTGGTTTGTTAATTGATTAGTCAATGAAGGAAGATTGTCAATGTGGTTTTTGGACTGTTTTGAAAAAGAAATATAATAATAATGTAAGTAATTATGAAAGCAATCATTAGTTGCTCACTTGCCATGTGTTGAGTAAAAATAAGAAATAACAAGGGTATGTTCTTTATCTACATATGTCTATGTAGATAATATACAGCCAGTCAGATTGCTTCATTGCCGAACCCCAATTCTCCTCCCCTGACCCTCCATCCCACCCATCCCATTAAAGAGGGGATGGGTGGAAAGAGACACACTGACTAACAACCAGACAGCTGCCTCAACAAACCACAAACCAAACCTCCTTATCTACCTTAACATGAACACACATCTTGTCCTGCACCTCAGTTTGTTGAACAACCAAACAAGCATTAACCAGGGAAAAGTACACCATAATCCATCTGTAGGCTATGAAGCTAATTAACTGCACATTAAACAGCATGTAAACTTCACTTCAGTCTGTTTTTAGGTCCTGGTGTGGTCCTCACTCTTCAATACTGCTGCTAACAACACACAGCTAAAGTTTGTCAGCTTTTTGTCTTGTTCCCCCGATGGTGCTCAGCCTGCAAGTTGCTGTCAATCAAACACAGACTCACCCATCCAGCCGGCTGAGACAAAACAGAGCATTTCTGATATTTCCACAAACATACTTTTTGTCTTCCTTTTCCATAATAAGAATAGTCATACATTTAAAAACCACAACAATATTTTTGACTGCAAAAAGAGATGCCTACATTTCAGTTGTTTATATAACCTTTACGTCTTCAGACTGTGGGAGGAAAATGAACCGCCTGGGGAAAAGAATAAATCTAATTTTCCCTTCTCTCTGTTTCTTGCTCCTACTTCGGCTCAGCTAAATCCTCCCATCCAAAGAAGACAGGATGCACAACAAAAACCACTCCTGCCTCCTCCACCACCCCTCGTTCTCGTGCGTCTAAGGACTCTGGCTCTGCAGCACAGACCGGAGGGACAGATGCAAGGACCACCCGGAAATCAGACCCTCCCACCTCTTCCTCCATACCTCAAAAGGCTTCTGCAGAGACTCCTAGCAAGCCTGGGGAGTCAAAATCCTCACCCGTTTCCTCAGGCACCAAGTCTGCCTCATCGAATGAGGCAGAGGGAACTCAAGCTGCTTCTCAACCTGGACTAGAGCCCAAATCTGCTCTCAAGGCCTCTGCTGCGGGTGAGGAGACGCACAAAGGGAATGGACCCACAGTCCAGTCTCCCCATATCAACACTGCTACAGAGGACACTTCCTTTGCAGAGGGAGGGACAGACAGAAGCCCAAAAGGGGAGAAACAGGGTAGAACGGGAGGGGAAGGAGAAGAAGAACAACAGAAGAAAGGAGAAACTGAATCTGCTGTGGAGAACGGCCCGAGGTAAAAATCTAGTAAAGACACAAGAGTTGGTAAATCATTCCTTATGTTAAATTTACATATCATCACATCCATAAATGATTAAAGCAGTGAGTTGATAGACATTAAACATTTAAATAACTGTGTGCAATATTTTGGTGGAAATAGCTCCATAAACACGTGTGCTCCTTCTTGTCTTTTTATTGTTTCCTGCAGGTCAGCAGAGCGCCATGCTGAAAAGCCACAAGGCCTCAGTGTGAACACGGAGCAGGCAGAGGTGACGGTGATCCCTGATAGGCCGAGAGACAGCCAAACTAGCGACTCTGACTCCGACGGACCGATCCTGTATCGCGATGAGGAGGAAGACGAGGAGGAGGACGAGTACACAACCAGTATGTCAACTTCAGGAGATTTTAGAGAAGCTCCTTCTGACTGCAGCTGTGATGTGGTGACGTGCAGGTTGTTTTTATGAGGCGCCTCCATGAATCTCCATCTTAAAAACTGTGTAGTTGTATTTCCTGGCTCTGAAGAACAGAATTGTAAATGTTGCTGAATGGTAGCAACACTTACAAGCTTTATTACCACACCTCCATTTAGGTTGTTTCGTGGCCCTAAGAAGTTTGTGACAAGTTCTCATTGTTGCATCTCTTTTCAAGGCTCTCTGGCCATTAAGATCCGCCGACGAGACACCCTGAACATCAAGCTTGGGAACCGACCCAGCAAGAGAGAGCTGGAGGAGAAAAACATTCTTCCACGGAGCTCCGAGACAGAGAGACATGAGCTCCGCCAGCAGATAGGCAGCAAACTAGTCAGGTACACACTGGTACACACACACACACACACACACACACACACACACACACACACACACACACACACACACACAAATTCAGCATGCTATAAGAATGTAGCTAGGTGTGAACTTTTTTTACAGATCTGGCAGAGCTGTGTGGTAATTTTCTGTTGTTGTTGTGGGCGGTGTGCTGGCGCAAATGATGCACAATAAAAAAATTTTAAAAATCTGTGCTCAAGTTTAACTTGGCCTTTTCTACCAGATGAGGCACAAAGTCTGGCGGTTGTTACTGCGACGACTCTTGTTGTGTTTCTGTAGAAGTCAGTATAACGTTTAAATCATTTCCTATCTGCTCATTGTAGAAAAGTATGTGAACACAGTTTTGTCCTTTCAGGCGCCTGAGCCAAAGACCCACCACAGAGGAGCTGGAGCAGAGAAACATCCTTAAGCGTAAGTTCCTGTAATACACTGTTAAACTGAGAGGTGATGCACCATCTTTATGCTTATCATATAGCACTATCAAGGAAGTATCGATACGAGTCAGTTGCATACAAACCGTACGAGACAATGTTACACCAAGGACATAGTGCAGACAGGACTACATTAAAGTGCACACACACATTACAATGCAAAATACATTTATACAAAAACGGTTTGACAAGAAACAACAGACAGGGTGTGACAGACATGTAAGCATGTATGTTTGTATGTACATGGCTACATATGAATATATGTATATAGGTATATACAGTAGAGAGAGGTAGATACTGAATAAAAATTGAGTAGCAGCAGATAAAAGGTGCACGTGTGCATGGATATATATGCAAATTTACATTAGACTGTTGTTTAACAGGCAAATCATCTGATAAATGGTGGGGAGGCATATAAATGCACAATTTAGCAACACTCAGCAGATATCACTGTTACATTATGCAACCTTGGTGTCATCTCTCAATCTTGAAATTGAGCGACACGCTGCCACAGAATCTGCACAATCACTTTTGCTTGTTGTTTCCTGCAGCATCACAACATGTTTCTTAAGGAGGCACTGTTGGGATTATTATCTCCATGTCCATTTTTATACGTCACACAAAGAGAAGGTCCACAGAAGTCATAACAACAACAACAACAACAACATTATTATGTGTCTGTTTAACGTAAAGTAACAGATGTCCACGGTTATAACAGCTTTTGTGGCGTTCCAGCTGTCCAGCTTTAGTCAGAGGCAGGAGCAGCTTGCCAGATACGACCTTGCGTGTCTCATCAATCAGATCGATGAAACAGATATGTCCGTCTAAATTATGATTTACTGTCTATTAGAAGCTCTGCGTCTCCTACTCATGTCTGTGCAGTTAACAGACTGCCTCAAAACTGGGCTGATAGACCCTATACTTTGGTCAATGCATTACCAGTTCAGGTCAGTTAGTTAGGGTGCACTGTGCACAACAAACACAATACACACACTACACACTTAGCCCTCATAGATATTAACTAGACTCTGTCAAATAAAATGTGTTTGTCGTGCTACCAAGCAGGATTTAATCGTTCAGCTCGAGGGTTTGCGAGCTCACTTTTCAAGTCAACTTTAGGCGTTTAAGCTTGTGATACCAAAAGAAGTCTTTCTTGTTCTCGGGCCTAACTGAGCCAAATTCAAACAGCTACTAAAGTCTGAGTAGTTATGTAATATCTGTATTACCTGTGGTTATACCGTAGGTGATATGCAACATAAATAAATTACAACAACAGCATAATCTGACTACAAAAGAACATATCGTTATCTGAACATCACGCTTACCAAGTTCTTTCTGTTTACGACAGTTCACCCCTGATTTTACGCTTTCGGTTCTTCAAGGCTGTAATTAAATATACAACAGCTGTTAAAGTGCTAGAATGAACCTTCACCCTCACAAGTGGTTGGTGTAGTGATACTGATCTACCGACGAAGGTGTCTTTAAAAAAAAAAAGAGAGATGAAGAGATCTTTGCAGGGCATGTAAACAAGCGTGGACCTTTGTACTTAGATTTGAAGATAAGTTAGTTTGCAACCTCCGACATGCACATCGAAGACAGAGACGGCTAAGATTTTGCTGTGTCATATTTCAGTTAGGAAGAAACACAGAAAGAAGAGTTAGGTGACTGGTTTCTGTGCTGTGATTTCCAGACAGCTTCTATTTCGATCTCTCTTGGAACTGCTAGAGGTCAACAAGTTTACCAGCGTCCCAGGCCAAGTCACCCTCGAGTAGTTTGCACACACATACAGTATATACATGGCACATCCATGGAGACACCACATAGAGAGAATGCATTACAGATGCAGCTCAGATCATTTATTCTGTTTGCTTTTGTTTATGTTAAGGCAATCAGACTACTACTACTAAGCACAGATACGCTTCAACACAGCCAATCACAATCTCGCTGTTATAATTAGAAGCAGAAGCTTGTTGCAGACACGGAAGGTGTGAAATGACTGTTGATTCTCTGCATGCAGAAAAGAACGAAGCAGAGGAGCAAGAAGCCAAGCAAGAGATTAAAAGGAGGCTCTCCAGAAAGGTACTGTAAACACCAAGCACACGCACGCACAGGAGAGAACAGAAAGGACGCACTGAGGCTATTTTTAGCGGCTAATATGTTTTGCTCCACCTTATGAGTCATGATAGGGGGGCAGAAAAGATGCTTTGTGTGGAGACATTAGTCCATCTAGTGGACACAGATGGAACTGAAACTCTTTAGCTCGTGATTAAAGATAACATTCACTTCCTGGAAGTGTTTTCAAATGATTAATAAGCACATAAACAGTTTGACTATATTCCTAAAGTTTGATCTTTCTAGTCTAACTGTCCCTCTTTCTGTGTGTGTGTGTGTGTGTGTAGCTGAGTGTGAGGCCTACAGTGGCAGAGCTCGTTGCTCGCAGGATCCTGCGTTTTAACGAGTATGTCGAGGTAACGGACGCGAAGGATTATGACCGGAGGGCGGACAAACCCTGGACACGCCTTACTCCCGCTGATAAGGTGCTACGCTTGTAAAATCTTGATTTTTAGTTTGATTGATTGATTATTTTTTGCTTTTATTGTTATCAACTTGTCAGCCTGTTACTAGTCTGTGTTGCTTTACATCAGCCTGAAAATACAAGTGAGTGATTAGAGGATGTCAAAGTATGCGGACGCCATATGTGATTGTTTATAATATTTACCATCCAGCCACAAGATCATTAGTTGAGGTGAGAAAGGTTGAGGCCAGTGCTCTGTGCAGGCTAGTCGAGTTCACATTAACCCAGAGCTCACGTACACAGGACCATTATCGTGTTCAAACAGGAAAGAGCTGTGCACACACTGTTCCTCCTAAACCATGAGAAACAGCCCCCGACCAAAAGTGCTGATACAGAAAGAATATACGTGCATGCAAGTACCAGGTCAGTCTTTTATAAAACAACCTCATGGAAGGAGAAAGGCACTCAGGAAGTACAGGAAGACATTTTGTATATCAAGTGTGCCCTCTGCTGTGTGTGTTCAGAACTACACACCATATAGACATCGCGTGACCTGTGGCAGGTAAATGTTACAATATGATTTTTGCTACTGCTTTTTGAGTAACAGTCAACAATAAATCAGTCAACCCGATACACTATGAGTTATGGATGACTTCCCTGAGTCTGCAGCAGCGCAGATTTATGGAAAAGACGCAGAAAGAAGTCAAAATGAGAGGCCACAGAGTGGAGACTGAGTAATAGCTATGTTTTGATGGTGTGTTTGTCAGAGGAACAGGTGGCCTTGTCCTGCTAGGTGCATTTTTATCATCGTGTGTGTGTCTGTGTGTGTGTGTTCTACCCCTCAGGCTGCTATCCGTAAAGAGCTGAATGAGTTTAAGAGTCGAGAGATGGAGGTTCATGAAGACAGCAAACAGTTCACCAGGTACTCGCACGGTCAATGACGTCCACCATTTAGCTCAATTGTGACAATAAGTTCCGCTTCGTTAGTAATTTATCGCTGTAAGTCCTGCTGTTTATTAGCCTGCTTTGATCAATATTTATATTATTCTGGTTTCCCCCTAAGCCATTTCCTCTAACCACATTACAGTCGTGATATACACCTGGGTCGACTCCGGTTCATTAGCTTCGGGCATTGATTGCCAATAAAGTTCAGCTCACATATGTTATTTGATCTGTGTGACAAGGTTTTCCATCGTACAGAGTGCAGAGAGAATAAAAACTAACACACTTTAAACACTTTTGAGTTTACCTTTAGTGGAACTATACTGAGATTTGTTACTGCCACTGTTCACTATTCATTATACACACATTCAGAGCGTCTCTGCGGATAGGAAATTGAACACTGTTTTCTATTTCACAATAACTGATACTGAAACTGAGAGCACCTTTATCTATTGCTGCAGCATAGTTCAGATCAGTGATAACTCCTCGGCACAAAAACATCATTACACCGACATCATTTCCATTCTCAAAGGGCAGGTGTTTAAAAAAAGATCATATCGGACCAAAACATAACAGCTGTAGATAACTACCGGATTATAAAACAATGTGCAGATTCAAATTTTGCCTCGACTAGCACCTGCTAAAAATGAATTTTGGATGTGATGCCCAAAATAACAAACAAATTTGAATGCAAGCCATGTAGTCTAACCCTAAATTACGCTGTATGTGTGTATATTTTTGCTTTACAGTAGCCGCAACTTTAAAAAAAAAATCTATAAAACTACATTTGTATTGACTGATTTGTAGATTTTTCTGTATCGTATTTTCATGAACTAATACCCGTGTGTTTGTGTATCCAGATTCCATCGGCCCTGAGCACTGTCACTGCCAGCTGGACGTCAGCACCACAAGCTCTCCGGTCCACATCTCCCAGAAATCTCTCCCGGCCCTCAGAACACAAGCTCAGTCCATTTTGCTTTGAGATCCTCTTGCACCCGACGATACGTATTTCTGTCTATAGCGACAGATACGCGAGTGTTTTAAGGCCTCGGCTAATATATGGACACCGGTGAAACATTTGCACATATATAGTCAGAACAGTGATGTGTACAGCGCTCTGATTAAAACCATTTATTTATTGTGGTGGCCAGAACCTGCTGGTATGGCATGTCGTTTGTTTGTTTGTTCTTTGGTTGACTTCGGGCCTTGTAATGAGAGATGTCAGGGAGGAAGCATGGGCTAAATTACCCTCTTAGTAGTAAACTCAAATTGTACTAGAGAGTTTGTGTACTTGCCAATGTAGGCCTTGTCGTAAACTGCCAAATGGCCATATATGAGCATCCTGCTAGGACAGGAAGTGGGAGTGATTGGACGTTTCTGTGCTGATGTCAGTATCCGTGTCACAGATCAGAGTGGAAGGGAGGCAGCTTGTTCTGCTCCGACGTGCCTCTTGGAGTTGAATATGAAATACTGCAGTTCATTTTTAGACATATTTGAAGTATATTGCCACTAGAGGGCATTATATCACAAGAGATTATACAGAATGTGTATGTAGATGAAGAATAACCTGCAAGTGTTATATTTATATCTGCTGAAGCTGAGGGGGTTTTGCTGGACACCTGAGGCTCTAAGTGCAATGGAAATCACTCCAATTCAAGCCAATTCTAACGCCTCAGTGCTCTTCCTGATGATACATGACGATCGTGTACCATCTTATATCCTGTGTCGAGGTTTTAAACCTCTGATCACAAAGTGCTGGACTTGCTGTTTAGAGGGCTTTGACTTTCATTTTAGGCTTTTGGCCGGAGCTCTTACTCAGAGTGACGCAGTGCCAAAGAAAAGCAGGAATTTGATTGTATGTTGTTTTTTTGTTTTTTGTTTTTTGTAAAGTTTACAGGTTTCATTTTGTTCAGGTTGTTCAAGGTTTTTTTTAATAGAGAACTGGCACTGACATGGCCTCTCAAAGAAGAAGTGCTTTATTTTCTTCAAACATGCTTTTGCAATTCAGTCTGTCAGCATGTAACAGAAATCCTTTCACGCCTTGTCCTAACATGCACCTTGAATCCAAATCTGTTTTAATCAACTCACAGTTTATTTGTCTTTTAAGCCATAAGCCTGAGAAATTAAAGGAATTAGAAATTAGTCTATTAATTTATTTGTCAATCAAAAGAAAATTAATCTGGAACTGTTTTCATAACTGATTAATAATTTCAGTTATTATTGAAACAAAAACGCCAAAGTTTTTCTTCTGAAACTTCAATTTAATAACATACAACCAAAACTGCTTCAGATTTTTTTGTCGTATGTGATTTAAACTTCAAATCGAATTTGACTATTTTCTGACATTTTTATAAATGAAACGATTATTCAGTTCAATAAGAAACTAATCAGCAGGTTGACAGTGACAATGAGCGATAGCTGCAGCGCCAAAATGGATTTAATGCTAAGTATAAAGCCAACAGGTGATCAGCTTAGCTTAGCTTAGCATAAAGAAATGAGGAAACAGTCAACCTGGCTCCTCACATTTTGGTTTTTTGCAGATTGAATGTTTATTAAGAGGCGCTGGTAGTTTTTTTTTTTTGTTTGTTTGTTTTTATCTTTGAACAGAGTCAGGCTAGTTGCGCCTCCTTTTCCGGTCTTTCTGCTAAGCTAAGCGAATCGCTTGCAAGTTGTAGCTTCCTATTTAGCGCACAGATGTGAGAGCGGTATTGACCTTCGCAGGATCTTCTCCTGGCGAAAATATAAATGACAGTATTTGCAAAAATGTCAAAGTATTAATTTAATATCACATATAACAAACGGAGGATAGGAAGCAGCATTTCTAAAACCATTTTATATTCTGCTGCTTCTTGGGATTAAATTTGTTATTTTGTGCACTCTCACTGATGTTTAGACTTCCATAAGTCTGAATTGATTTAAATTGTTAGGACATTAAATACAAATTGGTAACACCGTTGGCTGCATAACAACTTAACTACACTCCAGATGATCTACTTTTGTTTAAATGTGCGCACAGACAGAAATTTAGTGCATGTGTAAATTTATGGTTTGTGAGCAAACTCAGTCACTTGAATCATCATTCAACTTTGATGCATTTATAGATTTTCTGCTTCCAAATGTTCCATGGAGATAAAATCCCAAATACTCAAGAGGTATGTTAATGCGAAATGTAAAGGGGATCAATGTTTTTGTGTGAATGCCAGAATGTTTGGTGAATTGTAGAAGGATGGAGAATCTGAATCTGTAACATGCTCTCAAAAAATATTTAATATAAGAAGCTGGGACACAAAAACAAACCCAACATGACTCCCCTTACTCACTGCGGTGGATACTTGTATAAAAATTAAACAAAACATTTGTAATCTTTTTCCTCCCGGCATATTTTGACTATTAATGAGTGGTTGGCTGAAAAGTGATTGACAGATTGAGCTTGCTGACGTCCAAAGGCTTGTGTTCTCGTAATAGATCTCCAACCTTCACGACACTTGTCACTCTTACAAAAAAGTAACTGAGAAGGTCAGATTTATTCTTTCTGCTTGTGAAATGTGCGGAGATTGTAACATGTAGTAATGTACAGCGATGGAAAAGAACCAACAGTATTCAATGATGTCAATGTCTATGTTGTTATATATTGATTATTTTGTACAGAATGTATATCGAGCATGTGTATACGTTGAAATCAATTTTACTACCAATATGATACAATAGAATTTTGATGTGAATGTTTTAAGATCTGGTTTTTTTTTTATTCTTCTGTTTTTTGTTTTTTTAATCATCCCCAAACAAATTAACAGTTCAGCACACACAGTGCTGTTTTTAGGCAGCATATCAAGCACATTATGTTCAATAAATGTCACGTCAAACCTACCTGTTTCCTAAGCAGACCATGGGCAAGACATTAGCGATAAATCTTTCTGGTTATTTCATATTCTGTCCCACCTTCACTTTAACTCCAAGTCAGCAGGTGCAATGCAGCGGCTATTTCATGGATGGTGACTCAGTTTAAAAGCAATTTATAATCCTTTCTGGTCCTCACTTTTGATTTATTTCTTCACATGAATATATTTCAAACTAGAAAAACCAAACAGGATGTCTTTAAACATGCTAATTAGCTTCTTCAAAACATGAACATGATGCACAGGGACCAGAAAGCTCACAAAATAACCTTACCTTGTTACCTTGGTACAGCTTTGAACTCGTCATGTGTGACTAAACATGAATATGCTGCTTGCATCTCTTTGAAAAAAAAAGATAATAAATAAATCTGGATGAAATATAACTGATAACATGATGACGTTTATTTTAACCCAGCCTATTTAGCATTTCTAAGCAGTGTACAGTCAATGAGTAAACGGTTATGTACAGTAGGTGTAAGCAGATATAACCAGTATTTATATTATAAAATATAAAGTCTGTCTGATCTGCTTCTTGGTTCACTCTCATAGCTTCAGGCTGCTGTTTTCATTGAAAAGCTCTAACATTCACTGTACACTACCTACTTGCTCAGCACCAACCAGCAGACAGACGTATTTTGGGACTATCTGGTGAACATAGTGGAACATTTAGCAGCTAAAGAGTCAAATATTTGCCTCAGTTGGTAGAGACCAAAAATACACTTAAAGAGAGAGAATATAGGACAGGAATACGACTCCAAATGAACAGCTATATGTTTAAGCTTGAAAAAGTGATGATGTTTTAATGTTCATTGCTTGTTTCTGCTGCCCCCAAGTGGCCAAAAAATCATTGCAGGTTTAAATATTTATTAACAACTTTAAAACCCTGTACGAAGCATCCCTAACTGCTAAATAACAAAAGATTAGTTTGCAGTGTCTTATAGCACGTTAGTGATTTTTTCATAACGATGTCTGTGAATCATTTGTGCGTGTGTATGAATGGTTATTAAATGCTTTATAACACTAACAATTAGTTAGGTTACCTGTTTATACCGCTATCATTTTTATTCCAGTTATGGATGCATCTAAAATCAAAAAAGTTATAAAATAATTGGTAACAAAGTACATTAATAAACACTTTAATATTTTTTAACTTCAGTTATAAATCACTTACAAAGTTATATGCTGCTTAAAAATGCTAAATAGTGACATCTTTTGAAAACACAAATGACTCCCTTATACTGAAACTACGTCCTGGTCTGGTTTTTATTCCTGCAACACTGATGCACCATATTTTAGTCCAGCACTATCTGTCGTGTCTAGATTAAGCAGCTGAAAATGTGGAGGACTCTTGACAGTTGGTGTTTGGTCCATAACCAGTCAGTATTAAAGGAGTGTGTCCTGTAAAAACTTTTATGGATGCAGTATGTTTCATCTCATCTTCTATGAAACTGTTAAATAAACCCAATAAACCTTCTGAGAGTAAGACCTGAAGAATATATAACGCAGCCTGTATTCGGATTGTTGATAATTAAAGTGTCAAACATGCAAGTGTTTCTCTAAAAACCAGTTTATGAAGATGTATACATTTGAAGATGTCTGCTGCTGTAATGGTGCTTGAATCTTCTTCCTTTATCGCTTCCCCAAATTAAATCTCCAAAAAGAGCCATAACACTGGGGAACACAATTTTTGCTGAGTTAGGTCTGACAGCTGTTTTTAACTCATTTTTGGGTGCGGAATCCAAAACTGATCTCAGTTTTTCTCTATCACTTTAAGTTTTTGAACTATAGGATCCCTGTTTTCTTAAAAAATATGAAAAATACTGTACTTAACAGATATGTGCTTGTTTTCACTAAACAAAAGTAACAGTCTGTGCAATGATCTTTTTGCTCTCGAATTTTGGAATCAGCATGCCAATTTTAGTTTTAATCAGCATAAAAATCTAACTCAACAGAAATTTTTTTCAAATTGTTCCCCAGTGTAATCTTACTGCTGCTGCTGCTAATCAGAAAGCTTTTATCTTCAACCTGTGATCTTCTCGTGAGCTTGTGAAATTCGCGGTCATGTGTCACGTTTCACCTTTCAGTGAATGTTCAACACAACATTGATCTTTGAATTCATAGGATGATGTCATATATCCCCCCCAAAAAACAGCTACTGTTAGGTTCAAATGTATATTGTTTTTGTATATAAAGAATCATGGGGAAAAAATCGATTTTGTCATCGCGTTTTTCCTGTCTTTCTTTAATTATTGTAATAATAACAGACTTGAACATGTAATATGTATAAATAAAAAATGTATGTGTGAGTGAGATGGATGCAAATAGCAGCAGCAATGTACTGAGATGTAGAGGTGGAGCTTGTAAAAGACATTTAACATTGGAAAAAAAATGTTTTTTTTGCACAGTTGGACCCGTTTAGAAAGAACTATGACCTACTAACATGTAAGACAACGTGACATTTTGTTGTCATTGAAGGCCAAGTTTCTCTAATTCACTATTCAGAGACATGACGTGGACAGAGTAAGAAGTTTAGTCTCCACAGGGTTTTATTTCTAAATACATTACATCATTCCTTGCAGATTTTTTCTGGGCTAATTAAAAACTGAGCCAATGTTCTTTTGTTTTTCTACCGAAGTTCCAAGGACGGCTATGAGAGAAATTTACAGCCTATCAGGGAACTCAAAGTTGTACCAATTAGTGCCAATTAGCCTTTAACTCAGCTCTTTATCATCGCCTTCCATGTGCCCTGAATTAGAAAAATTGTCGAGGACGGCGGCGTTATTGCTCTGCACTGACTTTTGCTGTGCTCTCTTGGCTCTCACTGAGTTTTTTCTCGAGTTACTAAAAGACAAGAGACTCTGCAAAAAAAAAGTGAGATGATGCATATGTATTTTTTTTTTTTTATTGGCTGGATCGATTGGCAGAAAATTGAGTACAGATGTTCATTGTGCCCAGAGAATGAATCTTAATGATTTTGGTGATCCTCTGAACTTCCCAGAGGTTCTCAACCTTTAAAAATTAAATTACGTGGCAAGCAACACAGGGGACAGTGACTCATGGAAAAGAATATGCGCACCAACATGATTATTTTGGAGCGCGACTCCAAGAGACATTATCGAACATTTACTAACTGGTATAAACAAGCAAAAAATCCTAGTGTGAATCAACTTATTTTCTTATTAGAAAATGGTCAGCCATCCAGAACCTTATTATGGAACACATTTGGTCCACGAGCCTTAAGTTGAATATCACTGCTATAAAATCTGTAGATGGACTATCCAAGTGTTACAGACAAATGTCATGATCCAATGACTCTGCATACTGAAGTTTGAAGTTGAATAATTTCGTAGCAGCTCGTGTTTCTCCTGTAATTTAATAATTTGTAGCTCAGTTGTCTTCAAATAACACCAAGTGCAATGAACTCATACACATCAGTTTAATTTGACAAATTCAAAATGAATTAAAGGTTTTGATTTGTCCGTGGTGTACAGCTGCTTGTTGACTTTGCAGCTCTCTTGTTCGACATAGTGCATATATATTACTCTGACAGTGGTGATAATCGGTTTTATAGAGCAAAGGAGGACAGCGAGATAACTTTAGCAGCTGGTGCTTACATGTGAAAGATGCCCTCCTGGACCACGGTGATCATAAACCTGCTTTCTTTTACACACACACACACACTCAACCTCTAAATCCTCACCTTTATCTTATACTGTAAACGTTAAACAACAAATCCTCTGCAGAAAGTTTCTACTTTTCAGTGCCAAAAAGTCAAACTAGTTGTAAAAACACACACACGCGCACACACACTCCTCGCGTTAATGAAGTTTCCCAGGCAGGATGGGGAGGTAGTTTCGTCCCTGGCACTGTGCCTGGAGGTCACAGCTGTAATGCAGGTCTATTACTCAGCTGGAAAAAGGTGGATATTAATCATCAGTCTAATATCCCATGAGGCTACAAAAAGTGTGATTATTAGAGGGTTTATTCCACCCTGTCACACTGTTCAAATTACAATCATTCCACTTCTCAAGTAACTTGAACTGTGGCTGTTATTTTTCTCAGTTTCTGAAAAGGCAATCGTTCACTGAGAGGTTTGGCTAATAACCTCTATCTCAAAAATATTCGCAATTTATTCAGTTCCAGTTAAACGGCATTTGTGAACCGAAGGCGACACACTTTTCCAGCATTCATTCGCTTCCCTCTTGAGTGTTCCTCAAGATTTGGGTTTGCATCATAGACCGTATAAAGAAAGGACAGCGTATCCGTGACGTCGCCCACAGCTTTCTGAAGAGGCTCAAAGTGCGGTGGTTCTGGCCGCCGCCATGTTGGTAGTCCTGCTTCTTCCTCCCCTCGTGGCTAATCTAAAAATAGGCAAAGACGTGGATCATCGGTAGACCTGAGGCGGACTGAATGACGCTTGAGTGCCCAAATAAGCCATCTGTAACGGCACCCACTTGTCAATTCACTAGCAAGGACCACACAATCAACAGGATACGTTTAAATGATTTATTGGCACAATGAAGGATTGTGAGTGAAGCGTGATTTCTTGTACTCCTTCTGTCAGTTGTTGCGGTGCGGGGAATCTTAGATGGGGAATCCATCGTAGCACCTGGGCATGACGGACCCCCGCCAGAACCCTATGGAGAGTAGGAAGGAGAGGAGAAATATGTGAAAGAATAGGGGTGTGTGGAATACGAGAGCGAACGGGACCAGAGGGATAGGAGGGCATTTATAGGACTGTCAGAAGTGGCACGGTTGAGGTGTGGTCCAGCTCCTGAAACTCTGCTTAAAGCTTAAATGAAAGCAGCCACACTGTTAATTGTCCATAACTTTAAGCATTAACAGGGAAACTAGCTGTAAACATCAAAACCGTAACATGGGGGCTTATGGAGACTGACTCGCTCTGTAGCCAGCCTCAAGTGGCCGTTCGAGGATCTGCAGTTCTTGGCACGTCACAGCGACAGAGGTTGCAGCTTGGTTTGCATTTGAAATGATCAGATAGTGCACTAATGCATTCCTCAGAAAATATTCATGTTTGACTCCGCTTCGCTTGTGTGTTTAGGTTTCACTCCACTAGTATGTGTGTTAGAGATGAACAAAGAAAGTAAGAACAAAAGTGGAAGACAAGGAGGCAGCGATGAGGTTTGAAGGAGGGGGTGTGAAGCAGTGAAGAAGATGAGAGTGGACAGTTAAGTGGAGGGGAACAACGGAAGAGTTACGGCTGATAGGTGGTCAAAAAGGTGGGTGGCGGAGAAGGGTAAGGATAATTGGATTGTGGGAGATTTCATATTTGACGAGGGTGAATGTGCTCTCTGCACCTTTCACCGTTTGGCTGAGTTCCTGTGTAATCAGAGGAGAGAGTAGATGTGAACCGCCGGCCAAACGAGACGCTCATGAACACAGAACGGCCAAGGAACTGTTTAAAGATGCCGTTTATGGTGTCAGGAACCATTTAAAAATACAAACACGCACCAGTGCCAATGCAGCTCCCAGTCTATCTATCACTATTACGGGCTTGTGCGAAGGAATGGAGTTAATTGCTTCAACTAACAAAACACTCCAGGGTCCTGATTTCTCGCAGAGGTGAGGTGATAATGAGCTGCCGTGCGAGATTAGATTGATTCAATGGGTGTCGGGCTGTGAGACGTTCAAGCAGGCCTCAGTACAATCACAAACGACTGGTATCTGCTCCAAACAAGTGGCAACCTCCATGGCTGGGAAATGAAGCCAATGTGGAAGTGTTAAAAACTGTTAAGAGGCTAGAGGCTGGCTACAGAAGTGAGTCAGTCTCCATAAGTCCCCATGTTAAAATGTCCAACTTCACAGCAGAAATAAACATGTTTACAGCCTGGTACAAAAAACTGTTTTGGTCTCTATAGCTAATTTCCCCGTTCATGACAACTGTACCGAGGGTGAATTTCTATTTAACTCATCTGTTCAAATTATATTAAGGCTTAAAGTTAGTAAAACTTAAAAAAAGTTAAAGTCACTTTGATTGACAGGTACGTGCCGTTACAAGTGGCTTGTTTGAGAACCCAGGCGTATGTCAGGTCCGGCAATGATCGACGTCTTTGCCGACATTTAGATTAGCCCGGAGGCGGAAGAAACAGTACATCCAACATGGCAGCAGCCAGTGCCACATATTTTCAGCTCCAAAACACAGACATCACTAATGCTTTGTCCATTCTTTATACTGTCATTGACTCCAACACAGAGTCCAACACCAAGTTCAAAACCAAAGCTGACATTGCTCCAAAGCATGTGATTGTAATATATTGTAATATTGTGGATTTAGCTGGCTAATGTGGATGACTTGCTAACATAAAGCAAAATGCTGTCTCGGGGGTGATCTGGCTTTCTGTTTGCCGGGTTACTTTGCCAGCTGATGTTGTGAGACGGCAATACGTGCTGCATCACTGTGTTTAGCATTTAGCTTATTACGTACATTTCATGAGAACCCATCCAAGCAAAAATGTCAACTTCACGGTGGCAGTAGAAAAGTCAGGAAATCGCCAAAGTACTTAGAATTCATCCTCTCTATTTGATGCATGCTCATACAAGATTCCATGGCAGTGCATCCAATAGTTGTTGAGATATTTCAGTCTGTATCAAAGTGACTTACCTCTGTCCCATCATCGATGGGTTATGGGCTATATATGCAGAAGGGGATCAATTATCAGACCTAATTCTGTAGTCATTACCCTTGAAGAGCATAGTTGAACCATCTGGTCACAATAAACACGGACGACGGTTTTGTTTTTGTGTTTGGCTTGTTGCAGTTTTATTTCTGAATTGTGCAGGCCGACTTTGAGTTTGACTTTGTGAATTTAGCACCTTCAGCACCAGAAGGCTATGAAACCGAAGTATAAAATATTTCTAGCCTATAAGTAAAGACTTAAAACAAAAAGGGTCCATCTCTCAGCTAGGAGGCCTTGTAGGTATTAATCTTTATTTGCCTCATTTCATATCACTTAATATTCAGAACTTCAGCAGCTTTTACTGCAAATATAGGATGTGTATTACGAGTCTCTGTACTGTAAAAGTTTTTATATGTTCAGGAACTGAACTCATCCCATTTCAACATCTCAAGAACTTTTCTTTCGTTTCTTTCTCTTCACCTAGCTTCCTTTTCTCTTCTCTCTTTCATTCAAACACAGGAAACACTAGGGGTCTAATACATAGAGGGATGAAGAGATGATTCCTGCACTCAGTTCGACACCGGCCAATCAATCCCCCTCTCATTTCTCCTCTCATCCCCTATCCTTCCATCCCTCTACCCTCATTCCTCCTACAGCACATCATCTCTAAATTTAGATTCATATACATTATACACATATACGTATACACTCAATCCTACAGATGGGAGATTGACCATCTGGGACCTGGTGCAGCCTTGGACCTTAATGCTGTACTGTGGAGATGGTCGTGGATTTTAGAAGGAACTGTCTCCATCACCCTGTTTGACTCCACAATCGAGACTGTGGAGTATTTCTGTGTCATCTGCAAGGACCTCGAGTGAGAGCTGAACATCAGCTCCCTCATCCAGAAAGCCCAGAAGAGGATGTAAGAAATTCAACCTGCCAAAGAGTCCATCCTCACCTCCTCCATCACCATCTGGTACTCTGCTGCCACTGCCAAGGACAAGAGCAGACCGCAGCGTGTCATTTGCTCTGCAGAGAAGGTGATCGGCTTCAGGCACGACTCTGAGGCACGCAGGAAAGATCCCTGGACACAAACTCTTTGAATCGTTCCCCTCTGGCAGGAGGCTGTGGTCCATCAGGACCAGAACCTCACGCCACAAGAACAGTTCACCCATCTGCCACTGGCCTTATCAACAAAGCCTGGAGCCCACGCTGACATCTCACCCTCCAAACCAGAGCCAACACGTCATATTGACATATAACTCCATGAGTAACACTGATACAAAGCCTTTATTTAACATATTTTGGACCACTTATCTGCACATTTAAAAGGTTCTACATACTGTGAACTCTTGCACTTTACCTGGCAAATACTTACACATTCCTGCACAAACTGTCCAGCTCTTTTCATTTTAAAACATATTGTATATATATTTATATTGTTTAATACTATTTTTTTTTTTTTTTACTTCATGTTTGTTCTGCACCAATAACACCAAGACAAACTCCTTGTATGTGAAGATCTACTTGGCAATAAGCCTGATTCTGATATTGGTGTGGTCTTTGTTAGTGAGAGTGTGTGTTGGCAGGCAGGACACAGTATTTATAGACAACGTGAAAGAGTCTAGAAGGAATTAACAAAACAGAACATGTTGTTTCAGTTGCACTGTTTTCCCCTTTGCTATATGAAATATAATTTTAAAAAGAGGAACTGTTATATAAAACATGAAGTCACTTCATATATTAGTTCGGTGAATCTTTCTCACCACGCTCAGTGAACAAAAAGTGCCCATTTAATCATTATCCTTCCATTGGTGGTGATTTTCTCAGAAGATATTCAATGTTCCCATTTTTTCCTCGTCTTTATTAAAGAAAGGAAAGAAAAGCTGTGCATTAAAGTGCTTTATCTACAAAGTGGGTGCTATAGCTGCAAGTACAGCCACCTGCAAAGCCTCACTGCCATTAAAAAAGGAGAGGCCGTCTCCACTAATGGAGCTGGAAACTGATGAGCAGATGTCTATTTATGTGCTCGTGTCTCAGAGAGAACAAGTCAAGCAGTTTATGTGAATGTTAAATGTGTGTGTGTGTGTGTGTGACTGCACACACACCGGCAGACCTCACATTGCTCTCGCGCCTGACTTGGCAACGCCGTCTCCACGACTCTCACAGCGAGGACAGATGGCAAGGACTTACCCCACTAAGAAACCCTCCGACACACACACAACCAGACGTGATGCACAACACAAGAACTTCCTTGGCGCCCACTGACATGTCTCTCAATCCAACAATGAGTCATGGTTAGCATCGTCTCCCACCAAGTGTCTGTGTTTGTGTTTGTGATTTTTTCTTTTTGGCCCAGCGGTATGCTTCGATAAATCACCTGAAGTCAGCAAGTCAAACCGCAGAGCCTGCTGCTCTTTTCTCGTCACACATCACACTGAGCCTGCTGCCCACTTCAGTCCAAACACGAGCCCTGTGCCGACTGCAGCTTTCAGAATTTGTTCTACTTTCACAACCACCCTGAAGGAGTTTAAATTATAAAAACATGTTCTCATCCCAAGTGGCATATTGAACTGACTCCTGATCAAAGGCACTGATTCAACACTGGAATAATTCTCTTCGAGTTAATGGTAGTTGTTTTTGTTTTTTTAACTGTTGCCACTGCTTGAAAAGTTCATTTGCACTCTGAGATCTAATTATCATGGCTTGCTTTCAGAGCAGACAGTTTTTCTTCTATCCGACATGAACTTCATATACGAGAATCAGACAAAATGAGATGCAGCGTGCATCTGGCTGTGTTGAAGTCATGCACAGCTGATCTGTGTGCACTTAAATGTGTGGGTGGATGATTGGGCACAAATGTGTGAGACTGTGTAGGTGGACTGCAACAGTTTGTTGAACCTGCGAGGCTGTGCAGTATACACGTGCAGTTAAACATTATGAACATTAATATTAATGTTCAGGTTTGCTGTTTTTCAAACTGACATCAAACAAACCAAAAATGTAACTTTATTAAAGACCCATATATGTTGAAGAATTGTTTCCTGCAGTGCCAAACTATCAGACTTTTAAGACCTTTTTTGAATGACTTCTGTGATGTGGTGATTGCAGCAGTGTGTTCTCTCCTTTTCTCTTCACCCTGTACACGTCAGACTTTAACACTGACAGCTGTCAACTCCAGAAGTTCTCTGATAATGCAACCATAGTGCAATGTGTGTTGAAGGAAATGATCAGGAGTACATGGGGGCCATTAAAGTCTCTTATCTTATATTACAGCTGTAAAATACATAACTATTCCCCATGTACAGGATAACCTCTCATTTGTTGCATCTTTATTTTTAAATGGTAACTAAACTTTTATTTATTCCCTATTTTTTAAATATTTCATATTTTTTTCCTGAGCTCATTGTGATGAAGCTGGCACTCCTATATGTGTAATTTTTCTGTCATTTTCTTTTATTATTTATTGGACTGAAGCACAAAATACAGATGCCTTCAATTCAAATCTGTATAATAAATCTAATAAAAGTCCATACCAAATTTAGTCGACTCTGTATGCTCTCTCTGATTGAATGGATACCTGTCGACTAATCTGACCTCTGAATCATCAAATATAAAAGTAGTGTGAATCATGTCATGACATGCAAGATAGAGAAAAACAAATTTTAATGAAGTCAAAACAGACATTTCGATTAAGAACACCGCTCCATCAGTTAATACAGATGATGTGACAAAACCTTGTACACATTTTCTATCATCTTCTCTGATGAATGTTTACATCTTGAAGCCCCTGCTACTCTTCTTTCTTTCACCTGTGTGGCTAATTTCCCTGTAAAACCCATTCAGGCTGATGGCAGGGTCATACAAAGCTTTACGCTGAGAATTTTCAGAGGAGCAAAACACTGAATGTCAGAAAAATCAAGTTGAATGTCCAAAAAAAACTGTAAGAAAAGTAAAAAGTGTAATCTAGGCATCATCAGGTTTGTCTGCTGGTGGTCCACATGGTTGAAGCATCTTCTCCATCAGGTTGAAGCGGACGCGAGCTTTGCTCTCGTTCTCAGCCACAGAGAAGTAGTTGAGCAGGTCAAAGTGTCCCATGTAGGAGCAGTACGAGTCTCTGTGCTGGTTGACCAGCCATTCCCACTTGCTGGTGTCGGCGTGTCCTGTGCCGATGTACTTAGACTGCAGATGCTCCAGCTGACTGTGGATGTTGTATCGGTCTGTCATTGTCGCTGAGATGAGAGTCCCCGAGGATCTGGACAGGGGAAGATAATGTAATATAAATATACACATTTACGCAGAAGCAGACAGATGACACAACAAGACATGAGGCCGGAGGCCTCATCAACAAGACACTAACTCTCACCATCCACCCCAAAGCCAACATATCTTATATTACACCGGTTAAATTACACCATTTTAATCCTGATCTCTCTGACACCTGTGTTAAGTGCGCTGTAGACATTGGTACTTTCTATCATTACATGTGGGAACATCAAAAAACTTCAGGTATTCTGGAAAGAGGATCTGCAGCTGACTTAATGGACAAAAAGCATTGTTATGACTGAAGCTAAAACATTTTTATCACACATATACAATATAAAGACACACAACACAAACTAATTAACTTGTGCCTGTCGCAGACCAAAGACACTCAGAGACCTGAGTCTAGGCGGTGGGGTTAAGGAGATGTCTTGAGGTCTGACTTGGATAGAAAAAGAGAAAGTTGAGGATTTTTATAAAGATAGTCACCTTTCTTTAATATAAAAATGCCTGGGAACAGACAGGCACTGGATGTGTGATTTAACGCTTATGTTTTACTGTTATTACTACTACTACTCTTTTCCCTGGTCTGCTTTTACTTATTGTACGTAATGTTATGTAAATAAAGTTTTTTTTATGCAACAAAAACAGCAAATTCGTGCATGTGAAAATCTACTTGGCTATAAAACCCGCTGAATTTTCAGCCATGAAAAGCGATTATATCATCACTACAGAACAAGAGCTAAATATCTGACTCAGCCAGTGTACAATAAAACACCTTCTTTGTTTATTTCTTCGATATAACCGTGAAATAAACGTGAATAAATCCCCTCGCTTGATTCATAAACAGTTAGCATTGCTAACGTCGCTTACAATAGCTTTCCGGCTAACAGGTTAGCTCGCAATAAAAGTCGCTTCGTGTCACGCCAATCCGCCCTTTAAACGTTCACACGGCTTTGAAAGGTAAAAGATACTCACTGGATGAGAAGTAAAGAGATTAAAAACAAACGTAGAGAGTGTAAAAATCACACACAACACAACGGTCCGTCCACACCTCGTCACAATGCAAGGGGACGTTAACTTCCGGTAGGTTCTCTCAGTAAAACGAACCGTGTGGAAACAAAAGCCGGAACATTCTGTCAGCCAGGTTTAATAACTGAGTGTCCATGAGACGAATAGAAGAAATGTGAGAACCATACATAAAGAAATAAATACAGCTCAGGTTTATATCGCAATGTCCATTTTCACCATAAGTAGATACAAAACATTTTGTTTTTGTCCGACTGATTATTGGTAATTTTCTTTTTGTAAAAAAACAAACAACACTTAAAGGTCCAGTGTGTATGATTTAGGTGTATCTATTGGCAGGATATAATATTGTTTGGTATGTTTTCATTAAATAGTAAATGATAAATGGACTGTACTTACAGTATATAGTGCCTTTCTAGTCTTCCGACCACTCAAAGCGCTTTTACATTAAATATCTCATTCACCTATTCGTACACATTCATACACTGATGGCATTGGCTGCCATGCAAGGTGCCAACTGCTACAGCCTTCGGGAGCAATTTGGGGTTCAGTATCTTGCCCAAGGACACTTCGACATGCAGACTGGAGAATTGTTGTGTTTTTGTTGCCTTAAAATGAGCCCTCTATATCTGCAGGGAGAGAGTGGGTCCTTTTCCATGGAGTCCGCCATGTTGAATCGCCATTTTTCTACGGTAGCTCTGAACAGACAAACCAAACACTGACTCTAGATATGAGCTTTTGCTTTTTATGTGAATTTCACAGCCAGAGGCGTTGGTCCTCGGTGGACCTGACGCGGGCTGATCGATGCTTGGATGGTCAAACAAGCCATCTGTAATGACACCCACCTGTCAATCAAAGTGGCCATGCTGTTAATTATGCATGGTTTAAGCCTTAATATAATTTGAATGGGGTAAGTAAAAAAATAAAAAATAAAATTACACTCAGTTTTTGTTTTTGTACCAGGCAGTAAACGTGTTTATTTCTGCTGTGAAGTTGGACAATTTAATATGAGGACTTATGGAGACCGACTTGTTCTGTAGCCAGCCTCAAGTGGCCATTTGAGGAACTGCAGTCAGCATGCTAACATTTCCTAATTAGCTCCAAACACAGATTATAGCTGAGCATGATGGGAACGTACTTAGTTTGTATTTGATCGTAAAGTTTTGACACATGACACAGGTGATCTCACTAGTGATTTCCTTAATTTGTGAGGGAATTTGTATTTTATTACAATATTTATAGTTTATATATTATAGTCTTTTCTGTGTGTGTAGAGTGCGATTGTTATTCATCTTATTTAGTGTACTACTTACTTATTTAGTGCTCCCTAATGACTAGATTAGTGCTACTGTGTTAGTAAGTTTATCTGAAGGTACATCACATAAACTGTTGCAATAGCAGAGTCCCATGTGATGAATATGTTTTTATTGCCAAAGCTTATTTCCATCTCCAGTCTTCTAATACAAAACATTTTGTACTTTAGATAATTATCTGACTTTTTGCACAGGTTCTTTACTTGTTATTGGCTTATTTTTTTTAGCATCTCTGTTTCCTGTCATGTTAATGCTTTTGAGCCACCGTGATTTACAGCATCTACATGTATTTTGTTTCTGGCGGTTTGTACATGAAAAATTGACTTCAGCACATGTTCCCTTAAGCCACACAAAGAGCAAATTGCCTGAGCATTCACGAGTTAAATTACGTGTGGGAAAGAGGGTTGAATTGTCCATAGATGTTGGTGGTAACTGTTGTGTGTGTGTCGTGATAATGGAAAGCAGAATAAAGTAGCCTTCAGAGGATAATTTCCACTGAAAATTCAGCATCAAGTAAGTGTTAGAAAATTTGGTATGGGAATTATATCCATAAATATACAAGATCCCTTCTTTGGGGTTCACATGTGATTCAACTCATATCTTATTAATTGCAATCCTATAAGGACTGGTGTTGATGACTATTCTCTCTTGCTCTGTAGAAAAACACTTGACGAGAATAACTCGGCATGAAGGATAACAGTAATAAGAAAAGAGGGTCCATTTATCACACTGCACTGTGGAGATCTACAGGGATAGAGATTACATTTCTGATTGCACAGAAGCTGTTGTTTGTGAGGTCAGCGCCATAAGACACTGTCACTGAAGACACGATATTGTCCTTATTTCATTATAGAGAAAAAAAAAGCGAGCATGCCCTGGAGGATCTTGTGAGCCTTGATTGGTTTCTATACCTTTCTGTTTGTGGTACTGCACACGTTATCAGCTCAGTTCCGTGTGGCTCGAGAGATAAAACTGGACTGTATGGTCAGAGAAGAAGCTGAATACACACTTGGAGGGGGGCTAGACAGTTGGAAGAACTTGTGGTTTGCATGAAAATGAGAATAAAGATACAGTTATATGTCCTGTATGTAATTAGTCTTATGACATCTATTGAAGCAGCAGAAATTAAATGTCCACTATTCCATTATCTCCATGTAGGTTTGATCTTTTTGGTCTTTTCTTGCATTTCCATTACACTTGATTCTGTTGCACTTTGTAACAGTTTGCGTAACAAGCTCTACATATTAATTGGTGCACACTGTGGCCATGTTTCTACTGTTATTAAAACCGTGTAGTGTTGTAAGAATTGTGGCAAATACTGTACAAGATATCACAGGGTTCCATAGTTTCCTAGAAAGGAATATGATATGAAATTAAATTCACAGGAAAGTTTCCAGGAAATGATAATGTAATTTGTCATATAATTACTGGAATGGAGTCAGCGTTTCATACACTTCAGAGTTAGTCATATCATCGAGCGTGTTAGTGCGCAGCAGGTCAGCTGAGGCGGACAGAGTTTCCAGTAGTAAATGAGATATTGTTGGGAATCAAATTAGATTTCCTTTCAAGTAAATTCCTCACTCAACTATCTCTATTCAGATGTTTATTCAGATGTAGTTCTTTCCAAGAAACTTCTTAGGATATATGTGTATATATGCATCACCATGTCGCCCCCCAAATTAAATCTGACTTCCATAAATCTGAGCAGCAGAGGCTCACATATCCTGATTTTTAGTCTCTAATGTAACTAATGCAACCCAACAGCATCTGCAGCTGTCAGTACAAGGACAACAGTCCAATTAGATAATGGTTATTTTATTCAGCTTTTGCAGACACACACTTTAACACAGTAAATACCACGTCCTCCAGGTATAATCAATTCTGTACCGAAAGTTCAACTCAAACCAGCAGGCACATCCTCTACTGCATTTAAAAGGAAAGAGTGATCAGACAACAAGTTCCAGCTGTGTCAGTCACAACACAAACTGTTTTCACACGCTGAGTAATGGAGGAAACTGATCTTTCTACATAAATATAGTGATAAATAAGATATAGATATATAAGATATACAATGCGATACGATAAGTTAAAATAAGAAAAATACTTTTCTGTGAAGGTAAGGATTACTTCATGTTAAGAGGATTACTTCAGGTCAGTGCATTCATTCATGTTTCCTTCTCAATGCTCTCCCTGATATGGTATGTCAGTGCTGGTAGGTTATGCTGCTTGGTTATGAACAAAGACCCGTGTGTGTAGACAGCTTACAGTACATTTAAACATAATGAAAAAAGGCTATACAATGAACGTCATAAAGAGCCTTCAAGTGAGCTCCTCAAGTGTACAGCTGTTCCAAGGCCTGTGAAAGCTTATCTGGCAGTAAAGATTTATACCGTGCATTGAAGGATCACTCACGCAGAGCTGAGTGTGTATTTACTATACGTGCAGGTGGATGTGAGACGTTAGAGTATAGATTCAATCTTTTCCTCTTGTTTTCTGTTTTTGTGCTCTAGCTCCAGGCAGATAGATGCAGCTTTATCTCACTTTTGCAGAGCTACGCCTATGGTAAAATAATAGTCACAGGGGCATGATAATCAAACTTTGATAGCCAATCTTTTAGTGAGCAGACCTGGGAACTGCAAAGCAAAGCACTAGCGGGAGGGAAGGGTAATGAAATCAGGTGGATGGATGGGAATATTGCCTGACTGGATGTCTGCTGTGCCTCACAGTCCTGCTGAGTGATAGCATAGTAAAAAATGGAGTCAGCGATATTTCCAGTGATTTAAACCAACTGTCTAAGATAGAGCTCATTCCTAACCACCAAGAGTAGATAGAGTGAAGAAGTAAAAACAAAAACAAAGTACACCCTGTAGAGTTGTTACAGCAATGGCTGGTTGGTCAACACACAAATTGAGGCGGCTCACTGGTCAGCTGTCAAAATGCCGGCTTTTGCTGGATGGCTGGTTCATTGGCAGACAAAGTAATGAGGTGGTTGGCAGCTTTACAGGACTCAGAGGTCTGTCCGACTCATTTGCTTACTGATACACGAGCTCAACCAACTGACTGGTTTGTTCATCCGGACGATCCATGACTTTAATCTCCCCTCCACCACGCCTAAGATTCTTTCTCTCAGCGTCTGCCTCTCACCCGCCCGATGTGCTGTGAACCACACCAGCAAAACGCAATGTTCCTCTCAAATCAGATGATGATAGCCAGCTAGCCATTAATCTAAGTGTGAAATAGCTTGAGGGAACTCCAGCTCCATGACAAGTGCTGAGTTGCTGGAGTATCGAGGCCCAAAGGTCTTAAATCAGATTCGGCACGGCTCTGAACATACAATCTCACTTGTGGGTTTCATAAAGGATTTATATTTATTTGCTGTTGCAAACTCATTATTTACTCCATTGATCACATACTATGATCAATCAAGAGCCTGCTTACTCAAGGCTTTCGTCATGACCTGAGCAAAGCCACTTGCAGACGCCCGCCTTAGGCTTTTTCCTTGGAGCCTTCAGAGCACAACAGTAATGTACATTATGAAGGACATAACCACAACATCCGTAGAACTGCATGACCTGAAAAGCACTCAGATATTGTGACATGATGTACAAACTGTGCATTTTTAATCAACGATGTCAGATGATAAATATATGCACGGAGAACGTGTGTGCAAGTAGTTGTTTACATGCATCATAATAACTGATTAATCTTATTAAATATGTGAAATCAAGAGAGAACATTAGCAAAATGCTATCAGCTGTTCGTTACATGCAAGACAACACAAGGGAAGCAAATGGGCCACAGAAAGTTTTTTTTTTTTTACTTCACAGCAAAAATGTTTTTCAACCTTCTCATACAGACTCTGATTTTACTACTCAAGACAAGGCGTCATTTCACTTTGGTTTGGTTGATTAGCTTTCTGTACAGATAAGGGCATCTCCACATCACGTCTATATGAGAGCGCTGTCTCTGCAGGAAGAGAGGACATTCAGCGCCACTTGATAATAATCTCTGTGACAGGACTAATCATGCTGCCAGCTCCCATGACATAACGCCGCGTCTCTCAACAACCCCACATTGAGTACATCTGCATTTTAGATGAAATCTGAAAGTGAGATTCTGCGACAGCTCAAACTTTTGTGATGGAGCTCAACTTCGCCGCAATCATGACGATCCCATTCCCAGGGTGAGAAAATGAAATGGTGTGGGAACAGGTCACAGATGCCCTCTTTCACCTCACATCCACGCTTGGTAATACGTAGTACCATATGTCAAGCGAGAGGACACTTGCTGAGTGAGGGGGCTGGGTCAGAGAGGAGCAGAGGACTGAAAATGAAAAGCACCTGCTCTACATCAGGTCTGATATTCGAGGATAATAGTTAATTTAAAAGACTCAGACGAGGAAGGAATTATGGATGGGTCATTTTCTTTAAACATCAGATACAATTACTTTTAATATGATAATATGTACGATTTCTTAAAATTACACCATATTACTGCTCATTTCATCTCACATTGGGCAGAAAAATAATATGGAAGATTAAAACGCAGATGTTCTTTGAGTGTATGTAATTGCTCCCTCATTCCCTCAGCCCTCAATCTGCCAATCCTTCAGAACAACACTTGAGTTTCCTGCAGTTTTTTTTTTTTTTTTAAAGAGCATTTCCATGAGATAAAATGCCACAGAATATATGCTCGGCTAGCTAGAAAACCCAGCCCAAATAAACTGATTGGATACTAAGAATCATGTGATCTTGATGTTTTGTTTTATTTATATAACAGAATGAAAAATGGGTGGTAACAATGTTGCTATGTAAAATCTGTGAAAGACGATGTTTGAGCCAAGAAAAGCCAAGGGTTTTGTTTTCTGTGAAGAGTTGGGACTCAAGATCCAGACACCACTATTAATATACTACTACAACACCATTATTAATCTTATTAGTTACACCTGTGCTTTTACCACAATGACATATCAAATTTTCTGCCGTGACATTCTAATCCACAGCCGATTGAAGCTTTTTTAGCAGAGTTTCTTGATCAGAATCACACCCCAGATGTGCCCAGATGTGCCTATTAAATACCCTCCTAACCCTCTCGTCCTCTTTCACAAGTTCACGATTAACTCACAATCTTTTGTTAATAAATAATTTAAACGCATCTAGTTGATGTACGATATATGGATATCACCTAATGTCACAATAGTTTACAGATTTTACCGTTCTCCTGTCTCATACAGGCAGTTGCTGTGGGTTTGGTTATATCTGCCTCAGCTCTACAAAGTATTTTAGTATATTTTGGCATGATACTCACAATTTTTCCGCCTAATACATTCTTATTGTTTGTTTGTTATTTGCACTCTTCATCTCTGGGGAAAAAGAAGAAAAGCTGTGCTTGAAAAAAGGACAAACAACAATGCAGATGATACTTTATTCAGATGCAAGAAAACAAAGCGTTCAGATTCATAATTACATTTTATTCCATTGACAATGCACTGATTAACAGTAAATTTATATGTATTGTGTTACAGTTTCCTCCATAGAGTAGAAATTATCACCTGTACATTAGATTACAAGAAGATGCCATTTCAAGAATAGAATACAGGTTAAGTCATGATTGAGCCGTAAGTGTAAACAAGCAAATGATAAAGAGTTTGATGGTGACGTACATACAGATAGTCAAATTAATATTATTTAAATTTACATTGAAGGGTAGGCTACAATCTTTATGGTGCACCAAGTATCACCTGCTGCAAAGTGTGCCTTAAGGAACATACAATCTGTCAATTTAGCTGTTTCGATGTACAACGTTTTTTTTGTATTTCAAACAGTATGATTATACTTTAAATGTCAAAAGAGAGAAGGCCATTAAGATGAGGACTAACAAATGTAACAGTATCTAGAGAGACATTCTTTAATGTCTAACGCTAGCTGGAGTTACCAATCCTTGGCCCTGAAAGTAACAATTAGTTGCTGTAATAAGCTAAGTAGCAAGACATGCTAATTGTTGCACATTCATGCTCACAGCTGACATAAAAAAAAAAACCTGACAATTGGCTCCTCGACATTTGTTTTGTCCACACGTTCGTCAGATGAAAGATACATTTTGTGCATGAGATACAGCATGCGACACTTGATGCCCAGACTAGCCAAACTCAACTTTTTAACAGATTTTCTGTCACGGCAACTGGCCCGATAAACTAACGTCAGTCAAAAGAAAACAAATGACGTATGAAACAGTCTAAAAAGTTAAAGTTCACAATTTACAGATTCAATATGACAAAGTTGTATTTAGAAGCACAATGACTTGCTGGTCCACCGTCATCTTCAGAGTGCATTTTACGGCAAATTCCTGATTAAAAAAACAAAAAACGACAGAATACGTACGGTATTTTACATGGTAGATTCATACAATCATGTTCATCTTTACTGATTGGTAAAAAAAAATACTAGTACACAGAATGTCAACTAGAGCTACTGTAAAGGCAAATGGCAAGTACAGCGTATACTACAGAACAACACGTAAGCACAAGCAATTCTAAATATTACAACAGATGTACAGTCCTGCTTGGCCCACAAATTACTCCATTTAAGCCCATACCTTGTGTAATGGCTGTTGAGCTATAGTTAATGATACACTGGTAGTACTTTATGTTTGCACTATATGCCACAAATGCTCTGTGCGCCGTGCAAACAGGCTGATGTGCCTTTTCTTTGCTGGTTTAGAGGACTCACATAGGATCCAGTGTGATAAACACAGCTGGTTTTCCTTCTGTACATTCAAAAGTTTGTCAAATTCAACAGAGAGTGCTTTATTGTTTGTCCAATCAATGATGAATCCGGCCACGGGAAAGAAAACGTCTTTAGAGAGACAAAAAGATAGAAGAAAAGAAAAAATATGGAGAACAAAGAGATCCTATCGAGCAGTTACTATAAAGCCACCTCTCTCTCGTGCGTCTGCAAACAGAGCAATTAATTGATCTTGATTTTTTTTTTTTACAACCGAGAGAATCAGTGATAGGACGAAATTTAGGAGATGAGGCTAAGATCGATGAGGCCGCTTTGTACAGGAGAAAACAATAGCATATTACTGTTTTATGTGTGAGTGGCTTTTATAGATCTCTCTACATCTGTCTTTCTTTGCTGCATAATATTCAGTCTGTATCGTTGACATATATAAAGATGGACGTCTCCATTTTGCTCCCACTGTACAAAAATCAATCCAAAATATTCCAGATAAGGCCGCTGCCATCTTGCACTGGTTTGAGTCACGGTATTGAGGTCCCGTCCATACACCCGCTGACTCAGTCGTGAGCAGGGCTCAGCTGTAAATCGTTTCCAGCCAAACGAATCAGAAATATGGTCAACGTGTATCAGTATGATATGATAGTTTGCTAAGGCCACGTTCAGACTCCAGCACTGCAGCGAATCGCCACAGGGGAACATAACCTCTGTGAAACAAACTTAACCAGATTTATCTCTCGACCAATGCCTGCTCTCTATGCAAACCAAAGGTTTTCGTATTTCAACTTCTCCACTGCAGGTCGCTGCGACACCCCTGCAATCAAAATGGACTACCCCCATTGAAATGAATAGAAAAGCTTGCCTTTTCACTGCAGTGTCACACTCTGTCTGAATGCGCCTGAACATAGAGGGGATGGGATTTAAGACCTATACTGCAGACAGTCACCAGGGGGCGATCAATATGGGGAGCTGTCATAAAGTCAATGGTCTACATATAATGTAACAATATTGAAAATCAAATTATTGTAATGTTGCAGTAGCATTAATGCAGTTTAGTGCGTGGAGGCTAGTTAACGATGCTAGGTTTTCTGTTTAGCTTGGCCCATTTTTAGTTAGAGTAAAAGTCTCGCACAGCCATGCAGTTAGTAACAGTTAGATAGTCGTGCAAAGGTAATGGCCTAACCTGAGGCAGCGCTGCAGTTAAACTTTCAACATAACGTCAAAATGGACTGTGTTATCGATCATGTTCCGGATTGCTGATTGCGTGTATGTGTGGTTTGTGTGTGGTCAGAGCCCTGTGGTGACCTGCGTGACCTCTGAGTTGAGATCGTCGTTGGCAACGCCGCCACAACAGCGAGAGTCCACCGACGACCCCTCCAAGGCTAGTCATACCTGCAGAGAGAAAAGTATGTTCATGATGCCACTCTCATGTCTGTACGGTAAATATGAAGCTACAGCCAGCAGCTGGTTAGCTTAGCTTAGCATTAAGAGTGTAAACGGTTCAAACAATTAGCTTGGCTCCAAGCGGCAACCTCTGTGACTGTGAAGTAAGCCCAATGCGAAAGTGCCAAAAACTGCAGTTCCTTGAATAGCCATCTGAGGCTGGTTGCAGAACGAGTCAATCTCCATAAGCCCCCATGTTAAAATGTCCAATTTCACAGCACTGATGGGCAGTAACGCGTTAGAAGTAACGCATTAATGTAATCCGATTACTTTTTTCAAGTAGTATGAGTAAAGTAAGGGATTACAATTGCAAAAACAGTAATTAGATTACTGTTACTTTCCCGCAAGCAGGCTGCGTTACTAATCAGTGGTAACAGACACGTGTGGATCAACAAGAGATAACATGGAGCGTGGGAGAGAGCAGGACCATGCAGCGTTTAATACTCAGAAGTACCGACATTACTTTGAGTTTGACTCGGTAAAAAGTGACAAAAACATTAGTGTCCGCTGTGCACTCTGCGTGAACTTTTATCTACAGCGAAAAATTCCACCTTAAATCTGAGCAAGCACCTAGCAAGCTGGCACAGGAATGTAAAACTCACTGAGAAACCCCCAGATCCCCCCACTGACATGACCGCTGCGGCTACCACATCCAATTCCACCGGGCAAACCTCCAACGGCCCCTCTGCTGCTAAACAGGTGAAAACAGACTTAACAGGACTTAGTGCGCTGAATGGAAGAAGCTTGTCAATGGCTATATTGTCGAGGACATATTGCCGTTCAGGTTTTGCATCATGTTTTTGAAAAGTACAAAAGTACATATACTGGTATATATACACACACTACCTGTTGATTGGACCTCTCTCCTGTGTTTGCACTGTTCTGTTCACGCTGGGGGAGTTTGCGGCTGGTGGCGCCGGTCCGGGACGAGTTCTGCATCTCCATCACGGACGGACTCGGGGTGCAAAACTCACGGAAACAGCGCTTGAAGTTCTCATCCAGGTAGCCATAAAGAACCGGGTTCAGGCTACTGCAGGGGGCAAAAACAAAGTCACAGTTTAAAACTAGAAAATCAGCTTCCCCATCATTTTCACTGTTTATATACAACACAACATGGGTTTGAAAACTACAAGTCAAATTAAGTCATTGCATAAAAATGTGTACCAACAAATGTACATTATCAAAAAGTCAATACCATTTGTTCTTATCTATTAAACACACCTTTCCTCTGATAATAAGTATGTTATATGCACTTAACCCAGTTTTCCACCTACAGTGGCACCACTTAAGTTGAGATAAATACTTATTGTGTGCAAATGGAAGACTATTAGTTTAGTTTTTGTTTGAGGCTACTGCCGGCCGGGTGCGTACCTGTTGGTGTAGCCCAGGGCGATGCAGAAGTGCCAGGTGATAGTCTGCAGCGTGGAGCTGGGGATGTTGATCAGAGCTGTGATGATAACGAAGATGTGGATAGGCGTCCAGCACACGATGAAGACGGCAACCACCACTAGGACCATGCGGGTGATCCGGCGCAGATTTCTGTCCTTCTCCTGTGCATGTGTGAATAAAATAGGTGGTTAAGTGCTGGGGATGAGTGTGGGAGTAAAGAGGAAGGAGTACAAAGAGGAAGGTTGGAGAAGCAGCGGTAGGGTGGATAATAATTAGAAGAAGGAGAGAGAAGAGTTGTGGATAAAAGAGGGGAAGAAAGGTGGAGGTGAAAAAAAGGTGAAGAAAAGGACAGAGGTAATAGAGAAAGTGTAAGAGAGGATGAGAGGCAGGCTTGGGGAGAAAATGGTTCGAGGGAGGATGAGAGGCAGCATGACAAGGAAAGGGATAATGGAAGGAAGAAAAGTGAATACGAGAAGTGCAGCAGTAGCTGGAGAGCTATGAGTGGGAACAAATCATATTTTTTTATATTTCATTTCTGTCTACTATAATAGATCCTCTTTCCAAAGTGTTTTGCAGCGAGTGTTTGGAAAAAAATGTCCTCAAATACTAAATGTAAATTATTGTTGTTGGGTCATTTCACCATCTACTGCAGTTAATTAAAACTAAGTCACAACCTCAGGCTTAAATGGATTTTCCGTAATTGTTTTCTCTTGAGAGCAATGAGTGCACCGCATTTGCATGCATGCTCTGGAGGCAGCCTTCTTTTTGCTTCATTATTCTGAGAGATAAAATGAATTGGTTATTCAATAAAGACGGCTGAGCAGTTGGTAAAACTAAGCGTTTGAAATTTCACAAAACGCTCACTAATACTTGAATTCTAAAATTCTCATTTAGATCTAATTAAAAGCCTTTGGCACAAAATGTAGGCAATAACTTACCAAATGCACTAATTTTTTAAGAAAAAAAGATTTTTCTTAACCTGGGAGCCAGACAGCATGCGCACGCTCTTGAGCCGCAGGATCATGAGGCCGTAGCAGACGGTGATGATGAGGACGGGCATGATGAAGGCAAAGATAAACACACAGATCTTCAGCAGGGTGTCCCAGTACCAGGAGGGATGGGGGAAAATTAACTTGCAGTCAACAATGCTGGAGGCTGTACGGGGTGAAGAGGCACACGTGCGCACAGATGTGTTAACAGAGACACAAACATTCATTACTAATTATTTATCCACTCTATTTTCACTTGTCTTGTCTAGTTGTACACGATGTTATTAAAAGCAGTATTTAACGGTGCAACCAAGCGGCAGCCTCCTGTGAAGTGAAGCCAATGAGGAGGTGCCAAAAACTGCAGTTCCTCAAACGTCCACTTGAGGCTGGTTACAGAACGAGTCAGTCTCCATAAGCCCCCATGTTCAACTTCACAGCAGAAATAAACATGTTTACAGCCTGGTACAAAAACAGTTTTGGTCTCTATAGCTAATTTCCTCATTCATGACAACTGTACTTTTGTACTTTTGTATTTTGAGCTTCGAAACCTACAGGTGACGTCATGCACATGCCATTCTTTATACTGTCAGTGGCTGCAACTGATAATTATTTTTATTTCTGCACAGACTGTTATTTCTATGATTAACTGATCAATTGTTTAATCTATAAAATGTCAGTAAATATTGGAGAAAAAAAAGAGCCCAAGGTGATGATATTTAATTTGCTTATTATGTCTGACAGACAGTCCCAAACTGTAAGATATATTTAAATAATGATATAAAACAGAGAAAAGCAGCAAATCGTCACATTAAAGAAGCAGGTAAACCCTTTGGGGGCTGTGTTAACAAGATATAAACACAATATTAACATATTATTCTCTCTTACATATTAATTCTGCAACACTCGTTATCAAACTGTTGCTTAATATTTACACATCCATCAAACAAGAGCTCGAGTGATATCTGAGGAAAATCAAACCCCATCATTTCACAGTGACAGTATCCTTAAGAGGATAATGTGAATGCTCCCCTATATTCCTCTAGTCATTTCATCTGAAACTGACTATTGTCTAGGCGCCTTGGTTCCATAACGACGTCACCACTTTGAGTCCAAATGTTTGTTGCATTTTATTTCACATCCCCCTCCCCACATCCTCATTTCCTGTCATCTCTCCGCTCACCAAATCTCTAGTAAATATCACAAACGTCACATTTTATAGATGTATTTACTGTGTTTTGCAGGGAATGTTTGGGGTTGTGTGAATTTAAATGCACTGATCGGGTAAATAGTAAATATAATGAGGCCAATATGCGTAAATGTGCTGTCAATGTTACTATAACGTGCGTGTATATGTATACATACTGCATTTATGTACCATATAGTATATATACCACTGTTTTATTAACACGAGGGAGCTCTGTACTAGTCTGTATTTCTTATGCAGTACAAAAATGTTTATTTAGCTAACCGTGCAGAGATAAATTAAACTGAACGTGTCACTTTAAAACTATGTTTTGTGGAGCTTTTTATTATTTTCTCTCCTCCAAACAGAGCACGATCACACTTCAGCAACTTCAGTGGCAGTTTTCTCTCCATTACCACTGCAATTACAGACACCATGTCACAGAAGCCTGTCTTTGCAGGTAGCTCCTTGCCTATGCAGATGGTTATATTAGTCACCAGCCAGGCATATAGCATTAAAAAGTTCTTTCGTGCAATTACACAGAACAGCCCTAACAACTCGTCTGGGTTTTTGTCCTTTATGGAGTCTGCCGAGAACATAATTGCTCTTTAAAGCTGGAATGAAGAGAATGAACTGAATGCATTTTCTTGCTGTTTTGTGCTTGTATTTATTCTCAGTCGTCTACCAATGACTAAGACATAAATTAGTGCGTTCCACAGCCTTGTCAGTTCAGCCTTGTCATTCATAGTTCCTCTTTTACAGTTGGATGCTACTTTTTGCTGTAATTTCTCTCTCTATTCAGTTCTTTTCTGTAAAATAAAATGAAATATTTTACCATAAAAGTGTTATTATCATTTCTAGGACAGCTTAACAATAATTATTTATTGTGGTTGTCATAATAGCTTCCACAGATAGTAAAAACATTTGTAGCATTGTAGGAAAAATGGTGCACATGTGTGCATGAGCTTACGAGTGACAGCAGTGGAGGCCATGAACATGACCGGAAGTCCGATGGCCGAGGACAGAATCCAGTTGCAGACGTTGACGATCTTGGCATTATGTGGTGTTCTGAAGTCCAGCGCTTTCACTGGGTGACACACAGCGACGTAGCGGTCGATGCTCATGGTGGTGAGCGTAAAGATCGAGGTGAACATGTTGTAGTAGTCGATAGACATCACCATCTTGCACAGCACGTCCCCAAAAGGCCAGGTGCCCATCAGGTAGTTGACGCTCTGGAACGGTAGCGTGCTGGTGACCAAGGCGTCGGCCAGAGCAAGGTTGAAGATGTAGATGTTGGTAGCGGTCTTCATTTTAGTGTATCTGCAAAGAAAACATAGGTTTATTAAGAGACAACGGGCTCATGGGCACAGACATGTAACTGACCGCCAATGTCATAGTTGCATCATTTGTAGTCGTTTTGTCTCTGTTTGTAGCCCCTCTGTTTTTCTTTGAGGCTTTTGTGTCTGTTCTAGTCTTTGTAGCCATTTCAAGTTATTTTGCAGACACTTCTAATTGTAGTTATTTTGAATCTTTTTGTTGTCATTATGAGTTTCTTTGCAGTTTGAAATGTTTTATCTGATCTTCAAATGAAAGTCTGCAATTAGGGCTCATTTCATGGGCGAGCCTCTCCTCTAATTCAAATAATCTAGTCATATTACGATAAATACCACTTCCTGCAAATTGTGTGCTTAATTGCAATGGCATTTTAAAACCATCATCCTTGCCTCTTTGGCACATAATGGGATTTTGATAGTTATTATTGCTGAATTTCTCAGATTTACTGAGGGATTAATGCTCCTTTAAGGGATCACAAAATCCCGTTACTCTTTAAGCTAAATAACCAATTACAACACCCCACTGACTTACCTGAAAAATGTATTGTCACATAACTGAAAACAGCTCATGAGCTAAGAAAGACCTGAGCTCACTGGAGCGTTCACATGGAAATAAAAGCACAATTAAATTTTGACAGTTACTGTCATGTATGTGCACCCTTTGTATCAGCTACCAGCTCATTTTGTGGCAAACTTCCATTGGCCCAATTTAGAAAGTTCTTTGAGGGTTTGAAAGTACACAGAGCAGCACACAAATAATAATGGTTTGCACAAATGTTTGATGACATGCAACACATTTTTCCATTGTTTTTTTGTGTATTTCATTCTACTATATGTAATGAATATCCCAACGTATTGTTTACCATTTAGCCCAGCTTTCTAATCCAAATTGGAAACATGAAGGAACACAAAATTGCTCCCAGTAAATAACTTTTTTTTTTTTGAGAATTAGAGAAACACTAAATAAAAAGGTGACAGTTAATAGAAAGGTCCACTTTCCACCATATGTACAAAGGATCAAAGGGACACAGAAGTCAATAATCAGGCAAGCCCAGTCTGCAGTAGCTTTTCCTCATCTGAATGATGGATGATCAAAGGACTTCAAGGACAGTCCTTTCCGACTAAAATGTCCTTTCAATCGCGATGGTAGAACATTGGGCAAATAAGAGCGGTAGTTCAAAGTCTACGGGGCACAGTGGACTGTTTACTGAAAAAAAGAACAAAGAGTGTGGATCCATTAGCCAAGAGGACGGAGCACAGATGAATGAAATGGCTCAAATGTTTAAAGCTGTTGTCAACACAGAAATATACTATGCAATCGGGCGAAAGAGGTGGAACTGGATCATGTCACAAAGGCCTGTAGCCTCAAAGACCCAAATGAAATATGTAAGAAATAACAATCATAATCCAATTATTCTTAAAATTAACAAACATTTCTAGGCAACATCTAGTGTTCAGGAGAAAAAAATGTACTAAAAATGTAGAAATAAAAGTTCAGCTACAGCCTGCAGCTGGAGAACACCTAATCGTTTGACAAGTGAGAGTGAAGTATGGCATTTTAATCAAGCTGCTTTTGTTTTTCATAATGTTCAACGTGAGGAGGATTTCTACTGCTGAGTCCCGCAATAAGGTCAATATGCCTGTGAGGTATTATAGAGCTCCACAGGGTGGCACAACACAGGAAAGAGCTAATCAAACCAAATGATGAAGCTTTAATGAATGCTATCCAGGAATTAGATTCTGCCCAGGAAAGGCACTACTTTCACTCGTCGTTCTTCTATCTGTCCATTAAATATGAAGCTATAACCAGGAGCCGGTTAGCTTAGCTTAGCATAAAGCCTGGAAACAGGGGAAACAGTTAGCCTGGGTCTCTCAAATGTCAACAAATTACACTTAACAGCTAATCTAAAATTTATTATTTAACACATTATATCTCAAGTGTAGAAGTGACCTCTTGGACTATTACTTGGCTCTGAGTAGTTGCCGGGCAACCAGCAGAGACCCCAGGAAGTTACTGATTGTGGCCAAGAAACAGTCTGACACATAAGCCCTCCATAAAACTGTAAATTTACACTTTGACATGATACAACATGTGAATTCAAGTGCTTTAGAGGTGCTGCTGACTGCATAGCCTTTTATTGAACGCTCAGATATGAGAGCGGTATCAGTCATCCCCGCCGTGTTGTTATTGAGTTCATCTGGATACACAACGTGACAATGATGCATTACACCCTCTGGCCTTCGTTTTATTAAACCCCAACTGTCATTCTACCTAGGAGGTAATTTACTTGTTGTTATGTTCTAGCACTCGCCTCAATAATCCCAAATCCTCTTAACAACCAGCGATGACAGTTAGTTCATTAAATTCTGATTAACTTTTAACACTGACAGCTAAGTGTGTTTGTTATTTCAGCCTTTATTTGCACGGGGACCAACGAGACATCTCGAGATGAAGTGAAAGCTGTCACCGTACACCGAGTATGTTGCTGGAGCTGCAGGTTATTTTCTGACAGCCCCTTATTGACTTTGTGACTGTCGTTAACATGGCTGCAGATGATAGCTTGTGTTTCTCCAGTGTGTTGTATGTCTGAGGTTTATGTATGAACAGCGTAGCGTACAGGGAAAAATGGCCTCAGCTCATTTACAGAATGACTTGTCAGTTTTAATTTATACTTCGTCCTTGAGGTTTTGTCACTCCGGTTATTCATTTAGCCATATGTTTTGATTGGATAACATTTCAAGGTTTCTTTGCAGCCATTATCACCTGATGTACTTTTTTTTGGTGCCGTTTCACACATGTGCAGTCTACATTATGTCCATGTCCGTATACCTGACCACAAATAGCTGTTCAGGAGGAGATACCTGTGGGAAATAGGTTTCTCTGACTCTCTGACCTGATTATGTAAACCATATTTAAACATCCAGTGTGTCAGCATATAGCAGAAATGTATTATAACGCATAACTATGTTTTATTTTCTCACGTATGATCACCTGAAAATAAGAATTGTTATGTTTTGTCACCTTAGAATGAACCTTTTACAACCGCAGACACCAAACTATTAGCCTCAATGGTTTTTCCTTCACGTGACAAACCCACCTGCAGGTTTTTCATCACATTTAAAACACTCTCTATGAGCGTCGTATAGCTAAAATGACTATTTTGTTATATTAAATGACAACATAGAGTTACAAAGTAGATATGAGCTGAGGAAATGTAATGAATTATTATTACATAAAGTATCAAATGAATTCCACTGCCAGCAGCAATCATTTGATAAGTATCAGTCATAAAGAGGATACAGATCTACTGCGGGTTGTTTCTCATTTTGGAATAAAACTTTGAAAAAAGAAAACTGAAGCTCTGTTCATGCTACATAAACAGAAGATAAGAACACTGGCGCATTATATGTCAATAAACAGACAAGCAAATATTACTACAAATATTCGGCATATTATTGTAGACACTGACAGAAGTCTGCAAAGAGTAAATCGCTCCTGTGATTTCAGAGCAGTCATGAACAGAAATGGTTTGATCCGCCTTTAAACTACCTTGATTTGGCCTTTTCCTGGACTAAGGAGGTACAGAGGCGGCAGATAGATGTGCAGTAATGGACCTTAAAATCATCCAAAACACTCTTGTCAGTGAAATCATGTATTATTCACAGCCTTCCATCTATGCATTAGCTGTGGTTCCCACCTGGGGGAGCGAGGCCTCCTCCTTCCTCCTTAAATGAGAAAAAAACAGATTTGATAATGAAGGGAAATTATCCCTGAGATGATACTGATGAGAAGCTGATGTACAAACTCATCACATGTTCTCCCAGCCGAAAGACAGACGAACATTATCCCCATCTCACAAGGCTGTTTTTCTGGGATGCATTATTCAAACATCCAACTCATTTGACACACTCTGTGTCAGTAAAACAGTGCTAATTTTCTCATTTAAATATAATTACATAAAAATGCTCCTAAATGGGTGGGGCAGTTGAGACTTGGTTGTTTTAATATGCACAACAGAGATTAATGTGGTTGTTTTGGCAAATTTGTTATTATGATAAAATACTTTGGTTTTACTCGTACTGACTGAAGACCCCAAATAATCATCTACACACACTGTATGACAAATTATTGAAAGGAAATTACCTCTAGCCTGGCTCCCCTAATGAGCTTTATCTGTTGCTGAAACTGTAATGTGGAAGCAGAGAAACCATTTTACTGATAATTATTCCTTTGAATTATATTTATTTATTTGCTTGTTTTGTGCCCCTGTGATGTTGATCAGAATAAAAAAAATCAGTGGCAACACATTTAGACTTAGAAGTAGAGGATAGATAGAATATTCAGGAAATGTCAGAGAAAGACCAACTAGGATTTATTGTCTGCTAACCAAGAACGTCTGTACAAAATGTCATGAAAATCCATCCTAAGAGCTGTGCGCATCCATCATGTAAAATAAGATGGATGGACAGCATGGATGTGTACTTGAATGGGTGTATTTATTACAGTTTCAATAGCGATGATATACATATATACTTATTTATTATGGATTATTTCTGGCCGGCAGTAATGTCTAAGCTCTGTTTCCTTCTCGTTCGATTAAAGAAACACTGAGACCGTGATTGGCACGAACACACGTGGGACAACCAGGCAGGAGAGAAAATGCATTCTGTCCGCACAGCATGTCTACAATTCATGAAACGGCATGGTGCCATTGAAATGTGCCTGAATGTTAATTTGTTGATAACTGTTTTCACATGTGAGGAGCGTGCTTCACCGTGGCAACAACTCTGAAGAAGGCAGAGGAGAATCTGATGACAGGTGTGACTATGCTAACACGACGTGGTAACATAACGTGAAAGTGGACATGTTGTAACGTTCTTTGCCTTTAATGTTTCTGTGTGGATGAAGAGCTCATATTTAATGAGGCAGCAACAACAGAAACCTTTGATTTCTTTGTGGTAAGATATTACATCATCTACGCGCTGCAGAATACACATAACACGTTATGTACTGTGTTGTTTTGATTGTACATTTGTCCTGTGTCCATATGTTTTCATGAGCTGATGCTGTCTAATGGGCACAACAACAGGCAGTGAATATTACCTCCACTCTTGCATAATTTGAGTCGTATTGAGTTGTTGAATCTTGATAGATAAAGTCTAAAGTCTAATTCAGTTTCGTTTGATTTAGCAGCAGAATGATAGAACATAAAACAACAAGGAGCTGAAGCTATTAATTAGTGTGAAGGGAGACATAAAAATACAAAAATTAATTAACTTTAGTGAGGATTTATTGTATCTAACAGCTAATTCCCCTGATCATTGACTCAAGTAAACATTTCCTCTTGCAGTTTTTGCGGCATGGTGTCGTGTTTAATATGTCAAAATCATAATTTTGGAATGCTAACGGATATTAAGAGACAGATATCTTGGCTGGACATTCAAACCCACCCTGTGAGCCCCAGTATGAACTTTGTGTATCTTAGAAACTAGCCTGTAGTGGTCTCACCATATTTCAACAAATGTCAAGTGGAAACCTACACACTTGTGTTTAACAGTTTGGAACAGAAGCTGATTAATTTTCATGGCTGTTGCTACACAGAAAGCTAAACATAGTTCATCATCAGCCGGCGAAGCTGGACAGTAACTGTGTAGCCTTGTGTATGATTCATGGGCTACTGCTGGGTGCGGATAAACCATTAAAGTCCTGGTTGCAGAGACAGAGGGCTGCTCATGTGAGCAGACATCTGTATGCCTTTGGCTCTGACCAATAACACTATCCATGCACACTGTGATGATGGATGGGGTGCACACGGTGTGACTGTGTGCATGTCTGACTGCTGGGCATGTGTTTCTGTGGCAGGCAGTCACAGGATGTAAAGATCTGCCTGTGCGTTTACCACATGTAGATTTATGTTGTATAGATAGAAGACATCGATATATATAAATACATAATATCATGATATAGTACTTTGGAAAATCAATTAACCAATCGTATGTATCCATGATAAAGTCAACATTCCCTACAATCACCCAGAGACATTAAAGGTCCAGTATATATCCAATATATTTTCATCAGTGTATAATCACCTGAAAATAATCATTATGTTTTTGTTACCTTGAATGATTCTTTCATATCTCCAAATGCTGCAGGTCCTCTTCTGTTGCACTGCCATGTTTCTACAGTAGCCCAGAACAAACAAACTAAACACTGGCTGTAGATAGGACTTTTTGTGTTTCTTGCATTTTTCACGACCAGCCAAGATGTTACTGCGTCCTTACTAAGGTTGCAAAGGGGTGGAACATTTCTGGTAAATTTCCAGAAACTTTTCATGGGAAGTTGAGCTGGGGAATTTGGGAAATATTACAAATCAAATACTTTTTCATGGGAATTATGGACATTTATGGGAATTAACTGGAAATTTGGGGTAATTAACTAGCTAGAAAATTCCCAGAGTTTTGCTAAGCTAAGCTAACTAACTATATAACTATATATATATATATATATATATATATATATATATATATATATATATATATATATATATATATATATATATATATATATATATATATATATATATATATATATATGTGTGTGTGTGTGTGTGTGTGTGTGTGTGTGTTTATATTCCTAGATTTATTTAGTCAAATTGCATTTGAACTACTGTTTTTTACACTGTTCTATTTAAAAATAAATTTTAAAATAAATGGCTTGAATTTGCTGTATTTATTCATGTTTTACAAAGGGTTTAACCTGAGCCAGGCCTTACCACAATGATAATCATATCACAGGCGTAGTATGATATTTTTTTTATAACATACTGGTGTCGGATCGGTACTCTGTATCGGCCGATACCCACAGCACAAGTATCGTAATCGGTATCGGGAGGGAAAAAATGGTATCGGAACATCTCTAGCTAAGAGTAACCAGCGTCACATAGTTTCACCTGTGTCTTGTTGTCCTGTCTTTACTTGTGTATTTAGCTATTGATGGATTGAGTTTTTGCCTTCTCAGCTGCCTTTTTATTATTTTGTGTTCACCAGCCTCAGCCTTTACGTCTGCATTTGGGTTCACTTCTTCAAGTACACCATGACATTAAAGGTATATTCATTATGGTACACCATATGGCAACATCTAGGCGTGGACGCTTGGCAAGCTTATATAGCTTATATAGTTTTACTGCCCAGCCCTAGTGTATGTAGTATGTAAGTGACTCTAAGGCTGAGATGCTCATTGTAGGGGAAAAGTCAGGGGATCCTCAAAGTCATTAGCATTTATCCTCTGGGGACCATGAATGTTCGTGTTAATATCTGTGCCAATGTATGTGATAGATCTAAATGTTACACTGGACAAATAATGTTAAATCAATGAAAAGTCAGGGGTTCATCAAGGTTATCACAATTCAGGGGACCAAGTTTTAGCCATAGAAAATGAGTGTTTAGAAGACGTGCATGTGTAAGGACAATGCAGAAGTCCATCATGCTACAGGAGTGGTTTGAAAAGAACATTTTGATACCTTTATGTTTCACCTTGAATCTGAGTCATATTTGGGATCTGATGTGTCTGCTGTAAATCCAAGCTGAATACAGCCGCCCTCCTCTAAGAAGAAGCAAAGTACAAACGTGTGCGACACTCACACCATTTGGCTCTCAAGAGGATCATTCAAGTTTAATTTAATGTGATAATAAAAACGTACGACTTACTTAAAGGCACATGACTAAAGCTAAAGTAATTTATGCTTTATTTAACATTTGATGTGGCAAATTGCTCGATAAAATATGCATTACAGCTACTATGAGTGATTCATCTGCGGAGCCAAAAGTGGAGACGTGTGAAGTGTTAAGTGTTAAGGTCAGGCATTAAGTATATGGAAGATGCTGAAAAGCTGTGAAAAGCACAACAATAGCACGTAATTGTCTCGCATCCTAGACGTGGGCCGGCAAAGGCTTAAAAAAATACTAGGAGGCATTAAAGACAATAAATGATGTCTACTGCTTTATTACTGTTAATATGTTTGCAAACCATTTCCCTTATGGCACAAGCCGAACAGAATCAATCATTGTTTTTTTTAACTCTCTTGGAAATCATTTCAGGAAATGATCATTAGACGGGCACAGCTGGGAATATACTGCAAATCCCAATATCGCCTTAAACGTTGGTGATTGGACCCACCCACACTGTCAGTGTGGTAGACAGATTGAGACTTATTCTGACACTGATATAAAGGCCCTTAGGGATATTCTGAATGTATTACAATGAATGAACAATAACTGCTTGAGGCAACAAAAAGGAACACTTGAATAACAATTAGCTGAGAAGAGAAACATCAGTTAATATGCAGGACGGATTAAAGCAACATGTTTTTTTTAATCCACCCTGAATCAATGATACACAGTTACATAGTGAAGGTTTGCTAGAATAAATACCCAGTTCAGATATTTTCATGTTTTTTGAATGAAGCTGTACAGACGTGTCAGTGTTTGATCAATCACTAACCTCTGCTCTGATAGCACCTGAATCAGGAAACCTGCAACCTACAGCCTTTTTTTTTTTTTTTTTTTAACACCTGGAAGTAAATCCACTTTTTCCACAGCAGCCATTTTGACATGAAATAGTAGGGTAAACACAGGTGTTACCAAAGATACTAATTAAAGTCCTGGTCCATTCAGTATCATTGCAAACACCTGTGTTTACCCTACTATTTCATGTCAAAATGGCTGCTGTGGAAATAGGTCTATTTAGTCACTTGTTCCTCAAATTGAAACGCAGGTTTAATTCCTGAGTTTCTTGAAAGAGGAAAAACAGCGTTTTGTTGCCCTCGTGTTTAAAATGATCTCTCCTTCCTAAACCAGTTCTATTCAGGATTCTTGGAACCATGGCACACTCTAGCAGACCAGCCGGGTTTCTACCAGTTTTTATTGGAAAAATTGTAACCAACAGTGCATCATCTATGGAAGGCACACTGTGCACAGCAACGTGATCTGACACAGCCACTTCAGGCCAAGAAAAACATCTATTTTTTGGTTCCTGCTGAGGACCAACTTCTGAATCTAATTATTTCTGGTTCAAAAGCTTCAAAATTCGCTGCACAAATTGGAACAGAATCAGTTCCATGTTAGTGGAAAAGGCCTTGAAAGTTTCAAGTCTGTGTCACCTTTAACCACACACTGGTTTCAGTAACATGCTCTATCACATCTGTAACTACACCCAACAGCGATACAGTACTTGCACTGCAGCAAGGAGAGAACTTAACCGACTGGATGTCACCAAATTACGATTTGGTGACAACAAGCTCCTGTTCCCTCTCTGATATGTCTGGAGACAGATGATCCGAATAAGAAAACATGCGTCATCTCTAATCTGTAGGATAACTCACTTTGACTGCTCTCCATCTTTATGCTGAGTATGTTGGACTCCAGTGGAGGTTCATGTTAACTTTGCAAGGCAGCTGAGATCACAAAATCATGCGAAAATCTATCTTGCCAGGCTTCAAACTAGACGTTTGTGTCTGAGCACAGTGGTTACTGACCAATCAGTGTCCTATGAGGTACTACTGGCAGGTGCGATATGAACTACTGCCGTGGTTTAACTCTAGATGTGATGATGTGTGTGTGTGTGAAACAGCAGCTGCTGGACAGGTTGGCAAAGATGCTACTAGGACTAATTATATAAAAACTGGAGTATTCGTTCACTGAGAGGCTTTCCTGATGGGAAAAATGTTACATAGTAGGTTGATTTAAGTGGTTGAAGTTCGCCTGTGATAGTTGAGGGTTCATCCAATCATCTATCCTGAATTTTTTTGTGCCTGGTATTTAGAAATAATTAGGAAGCATCCCAGAGAGATCATGATAAGTGACTGATAATGAGTTCTCATCACAGTCTGAAATCCAGTTTTAGAGAAATGGGATTCAATACAAACATGCAGAGAGAGATTTGTCGTTTTTCAATCATCTAACAGCACTTCCACGTTGGAGCTAACCATTTCATTAAACACGTTAACTTTTCATTGACGTGTGATAACATTGTTACTACCTTGAACACTTGGCAATCACAAAAACAGACACATAGCAGAAGGTCGTGTGTGTAAAGTCATTGAGAGCGTAGCCAAGCACACCTGCGATATGTGCCAGGGCTGGCTGAAGTGGAACAAAAACAGGGAGGGTGTGGTGATTAATTATTATCCTCTCAGCCAAAAAATACTAAAGAGACAAGCAAAGGGTCAAGAAAGTGGTAACATATTGGTGATGCTGGTTCATCAACCTTAACAGAGAAAGCAGGCGGACAAACAGAGAGAAAAACAGACATCAGACAAATCCAATGATAAAACAGATAAAAACAACAGAGGAGTGTGTGTTTGTTCATACATTTATATGTATATGTATGTGTGAAGTCTACCAGTGTACCTGCCATACACCCAACACACATTTCCTGAGCTGTGACTCACATATGCACTGAGAAACAAATGTGTGAACACACAGAAACACACAAACTGTGTGCATCAGTGCGGAAAACAGCTGGGCCGAGTGTTTCTGGCTGTCAGGCGGAGACGGATGGCCACTGTTGTGACAGATGTGCTGCCGTACAAGCTGAGAGTCGATTTTAAGGGGCTCAGAGTGAAGCGTTCATACTCTCCAACACACATCGTTATGAGGAATTACACACAGAGTCATGTATGTAGTCTATATAGACCACTTGTACTGAAATACCGATCATACCGAAGATGTTTGAGAGGGTTTTCAAAATCGTCCATCAAGGGTTTGCACACACACGCGTCAATCTCCGACAGCTAACATGTTTTCCGGCTCGGCTGCATCAAACACACTTGCCAGTATAGGGAGTGCGAAGCCAGTAAGCAAGTAAGCCTCTTTGCATAGCCTATTTACTCACAGTACAAGCACATAAACCAAGTCCAGATGAGTCCAGGCATTACAGGCTGGTCATGGTGCCTGTGAGGAAGGAGGGAGGTGGGATCTCAGGGTGGAGAAAATGAGCCTCAGCACCAGGTGAAGCATCGTGACAACGAGAAGAAGTTGCTGGCAATTCCATATTGTACTTATATCTCACCTGAAGCCCACAGGTCCTGACAAACTCAGGCTGCAATGTGAAATATTGCTGATGCATTCACCCTTCTCTATTTCCATCATTTTGTTTATATTTATAGCCTGCCTTGGTCTTATTCTTTGTTGCTCTAAAGACTCTAACTATGAAACTCTTTAACTCTGGGGCTTCTCATCTGTTAATTTAGGAAGAAACACTATGACAGACAATCTGGTTTTCGCTCTGGTTCATACCAGGATTGGGTTTGGTTATTTAAAGATTTGTGTTGACATGAGACATGAGTGTAGCCAATGCATTGGATTAGCACGGTGAGCTAAGTCAGAAATGGATGACATTAAGCAAAAATATAGCCTGGTGTCTCAGGTCTGGTTCAGTGGTGTCTGGTCTTAAAACCAAACAAACCGGGTCTGTGCTGAATACGTAGATTTCCCTTATGTAACATAATAGGTTCTGCATAAACATACACTTTGATTGTCACAGATGGAGGCTGCATGAGAACTGAAGAGAAGAAAGCAACCATATTGTACCTGAACATGCTGCGTTGAGAGATACAAATCTCCCTTTATACATCCCGGCACGTAAACTGTGGTGATGAGAACTTCTACTCCTCTTGGTGTTCTTTACAGATCCACCAGGTGCTCCATGTGCAAACATTTACATCAATCAGCAGTGAGAGGTAACATATTGGAATACTCTTGATTAGCCTGACTGGAATTGACGCAAGGACATCCATAACCATGGACACCGAAAGACAAACTGAAGTAGGGTGGCAACTCAGTAGACGTACTATTGATCCACTGTCACTGTAAAAGGTGTAACACACTCCTCTCCTACCCAAATGAAATAGATGATGGGAAATGCCTGGTAATTGACACAAATCATCTTCCAGACACCTCAGACACACACCGACACGTTTCTCCGTGCCATGATCTAATTAAAGAAAACATCTGCACATGGATATTTGTGTTTTGTGACATGTGACCAATTGTTTGTTTTGTAATGTGTACACATATTTTCCTCAACACTGAGTGCAGCAGCAGAGTGATGGATTGCCTGTTTCAAATTTCACGTTCCTAAACGTTGATTGTCATATTGATCCTGATCCTACTGAAATGAATTGAAACCAAGGACGAAATCCAAAGAAAACTGTTAACTGAAGATAACTAGTTCTTAACAAATCGTTGCAGTGCTGAACTGTCCCTCATGCTTTGAGATATTTTTGATGCTATTTTACGAGACAAAAAACAGAAAATAAAGACCGGTAATTGAATATTTTGGAACACATTTTTTCATCTCACAATGAAGACCCACAACAATCCAAACTTGCCTTGTTGAGATGCTTGAAATTAGTTTGCAAAACACTTGACAATGACAATGACACAAATTGCATCCGCCTCATGTTTAACAACCGCTGCTTTGTGTTCTGTTCATGGGTTTGACAAACATTGGCCACTGCATTGTGAGTCACTCCTACAATGGTTTTTCATCTAGGAAAAAGGACAAACCTATATCCTTGATGGAGCCGGCAACGGGAACAATAACTCAAGAAGAGTTTTTCAGTTTGGGGCTTAGGAATACTATTGTTATTGTGCTGAATATCTTCTAAAAAAAAAGGGTCTCTCTGTGCCCCCCATGCAACAAAGAATTGCATTCAATAAACACAACTGTTGTACACAGCAGTGAAAAGATTCGGCACCTCTCAAACTGAAATGAAAGGCAAAACGCCTCGGATGATGTCATCAGTAGACCTTTGCTTGTTTTGTTTGCTCATCCTTGGTACTTCAACAATGAGCCATTCTTGTTGAAAATTGTTTTTTGCAAAGATGAAAAAAAAAAAAAAAGGGCATACGCAAGGCCTCATAGAGTTATAAAGTAGGGGGCGTAACAGCCTTGTCACATAGATTTTGAGACCAAATCTATCGTAACGGCTGGTGCTTTGAAAATGCCAGTCTTGATCAAGAAAGACATGTTTAACAGTACCTGTCATGAAGCATAAAGGGCAGCATCAGGATGAGTGAGTTGAGTCACTTTGTAATTGACAGATGGACAAAAGAGCCGAGAGCTTCCATCAATCATCGAGTAGAAAAAAAAGAATCAAAATCTGTCTTTTGTTCCCTTCCTCTTTAATTAATCACCATTCTCAGTGCATAACTGTGACTATCACTACATTACTCATTTATTTCCCTCGTGAAAGTCTGTCAAATTCAGAAGGTTTTACAACCTTATGCAGATGGTGATGAATGAGCGATCTTCCTTCTTTTTCTTTGTCTTTCTTCCTTTTGCTGAGCTATAGTACACCCCCTGTCTAAATCTCCAGCAGCTTCCAGAAGAAGCTCATTACTTATAGACACACACACACACACACACACACAGGAAGGAGATGCTAATTGCCTCTCTGCAGTCACTACTCAGAATTTTCTCCCTAACAAGAAATTAGAGTCTGTACCAACCTGTTTTCTGCAAATACGCATGTTAGCTCGAGCAGCGTCACTGATTTATTGTTGCCGGGTGGCCGAGGTCAGGCCCTGATTACATTTTTGTGACTCATTTTGTGCCAGGTGAGTTTGTCAGTAGCAAACAAAGTAATTGCAGCGTAAAATCTACAGGCGAGTGGTAATTATTGAGCTGCCCAACCGCTGACATTAGTTAACAGTAATTGAGGACATAGTACATAATGGTTGGCACTGCACAACTGTTGCAAAAGGTCAGAGAGCGAGGTCTCAAATGTTTACATGCTGTGATGAAGTAAATAAAGGACGTGGTGAGTATTATACGTGACACTCACAAAGATAAATTCAAACCATGAACACAGATGTGTTTCTGACGTCCACAGTTGCAGGAAGGTCAGTTATTCTTCACATCTCTTCTCTCTAATACCTGGAAAATAAATATAACTCTACAATTCCATCGCGGGCCATGACCATGCTTTCCTACTGGGAAAAAAAAAGGTTTTCTATTTTTTTCTATTATATTAAAAATAAATGTTATTTTATAAAATGCATTTAATTTAATTTAAAACATTAATTTGCTTCTATGTGCTGTTATTACGCCCACTGCTGCATCTCTTGGCGTCTGTCATGAAACAGGCAACCTGCCATAACTAATGTATACAGCAGCGCACATCTGTTTCCCCACGCCGCTGATGTGCATTCACATTTTTTAATTAGGCTATTTGATATTTGAGCCGACCTTGTTTGGTTTTGTTTTTTTTTTAATTTAATGAAACATATTTGTTCACGTTGTCCGTTGCAAGAGGGGCACAGGACACTTTTATTTTCCACAGGTTACAGCGCACGCACGTGCCGATTAGCGTTCCAACCTGTGCGTCAAGTAACGAGGCTGCGAGGATGTTCTGGCTGCTGTTTTGTCACGTTACTTATCAGCTACTTTTCAATAAATGTTGTGAAATCTGTGGAATTGTTGTATTTTTGACAGAAAACATGAGGTTTAAAAGATATATTAAAAAATATATATATTTTAAAATAAATCAACGTCATCTAGCGGGCCAGATATAATTGATGGCGGGTCAGTTTTGGCCCGCGGGCTGCTAATTGCCGACCCCTGTTCTAGATGCTTCCCATCATGAGTAAACAACCACATAGGCATGAAGCTGCACCTATTATGCATGAGGATGTTCATGAATACACATGAACGGTACCTACACTTTTCAAGCAACCGGGATCAGAAGACTTCAAAGAGAGGATTTGAAATGAAGTCAGTGATTCCCAGAGCTGATTTATACAGGGGAAAAAATACTATGCACACCAAGTGAGTAATTTGTGTTAATGAGATGAGAAGCAGTCTGTTTCATCTCACACATCTCACCACCTGGTAACTATAGTCGATAATCTAGACAGACAACAATCCTAGAAATTTAAATGCAGTACCTCTGAAAAAGGGTACGGCTCCCATTTTTCATGTCTATACTGCCTGTAGGATTGTCCTTTGATCTGTAATCATTCCTCCTCTCCACACCGGCTTTGATAAGAGACACATCTCTTATCGAAGCTGAAGCTAATCTGAGGCTTCAGCAGTCAGTCCCTCCATACATTCGACCCTCATCCCTTCTTCTCTCCTACAGGACATCATCTCCGTGCATCCTTTTCCATCACTTGCAATAAACCCGTCTAAACTTAAATCTATATTGCCGTGGTCCTTGTTAGTGAAAGTACGCACTTCCATCTTTTTGCTTGCGAGTGTTTTCTTGCTTGAAGATAATTTAGTACTAACTCAGACTGGTGAAGCCTCGGCTGAGCTTCATTTCTGTGTGAACGCATGAAGTCTTTGGATTTTTTTGTCCCATCACTTACACTGAAATTACTTTAGGAAGCAGCCATTGTGGACGGGAGAACCAATTACAGCGATCAATACCCTCTCAGTGTACATATGGGTATGTCACTATTGTTTAAGACTTGAAAAAACGTGAGCCTAGCCATAAATTCACAAAGACTCTGATCTCTTTGAATCTTTTGCAATAAATACAAGCACTGAAATTGATTTTTCTCTCTGTGAAAGGCTTTGTTGCCGAGCATTAACCGCAGGTTAGTTGTTTGAAACTCAGACTGAGACTATTTGTCACGTCAGGCGGCGGGACCTACAAGAAACCCATTAGAAAAAAAACATTAGTGAGAATCAGTGGCATTAGTCTTGAGAACCAGACTGTGTTGACTCTCATCATAACATCATATTTCAAGTGTTCAAACTCTCACCTAAACAGCAGGGACGTTTAGAAGTTGTTTTGACATCAGAGAGCCGGGGTGAAGAAGAACCAGAATAACATAAGGTCAGGTTTGTTGTCCTGCTGCATGCAGCACAAACTTAACAGCCGTCAGGCTCATGAATATGACCAACCATGTATAGCTGCTGGATGTGGGATGATTGAGGCAGAGGTTTGGGTTGAAGCTGGCGGGAGTCATTTTGCACTCGCCCATGCTCAAAATGCCTCTCAGCGTTGCCATGGTAACAGGAAGCACTCTCCACTGGTGGCACACTCATTGCGGAAACCAAGCGGTCTCTGTTCAACCGCAATTGATTTTTCCGATTGAGCGTGCAGGTCTCTGGTTGTGTTTGTTTGCTCACCTGAAGTTCGCGGATGTGGACAGACGAGCAGAAGAAAGGGGAGATAAATAGTGAGAGAGAACGTTTTATGGCTTTGAGGTCATCATTACTCAGACGGTGAGGAGAGGGTGGGGAGGCAGTTCTCAATGTTCTCAGGCAAAATTGCATTCAAGGCCGTGATTGTAAAGCGGAGAAGGAGAGTTCAAGACATTTCCATTTAGAAGTAAATATCCACTGTGTCATTAGCTAAATGGCTGCTCGCTCTTAGCCGGCTGACGGAGAGAGAAAAGACCAAAAGACCGGCAGAGTGAAAGCAAAACACAAAGAGGCTGATGAATGTTAATGACCGTGATGGATCGAGCTTCTCAGAGGAGTGAGGCACATCTTTTACCTTCCTCCCAATTCCCTTAAAGTCTCATTAGGCGATCTCGAAGAACTTGCACAACACAAAACTTTGCCACGCTCACAACCATGCCTGCACACAACAGACACACACACTCCTGTTTCAGTGCTGATGCCCATTTCATTATCACAGAGAGAAGGCATGGGGGACGGATATGTCGTCTTAAATCTGTTCACACAGAACAGCCAAGGATGAGCGAGCTGAACCTCAAAGTAATGCCCTTCACATCTATCATCAGCTCTGCCGACAAACAACTTTGGAATACATAATGCCGGCTTGTATACCAACTCATACATCATGAACGCTCTTGAACGGATGCCAGACAGCTGCAGAACGTAGTTCCCCTTGTTAAAAAGATGCTTGGTCATAACTTAGACTTCAAAAGATGATTTCACTTCTGTTTTCCCGGTGCTTTCCCTTAGTTTTCTACGTCATTTTGTTGCTATGGTGCCAAAGCCAGTGGAGGAAGAAATTAATTATGTTTACTCGTTATTTTGTTTGTTTTTGTGAACTTTTTGTACCTTTTCAAGTATTTTAAATCACGTGGAAAGTCGTGATAAATGTGCACAAGGGAAATAAAACAAAAGGTCCTAAATCAGAAGCTGCGGGTGTTTTTGAGGGCGCGGGAGAGCAGAGCGCCGTGTCCAGAGAGGTGAGACAACTTCATTATGGATTACAGTTAAGAGTCTGGTTATAAGTGGAAGAGAGGAGCTGAGTGGACTGGTCATAGTGGGAGAGGGGACTGGTTATAGTGGGAGAGAGAGGCTGAGTGGACTGGTTATAGTGGGAGAGAGAGGCTGAATGGACTGGTAATAGTGGGAGAGGGAGGCTGAGTGGACTGGTTATAGTGGGAGAGAGAGGCTGAATGGACTGGTAATAGTGGGAGAGGGAGGCTGAGTGGACTAGTTATATTGGGAGAGAGAGGCTGAGTGGACTAGTTATAGTGGGAGAGAGAGAGTGAGTGGACTGGTTATAGTGGGAGAGAGAGGCTGAGTGGACTGGTTATAGTGGGAGAGAGAGAGACTGAGTGGACTGGTTATAGTGGGAGAGAGAGGCTGAGTGGACTGGTTATAGTGGGAGAGAGAGGCTGAGTGGACTGGTTATAGTGGGAGAGAGAGACTGAGTGGACTGGTTATAGTGGGAGAGAGAGGCTGAGTGGACTGGTTATAGTGGGAGAGAGAGGTTGAGTGGACTGGTAATAGTGGGACTGATAGACTGATAGTAGGAGAGAGATACTCAGTTTTAAGAACGAATCAACAGAAAAAATGAATCTCGAGCAGATCATGGGAGAATTCAGGCTGATGTTTAAACAGACGACAAACTTGGTCTAACTCGCGATGTTTATTTGCGTCGCCTAGCAGCATAGCATTGTACAGACTTTGTGTTGTCTATACAACTCTGTGTTTTCTGCCTTGATGATGATTTATTCAATCAATTCATGCAGCATTGTTTGACTCGCTGCATGGTTCACACCTCTTTGTATTCATTGTCGAAGCTGAGTTTTGTCCTCTTTTCTGGTTAAATCTTTTAAGGCTACACTGAGAGAGGACATTTTGCATTTAGAATTAAAAATAAGTTATTATAATTAGTTAACCTGTCTGTCTAAAAAGCAATTTATTGTTGGACCAAACATATAGTCTCTGAAGTGTGGTTCAAACTTACTTACTTACTTCAAACCTAACCCTACTTTTTCTTTTACTTCTGTAAAATATTCTAGCACTCTTCCCGTCTCCTGAGGGCAGATCTGTCATTAATAATTTCAGGTAGAAAAGATCCAGCACAGAAACCATCCCATTCTTTAGCAAAAAAAAATAACTATTTGGGGAAGCACTCAGACTCAAGAGGGTGATGTGTGCAGTCTAGCAAATGAGCATTCGCTTCATGCTGCATCTGCCCTGGAAACAGCAGGGAGACGGGGACAGTTAAAGGTAAAACACGATATAACATATTATAGCAGCGACAGAAAAGTAAATAATAATTTATCTAATGAAGTGGTGTTTCAAAGCAATTTGTGCAACAGCAAGTCCTCCACTCTGCCACTCCTCACTGATTCTCAGTGAAGTGGGTAATCATCACAACATGGAAAAACCTTTACCTCCATTCTCCTCAACTTCAACTTCCTCACCGCTCACCATCAATCTCTCTCCCCTCAACTCCATGTCCAGCTCTCACCTCTTTTTACTCCTCCGGCGCTCTATCTGCTTCACCAATCTAGTGAGGTATTATTACCTGAGAGAGACTCATCTGGAATGACGTAGCATCGGACGGGGACCGTCAGATTTTATGCGTAATTAAAGCCAGGACGGTGAAACACGCTTTCTCAAAGTGAAATCTACCTAAGTGGGCTGATGTCATGAACACAGTGGCTGATTTTGGATGTAACAAAGATGTCTTTATGTTCTTATTAAAATCAATATCAGTGTTTGATCGTCTGTGTGAGGCTTTTGAACCAGTTGATCCTCTTAAATACTGACTTATTTTCTTTGCAAGAAGGGGTTCAGAAAAAGTCTCGCCTCAAGTCGCCTTGTAATGTTTCATTGGTGCACTGCTCATCATGTTGTGTTATCCTTGACTCCTTGTGACGGGCGATTAAAGAGGATAAAAGCTCTTCCTGTGATGAAACGTTGAAAGACGGCCATTTGTTTGAAACAGAGATTAAAATATAAATTAATGAGATGTCGCATGTTAGCCGAGGGAACAGATTCGGTATGAAAAGTGGCCTCGATTTAAGGAGGGCAAGCAGTGGAAGACATACTGGAACGTGTAGTTTATAATGCTGCTATCATCAGTTTTAGATACCAAAACCTTTGTTATACTTTAGCACACATCTCTAGATAAAGCATTGTATTGTTATACCATTTTTTGTGCTGCAGTTGAGGATAAAGCAGCACACAAATCTAACTTTCAGCAGGTCAGTTGCCTCCCAGTGAATTTTTCATGAAACTCTGAATAAACACAAGCATATACAAAAGAAAACAGATGGACAATGAAGCTACTGTGCAAGTGAGCACAGCAGCATCTGACAGGATTCATGATGCAATTCTGTTCAGCGCTCACACAGGAGTGATGTGCAGCATCTCCGCCACGGTTTTCCAGTTCTGATATTGTGGATTTAAAAAAAAAAAAAAAAGAGCCTCAGAGAGAGAGAGAGATGGAGAGAGAGAGATGCTGTCTTTACATATGTACAAAATATATTACCACTCTGTTGTCATGGATACTACTTGTTGCTGTGTGAAAAGAGGAAGCGACTTCTGGGCATCCCCTCGTCCAGCTCGCTTTCTGCGCGCTGGAGCAACTTGCTGCTGAGGTTGGAGGCATTTTTACGCACGAACGGCATCTGAGCTTGCAGCGCTGTCAACGCCGTATTCACATGGCCTCATAAACACACACACACACACACACACACCTTCATGTTCAACATGGTTCATATGGCAACAGGTTGCTGTAGAGTTGAAGTGTAAAAGGCCTAATTCTGCGCAACACACCTGACACATCAGTGTTTGTGTGAGGACCTCCTTACCTGACGATGATGTACATGACAAGCACGTTTCCAACCAGCCCCACCACGCACACTATGGAGTACAGAGCGGTGATGACAATCGCTATGATAACGGGGTTGGCGTCGTCGTCCAGGCTGCCGGTCAGTCCGCGATTCCCGTCGCATCGCGCCCCAGTTAAGCTCGTGGTGTTGTTGCCGTCGGTGAAGTTCATACAGAAGCTCTTGTTGTTGTTGTTGTTGTAATCCGCGTCCGAGCCGTTGCTTGCGCTCTCCATGGTCCCCCCTCGCTCGCTCGGTAATGTGCGGTAGGTAGACTGTGCCGTGCCGTGATGTGCTGTGCTGTGCTGTGCCGGTGCGCGCGTCTTTCACCTCCACTCGGTGTCCCACTGGGTGCTTGTTAGTCGTCTGCTTGGAGAGAAGCGCTGCTTTTCAGGTGCAGGACGCACCGCCGGTAACGTGAAAGCTCTGCGTGTTGAAGAATGTGGCCGCGTGGGGTGTAGTGAGTGTACTGAAGAGCCTCGCGCGGCACAACGAGCCTGCACGGACAGGAGCGACGGAGTGAAAATGAATTGGTTCGCCCCCTTCCTTCCTTCCATCCTTCCTTCCTTCATTCCTTCATTCCTTCCTTCCTCTCTACGTTCCTTTCTCCCTTCTTTCCTATACTTTAACTTTATTTAGTTTCCTCCGATTGCTCCTTCACTTTTCATGCTTCCTTCATTCCTTGCTGGCTTCTACCCCTTTTTTCTTTCTTTCCTTCCTTCCATCCTTCCTTTCTTCTTTCTTCATTCCTCCCCTTCTGTCATTCCCTAAAACTTTATTTCCCTCCTGTCGACCTTTCTACCTCTCTTGTCTCTCCCCTTCCTTCATCCACTCCCTTCTCTTCCTTCCTTCCTTCCTCTCATTACCTCTCTGTTTGCTCACCTTTGTTCATTCCTTCATTTTCTTACTTTTCTCTTTTCCTTCCCTCATTTCTTTCTTGATCCTCTCCTTCGATCCTTCTTTCTTTCCTCTTTAGCTTCCTTACTCCCTTCTTCCATGTACTTGCACTTTATTTTTTCCTCCAATTTCTCCTTCACTTTTCCTGCTTCCTCGATCCCTTGCGGGCTTTTACCCTTTTTCTTTCTTTCCTTAATTGCTCCTTCCTTCTTTCCTATCCATCCTCTCTTCTTTCCTTGTTCCTCTCCTTCTGTCATTCCCTAATACTTTATTTCCTTTACTTCTCCCCTTTTTACTCGTCTTTGTTAATTCATTTCTTTCTTGATCCTCTCCTTCTTCCCATCCTTTATACCTTTCTTCTCTTCCTTCATCCCTTCTTTCATGTACTTCTACATAATTTCTCTCCTCTGTGATCATTCATTCTGCCTTGTCTTCCTTTTCTTTTTCCTTCCTTCCTCCCTTCCTTCCTCTCATTACCCGTTTACCTCTATTTTTGCTTCTTCTATCTTTGTTCATGCCTTCATTATTTCCTTCCTTTTCTCCTTTCATTCTCTCCTTTCTTTCTTGATCCTCTCCTTCTTTCCTCTCTTCATTTTCTCCTCCATCCTTTCTTTGGTGTACATCCAACCCTGTTCTCTCATCTAGTATGTTCATTTTTTCTTGCCTTCCTTTTCTCTAACCTAGCCTCCTTGTTTTCTACCTCCTCTTTCCAACGGTCCAAAACGCCTGTGGTACATATACATAAACCCCCGGCACTCTGAGCTCATAGTCCAGGCAGCCCGGCTAACAAACTGAGCTAACATTAGCTAATAGCAGCTACATCAACTGCTGCATAAAACCCCAGCTCAACAGTCAGTCTCTGATTTGTGTCTGCTTCTCCTTAACATGTTTAGTTAACAGTTAGTTTTACACTGCACATTCTCAGGTTCTCCCAATGCACTCTCTCAGGTTACACTACTCGTTTTTTTTTATTATTCTAAAAAGTTGACTTTACTTGCAAAACTCATTTCTTACACACAAGAAATTAAGCAGCCTATACAAAGACTAGCCTTGCTTTATGTACATAATAATCTGATGCAAAAAGTTGCCTTACCTTTTTTAGGTCAAGCTCAATATTTTTATCAGTGCAAAAACAACCTGTTGCATAACAAACCACCATGACAACAGCAAATACAGTCGAAACCAGAAGTTTACATACACTATATAAAAAGACACATATGCTTTTTTTTCTCACTGTCTGACATGAAATCAGACAATCACTTTTCCTGTTTTAGGTCCGTTAGGATTACCAAAATTATTTCTATTTGCTAAATGCCAGAATAATGAGAGAAGGAATTTTTTATTATTTTCTTCTAAGTCAGAAGTTTACATACATTTCATTAGTATTTGGTACCATTGCCTTTAAACTGTATGACTTGGGTCAAACGTTTTGGATATCCTTCCACAAGCTTCTCACAATACTTGGCAGGAATTTTGGCCCATTCCTCCTGACAGAACTGGTGTAACTGAGCCAAGTTTGTAGGCCGCCTTGCTCTCACATGCCTTTTCAGCTCTGCCCATAAATTTTCAAAAGGATTGAGATCAGGGCTTTGTGATGGCCACTGCAAAATATTGACTTTGTTATCCTTAAGCCACTTTGTAACCAGTTTGGCAGTATGCTTCGGGTCATTGTCCATTTGGAAGACCAGTTTGCGCCCAAGCTTTAACTTCGTGGCTGATGTCTTGAGATGTTGCTTCAGTATTTCCACATAATGTTCTTTCCAAATGATGCCATCTATTTTGTGAAGTGCACCAGTCCCTCCTGCAGCAAAACAACCCCACAACATGATGCTGCCACCCCCGTATTTCACAGTTGGGATGGTGTTCTCAGGCTTGCAAGCTTCCCCCTTTTTCTTCCAAACGTAACGATGGTCATTATAGCCAAACAGTTCGATTTTAGTTTTGTCAGACCACAGGTCTCCAGAAATTAAGGTCTTTGTCCCTGTCTGCATTTGGAAACTGTAATCTGGCTTTTTTTAATATTTCTTTTGGAGAAATGGCTTCTTTTTGGCAGAGTGGCCTTTCAGCCCATGTCGGTACAGTACTCGTTTCACTGTGGATAATGTCACACTCTTACCAGCTTCAGTCAGCATCTTTACAAGGACTTTTGCTTTTGTTCTTGGGTTGATATGCACATTTCAGACCAAAGCACGTTCATCTCTGGGACACAGAACCCGTCTCTTTCCTGAGCGGTATGATGGCTGGACATTCCTATGGTGTTTATACTTGTGTATAATTGTTTGAACAGATGAACGTGGCAAATTCAGGCATCTTGAAATTGCACCCAAGGATGAACCAGACTTGTGCAAGTCCACAATTCTCTTCCTGATATCTCGGCTGATTTCTTTTGACTTTCTCATGATGTTACACAAAGAAGCAGTGTGTTTCAGGTGTGCCTTAAAATACTTCCACAGGTGTGTCTCTAATTAACTCAAATGTTGTCAAACTTATCAGAAGCTTCCAAAGACATGACATCATTATCTGGGCTTTCCCAAACTGATTAAAGGCATAGTAATCTTAGTGTATGTAAACTTCTGGTTTCAACTGTACCTAACAGTAATTGATGAGGAGTCATCCAGGGATTATCCATCATGTTGTCCATGCACGTACATCTAACAGGTTGATGAGTCTCCTCACTTCTGATTTCTGTGCTGTACTTCAATCAGCGAAGCCAAGCGGGGGAATGTAGCAGTGTGTAATCCAATAGGGATTGATTTTAATTAAGATAATGTCCCTGCTTGTCTCATTACTGTTTCAGAGAGGCACGAAATGGGCAAAGATCATTTACTAAACGTGCTGAGGCCTGTTTGGAGTAAAACCGTTCAACACGAGCGTATCAAGTTCAAAGTCATTGTTGTAAATTTGTTTTTAACAGTCGCTTTAATCAACAAAATACACAATGAAAAAAAATATATGACTCAGCTAATTATATTAGTGATTTAGGTGAATAAATCTGCAGCAAGCAGCCAGAATAAAGCTAACTTTACTGTTGCTGAAAAGAGAATTGTATCACAAAGTGCACAGATGTTTATACAGCACATTTAGTTGGGATGTGACCTCTGTTGGCCACGTAACTGTTTATTTTGCCAAGTAAATTCACTTCGTCTCATGCCTGAGTACCATTTTGAATAAGGTCAACTTCCAGCATGTCGGTTTTGTGCTGATAGGTAAATGATTCACTTCTGCGAGACTGAGCACAAATGCCCCAACAGGCGCTACAGTCCCTATTAAGAACAGGGCGCACAGAGTCATTACATTTCAAGGATAGGTTCAGATTTTTGAAGTCTGTTAGTACAAGAGAGAATTTCTTATCCCTTAAGATGATATTCGCTTCTTTTGTCAAACTCTTGCAGTTCAGGGCCCACTGGGCAAGCTAAGTTAGCTGCTGCAAGCGAATTAGAATAACACAACTCTGCCAAGCAAATACATTCCTGCAGTTTGACCATTTCTTTTTCACGCAGTTATCTTTACCTTCAAGCCTTTAAGCTTAAACAGCTTTGACATCAACGAGATCACTGTATGTGTCAAGAACAGTGCTGGAGGAAGAATAGACTTTGCAGATATTTCTCAGTCAGTATAGCTCACACTGAGGAATTCACTGCTTCTTTATATTGACAACATTTACCATGAACAATGACTGTTAGATTTCATTTCTCAGTGTGGAGAGTTTTAAGGTTAGCAGTTCAGGAGGATAGGTGCACTATCATCATGGGCATCGGTCAGAATGAATCAGCCTTGACTCTTTTGTTGCAAAGGTTTATTTTTCAAACTCAAGTGTCAACATGAAAGAAAGGGCAGACACACATGGGTTGATGACTCAGAACTGAAAGAAACAAAAACAGAAGTTAGGTCAAAAATAAATTTATCTTTGAGTGTTCCACAGCATAAACGAAAGAGAAAGAAACCACTTACCAGCGCTTGCCACCCCATGTGGTGATCAGGAAAGAGTGAGCGCAAGCGTCTGCAGGATTTAAATAGGGAGCGAACAGGTGAACTCAATCAGGTAAATGAGGAGTGAACAGAGGGTAGAAAGAACCAATCAATGCTGAGGGAAAGGAAGTGATGTAAGGGGAGAAAATATAAAGAAAAAAAATATGAATCTTTACAACAGAGAGAAAATCCAAAAGAACACTTTACTGAAGAAGATTGGTCCTTCAAATACTCTTAGAGGATGTGGAAATATATAGGAAAGTGTGCATCAATAATGAAAATAAGAGTGAAGTAATTCAAAAATATGAAGCGTACAATTTCAAAGATAAAATATAAAATATATATATTTTATCTTTATTTTATCTTTTATATAAAATATATATTAAAATGTCAAAGTTCATTTTTTCACTTTTGTTTTTAGTTTTACTTTTATAAGCAGTTGCTGATTTGAGAAACTTTTAGAGGAACTGTCTCATTTAAATAAAACTATAGCAGAAAACTATGAAAAATAATAAATAGAAAAATAGATTTTGATGACTTCTGCATTTTTAAAATCCTCCTTCAGAGCCACCATAAAGAGAAGAAATTATTACAGCGACCAATAACTCTTGGGAACATGTGGGAAAGTGTTTTTGAAGACACACTTGAAAATTCTGTTAAATTTTATTCTTATTTATTCAGATTGCTGCGTTTCTTTCTGGTACCCTCTGTGACTACACCACCGCAGCCAAAATTCACTACCCCGAATCGAATTAATGAACGCGCTTGCCGCAGCGCCAGATTTTTAGTCTGAATATGACCAGAGAGACAGTATGAACAGTTACATAACCTCTTACACATTCCCATAAGCATACCTGATTAAGTGCATTGAAGAGAGAAGCTGCAAAACTCTAAAACTCTCTCACTCTTTGTAACATTAGCGTTATTCTTTCTTCTCCAATGTTTCTGTGGTGGTAGGGGTAGTGGAGGTATGGGCTTCATCTTGTTGCCATGGTGACGATTAACATTACATTTCACAGAGGCAACACCTCCAAAGCCTCCACAGGTGAACTGTGTGAGGATGTTTGTGTGAATGAGTGTGTGTGTGTGTGTGTCAGAGTAGTTGTCACCCCTGCAGTCGGATAAAGTGTGATAGTAACAGTAAGTATAAAAATAAAATTCACAGCTCATTTGCCTGCAACAAAAGGTGTAGAAAAAGTGATTTTAATTATCTTTTTTAAATCTTTACCACAATCAAACGGCTCCCATTTTAATTTATTTATTTTAATTAAAAAACTGGTTGTGTTAACAAATTATAGAGGTTGTACAAATGTATGCAATATCAGCGCAAAGACGTGAACATGAAACCAGGCCGTCAAAAATCTCAACATATTTCAGGATCGATTAAAAGTTCATACTTCTCCCCAAAGTGTCTGAGTCAACATTTCAAGAATTTACAGGGATGGTAGCTGACATAACTTTTCCTCATCTCTCTCGTCCTTCATTTCCTGTCATCTCTTTCGAAATACTTCAAAAACAAAAGAGTTCATTTTCTGTTTTGACATACCATTTTTCACAAAGTTGGTGCATGCTGATCGCTTACTTTAAAACCTTTTTGCTGTCAGACTGACTTGACTTTCAGTAGCCAGGTTTCCTCCAAATGTGGCGCAAATTAAAACTGAAATGGCAGAAAAATCTGCAGGAAACTGTTCTATTCTATTCTTCAGTGAGGTGACATTAAACCGTTGTAGAAGGAGAAACCACAATGAGATGGCATAATTAGAAGAGTGCTGAAAACACCTGAAGATAATTAGACCCAATTCAACACCATCACTAAGTGTGTTTCCATGTGGAAAATTTTTAACGAAGTGGAAAAGTTGTATCGATAAAAACAGACAAAGTGCAATGGAAATAGACTTCACCAATAAATTTTCCCGTCCATGACAACTGTACTGAGTCTGAATTTTTATGTATAGTTAACAACACGGCCGCTTTGATTGACAGGTAGGTGCCGTTACAGATAGCTTGTGTGAACATCCAGGCATCATTTATTAATTTTATAATTTCATTATGTGCAGATCAATTTACATAAGCACAAATAAAAGCTATACAAATAGACTTCAAACATAAATACCATATTCCCATCATGTTTTTTCACATTGATTTCTTTCTTAATTACATCACCTCATTGTGCACTCCTTTTCTATAATGATTTCATGTCAGCACCACCAGCGATTTATCTCCATGAACCAACTCCTAATATTTGGCCTCAACCCAACTCCTCCAGCTCCAGGTCCTGTTTCAGGGTCTTGGTTACTCCAAACCATGTTGACATTAGAGAATATGCCTGTTTAGGCTCACAGGCCTACTGTGACTGCGTCTTTGTTACCCCTGAGAAGTCAAATTCTCTTTTTCTGTGTAGACAATCACTAATAATCTTTACATGTTCTTTCAGTGTAAAGTTTAAATTGTGAAGAAGAATCAAGTCCCAAAATAACTAAAACTGCATTATTGGAAAATATTCAGCGAGACACAGCCATTCTGTGACTAATGCCTGCTACCAAACACAGAAACAGACGCACGTATCACCAGAAGTTTTCTCTGAACAGCCTCGCAGTGTTTTGGTCAGAGATCTTCTTACAATACTCAGACTCATATGTATTTATACAAGACAAATATTTATTCATTCTAGCTGGCTTCACGTATTTGTCATGTTGTATTTGATGAAATATGTTTCATCTGGAGAAGTTTATGTAAGTGTCTTAAGGCATGAGGCATGTGAATCATTATTGTGATATTATCTGAAGTGACGAGCGTTTTGCATCCAGAACAAAGGCTTAGATTGAAGCGTGTTTGTTCTAAGCGGCTACACAGCATCACAGTGGATGTTTAACCATACAAAAATTTTCCTTTCATGTCGGGAACGGGATCGACAACAGGCAGAGAAACGGAAAGAAAAACGCAACACAGACACTTCATGAAAAATGAATTCTACTCTAAAAGCCAATTAGCAACATTTGTTTGCTATAAATCAGTTCCTATCTAAACCTCTGAACTAAAAGAGCTCTTCTCTGTGCTCAAACTGTGGCTGTACCTGTCTAAAAGCTGCTTATTTATTTAGTAGTCAAGAGTTGAAAATCATTGCTGCATCTGACAAGCAGTCGCTGGTTTTTATAGCCAAAGAAGTAAAAAGACAAAGAAAAGACCGAGTCTATGTGAATGCCGCATCAGCCCTGGAGCCTCATTTATAAAACATATGATCAGTTTTGACCTTAAGAATAACTTAGGGCAAAAAACCGCAATATGTTACTGATAAAACCTCATTTTGAGATGGAAGTGATCTCATCTTTGATACATATAGACTCGACCCGAGTGATTTTCTTGCTGGCTAATGTCGGGATGCATTTGTTCCCATGTCTGTGGTGAACTTTGCATTATCTTTAAGAACAGTGTGATATTCACCAATTAAAGGTGTGATGAATTAATTACGGGACACGCAGGTTGTGATATTCTATAAATAGTGTGTCCAATTAGGAAGAAGCAACCATGGCTAAACTCTCATTTGTGCTAAGGTTACTTCGCTGACTATAGGCAGGTGGTGTCAGTTTTAAATTTGAGATTTATAGATCACAGGTCCATTAAATTACAAATAGACCGAAAGGTACCGTTCATGAATTAAACGTAAGCACACCCCCACAAATGATCCATTTGCTGTAACAGCTTATCCTCATCATGGTCACGAGGGCTGGAGCCTATCCCAGCTAGCATTGGGTGCGAGGCAGGGAAGACCCTGGACAAGTCACGAGATCATCACAGGACAAATGAACATTCACCACCTCCAATTATCTCTGGACTGTGGGAGGAACCCACTCAAACACAGGGATAACATAACACAAATGCCCCCCAGTCGGGGTTGAACAAGGAAACTTCTTGCTGTGAGGCGACAGGGCTAAACACTGCCCCAACTGTGCCAACCCCATGATCTTAAAGTCCATGTAACATAAGAATAAACACGTGTTTTGAGTTTGTCAGACTAAAGAAGAAAGTGTTATTAACCACCCAGCCAAATTTGAAAGATTAAAAATATTGACAAGTTTATGAAATCAGGTAAAAATGAGCAGTATTCTCAGCTCCAGGACTGTGGGGCTTGTCCGCTGAAGGCGCTGAAGCCACGCCACAGCCACAGCCATTTTGAAGCGACTGAAACGTGTCAGATGAGTTCAGAAAATGACATGACTAACTCTGAAACACTCTGAGCGAGATGAATTCATCTCTATCTCTCTGCTAGGGGTGCAGGGGTATGCTCAGGGTGGCCTCAGCGTGTCATCGAGCCACCCTTTAAGGACCGCCCACAAAATCCTGGACTGAAAACTGTTTCAACCTGTAACTCCACAATTCAGTAATATATCGCTTAAAGTCTTTTCACATGTTTTCAGCAACTATTTTCTAACATATTTAATATATCTTAAAAGAAATCTCAGAATCGCCTTTACACAGACTTTAAGATTTCGAGTAGAAATCTTAGAACATTTGTCTCTGCCTCTGTGTTGAACCTAAAAGATGACAGTCAGGCAATGGTTTCCATCTTGATTTCTTTGCTGCAGTCAAACCATCTTGACCGATTTAGTGTTTAAATTATGTTCTTTATCCCCCCGAGCAGGTCTTCAAATTGATTTATGATTTCCTCGTTTAATGTAAAGTATTGCACTGTTGACTTGTTACGGTCTTTTATAGTAATTCTTTGGACAGTGAAGTGAAGATGAGGAAATTTAAACTCATTTTAAAAATCTGTCTGCCTCTCCTCTACTTCAACAGATTTATGGATCATCATTTTGATGGAATATTTTACACAAAACTGGTGATTAAATATGTGACAAAGATTTTGTGAGAAATGGTTTGAAGGTAAGAGGACATAAGTTAAATCATAAATCCAATGACATTGTATTTTATCTAATACACTTTACTTTGTTATTTACAATCTGAGGACAGTTCTTGAAATGAAAAGGCACTAAAGTAAAAACCAAATGACTTTTCTTTTCTTTTTTTTGTCATTGAGGTGGTATTGTTTGAGTTTTACTCACTTTAAGCTGAGTCAGTCTGACTTCTCACTCTCATTTCTATAATATGATAACCGATCAAAGTTTGGCTGTTTGTAATTTCCAAACTTACAACGCCACAAAACAACTGATACTTAAAAAAAGACAAAGAATCCAGAGCTAACAGATGTACGACATAGATATGTACCTAATAAATCCTTCAACTCCTCTGCAGCTGGACTCCGAGTTGTACCTAGAACCTCAACAAAAACACACAGGGAGTCTGCTTCATCTCTGGAATAGTCTGCCTGTGGATCTGAGGGACTAGCATGGCTTTTATTTAAGGAGCCTTGTCAGTTTTTTCGGTTGCACAAGCAGCAACCTCATCAAGTGGCTGTGAAGTGAAGCCAACACTGAAGTGCCAAAAACTGCAGTCCCTCAAATGACCACTTGAGGCTGGCTACAGAACAAGTCAGTCTCCAAGTCCCCATGTTAAAATGTCCAACTTCACAGCAGAAATAAACATGTTTGCAGCCTGGTACAAAAGACAGTTTTGGTCTCTATAGGTCATTTCCCTGTTCATGACAACTGTACTGAGTCTGAATTTCTATAAAACTCACCTGTTCAAATTATATTAAGGCCTAAAGTTATGCACAATTAACAGTGTGGTCACTTTTGACGGGTGGGTGTCGTTACAGATGGCTTGTTTGAGCTTCCCAGGTGTCATTCAGCACGTCTCAGGTCCGCCAATGATCCATGTCTTTGCCGATTTATAGATTAGAGGCAGAAGCTGAGCTTCTGAGCTTCACAACAGCTCTTCAGAACAGTTTACTTATGCACAGTGGTGCTTTGAGCATTAGCCGGTATGTTAAGCATGTCCGCCGTCTCAATTTTGTCATGGCTGGGGTTAGCAGGGTAACAGGAATACAGAGAAAAGACTCAAATGCAGACGACTGAGGCAGATCTGGTGCAGTTGAGTGATTTAACACACACACTAAGCCACAAAGGCTCGCAGGATGGCGTGAAAAGAAATCCAATAACGAGCCGGCAGGAAGCCAAAGTCCAATAACAGGCAAAAGGTCAAACATGCAGGTCAGGCAGGCAGAAACTGGTTCCAGATACAGCTCCCGGACAAACAGAATACAAGTACACAGGTTAGAAAGCCAAGATATAAAGCACCTGGTAACATAACTCAAAGGTTAACTTTGGCATTTTTTAACATGAACTTTATTTTCCTGTGTTTTTTCATATCAAAGCGACTAACAGTAAAGGCATGTGCTGCAGCCTACATTTGCAAAACTGCCAACAACATTATCCTTGCAGGCCACTGACAGCTGTCCTCTAAGCTTCACAGCAGCTAGTTCACTCTCTTCCGCCTGTTGCTTCTCCCTCTCCTCATCCACTCTTACAGTAGCTCTTCATCCGTATACTCCGGCTCGAATAAATATGGGCAGCCTCATCCATATTGTTAAAACCAGCTAATTATTCAGCCACCACGCTGAAATCTTTTGAAGCTACACTTTCAGGTCTCCAACACAAACCTTTTTTCGATTGGTGCAATCCTACGCTCATGTTTCCACTGTTGACTTCCTGCATCAAATCGCCCACCTCTCCCGAGAACAAGACTTCTCCTTGAGTGAGATTTAGTTAGACACATACCAGATCAAGCGAAAGGAACAGAATAAGTATTTTTAACAAATGTATTTTGACAGTGCAACATTTGTAACCTGTGTCACTGCTGCAGGTTGCAGCACTCATTCAACAGACCGCTGGACCAAATTCAAAACTTGCGCCCATTACTAACGAGGTGAGGGCACCTCGATGGGAATGATTCGTTTTTGCAAGTGTAACTATCAGTTATTATAATTCATAGCCAATTTGTGCCAATCCATCCATTTGAAATTTAGATATTTTACTGGATTAGTGAAAAATTTGACTCACCGGTGTCACTAGAGGAAACAGCTATGGGGATCACCAAAGTCATTTCAGGCTGGACCAAAGTAGACCGCATTACCATCCCTAAAGCGAGGCCTCTAGTATTGCTAAAATGTTATTGTAATATATCACTTTTAATGCTGTATATATCTAGAGTTTTTGCAGCTTGTACGTAAATTTAAAGGTGTTCATAATCCTCCTGTATTTCCTGTGATTCTGCATTATGTCATATGTACGAACGCCTCCTCTGCAACGCTTCCAATTAATGTAAACAAGTGACACGCGTTTGTTCCCCGGAGGAAGCCCTCAACATTAGCTTTTATACAATCTTTGTCTTACTGCGGTGTAAATATTGTCACAGAAAGCGAGGATTACCGGAGGGGTGAAGTGAGTCATGGTACACGTGTTGCTCTTCCTCCTCTTTCCATCAGTGTAGCACTTCCTGTAAAGTGAAATAAAGGAAGGAGACGTTTGAAACTTCTTTTGTTTTCTTGTTCAGCTTTGTTCAAATCCTGTTTATATCAGTTCAGTTCAACTCTGTTAACTTTTATACGATTCCATTTACTCGATTTCAGTTGAATGGAGTTTACTTTAAATTATTTTCTGCTCTATTCAGCTTGCTTATTTTCCTCAAATCTCACTTTACTGAAAGATTTAAAGTTGCAATGTTTTGATACTGACAATGTGTAAAATGAAAGGTTCACTCATAGAATTATCACCTGACTCTGCAGCCTTTTTTTAGCATCTATCAGCTCATTGTTTTGGTTTCACTTGGTTCACTTACCATACTCAACAACCTCATTTCCAGCCCCTGTTAGGCCTCTGCTATAAACCCACTGTACACTTCCTGCTCAGCACCAAATGGCAGATAAACAAAGTTAGTAACTAGCGTTTAGCGGCTAAAGAGAGGAGTCGGTGGAGACCAAAACAGAGCTAAAAGGAGAGTGAGTACTGGATTTAGATTTATCAGGTGAACTGAAACAAATCTTAAGGTGAGTTCTATAAATAATCAGTCTCAGTTCAGTTGTCATGAACGGGACAAATTAGCTATAGAGACCAAAACAGCTTTTTGTACCAGGCTGTAAACATGTTTATTTCTGCTGTGAAGTTGGACATTTTAACATGGGGACTTGTTCTGTAGCCAGCCTCAAGTGGACGTTTGAAGAACTGCAGTTTTTGTCACTTGATGAGGAGACATAGAGACGCTTACACATTTTCGCCTGCAGAGGGTGCTAATGGAAACGTGCAGTGAATGACAGACTACAGGCAGAAACGTGCCGACATAGCAATGTGGCATCGCAGAAAAGCACATAAAAATGTATGTTAACGTAGTGTGTGCTTACAAGAATACTCCGCGGGGTACCTTTAACTTGCACCACAGCACAATTTTTGATGACAGTCTTGTTCCTGCTGAGCATTTACCCTTTACATTGCATGTTTCATATTTCAAGGTCAGATCCCGCTGGATTCTTCCTGTCACAAAACAAATGAGGACACATGACCGAAATGCAAAACATGTTTTGACATATAGACTGTGCGCTTCCCCTCTGAATCACTCAGTAAAAAAGCACTTCAGGGACATGTGGTCACCTTGAAGTCACTTGGTGTGAGTTATGGTTTCATTAAACTTGCACATACTGCAAGTGTCTTTGTTAAAAGGCTGATGCTCTCCCTCTTTAAGTAATGGTACCCTTGATAAAGCCAGTTTCCTTGATAAATATATTGAATGACATTCTACAAAACCGCCACAGGCTTTTGTTATTTTATGTTTTATTTGCACCTAAAAGTGATGAAAACCAAAGTGGTGAACTAAAAGAAGCGCGCTCCCATCTCACTGCTGCTGTTGTAACTCTGAAACCTCTACAGAGATGTGTGTACATGTTCTTTTATTTGCCTCTTAAAAAGTGGGAAATAAATTGCGCAAGTGTGTTTGTTTAACACATCAATCCAGCAGGTGGCACGTGACCATGGAAAACTGGAACCAGCGGTAACTACACCAGCAATGGAGGAGCTAAAACTGAGGATGTACTTCTTTATATACTTGCTTTAAAAGGTAAACAAGTAAAATAAATGAGAAGAGAAGCTTCAACAGCTATGTTTGTGTTATTTTTTACTTGAGATTCAGGCACACGGTGGCTGCAGGAGTGTGATAAATTAGATTTTTAAGTGCATGCACAATGTTTTATACCGCAAATGTGTCCTTTGTTGCAAAATAAGATCAACAAATCGGTTTTTCACCAGCAAGTTGGCTGTGCAGTGGCACAACAACGGGATCAGAATGACTCATCTTCTGAGTCCCTTCGGCATTACGTTTCTGCAGGTGACCTTGTGTCGCTATTACAGCAGCATTTTTTGAGAATTATCTGAATTTAAAAGCTACACTGATGACAGACGGTCTTACAGGTGATGATTTTGACAGTGGCTACAGAGGATTGTTTAATTATATAATTCATGGAGCCTTCAGCAAAATGAAGGATTCAGTTTTAAGCACTGGACGAGCATCATCAGTTCTGCTGTTGGCCTGTAGCACACATCTGTCATTCTGTCTTTCCACTAACGCTGCTCCTCTGGGTAACCACCAAGCAATCAATTCTCCAGCTCCTTTCTAACCGCATGTGTCCCCTGTGTCCTCAAAAAGAGAAGAAAAAGAAACACAACAACAACAGGAGGCAAAGTCTTTGTTTCGTTTGCAGATTTGTGTTCAGTCTGAAAGCTGACAGCCATCAGCCATTTTAAATATTTTATAGACGTTTTCTAAGTAAGTAATTAAGACCCAACCATGTCTCCTGAAATTATGTTTACATGCAACTAACCTGAATCAACAAATGCATTTCATGTGAATGTCGCAGTTCTCTCCCAGTGCAAAATGTTCATGTCTGAAGTTTTATGAACTCTGGAAACTGAAATTAATTCATTTCTGGCTATTTGTAGTCTGAGTCTGCTGGACTGTGTTTGTTCTTTTTTTTTTTTCTTTTTTTTTTTGAGAGAGAGCAATTGAAAATTTTGTTTAATGGTGGATGTGCGAAGGTCAAGCTCTTTGAAACGAGTTATAAATATTAAAAGATGCATGAGATTTGAGTCTGTCTGCCTCCAAAATGAGGTTGAAACAGAATATGCTGCTTTGTATTGGAAATTGATTGAACACCTTTTGAAAAAGAAAGATTGTGTTTGATAGAGAATATTTTGTTGCAATATTTATATACTTTTATATATATTTAATATTATGGTTATTTATATCTTTAAAATGACAGCAATGTTTTGGTTATGCAAACCCTAACCCTAAGTTCAAATACTTAAACAAATATATATTTTATTATTGTTAATGTAAATACTTTAATGACAGTATAAAGAATCGACAGAGGTTTCCACAGCGTTGTTTTGAAGCCGGAAATATGCTGGACAGTGCTATGTTGGATGTACTGCTTTTTCCGCCTTCCGGTTAATATAAATATCGGCAAAGACGTGGATCATCAGCAGACCTGGATCGAATAACACCTGGATACTTGAATAAGCTATCTGTAACGGCACCTACCTGTCAATCAAGCAGCGATGCTGTTAATTATGCACAGCTTTAAGCCTTAATATAATTTGAATGGGTGAGTTAAAAAAAAAAAAAATCACCCCTCTATCTATAGAGACCAAAATCGTTGCCTGAACCAGGCTGTAAACATGTTTATGTCTGCTGTGAAGTTGGACATTTTAATACAGCTGCTTATGGAAACTGACTCACTTCTGCAGCCTGTCTCAAGTGGCCGCTCGAGGAATTACAGTTTTAAGCACTTCCACACTGTCTTGATTACCCAGCACTGGAGGTTACCGCTTGACACATAGAGACAAACAACCATTCAGACTCACATTCACACCTACGGGAAGTTTAGAGTCACCAATTAACCAATTAAGTGCTTATTAAGTCTTCATTGGACTGTGGGAGGAAGCCTGAGCACCCAGGGAGACACTCCACACAGAAAAGCCCAGCAGAATTTATTGATGCATTTATTTTATAGCTGTAAAAAAACACTTTATATACAGCTGGATAGCTTAACCAGTGTAGCGACTAAAGGTTTTATTATTAATCTCTGAAATGTAAAGAGCACATCTCAAAACTTTACTCATACTTGGTTCAACGATGTCAGACTTCCTGGATTAGAGAGAACTCTGCCAGTAGGGAGAATAATTACATTTCTCTGAAATGCTTTTTGGCAAATCAAATTAAAGCGAGTATAAAAAGGTATTTTTTCATGGAGGAGTTCAGGTCATTATGTGCATGTAAGTTGTTTTTTAGAAAGCCTCTTGTTGCCTGAAGTTTCCTTTGCTGTTTCTGTTTGGAGCATCTGGTTAAAGAGAATTAAACAAGCTGTGCCAGAAAGAACAAATGAAGGAGGAGAGATCAACGACAGAGAGATGGATAAAGAAAGACAGACAGACAGAGAGAGTAGTAGCATTATAGAACTGCTAAATAGAGAGAATCAAGCAGAACTTATGTTACACAGTGTTACACCATCTATCTGTACCTCCATCCATCCACAAACCTCATCCATCCTTCCCTGTATTCATGCTGTCGCTGCATGGAAATGCATGTTTGCTTCTCGGTATTCTCTCTGTCACTTCACATCTGCCCTGTGCCTCTCGTCTTTTTATGTGCAGACACTCGAGTGAGGAGAACACCAAGATTATAACTCTGAAGAGGCAGCTGTGAAGTGACATGATCACTCCCTGTTCCCCATTAGAGGACACCCAATATAACTCAGCACATGTGGAGCTGCAATAAACCCACTAATAGAAATTCTCTGATATCGAACAACATGGCTGGAGGAAGTCCAAAATCAAATTTACTAAAATAACCAAGGTCTTCTGACAATTATATAGTAAAGTGTGCTTAGTCAGACAGCATAAACATGGTGGGGAGAGGGCTGGAACTTATACAGTAGATAACATATGTAAGATATTCAAATTATTTCAACTTCTTTCTTGAAAACTCTGTTGATCTTCTCCCCTTCATTTGAGCAGCGTATCTATCACTAAGCTGTCGACCTCACTTCCTCTTAAGCATTCACCTGGAGGCGATGAACCTGACCTTATTCTCTTCACGTTTCCCCTTCGTTCTCCCAATAATTTCACTAAAGCTTTCCATGTTACTGTTCTGTTTTACAAGAACTTTGAGCCGCCAGGCCGTCTTGACTGCAAGCACTCACTAACCTGCCCACACACACTGTTCCGGGCCTTCATCAAGTGGCTCCATACGGACGAGTTATTGTCACCTCGTGGTTATAATATCTTTTCTTACTCTTTAAAATGGAAAATCTCTGTTTAGCATCCGTTACAGACACATCTGGCATCCTTGCTCCTTTTGTCACACTTATAACTTGACAGTTTTTTAGTATCCTATCTCACGCACACACACTCATTCAACCTGGGCTCAGCTTGCATCCTGCATCAGTTTTAATGTCACCTAATAGCTTTTAATTAATAACCTTTAGAAGAGTTTGTGTCCAGACATGATGCTCACTGTCTGCAGAGCAGGAAGGAGTCTGTTAATTAAAATCAATTGATTATGAACTCGTAATTTCATTATTGTTGGGGTTGTCATTGGGCATTGGTCCAAAATGACCACACTGGGATTTAGTAAGCAAGTAAACAGGCTTACATTTGAAAAATGCATCTCTAAATGATTTGAGAAAACTGGAATCCTCTACGAGCCCTTCAGCTGAGGTCTGGTCTGATGACGAAAACTATTTCAAAGTAATATTCTGCCTCTTCATTCAACTGCAGATTTTAAAAAAAGAAGATAAATTATGTCAGGTAATAGCCCAATAGCACATCAGAGCGAGTGTTGTTGTACTGAATCAGCACGGCTGTGAATAATTACAGCGTGATTGAACAGACAATGCAAAGCTAGCTGTGCCCTGCTCCCAGTCTTGGGATGCTAAGCTAAGCTAATGGCTGTTGGTTGTAGCTTTATATTTAGCATACAGGCATGCGAGTGATTCGTTCTCAGCTGACTCCAGACAAGAAAGTGAAAACGCTTTTTTCCAACTCTACAGGAGTGTGTTTCCCAAAGTGCAGTCTACCTATGGACATTTCATGCAGGAGGCAGATTTATTCATAGAAAATTATTTATTGGTGACTGTTGTTGAATTCTGAATGGTTTCAAGAGCTTTGCAGTGTTTTTACCTCTGCTGACTATCTTGCTGTCACATTTTAGCTCATAATCATGGATGTATGCATTCGCTAACATTTTTCAGGTATTTTCATAGTGTGTCATTTTTAAACCACCACATCAGTGGTACACATACCATAGTTTTCGACCCAGTATGCCACAGTATACAATGATACTATAATGTCTTGCAACTTTGTGGCAAGAGTTTGCAGATGGCTAATAATAATAATGGACTTTTCCTTGTTACTTTCCTTGTAACCACATTTATATGTTGCATAAATTCTAAGTTCAGTACATCAGTATTCCATTTGTACTACAGTATAATTGCCACTTTACTCTTATCTGTGTGTAATCCTGGCTTGATATTTAATGTACTGATGATTTATTTTTAACCGGGGTAAATAAAAACCTACTGAAAACATACTGTTGCACTTTCATTAATGCACATTTAACTTTCATTGTCACTTAATGTCCTTGGTGAGCACTTTCTGTCATCTGTAAATTAAATTTCCCACTGAATCACGCCACCGTCTCCTTTCTTTTACCAAGGTTAAAGAATGATAATCAGTTATCCGTTCCTTTGAGCCAGTGTTTATAAGTGTCTCCTGGTGCACCCAATGTTGTGTTTGTGTTAAATAACAGTCCTCTTTCCTTTCCAGGTGGTGAAAATCATCTTTGTTGAGCAGAAATACAGATAACCTTTACAGGTGAATGACTAGAGGAGATAACATACAAAATAAACTCAGCTGTAGATAAAGGTCAAATCCTCTCACCCACTCTTCTGTTGATTTAAACTTTTTTTTAAATCCTAGTATGTAGATTTATTCAAATTCAGTGGCAGTTCAACATCTACCACCAGCGCTCATTGTACACTCAGTGGTTGCACTCACTGGGTGTCAGTGGTTGTGTCAAAATTATTGTATGTTTCTGAATATATTAGGGAGCTGAACTGGAAGGCTTGAGGTTTGGGTAGTGACTGAAAGAACAAGATCTTGAGTGGCTGGGCTCTGCTTTACAGACGGGGTTAGGAGCTTGACATCTGGGGTGAGCCAGCCTAGGTGGTTCCAGCATCTGATTAGGACACCCCCTGAACTTCCTTTAAAGGGTATTCATGTTGGAGGTTGGCACTTCCAACTGGTAGGAGACCTAGATCCCAGAACCCAGAACCCACTGATATATACTATACAGCTCATCTAGGCCCAGGATTCCCTGGGGGGAGCTGGAATGGACACAATAATTTAAAAAAACCTGCACGATATAATGCTTTCTGATGTAGCATCTATAGGCTACTGTGGCAATAAATTATTGCGTTACAATGGGGCAAGGGACTGCATTTGTAGTCCCAACTGCGCAACAGATTCATGTGTTATTCATGTGTTATTTTGTCATACTTTCATCAACAGAAGAAATATGGCATACATGTTACAAAGTAATCCACCAGGAGCGCGTGCTTGCACGCATTTAATGTAGCGCTTTACAACTTTCTAGGTGACCCTGCATTGGCGCAGGACCCAAGTTGGTCTGGACGCTGTCTTAACCATTGCATAAGTTCTTATTGTCACCAGTATGACAAGGTTCTCTTGTGTGCGTCAAACTTAATTTGTAGTCCTCTAGAGAGGATGTACTGAGGGCTCTGTTTTTTTCTTTACAACCATTGTATTGTCACCAATTATGCTCGGATAATCCAGGCAGAAATGACTGCATGCATGTCGTTTCTGTTTACTGGTGCAGGCGAGCTGTACCCACAGATGTACAGCGTTGTTGTTGTGCACTTCATACATATGAATCACTCTGATTATACAAAGACAAATGTCAGACAGTGAAGGCAGCAATAAAATTGCTTCCTGCCAGCTCTCAGCATACGTTAGTTTGTGATGTGAACAAAATATGAACAGATGATAATGAGAGAGCAAAGTTTTCAGCTGCAGTGTGTGTAGTGCAGAAGTGTGTTACAGTAAGGACAAAGAAGAGAACAAAAATCCATTTCCCACAAGATTAACCATTCAGTTTCAGGGTAAAGATGTAGCTGAGTTTAAGGTTGGGTTAAGTTAGCACGTTATAAATGTAATGGTTGCAATGACTTGTTATTTTGACTGATTAAACTTCTGAGTTCGATGAAGCTATGCAATCACCAAACTCCATGTCACAGCGAGAAAATCACTGTAAAGAGTAAAATGAATGGTGGCTGAATTCATCCCAGATGCTTTAATACCCTGAAGGTCTTGGTATTAAAGCATTGTGCATACTGACTTACTGTCATGGATTACTAAGACACTTGAACTTGAATAATATTATTAATTACAGCTGTGCTTTTCCTTCTATTATAAGTTGAAAAGACTGCATTGTAGTGTGCTCACACTGGAAAAGGTCATTTGATCTAATTATAAGTGTGCTATGCAAAGCCTTATTAAAAAATTTTTTAAAAAATGGTGAATGACAGCTCCAGATAAGTTTTGTAGAATCAAAAAACTATGGTTCTCTGCTGGAAAACCGAGGTTGCTGCCCTAAGAAAAGGAGTTCAAGCATCTCAGGGTTTTGTTCATGAGTGATGGGGAAATGGAGTGTGAGATGGACCGGCGGATTGGTGAAGCTCGCAAATTTTTAGTCTATCTACGTTCTAACCCTCACCTATGAGCTTTTGGGTAGTGACCGAAAGAATAGGATCACGGGTACAAGCGGCCAAAATGAGTTTCATCTGCAGGGTGGCTGCGCTTAGGAGATAAGTCGAGGAGCTCTGGGAGCATCTGGAGGGAGCTCGGAGAGAGCTGCTGCTCCTTTGCATCTAAAGGAGCCAGTTGAGGTGGTTCAGGGACCTGATTAGGATGCCTTCGGGGAGCCTTCTTTTGGAGGTGTTCCAGGCAAGTCCAACTGGGAGAAGACCCCGGGGCAGACCCAGAACCCACTGGAGGGACTATATAGCTCATCTAGACCATGTGGGAACACCTCAGGATCCACTGGGAGGAGCTGGAATGTGTTGCTGGGGTGAGGACCTCTGGATGCCGTGCTAAACCTGCTGCCACCGTGACCCGACCCCAGATAAGCGGTCCTTTTTTTTTGTAAATTATAATTTTCTTGTAATTTTAAAATAACAAAACTTCTGATATACTAAGTTGCTAGAAACCAGTGAAACGTGTCACTCATCCACGCAGGTTCAAACCTTTTTAACAACAGAGCCTTTGTTGTCTGTGTCTTTCACTAACACAGCAACACACTCAACCTGTGCAGACAAGGATTTTCTATCGTGCTATTTCTTCCTCGATGGAAACTGTCAGCGCCAATGAATGCATTAAGTAGAAAGACGCACTCTACAAAAACACACTCTTACAGAGCAATACAGAACACATTACGTGTCGAGCTGTATTGTCACACATCAGTGTTGGACACAAAGTCAGCATAATTTATGCCTAACAGTAAACAAAAGGTGAGAGAGACTGAACTGTACACTGTTTAAACACTATATCTCAGTTGTCTTAATTTAGCAGCAGAGTTCGCCGGAGAACAGCTTCTTTTCCAATTTATGATGCAATTAAATAGTAACTCTCAGTATTTCCACATTCATTTCAGGAAAGCAAAGCGGGAAGCGGACCTGACAGTGTTTTCCCTCTCTGAAAAGAATTATGTATTTTTCTCAGAGGACCCTTTAAGCAAGGTCACAATGGACTATTCAGCTCTGCCAAAATATGTATTTCTTTAAACAAACTGAACTAATTTTGATTTCCGGATAATGCGCCCAGAGACATAGACAGATCACTGCTGCAGCAGGGAGCAGGAACAAAAACAAGAATCATCGAAAATGGCCAAAAATGAAACTCATATTTTGTACGTATTTCTTCTGTGTTTACCGAATCTGTCACAGAGCGGAGAGCAGCGGTGAAGTACATTTAATTTAGTTCTGTACTTGTTCTGTACTCTCAAAACATTTCTGAGGGAAATATTGTGCCTTTTTTTTCTAGACTACATTTATTTTACAGCTGTACTTAAGTTTACACACTCCAAACATATACTTAGTGGTTAAAATAAAACACCTAAACAAGCTGCAACATTAAAACATTTAATGCATCAGTGAAAATAATCTATTGATAATAATTTAACACATTCCCACATTTTATTTTTAGCTGACAATTCTGAAAAAATGATGCTATAAGAGGTGAGAGTGAACCAAACAGTGACGTTGCAGGCTGGATCTTCAAAACAAACAATACAAAGCTCAGTAAAGCCGAGGTGAGCTGCAGATTCAGGTGATAATTCTCTGTAGGTTTGTTACAACAAGCGACCTCATTGACTCGCATGTTGTTTTCATATGTCATCAAGTACATACAACGATCAGCTATAACACTATGACCACCTGCCTAATATTGTAGTCCCCCCTTTTGCTGCCAAAACAGCCTGATCTTCTCCCACAGATGCCCCATTAGATTGAAATCTGGGTGATTTAGAGGCCAAGTCAACACCTTGAACTTGTTTTTCTCAAACCATTCCTGAACCACATCAGACCAAGCCACCTTCGTCCAAAGCTCTATGGTCTATTTCTATTGGTCACGTGGCCATTGTTAGCACGTTTCAGCACTTAGACTGGTCTGCAGCTGCATGTGGCAGCTGTACATTACAAATCTGGACCCAAAGCAAAACTTCATGTGTTGAACAGAAATCTGATCGCATACATACAGTAACAGTTATAGACGTTTCAGTAGCGCCATCAGAGCCAATTAAATTGGCTTTATTCAATTCTACATCTTGAGCAGTTTCTGATGTAAGCTCAAAACCATCCAGATAATGAAACATACCAACATGGGTCACCCAAACAACATCCCTTTTATATTTTGAATGTGTATCCATGGTAACAACAGTCTGTCATCTCCCAAGCTCAGTATTTTCTTCCAAGGCTGAAAGGAAGCGCTGCCAACACCTCATCTCCCTCTGACAGATCTGTTGACATATCAATCTGTCCTGTGGCTGACTGGAGCTGACTGAAGAGCTGAATAGAAAGCCTGGTTATATTTCCACCAGAAGGAGAAGTCAATTTCAACTTCTCACAGTTCTTATTACTTTTACGTTCTCTTTCTTTCTTTATATTGTTTTGTTTTCCTTGCTGCATGGGCATCTTTTATCTGAACGTAACTTCTAAGAAGATATCGATGAATTATCAGCACCACAATGGAACAATACTGTAATACAACAAAAAGTTCTGCTGTTAAAACTTTATGCTGAAAGCACATTTTTTACTCTGTGGTTCGTGTCACATTCTGTTGTATTAAACAAAATTACAGTGTCGTGCAGGAGCTGCAGCCTCATGGAGTTTCCTACATGATGATAAATAGAAGAAATATGTTGAAGCTAACGTTGGAGAAGACATTTTATAATATGTTTTTCTCACTTTCTCAGCATTTTGTTGATTAAACCCAGTAAAACATGGCTCATTTCTTCTGAATACACCACTGTCTGCTTCCGTCTGCAGCAGCGTTTTCTCAAACTGTGCTCAAGTGTTTGTGATTTATATTTTGCAAAATGTTTCTATTTTCTTTAGCCACATTAGAAACAGAGAATTGCTCTAAGTGATGTAAAGGTCATCAAACAAATAACCCTCCTCCATTTTTAGAGGAGAACATAAATGGGCTCGTGTCTGTAGTCACAAGGGTACACTGACTCATTTTGCATATATTAAAAAGATTTATGGGTACATCTGCGCAAGGTTTTATAGCTGTAGCCTTTTTTTCAGCAGCAGCCAAACTGAAACTAATTGTTTTGTTTTTTTCATTCAATATTTTGAATACATGATGATTAATGATGAAATGTGTATAATGAGACAGCATCAGTGTGCATCCACAACCCACATGGTGCAGAACTCCCTTCAAAATTATACTTACAGAAACTTCTGTAAAATAAAATACAAATTATCAATTCATTCATAAAACTACACATCATTTTTAATAATTAATACTCTGCAGTTCTTCTCAGCTTTGCACAGGGGTTTTTATCATCTTTCAGTTCGTTGTTTTGGTTTTCTGGCCAACAAATTTACGGTTTTGGTTCACTGTGCACTCTCACTTGTGAATTTTGCACAACATGCTGAATATTTTGCACATACTGTATTGCACATGTTTCTGATTCTGTGTCAGAGCTGGTGGAGACCAAAGCAGAGATAAATCTAAAGTGAATATTTGACTGAAATCCTCCAGAGTCTCCAAAGAAACACTAATGTTTCTCTTTACCTGTTGGACGTGTAAGCAACTGTTTGCTAACATACATGATTACAACCGCCACTGTCATGCTGACAACACAGAACGGCAGCCAAAAGGCGCTGCACCCAGGCCACAGCTTTTGTCCAGCTCTCCCAGCAGCAGGTAGCCGATCAGGATGCAGGTCCAAGTATGGAGCCAAACTTTATGAGGTAATAATATATCAATATTGTGTTTAAAGCGTTCTGTGCTGCCCCCAACCGGTGAAAAAAATGATGCTGATGCTTGTTAATCAATCACTCATTTCTATTTATTTCTAAAAGTATATGAAGGATAAAGAAAATATATAAAATATGAGTAGATACAGATAAGGATATACACATTATAACAGTATAAAGTACAGGTTCAAATTATTGCTGGACCACTTAAAAGAAAAAGAGCCTTTTTCACCACTGTGATATTTGGGTCGGTTTACAGGCTGAAGCCATTAGATACAATTATAAAGGAGCATAATCATTTTGTACAAAACAACAATTAAACAGTATCTGAGTGATACGAGTAGAGAGGGAGAATAAAGGACAGAGAGAAAGAGAGAGAGAGTGGGCAGATGATAGACAGAAACTAAGAGAGACGGCTTCAGTGAGCTCTAATAGTTATTCTGGCACCTACGAACAACAGCCCTTTACAGTACATTTGTGTCTATACAAACACACATACAGACACAGACTGACTGTGTTACAGGAAAACTGAGGCTTCAGGGAGTCTCTCCAAATCACCAACACAGCCAAGCCGAAGAGATGAGAGTAATAAAGCCCAGAGGATGCTGAATCATTTTGTTGATGAGTGAGTACACACATACACACGTACACACACGTACACACACACACACACACACACACACACACACACACACACAAAGGCAAACAATAATAAGAGCTTCTGTCTTTGCTTCTGCTATTGCTGATCTTTAATCAAGTTGTATTTGCCTGCTCATGTGAACCGGTGCAGTCGGGAGGAGATTTTCATCACTGTCCCTGCTGAATTATCTGTGAATACACAACACACTCAACAACAATAACCTGCTTTGTAAGAGGAAGGGTTAAGGAATATTTAGACTAGACTCTCAAAATCCTGTTATGGAGAATCGGTTACATTTGGTTGTATATACATAAATACTGAATACTGTACGGCAAACTTCTGTGCACGAGAAGTAATCGTCTTGTATGTTTGTTGAAGAAAATTCATTGGTAGGTTAAGGTTAAAAGATATAGAAATGTGTGAAATAATAACTCTACTAACTATCTCTCTATAGGCTCCCTGGTCTAAAAAACCTTTAAGACCTCTGCACTAGACAACACACTGGACCATTGGACAGTAACCACTGGAGTTCTTGCAGTATTCCCCTGGCAAATCCTGTGAGACTGAAACTTGTTTGTGTACTGAAAAGGCCCAAAAAATAAATAAATAAATAAAAATAAAGGTGCAGAGTTTGGTTAAAATCCTGGATGGAGCGGCGTAGGAAGTCACAGTTTATACCTTCACAAGTCTAATCTTTGATTTCACAACAACTTAATTGAAATTATTTACGATGCTATATATATTTCTGAACATAGTCTAAATGTATAGACCGTGTATTGTGTGTGAGTCGACTTAATGCGTCATCAGAAACTAAATCTAGATTTGCGTCACCATTCAGACAGCAGATGCTTGACAAAGATCAACAGGCCCTTCTTCTTGATCTGACATTTAAAAATGTCCTTTAAATCAGCATTTAGTAGATTACAACATTTTCCATCTCTGAGAAGTCGTCTCAGGAACATTTTCCATTTAACATTTTTTAAAACTTTTGAGAGTGTGACAGTGCCCATTCAGTCCTTCCATCCATTTAGTCCAAACTGAAATACGTCAGCATGTATTGGATGGATTGAGTTTAGTGCGGATGACCTCAGCCTTGGATCATTATGTGGTGACGCCCTGATTTTTCCTTTAGGGCCAGTAGCATGTCAAATATTCCACTTATCCATTAAATGGCATTGGTGGGATCGTTAACCAGGCCATTGTTACCAATTAGCGCATTAGTGCTCCTTGTGATGACTGTCACCCGAGGTGTTAAGGTCACCTGACAGACAATCTGCATGATTGTAGTCTTATCATGCTGCTGAGCACTGACATGATCTATCTTATTTGCCTGTCATACAAGGGTCTTTTATTTTGTTAGCCAAGTTTTAAATGGGGCAATAAATACATTTATCTGTACATATTTAATATATCCACAGCCAACAACAGCAAATACTAAATGCATCCAAGAGAAAAATCCATATAGTATATGTTGCTTGTTTTGTCAAATGCCCCAAGGTTTAACAAGTGTATGTCTGTTTGACATTTATCTTGTACATGTCTTAAGATGTTGACTGTTTCTCAGTCTTATCTTGCAGTGTGCAGACTCCACTGTACTAAAGCCACACGGGCATCTTGTTACAACAGCTAATCAATGCAGAATTTAAACCTGAGCTTAAAAAGTGCAAAATAATGTGCTATTGATAAAACAGTTAACAGATAAATGCATCACTCTGTCAGTAATTGTTTAGCACAGCAGCTCGATCCTTTGTTTACTGTTGTGTAAATGATCCAAAGCTGGTGGAAACCAACAAATTCAGAAATGATTTATGTTGAGATTTCCAATAAAACAATTTAAACAATTACTGACAGATTGATGATTTATTGCCATGCAGTTGACAGAGGGGAAGTGTGTTTAGTTTCACTTCAAAAAACAAAGGCCTCTAGTGACATTTCTTATTATTGTTTCAGACAACAGATCAGAAAATCTAGATCTGAAATAATGTAGTTCAAAAAATCATAAATCATCAAGTGGAAATACAGAGAAGTACCACTGGTGTGTATCTTCAAATGTGTCGCTGAGTTACTGGAGAAATAGCAGCTCGGTTTAATATTTCACATTCAGTAAATCCTTTTCTCTGTGGATGCTCCATGGGCCTCATCATTTCCAGTAAAACTGACAGGACTGTTGAGAATTCAACTTATAGAACATTTTGATATGTTGTAAATGCTAGTAAATCATCAATTTGTCAAATTTTCAATAAGCCAGCAGTTAAATGTTAAAAAAAAAAGTTGTTAAAAAGGGTCAGTGTTGTAGTCAAGACCGAGACCAGAGTGTATGAAGACCAAGACTTTGAGGGATCGAGACTAAGACCAAGACCAGACAGTATTTAGCCTCCTTAAGTAGCTAACATGTGGTTAATACTCACCATCTCTCTTTGGGTAAGGCCCACGCCTCGCAGCCTTCTCAGTAAGCGTATTGCAGGATTTACAGACTGCTGTGTGTTTTTTCTTTTAGACGCTGTTTTACAGATTAACTCTTTGGCGTTTAGGAAGTCACTTTCTAGGAGTGCATGTGAAGGAGGGCAGCGATGGCTAACAGCTGTTAACTGTGACAAAATTGTAAAAATTTGAAAGGAGTCAAGTTATTGATGCCATTTGAAGCAGGGAGTTTAACTGAGTACGTGTTCATTCTTCATAAAATTGTTTCATTTGTTGGAAGAACTTTGCAGCTTTTGGCTCGTGGTCTTGTTGTTGAACCTTGATGTGACCTTGTTAGTGTTCTGTGCAGGTGTTCTGTTCAGACTTGACATTACTAAGTGAATAATATGGAAACACTGGTGATAACCTCACAGCTGTGGTCTTGAAATAAAATCCAGAGTCTCGAATACTACAACACTGTAAAGGGTCTTGGCTTCAACACTTTCTAGTTTGTTTATTTCAGAGAACATCTTGATTTTCTTTCAATAATCTATCGATCATACAATTATACACTTTTAAAGAACAGTTTGTTTTTGCACTCATTACTCACTTCCTTTTCAAGAGTTAGATAAGATGATCAATACGACTCTGATGATTGTCTTTTTGTCATGATGAAACCAGCTAGAACCTGCGCACAGGTACGGGACAGACAGATAAACTGTTGCTAGCAACAAAAAGTTGCAGCTCCTGTCAAACTGTTACATTATTGTCTCTGTACAGATGGAACAAACATTAATTACTTCATAAAGGCTGTTTCCCCCCTGCATCCTCTCCTAATGTTAAGCTAGGCTGATCATTGTATATACCTCCATACCTAATACAGCGGCATGGAAGTGGTATCCATCTTCTCATGTAACTCTAACAAATCAGTCACCTATCAGGAAGACCCAAACGCAGTACAATCTTACTGAGATTAATTGTTCTTTATTGCAGTTCAGGTAACAGATGACTGAACTAGACAGTAGGCAGGAACAGTCACTCTTTGAAAGTCTTTAGACGGAGCTGCAGTTCAGAAGTCCTAAACACAAGCTCTGAAGGCAGGCGATGAGTAATCTCCCACGGCAAAGTTGAAGCGGCAAGATGCCAAACAGATGCAGACAACGCCAGGAAACTCACTGGCTGGGTTCAGAGTCAGGGATGGAAAGCAGTCAGGTTTACCAGGTCAGGACCAAGCAGGGTCGGAACCAGGAAATCAAGCTGAAGCTGAGTACTGGAAAGTTCTGCATAATGCATAAGACAATCTGGCGAAGTAACGCTGGGCTGGTGTTGCTTAAATAGTGGCTAGATACTGACGAGGAGCACCTGAGTGCACAGGTGAACAGAGTTGGCTGATGAGAGGGGAGTGGCTGGCACGGAGAGTGAGCAGAGGGGAGGAGAGTGGAAAATTACTGGCAGGGCAGCAGAGGAATGGATTGTGACAAAAGCAAAGAATATTTTCAAACCAACACTGAACTATTCTTTTGAACTATTCTTTTGATGTGATTGTGATTGTAGATTTTCTGCAGCCAGGAGCTAAACTGTCAAACCGTCCACTGGAAACTTCTTCTTGATTAACTAAAGAGCTGCAGGAGGATCTAAAAAATATATTTTTTCTTCTATCTTCATAAGTTTAACAAAACTATTTGTTACAATTCATAAATGGTATCAGAACGTCATGCTACAATTTTAGCAACAATGATAAACAAAGCAGAGGTGTGAATTGTATCTATTTATCTTATGTCCATCTTTCTCTCTTTGGACTTATGTTAGTGTGTCCACCTACTGTACTGTAAATCCATTCCAGCTTCATGTTTTGTGCCTTTCAGATGTCTACAGGCGTTCTTCTTCAAAGACTGAGGTGTGAGGACGCTACAGTGCAACTCTATTTGAGGGTGTAAGGTCTGATGTACAAATGTGGTTTTGACTTTGATTGGGCCTCTGGGTATTGCAGCACCAAAGGGCCACAGCTGGCTTCTGTTGATACTTGTTTCAGACTTCCTTTGCCGGAGATATTTCCTTCATGAAGTAGTTCATTAGTTGGTTAGGATTTAAAGTGGCTGTTACGGTGAATACAGAAGCAGTCGCGATGACAGCTATCGACTCGGTCCCGCCTCGGCTCAGTCTCCCAGTGGAAAGTCGGTCTGTCACGCTGCCGACAGCTTCGCCACAAGAAGTTTCTCATGGCTGCCTCTTCCCTCCCTCCCTCTCTCTGCTTTGAGTGGGCAGACAGGACTCAGAAAAAGATCATCCCTCTGGTTTTAATTAGGCTTTTTAATTACAGAGCGGAGATGCTTTTTCACAGAGACTTGCGCTGAGGTAACAGTTGAGCAGAGGCGATAGCAAAGGGAGGGTAACCGTGTCAGTGAACTAATAGATAGCTTGTTTTGTTTTGATGAAAAGACGTCTGAGGCAAATGGGGAAGATTTTTAATTTCCTCTCAGGATGTTTGAAAAATTTATTCAGTTTAGGATGAGGAGGAAGCTAAAGGTAAAAGATAATCTCGTAAGTATCTATCCTGCCTGTTCGAGAAGGAAAATTCAAGTAAAGAAAAGTCCCTGAGCATGATCACTAAACTCTCTCAACATAACTGGCAGTGTCAAGGCTTTTCATCATGTATGAGTCATACCAATACACACAGTTTGTTCTATATTGTACCAGTAATGGACCATGTAATTGCATGTCTGCAGGATAAAAACTGTAGCTATAACATTAATTTCCTGCATGGATGGATAACTGATGGTGAGGTGTCACGATTCAATTTGACTTTTTGATTTTAAGGGTGCCATATCTAATATTCTAAGATATTTTAAATACTTTTAATCACTTATTGCTAATGGCTGAACAGATTGTTATATAATTTATAACATCAGCTAATATATCCAGACTCCTGTGGCTGATCTGGCTGAACACTATCTATGTGGATATGTAATTTATAGCTTGTCAAATAATTTCAGCTAACATGATCCATGTTACTAATTTATGGGATTAATTAAAATCAACAAACAGCGTTGATGTTAGCCCTGGATCCCACCAGACACGGCTCTGTGATGTTGCAGCCGCGGCGCTGTTCGTGGTCCGTTCTACACCAGGAACACTTAAGAAGCAGAGTGTTTTGCACACCAGACTTTGTTAACATGCTCACATTTGGTCAGTTTTCCTTGGTTTATGTGCTTCTAAGTAGGCTACATGGTTGAATAGTTCCCCTTTTGTCTGTTTTTACTTATTCACGTATTGTCTAGAACAGCTGCGATCGGCCATGCCTGGTGGGATTGAGCCGTTTGCCAACTATAAATGATGTAAGGATGAAAAGTAAAGGTTTATAACTAACAGTTGTTATACAAGCCAAGCATGATGCAAGCCAGGGGTCAACTAGGCAAGTGTAAATGATACTAAGCTGGGGTTTTCCTGGCTGGCTGTTGACTGATGGTTTGATTTGCAAACGCTAAGCTAGTTTGTGTCATGGAGCCAACGGTCCAAATAAAATGCATAAACTTTACAGATAGTGATGTTTTCCAGCATTCTCATGTTTGTTTCAGCGTTCAGTCACTTTTTAGTGATGTTCACTCGCACGGTGGACAACGAGGGTCAATCAAAGAATTTGGGACTCTGACAGCAGTGGTTCTAGTCAAGTTCTGCATTCTGCATTTTGGGTCTGCTACCGTTCAGGATAAAACTGTGACTTAAAGAAAAATCTTGATTTTGAATGTGTAATGAGTCGTTCACATTGACTGTAATTCTGAGGAATTGCAATTGATTGAAGTGGTAGTTATGCTTGGAGGGGGTCATGCGTTTGGTGATGTGTATCTGTCTGTAGCCAATCTCTCGTACTACTGAACCCATCAGCCTTATATGCTTTATGCACATTTATAATTGTATGCTCTTGTGGTTGCACTCACAATTTATTGACTCAAAATCGATGTATGTTAATTTTCCCCCGTCATTGTGCTTGACCAAGGCGTCAGCTTCGAACTACAGTTGGTCCTTTACACACTTTGTATGTGACAATAATATATTGTTTTAGTTTAACAAGAAGAGGCAGAAAAATATTACAGTACAATTGGTGGAAGTGGGAGAAAAAGAGCTGCCATGTTTAGACAAGAAATATATACATATCATCATGGGTATAGCTTGTCAGAGCTGTTGAATGTGTAATCAGTAAGAGGTTAAGGAGTGGGTGATGAAGGTCTCAGGAGCCAGAACATCGAGAGTTGTTGAGAAATGATATTTAAAAGAAATTAGGAGGCTGTCTGGGGGAGGACAGGGTTTATAAAAAGGGCAAAGAAGAATTGCGACAAGAGACAAGAGGAGAGGAAAGGGTGACAAAGAGGAGGTGGAAGTTGGACCAACAGCAAACTTGACTAAAAAAATATCAACTCAGACACAATGTCACATATAAATGTGAGGCTTTTATATACGCGTGCATGTCTTTGCTGCACTAGAACGATGGAAGAGGAAACAATAACCCTGAAAAAAGAAGAAATAGCACCGTCAGACACTCTGGACTCAGCAAAAACGAAGCTGCAGTGCAGACGATATACAATAACAAAATATAGATTTTGGCTAAAAAAGTCTACAAAGTCTTGCCTATTGTGACTTTAATCGAACAGTTTGTGCTTCAGTGTGCAGAATCTGTTGGCTGCTTTCACTTTAATCTGCTAAAAAAAGGGGGGGGAGATGTTTTTATTTTTCAGTTTAAAATGTATACAAGCAGAATTATAAAACATCACAACTAGTTTGGAGCCAATCAGTGTCCAATAGGAAATTTAGAAGTGAACTGACTAATCCTTTGTTCCTTTGCTTTTAACCAGCTGAGGTTAAGATGTGAAGTTACCGACACGTTTTAATAAGTATAAGAAATAAGTATTATCGCCGTGGTGACACCGGGTGTTACTTGTGATAACAGCAAGTCCAGCTAGTTTGACGGCTCTCCAACAGAAGGTGTATATCTGCTCACAGTGCAGCCAAACAAATCAAGCAATCTGATTTCATGCTGCCTGCGGGGCAAACCGTTTTCCACAAACAACAGAGCTCCAGTTAGTCACCTTGCTGAGGAGTTTGAGCTCACTATGACCTAAGGCTGATTTATGCAGAGCCTACGTGTGGCACGGCTGCTGCCACCGTGGGTTCTTCAGGACAAAGACACACTGCAGACAGGCGACCGCTTAGGTTTATTTTATTGGTGACTTCGACAACTTCGCCGTTCGCTTTTTGCCCATTTTTGGATTATTGGATGGAGGCAGGACTGCCAAGATGGTGGAGACCAGAGCCGCCACACTCTGAGCTTCACAATAACTCTTCAGGAAACCAGTGGGTGACGTCATTATGTCCATCTTTTAAACAGTCTATGTTTTTTTTTGTGTGTGTGTGTGTGTGTGTGTGTACTTCAAACAATGCCAACCGAAAATGAAGCCATCGTCTCTGCTTGGTCTGTCAATCTTTCTTTTTTCCTGTGTGTTTCCTCCCCCTCCACCATGGCATCATGTGACTGTAGAGGGGGGGGTTGGTATGTAAGCATATTGTATTCAAGAAAAATGAATGACTTATTATCTTAACTTATATAATGATGTGTTTGCACAGGCAATTTGTTGTGCAGCAGCAGGACAAAAAAACATAAATAACACAGTTAGTATGAACAATTAACAACAACCAGTAAAAGTATGATAAATACATGCAACATAAACATTTCCAAACTTCACTTCTTGTTATTAAAAAGGCCTATAGCAGCTGGCACAAAGGAGTTTTTGTGTCTCTTAGTTTTACATTTAGGTAGGCTTCAACATGAAGCAGCTGTTCGGGGTGAACTGGATCGGCCACGACTGACTGTGCTCTTTTTAGTGTCCTAGTCTCATACAATGTGTTTAACTCAGTGAGAAGGTTCTGGGCAATCTTGCCACACACTTTAACTATTTTAACTTTTAAAAGTGAGGGACCCATACCAACTCACAAAAGCAAAAGTAAGAACAGTCTCAATAAAACGCTCTCATAAAAGTCCTGTCCTGTCGTAGTTCACGGTAAAAGAACATACACTGGTGAGATTTTTACACACACACGTCAACATGTGGCTTGAAGGTCAGTTTATCGTCGATGATAATATACCTCCAGCAGGCTCTCCATGGCCAGGGCCAGCTCTCAGCTAGCCCGACTGCTGCAGATGGTTTGTTACACAGAGCCAGAAAAGAAGTCATCCTTGTAAACACTTTAAGAAAGGGCAGGCATATTATTGTATGAACCATCAGTCACGGGCGCACTTCAACCAATCAGATCAACAATCCACATAACATAGTCAAACTCAGCTCAGAGAGAAAACATCTTTTCCATCTTTGGTCTTCTTTCAGTGACAAAATACTCTCCAGTCCTGATAAGCAGCAGCGATTGTTGTTTTCGAGTGTTCACTTTTCACACACGTCATCAATCTCGCCTTAAGTCACGGCAATAGTTCGGGCCATAGCTGCCACTATAGTTCCTCATAGGACGCTGATTGGTCAGTAAGGACTGTGCTCTGACACACAGGACTGGCAAAATAGATTCTTGCATGATCTTGTGATTTCATGATCTCATGAGTCTATCTCAGGATTATGAGATAAGTTTTCATGAATAAAAAATCTGCTAAATTAACTAGATACATCCAGCAGGCTATACTCGCATTGGACTGGCTGTTAGCCCCACTGAGCCTAATCCAAATACCTAAGTCTGACCTGAAGCCCCTTACTCTGACTCTCCAGCCCTCCACCAAGCCCTCTTCCCCTCTAGCCTTCATCCCCTGGCACTCTGCTGAACTGGTTCTGTGGTTTGTCAGTGAAGTGTAGCCTATGAACCACACTGCAGACAGGAGTCCCTATTATCCATATTTTATACACTCTGCAACATCTGTTGCCGCTTGAGCTCTTTGGAGGCAGCCTCAGAGCTGGAGAGTCAGTGTTAGGGGCTTTGGGTCAGGCTTAAAAGACTGACATCCCTGCCTGGGCCCTCTGAAACATGCTGGAGGCTCATTATGGGATTTGAGTTGGACTCATGGGGGCTGAGAGCCGACCCAGGACATGGGGAGCCTGCTGGAGGTGTCAGAAAGACAGACTAGACCTCAAATGAATGCATTAGTGTGAAAAGTTCGGCTACGAAATTTCCTCTGCAGGATACAAATCAAACGCAGCACCATCAGCAATTTTTTTTTTTTTATTTTGACCTTTGGTTCATATTAACCTGCCAAATTTCATTTTCCAACCAAATCATTAGTGTCAAAGGTGGCAGGGGAGGACGCGAGGACCTGAGGAGGGGAAGGGGAGAGATATTCGAGGAATTAATGAAGAGCGGAGGTGATGAGCAGGAAGAGAAGAAGTAGAGAAGAGGACACAGTTATTAGTTTACTGTGTCTTCCAGTTGGTTAGATAGACATGAGCGTTTCCATGGAAACCAACAAGGGTATGACTCATGGGTAGCCACATTAGGGTGGGGGGTTGGGCAGAGATTGAATGAGGCTCAAATTGTTATCAAAGGCACCATAAAACAAGTCTGAGGGAAATTATTGTAGTTAGAATCATGAAGACTGGATTTATTCTCTGAACATCAAGGTCTTTTGACTCTGTTATCAAATCTTCTCAACTGTGGCTCCAGTTAAGCATGTTGCTTTTCATCCTATTTGAGTGTCTTAAATTGGATTCTGAAGGACGATAAACAGCGTGTACTTCAAGACTATCCTTATTTTTATGAGAATTACTTATGAACATTGCTTTAAACTGGTGGCCTGTTTCAGAGGCCCATTACCGAAAACAATCCATTACTTCTGATTAAATATGATGGATTTTCACATGCTCTGTAGCAGTGATTGTTGTTAACAAGACTTTTTATGCAGATTTTAACCCTCCCAAATCCCAAATGGTTCTGTTTGGATATCTGTTGTTCTAGTTTGCCCATAAGAGCTGATTAGCAGACCTCTCAGAGGTCCACTTGACCCAATGAATACATCACTATGTGAGATTCTGTGGTCAAGTCAATTTATTAATTTAGCCTAATATCATAAATCACAAATTTGCCTCAACAACACTCTCTCACTTCAGATAAGGAAAACACGTATGAAGAAGAGACCTGAGGCACACAAAACCTGGAAGTGGACCAACTATAAGATCAAAACATAGACAGTATAAATGTGGACGTAGTCTCCATGATGTTACCCATTGGTTTCTGAAGAGCTGTTGTGAAGCTCAGTGTTTGGTGGCTCTCCCAGCGAGTCTAAATATGGACAAAGATGTGGAGCATCGGTGGAGCTGAGGTGGGCCCAATGAAGCCACCTTCTGCATAACTTTAAGCCTTAATATAATTTGAACAGGTGAGTTCTATAAAGTTCAGTTGTCATGAACGAGGAAATTAGCTATAGAGACCAAAACTGTTATTTGTACCAGGCTGTAAACATTTCTGCTGTGAAGTTGGACATTTTAACATGAGGACTTATGGAGACTGAGTTGTTCTGTAGCCAGCCTCAAGTGGACGTTTGAGGAACTGCAGGTTTTGGCACTTCTGCATTGGCTTCACTTCACAGCCACGGAGGTTGCCGTTTGGGTTTAAAGAGATCAGACAGGTATAGAGCCCATTTATAATAAGAAGTCAAGTCTGAGCTTCCTTTCATTGGCTCCTTTTACATGTCAGATCTTACTGTACACACAAAAACAAGCAAGAAATATTTAACTTTGTTAGTGTATATGCTCTATAGTCATTTATATTTTAATCACATTGCCCCAAGTGATTCATTTTTAATAATGATTCCTCTCTAGATCTCTCCAACTGACAGAACAAGTTAATGCTAGCTCGAGTCACAGCTGCTAAAAATTCTGGTAATGTGCTGGCAAGCTGCCCATTCCCTCACACACTCATACTGCACTAATCAGATATTAGGACCATAAGGAAGGGTGTAAAGAAAACACCAGAAAACTCTTGGGACCCGATCTTCAGCAGCTAATCTAATTCCTGGAGTCATTGTGTAGTTTATATATATTATATAGTGTGTGCATCCAAGATGCTAGTTTGTTTATGGTTACTATGACAATATTGACGACCAGCGACGAGGAAATCAACCCACATCCTTCAAAACACAAGGCTTTGTAACCTTAACACAAATCCATTTTAAATTAAATGCCTAAGGAAGCGACCATGCACACACACGCCTTCAAACACTTGACATTTGAAATTAGTGATGACACATATAATATATATTTTTATTTAAAGCAACTCTTAAATCAGATTTAAAATGATGCTACATTGACGTGAAATGTAGAAACAGGGGAGGTTGGTGTCCTTGCAGAGTTGGTTGAACTACAGATATCATTCAAATGTGACATAAACACTCACAAGAACATTAGTTTTTCCTGCACTGACCCGTTCTCCTTCAGTGTACCTTGTTTCCTCATGGAGAATTTACCACTGGATATGATACATGGTGTGATTTATTCAGGCAAGAGTGCTGCAGGGAGAGTACAAGATGAATGGCCCAATCCATATTTGAAACATGACATCAGGCATCATGGTAAAAACTAAAGTGTTTGGCCTTTTTTAGTATGTTGAAGGAATCCAAGGGTTGCAGAGGTGACACTTTATTTTAAGCAACCTTCCTCGGATTCCAAAGTTCAGAAGTCAAGACAGATCAGTGTGATTTATTAAGCCCAGAATAACAAGCTTGTCTCAATCTGTGAAACATTTCACACCCTGTATCCTTAGAAAAACAAAAATAACTCTTAAATGGAGAAAATGTGTAATAATCTGAAGAGTTTCAGACAAATTGTGAACGTATTTGGAGTGAAGATTGATGATCGGAGAGAAAAAGTCGAATTTTTCAGGAGCAGCCAATACATTTTCTAAAACTTAACTCATGCGCAATTAAGCACTGTTAAAAGGCCTACTTTAAAGGAATAATTTAAAAGTTTTGGTTAATATACGTACTCCTGGATAAGCTCACCGCGTCCTGGCTGTGCTGTAGTTTCAAACAGTATTTAAGAGACAAATATCAGAGTGATTGTTCTCATCTACCTCTAGGCAAAAAAGTGTATTTGCCAAAATGTAAAACTACTGCTTACTTACTTTACTGAATGAGACATTTGTTGGTAAAAACATTTGAACATTTGGATGTTTTCATTGACTTTGACACTGACTTTGGCATTTAAAAGAAAAACAAGCTTCCTTTACTTAATCTGAATTTGCCACGGAAATTGTCATAGTTGATATTTTGCATCTCAAAAATGTAATCATCTTCCAAATCTGGTAATGAACCATGAGCAGATGGAAAGTCTCACTGACTTGGAAAACTGCTGGTGAATCTTATCGAGTGTCTCTTGGCAGACTCAATGAAAGATGAATTTAGAGCACAGCTTTGCAGCAATGAAGATAAATAATTCAATGAAGTTTTAAGGAGGTTTCGCAGGAAGAGAAAGACGAGAGGGCCAAAGAGAGGTAGTATGTAAATGTGTGTGCATACGTGTCTGTGTTTGACTGATGCCGCAGCACACAAAAGGTGCTCTGCGGTAGAAAGGTTTTGACATTTTACTGAGAAATGATGAGAAATCACAGCTCAGGAACGCCAGCTCGTCCCTCTCTACTGCAGAACTGATCTTCAGGACTTCTCTGAAATATTGCTGCTCTGCCGCGAAGCTGTATATCACTGATGTCGAATAAAAAAAAAAATCTTCTTTTAATGTAAGAATGACACTTTAACCTGCAGGAGAGTATCGGTTCTGGTACACGCGTCAAAAACATGAAATACATTAAATGCGTGTGTGTTGAAGTTTGTGAGTTAAGTAATTTCAGTTCGGCCTTTGCTTACTCTTTAGTTTAATATGATGTCCATGTTGTCTAGTTGTTTAAACATGCTTCATATATAAAGACTTATTTTCACATTTTGACACTGTGGTTTGTTTTTATTGTGGTTTTGTACGGACCCCAGGAAAACTAGCAACCAATTTGTGTAGGCCAACGGGGATCTAAATAAATCAACAGATCACGTACCTGGTTGTTATCAAGTTATCTGAGTTGAAGATAGATAGATAGATAGATAGATAGATAGATAGATAGATAGATAGATAGATAGATAGATAGATAGATAGATAGATAGATAGATAGATAGATAGATAGATAGATAGATAGATAGATAGATAGATAGATAGATAGATAGATAGATAGAAGTTGAGTGGGTGGCCAGGGCCGTGTGCTATACTGCGTGCTCTATGTGTAATGGCTTTAGTGTTGAGGTCTGAGAGGTGAGGGGTGAGGAGAACAATGATTTTGTAGGTGTGGTGCGTGATGCGTGTGACTTTGTTCTTATTAGGTGGGGGGTAACAGAAAATGCTTCAGGTTTGGCAGAGAGTCTTTGTGTTGATCAAAGTTCATGACGTTCTCAACAATCTCAACAGTTTCATTACTGATGCACACGGGGATTGAGGGTGGGGTTGTGAGCCGAGCTGTGAATGTTATGACTGTAAGCATGAACCCTTGGAGAAATGTGTCCAGTTACATGAGAAACTCTGTGTGAATTTACTTCCAAATAATCAGAACTTGAGCCGTAAAAATTACTTCCACAGAAATTCACTTACATTTCTTAAACGGTGTAGTTTCAGCTCTCTGCACTTCGCAAACAAGTTGTCTGAAAAATGCTGCGTTCTGCTTCAACACTTCTCAGCATTAAGACTAATTCTCCTGTGGGCTGGACTGTGACCATGTACCTGCTGGTCCCCTGCAACTCCATATCTGCTGTTTAATTCATTTCCCAGTTTACACTTTAACAGCGCTGCAGCATTAAAACAGAACAATTCTCCACAGTTTGCAGACCCATTAATCTTCTTACTTATGGGTTTCAGCCTGTAAAGCACTACGTGTACTGAGTACTTCTTTGCTGATTATATCAGTTAACCATCTGCTCCACTGTGTAGTTTAAATAACACCATGTTAATATGCTTCAGTTTTAGCATCAGAACAATGCAGGTTTGTGTAGAAACACAGGCTTGTATCTCCACCAAAGATTTAAATCTGAAACTTTCAACTCTTACAATAGAGAAACTTTTTTTTGTAAAAGAATAATAATTAAAGAAGGAGTGGAGGGTATGCTTGGAAAGAAAATGTTGCTTCTTTGCTTTTTAAAAGTGCCTCACTGTTGAAAGATGCTCTTTTTTTCCCCTTTTTATCTCCTCCAGACTGTCTCAAAGAAAAATAAGAATAAGAAACATCCTCTTTTCAAGCTTTACACCAATAAATGACGCTTTCATGCACAGTGCAGAGTGTATTCACAGGCCATGGCTCTCACTTTCTTTTACTTTATCCGTAATTAAGAATACTTGCTAACAGTTAATGGAACTGCATCCCTGGTCCTTTTGTTGCAAATAATACAGTATATCTCCAAAGCTGCAATGTAAATCCAAGGAGGTGTTAATAACCCCTGAGTCATGATGCACTTTTATTCTGTAAGAACACTACTGCCTTTTTTCTATATCTACAGCTACATCATATCATATCCATCTGATCTGATTAAATAGAAAAGTAAAATGTCGGTAATATTGCCCCTGTAGCCTGGCATGCTTTTGACAAATCAACTTTAACAGCCAGGCCTCAGGACAACACTGTGCAGAGACTCCGTGGGAGGCAGTGGTGAAATCCTGTGAAAGGGTAATTTCAGAGCTGTCACGTTGTCTCACTGAGATAAGATCCCTACCAGGTAACTGCAACAATTTTGAGTTTGAATCCAGCCTGAAACCATGGTTGCCTTTCCCGAACTACCATTTTTTTCTTTTTCTGAAGGCAGAAATGCCCATTTCCTCTTGGGAAACATATTAAGATCAAACTGTGACAGAAATGAGGGGAACAAATTGTGCCTGTGATTATATGATTTTGGCTTGTACTTGAAAATTACCAATCAGCTGGTAAAATGCCAAAACAACATTATGTGACTTTTCTGCCATGAAATAACAGATTTTGAATCATGTTTAAGATACGCTAAATGAGTTGAATGGTGTCTCTGTCATTCCCTCTCATCACCCTGTACGCTTCACAAACGTAAATTTGTACTTCAGGTACGCATACCTGCGAAAAGTCACACACTACCAACTATTTCACTGATTTTGGTGATATTTTATGGAGAAAATGTTCTTCAGCAGCTCCGCCTCAACCCTTTGAGCTTTACAGATTTTCCTGATGGACAGTGAAGTAAACGGCTGCAAACTATAGCTGCTGTTAGCTAATGTTAGCTCAGTTTGTTAGCTGTGCTGGCCCAGCATGCGAGCTCAAAGCACCGGGGGAGTGTTTCCACTGCTACCACATTTATTTTGAACTTCCAAGAAGGTTTTCAGGATGCTGACAGGCAGAGGCAGACCACGCAGAGGTGAAGAGACTGAAGACGACGGCTAAGGAAGCACAGAAGAGAAAAGGAGAGAGTGATCGAGTAAGAAGCCTCTGGACAGGAGTTAATCTGTGACTGATTCTTAGTCGTTGGCGAGAGCTTGGTGAAATAAAAGTCTGAAAGACAGACACAGAGCTGGGTTCTGCTATTGGACTAGTAAGTAATATTAGCTGGGACTGAGACTGAGACTAAGACCAGAAGGCCAGATTTACAAAAGCTCTTCTGCCTGTTTTTAGGTGCAGATGTGAAACAATTGGTGTACTTGGCAAACAGGCTGAAATAACAAGGGTTCGCATATACAGTATAAGTTTGGTAAGTAATGACTCATTGCATAGAAATAGGGAAGACTACTGCTCACAACTGCAATTTCATATGCAGTGTGCATATGTGGGGAAACCTGCTCGACTTACATATAAGAAAAACTGCAGTTTTATAGTTGTAGTTCGTGGACCGACGGAGCCTTACATTATCTACTCTTCTCATGAAAAGAGTATAAACTCTTCACACTCGCCTGAGCAAGCTTCAAATCCATCACTGAGGAAAAAAAGCTGGTGACTACTCAATGCATTACTGGACAGGAGCCCTCGGATGTGACTGATTTGGTGAGAGGCAGCTCTTGCATCTTTAACAGCCAGCTAATTTATTTTTTATGAGTCTTTTTTTTTTCTTCGCACATCTCCATGCCGAGCCATTTAAGGGACCAGATTTCAACTGTATAGTGAACGTTGTGTTTAGGTGTTGAGTGAAGCGCTCTTTTGACTAGCTTAGTTGTTAATCAAGATTGAACTCGACTGGCCTTTAAGTTTGTTTAAGGACTTTGTTTATTAGACACAGAAGACTCCAGACACTTGCTGTTGTTGTGAGCTATTGATTTGTCCAATCTCTGATGTTCATGTCTCTCTCTGTCTTTCACCTCCTTCCTTCTTCTCCTTCTCTCTATCTCGCCGATCCTCGAACACATATGAACAGCGGTCCCAGCTGCCCAGCTGGCTGTCGGAGCTCAGCTCGATAAATCACACTAAACACGACGACCACAGGGTGAAAGATAACTCCACAGACTCGTCTTAAAGCAGAGATGGTATTAACGTCTGCAGGTTAAGGTGTGATTGAAAGGACACACATCCTCTTTTTGTACAGACAGCAGTGTAGGCTTGACAGCTGATCCACAACTTCGGTCCAAACTAAAATATCTCAACAATTGTTGTGGATGGATTGTCATTAAATTTAGACTTTATCGAGCCCCTGACTTTGGTTTCTTACTAAATACTCGCCAAAATAATGGCACTCCATCGGCCTCATAGTCTGTTTTTGCTGCTAATTAGCAGACGTTAGCATGCAACCAGCAACAACTAAGATTGTGACTATAGTAAGCATTTTACCTGCTAAATATCAACTTGTTAACATTAGCAATTAGTATTTAGCTTAGCGTAGCATCAGACAGAGCTGCTAGCATGGCTGTAGACTGTAGAAAGGGTTGGGTTGTAGTTGAAAAGAAGTTTGTCTGATCCAAACTGGTCAAAAGTCAAAAGTATTATTTTATAGGAAGACAGGATGAAAAGCTAGTTGTTACAGAGAGAAGCAGGACATGACAACTGTCTTGTAAAGTGAGAAAAAAGAGGGCTGGAGGAAAAAGTTCAAACCTTTTTCATCTCTTCTCCTGACCAGTGACTACATAGTCAATGTAACTGTCAGTTTTGACGCATTGTGGCCACCTTAATCTTCTTTCCCTGTTTTTCCCTCTCTAATATGGCCCGTGCAGCACAGCTCCCTCCAAGTCAAGATCACAGCAAAGCAAAGGAAAATGGCGTATTTCATCTTGTATCATGTCTAACTTCAGTGGATGTAAATTGTTTGCAGATGCTCCAGTTCAAGTTGTGACCAAACATTATTATGGATGTTTTTGAGTCAGGACAGGGTCAAAACTGTGACCTACAAACAGACACGATAAAGTTTGTTTGTTAGTTGGAAGCCAATCACTATAAAGATTCATTTCCATTAATGCTGGATTAAATTTACACTTCCCTGGCATATTTAATTTTTGGCAATGGGCTCATCAAGGCGATGAAGAAAAGAAGGGGAGAGCCGGTGATGAGATTGAATTTTAAAAAAAAAGAAAAAGCTGAGCAATTTCTGAGCAGTTTAATTATAATGAGTCGACGAACAAAACTTTTGCCAAAATATAAAACAGTGCTATGTGGTTTATTTGAATTTCAGAAACCTTTTAAGCACTTAAAAAGTGACTATTTTCAACGTATTTCAGTGCTTAATTATTTAATACTGCAGTACCAGCTGCTACAACAACACAAAGGCCGATCGCGTTGGTTGTTTATCAGCTGATATGACTGGAATCAGCTCCACAAATTCAGATGCAGCGACATGTTTGTACGTGTATGTTAATCCATTAAACACACACACATTTCTCACGTCTTGTTTCCTCTATCTTCTCCGCCCCAGAATTTACTGCTGGTGCTTTTGTAGCTCTTGACCTTTTCACATGCAAATCAGTGCAACACTCCTCAGTGCATGAAGAAAACAGGAGCCGATCCAAAGTCACTTCAGATCCTTTTAATGAACCAGGGGAGTCATGGAACATACACATGCTCCATCTTGGCCTTTCATCATCATTCTCCCTCGTGACTGTTTCTCATATCAATGTATTGAATGTGTTAGATGCATAAAGATGGAGGACTAGTTCAGAATACAGCAGCATCACATCACTCATCTCTCCATTGGCTTTCTGTTTGAGATAGTATGGATTTTAGTTTTGCTGATCAATTTTGGGTCTGGCTCCAAGTTCCAAAGCAGAAATGTTGACCCCATATGAACCAGTTTGCGGCCTTAGATCCTCAGGTCCTGACCTTCTGAGTTGAGATGTATAGAAAAGGAGTTGAGATGTATCTGTGTCACATGGGTTTAGCCACCGCTGCTCCCCTTGAGGAGACCAGCAGTAGATGAATGTAAGCACAGACTATGAGCGACCCTTTTGCCTCATAGTCACTGAAGTAATTATTGAACTCAAGCCACATTTCTTCTGAACATTCTGACGTTTTCAGGCAGATCAGGAGAAAATTAACTCGCAAGCTCCGGCAGCACAGACGTAACTTCTCTCTGTCGATGCTGAATCATCGGCCTGTTTCACCAAAGATGATCTCGGACAACTGAACAAAAACTTAAATAACTTCCTGATCCGTCTCTGGAACAACACAATCTGTTTATCCATCACCATGAAGGTCACAACACAACACAAATGAGGTTTGGAGGATGGGGAAAAGGAGACTACGCCCACTCAGGAAACCTAAAGTGGATACTAATATTTGTTCAAACTCAACAAGGCTTGAATCTTAAAGTGAGCATGTTTTCTATTAAATCTTTTTTTTTTATTGCTTTATCACATTTTTATAGTCGTGTTTTTGTATCTGTTTTCCGTCTTCATCTTTCATCTTTATTCTGTCGTCTCTACTGTGTTTTTCTGTCTTTTGTCTTCTTGTTTTTACAAGTTGTGCAAAACATACTTTGCTACATCAGCAATCAGCGGTGACTGTGGGCTGTTGGGTGTGCTACCTTAAACTATGTGTAACATGAACTACAAAAGGGACCAGGCTTCCAGGAGGGAGCGAGCCAAGAGGAAGGCATCTTGAGATCGTCCAGCATGATGACAGGTGACATCGTTCAATCAACAAAGTGGGAGAAGCCAAACCACCGGGAAGACCTGAAGGAAACTGTGGCAGCCAGCACAACGCTGTTTAAAGGCTGTCACATCATCTTTATTTGGCCTCACTCACTGATGTTGCCTTCTGAGTATCCTGCTTTTGCTTTGTCTGTTAAAAAAAAACGTTGGAAACTCTGTTTTTGCTATATAAATAAAGTTATTTTTAACATTACAGGAGACACTAGATCAACAGAGTAAACACATTCATAGCAGTACGGTGTCTATACTGTGTTCACTTCACATACAAACAGCAGCTTTAAGCGCCAAACCACGAGTTTTATTATTATTGTTGAACAAAATGTGTCATTTGTCAGTCATAGTGTTCTTTCACGCAATCATAACAAGTGGATTTAAACACTGTTGCATCAGAACGTGTGTGTGTGTGCGTTTGTGTGTGTGAGAGAGAGAGAGAGAGAGAGAGAGTGAGGGAGAGTGAGCAGAGTTTTGGTGCCCCCCTGTGTAGGAAAATATAGTTTGAACAGTCATCACCACGAGGCACGCTGGAGAAGATTCTCGGCTTCACGCTCACGCTGCAGATGCATGCTGACTGAGTGAAACATCCAATAAAAAAAAATAAGACACAAAAAGAGAGACACTAAATCAAATCAAATCTTCTCAGCGATAATATTTAATTCTTAAACATGTGACCTCAACTGAAGACACGTATAATATAAGCTACAAAAGAGTGCAATAAAGTCAGGAGGGAAAGATGGTCTGGTTTAGTTTTGAGTTTACAAATCTTAAGCAGAGAAAAACGAATGAGTGGATGGAAGGAAAATATACACAGCAAGTGTTTCAAGTCATAAGTGAAATTAATAACCTTTAAAATATACAGTGTGTTCCTGCAGTGGTGAAAAACATCAAGCACACATTTACACGTCTTGCTGCCGAACAAACATAAAATGATTATCAATTTAAAACACATGACGATTAACTTAATTATTATTATTATTTCACACTTTAATATTTTCTACTGCATCCACATATCTTGTTGAATGATGCACAGCTCTGTGTATGTTATAGCCATGCAGAAAGAGGCTAGAAAACACAGTAATTTCTGTAATTAAAATATTTGCTTATATGAAGTACCACAGAGTAACCAAATGTATATATGATGCACTGTAGGAGTATTATACTGCATAGATGTTATAAAAATATCACATACATACATCATAAATCATAATAAGATTAGATTTTATAAGGTGCATGATTAACATTACCTACTCTTGTGTATGTAACGTTATTAAAATGTCATTTTCGTGTTATCTTTACATTATTTTAATGTTTTGTAAACGTTTGCTTGATGACTAGCTCGTTTCCTGTTCAGTTTTTTTTCTGCACAGCAGAGATGTAACGTGACCCTCTTGACTTGTGTGGAGCCTCGGCAGTGCATCTTCTCACCGACTGCAGCCACAGAGCAGCGGTGGCAGCGCGCCTGCGCAGTGCATCCAGGGGCTCGGCGGCGTTCGGTGCTGAAGTGGGGCGGATGGCAGAAAAACAGCGGCGATGGACATAACACCGCAGGATTCCCGTTTACGATGTCGTTAAATAAGCATCGGGACGTCGCGTTTTCACACCTATCACCCTAGGACACTGACAGCCCGGCAGAAAGGGGGTAAGATGCTGTTTATTGTGCGCTAATGCTCCACACGGGCTGGCTAGCTTTGACGTTAGCACGGCGCTAGCTGCTGCTGCTGCTCAGCTGCCACCTCCTCCTCCTCCTCCTCCACCTCCTCCTCCTCCTCTCGCTGCGAGAGATAGTGGATCTCAGGCTAAAGCTAGCAAGTAGAAAGTGGGTGGTGTTTGATTTGTGAAAAATGTCGGTGCGACAGCCAGCGCTGTGCAAACCTCTCTATCCCCCACCCCTCTCCCCCTCTCTCTCTCTCTCTCCTCGGGGGAAGAGATCTCCTCTCTCCCTCCCCTCGGAACCTGCAGCGGGGCTCAATTGGAGCTCAGATGGTTCGGCCAGCTGCAGGAGAAACCATGCAAAAACACCCAGCCCAGCAGCTAGCTAGCCAGCAGAGCTAGTGCACACAGAGAGGGAGAGAGCAGGGTCCGATCAGCCTATCTGAAGATATGCACAGGCCTCCAGGCAGCAGATGCAACAGATCAGAGTGCTGCTGCATCCACCACAAACTATATAGACCCCATCACTTTAAAGTTCATTGTGACACTGCACTTTATTTATTTGTTGTTCATGCACCGGTTAGGAGATCATGCAGTGCATGTTTCCCCCCATGGGTGTGTTGAGTCAGAGGGAGTCCAGGTTATCTACTACTCTACTCTAGGTTACATCCTGGGAGATCTTCCTGATTCATCTCATTCAGCTTTTTACTCTTCAGTCAGAGGCGTCTCGTAGAAAAAGCAGCTGACTTATCAACATTTTAGGGTGGAGATCATTTAACCAGAGGATGCTTAAAGCATTGAAACTCTTAAATAATCTCTCAGTGGTATCCTGTTTGGTCTAGAGGGCTCAGATAGTGTCTTAACAGCGTTCTGGTTCAGTCTAAAGCTGCAAATAATAACAACTTTATTACTGATTTATGAGCCGATCGATTGACAGGTGGTTTATTCTATAAAATGTCAGCCATTAGTGGAAAAATCAAGCGTTCAAAGCCCAAATATTTTCAGTTTTTAGTGACATAAAGCAGAAAATATTTGCTTACTTTGCTTGAAACCAATTAATTTATGACAAAAATGATTATCCCAATTATTTTTCTGTCAATAAACTAATTATTCCAGCTCTATAGCTCATACGTAATCCAGACAGGCATCATGAGGATGCTCTCTTTGCTCTTCAAAGCTTGTCGACACTTTTTTTTTTTTAGGAAAAAGCGGTGTCGCTAAAAAGTCACTCTGTGGCCATCTTGCTCCTGGGAACAGGGGGTTAAAACTCTCAACACAACAATCTTTTGCACGCAGCTATGCAAAATCATTCTTCATAGACTTTTAATGTACAAGGGACACTTTTGTTTTCTTGTTTTCAAACCAGTTTAAACTGGCATGAGCAGATATTGAAGCTTCTCTCACTAAGCGAATGTTTTTTTTTTTTTTACAGTGGAGCAGTATTGAGACAGTAAGCTGTGTCATATGGGACGGATGCAGGGTTCAACGTTAAATCTACTTTACCCAAACTCGACCCTATGATCAGTTTTGCAATTACCTGACTTGTGGATCGAGCTGGCCAGAAGTCAGGCAGTCTCAAACACCTCTGGTGGCATATCAAGCCATGCCGAGAGCTGATCGCTGATAGTATAAAGAATAGAAGGTGTATGTGTGACGTCACCCACAGGTTTCTGAAGCTCAAAATCTGTCTGCCATGTTGTCAGCCTTGCCTTTTCCGCCTCCCGGCTAATCTAGAAATCAGCAAAGATGCGGATCATCGGCGGACCTGAGGCGGGCTGAATGATGCCTGGGTGCTCAAATAAGCCATCTGTAATGGCAGCCACCTGTCAATCAAAGCATCCACACTGTACATAGCCTTAAAGTCTGTGTAAAGTAAGAATTAATATGTGTTGAAGAGCCAAATTTGAATGATTAAAAAATATCGCCAAGTTTATGAAATTTAGGTGTCGAAATCGTGTAAAAATGAGTAGTAGGAAGCCGCTGAAGGCGCTGTAGCTACGCAGTCAAGCAGCAATTTTGAAGCGACTTAAACGTGTCAGATGAGTAAGTTAGAAAATGACATGACTAACTTTGAAACACTCTGAGCGAGATGAATTCATCTCTATCTCTCTGCTAGGGGTGCAGGGTGGCCTCAGCGTGTCATCGAACCACCCTTTAGGACCGCCCACAAAATCCTGGACTGAAAACTGTTTTAACCTCTAACTCTTCCTTGGTCAACACTTTGTTTTTATTATATCTGCAACAAGGCAAAAATACATGAAATTCAAGCAACGTATCACATCAACATAATAGGCTGCAAACCTCCTATAAATAAGAATGTTTAGTACGTCACTTTACTCTGTCTGTACTCTCTTCCATTGTTCTTCGTTGTCTTCTGAATTGCAATAGACTAGTGGTAGTTCACAACATAAAGAGTCTCCAAGGACAACACGTGAACTGTTTATGAGTAAGCGAGTTGTTGAAACAGTAATTCCTATATGAAAACACGCAGCAGCCGAGGAGGAGGCTCTTCAGCCTTCAGGGTCGTCTAAGCAAATGGCTTCTGACTGTGAGTAAGTGTTGGGTTGAGGCACCGATGATAAGCTTTACTCCTTTGTCACGATGAGTGTTTAAACTAATATAATGAAGATGATAGCAGCGTCAGTCATTTGCTGCATTTCCTGATGTGGTTAAGTTTATTTTAGTCTGACCACATCCTTTACCTTATCACACATACATCAAATAAGTTGCAGAGCAGAAATGCCTAATATGTTTAACGTAGTGCTGACACAGTATAGCAACAAGTTAAAGTAAAAAAAAATAGTTTTACATTTAGTTTAAGTTTAATTGGAGCACATGGAAATGCTAACAAACTCAGACATATCCAGTTTTCAGTGACATAGTAATACTGGAGTTATAAAGCATACAAAAACTATAATTATATTAAATAACTAGTCTGCAGGGTATCATCAACTAATAACCAATAAATTCAGTTCAGAGGATACATCATAACTTGTAATGATGCAACAACTGGATGTTGTAGATACACACTCACAAGCTGAACCGTTAATTCGAAGATTAATTATTTTGCCAGTCGACTACTTGATTAATCAGCTAATTGCCTCAGCCCTGAAACAGTGTAGCTATTAAAGGTTTGTCTACTTGAGAGCACTGACAAGCTTTTTCAGCTCCTAAGTGTCCCGTTCGGTACAGCGCTACGCTGCGTCCAGGCTACACAACAACAGCCCAATAATAGTCAGACCCGACAGAAATGGACATCTGGGATGTCTTACGACCACTGACGGTATAAAGAATGGATGTTGTATCTGCGACGTTTCTGAAGGGCTGTTTTGATGCTCAAAATCTGTGACAGTCCTGACAATATAACAATGGGAAAAGATGTGGATCATTGGAGGCGGGCCGAATGATGAATGAACTTTAAGCCTTAATATAATTTGAACAGATGAGACCAAAACTGTTTTTTGTACCAGGCTGTAAACATGTTTATTTCTGCTGTGAAGTTGGACATTTTAACATGGGGACTTATGGAGACTGACTTCACTTCACAGCCACGTAGGTTGCCGCTTGCTCATGATGTCCTTCCACAATGTGTTCTGAGATGTTGGCCAATGAGAGCACTGAGCTCTTACGCAACACAACATGGCAAAGCAAAAGACAAATGATGTTGATGGTGTTGCCCGCCTCGGGCGCCTTTACTTTGTTTACATTGTTGTAATGTAGTCAGTCCTGAGCACCTTCGCAATGACATCACAAAGGCCATGAAAGATCTGGGGAGAATTTATGAGCTTATAATCGCCTAATCTGGCACTTTTGACGACAAACAAACACAACAAATATATTGTGTCGTCTGAATCTGGCACAACACAATGACTGTGTATCTGTATATCAGCTGATGTATAGTTAATGGATGTGTTAACTATGTTGGCCTCAAAAATCCAGTGCTGTTGGAGCTATAGATTATATGTGTGTAGTGATGCAGTATGCAGTGTAAAAGCAGGTTCTGCCATTGTGCACTTATGTCATTATGTAAGCAGCAGATACATTTCAGATGAATTATTGCACCTTTGGTTGCTAAAATAATAATAGTTCTGGTTTTGCCTGTTTCTTGTTTTGTTTTTCAGATGCTGTACTTTCACTGCTCCCTCTACTCTCAAGTCCATAAATGACCCTTTCACTGAGATCCAAGGAGGCCTAGAAGGCGACGGCGAGTGAAACAAAAGGATCGAGTGAAATTAGGAAACAAGACAGGACAGGAAGTGGTTACGTTTCACCTCAGCTCTCGTGTCCATTTCTGTGCCCACGTCGGTCAGGGATGGTGAGACAAGTAAGCTCTCTTCCCTGTGGTGAAAAGAACGTCCTCGCCTTGCCCCGCATCTCCAGAAAGCCAAACAGACGCTCAGACAGTCCAACAGTCAGTCACTCCGTCAACCAGCCTGCTATCGTCCAGCAACCTGTTACCTCATGCCATGACTGCTCTGTCTGATCTGTTTTTAGGAACTCACTAATTCATGGTAAGTTTGACTTCTGTTCAGTATGATTGTGATGCTTTATTGCGATTAGAAATATCCACAGGAGAATGAATGAGAGGGAAGGTAACACCATGCAGCTAAACCATCAAAGTAAAGATGTATCTGTTCAGGTCGAGGTTTTGGGTGTTTATGGTTGTTTCTGCAGAGCAAACATTAAGTTTACAGTGAGTATTTGTATCTCATTTACTCAATTTCCTGTTTAATATTACTTTGCTGCAAGTTGAAAATGAGAAAAATTGTCTCTTCTGTACATCTGTTTGGTACAGTACATCAAATGGTCTCTCCTCTAAGTAGTTGAGTAGTTGATTGAGATTAAACTCTGTGTAAAGGCAATTCTGAGATTTCTTTCAAAATACTTAAAATATGTTGGAAAATAGTTGTTGAAAACATGTGAAAAGACTTTGAACGATATGTTGCTGAAATGTGGAGTTAGAGGTTAAAACAGTTTTCAGTCCAGGGTTTTGTGGGCGGTGCTAAAGGGTGGCTCGATGACACGCTGAGGCCACCCTGAGCATACCCCTGCACCCCTAGCAGAGAGACAGAGATTAATTCATCTCGCTCAGAGTGTTTCAAAGTTAGTCATGTCATTTTCTGAACTCATCTGACACGTTTAAGTCGCTTCAAAATGGCTGCTTGACTGCTCCCATGAGTGGGCGTGGCTTCAGCACGTTCAGTGGACACACACCCCACAGTCCTGGAGCTAAGATACTGCTTATTTTTACCAGATTTTGACACCTGATTTCATAAACTTGTCGATATTTTTAATTATTCAAATTTGGCTGGGCCAGAACACATATTTATTCTTACTTTACACAGACTTTGACAGTGCACTAAGTTCAGTAGGCTTGGTTTGACATACAGTGAGCTCCTTCTTACATGGTGGGAGTAGCGGTCTGTTGCTGAAGGAGCTGTTTAAGGCCTCCACAGTCTCATGCAGGAGGTGAGAGGAGTTGCTCATGATGGATGTCAGCTTTCCTATCTTCCTCCTCTCCCCCACGTCCTCTGTAGAGTCTAGGGGGGGAAGTCCAAGGCAGAGCTGGACTTTTTGACCTCTTGATCAAACTGGTCAAAATCAAGTGACATTTCAGGTTCTTATAGCTATGTTGAACCTTTTTAACGGTACAAAAAAAGCCTTATAACATGTTTAATTATGTTAATATTAAACTTACTTCCAAGTACATATACCTCTCCTATATGAAAAATTGGGATACTTTTTCTCTCACATCTGGCAGCACTGCTAGTACCGCACAGCAGCAGTGTGCTACGCCATGACGCTAATCAATATGATGATGATTAGCCTGTTTGTAGTTAATATTTAACAGACACTTAAGTTATGGCTCATCCATGGGCTAATAACTGATAGTGAATAAAGGTGGAAGCTTCAAAGTAAAGTTGTTTTTTGGGAGGGGTGACATCACTTCCTATATTTTGTTAGTTTAGATGTTTGCACCCTAAATTAATTTTAAATTACGTTCAAATTAATAAAATGTGGTAAGATGGAATCATCCGATCTTGCAGCTCTCCTATTCCGTCATCTCTTTTTTTCCCCCCCTCTCATCTCTGTGTATTTGTATTTCCACTCCGTATTTGCATTTCCTGTCAATGCAGCCTCCTTCTCCATGTTTAGAACAAAGCTGTACCCTCGCTGTCGTTTGCATCTAGCAGCCTGTTTTTCCACGGACTCTGCCTGGTATCTGAATAACTGATGGCCACTCTACTGGCCAGGCGACGACATTTGCATATCAGGCAGGTCGTCTGAGCCTTACCTGCCATGTATCATCATCATTGTGATAGCTGTGTATGCAGAAGTAGAGGAAACGCTCCTCTGCTGGTGCACAGTTATTTTTATTTTTATTTTTTGTAAGTGTTTAATGAGGAGTTTAATTTGAACCATGACTCTAGAGGTAAGAGTTCAGTTTCATTTATTGTACTTTTGATTCCTAGACACCAAGACTGCAATTAATTACTGCATTTTTTTTGGTTTTCTCAGCACATCTCTCGGTGAAATTGAGCTTAAATGCCCCAAATTGTCATTATTATCTCCTTGAAGAAGTACTTGTGACATGGCACCCTCTTCTTAGCTCATGTTCGTAGTGTTTCCTGGTGTAGACTTTGGCTGCGAGAGAGCTGTTCGAGTTTAAGCTTATTGCACAGTGGGATGAGGGTTTTCCCGGATTATTTAGTTCACCAGAAGCCCGCCAAATGTTATTATCATCCCTTTGGAGGAAGATGAAAAGTAGCATTACCAAACTATACTGTATGTTAAAATCTCAGGCATTAGAATGAGCTCTTAGAAAGTGTTTTTTTTTCTATTGAGAGTAACCTAAAGGGTTGAAAAGCGCCGTCAGGGCTGTTAAGTAGCTCTTCACACCTCTTTTACCTGCAAGGCCGAAGCCACTGGCCTATTCACCTTCAAAGCCTTTCTAAAGGTCAGGATTGTCCACAGCGACTTTAAGGGACAATGTAGATGTTGTGTGCACACTTTCATGACTCGAGGCTGATAAAATCGCGCTTACAGGTACTGATGCAGAGAAACTTGGCTTGTGAAAGTCTCATTTAACTTTTTAAAGTCAAAGTTTTGGCCCAAGTTTGTTTGTTTGTTTGTTAAGGAGTAGCTGGGTGAGATTTTATATAAAATCTTCACAAATAGTTTCTGCAGTCCCTCTCTGTGTTGTTACTCTATGTCTCTCTACCAAAGCGCTCTCCTTCTCTCTCTCTCTCTAATCATCGGACACAAATCTAATTAAACTTCTTAGTCATTATATTTTGCAGCGTAAATTGTGAGTTGGACTCAGATTTAGAAGCTAGGTACATGAAATAAACAAAGTCAGAACACACACACACACAGGTAGATTATCAGAGTTTAGTCCGTGAATCCACCTGGATAGTCTCTGCTTCAGAGATATTTCAGGCTGTCTGTGGAGGTTTGACCGATCTGAGTGTCTGATTTGCGGCCGGAGCGTGACGTGGGGCTCCGTTTTCCCAAAAATCTGGCTCAACTTCTCTCCCGGACACCGGCGACGCTTTTTGCGGCAACGCCTGCGTTGCGGGCTGCCGGTGCGGAAACACGACCCCCACTGAAATGAATCGAAAAATGCCGCCGGCATCCGGTTTGCCTGTCCCCATCTGAACGCCGCTTTAGACTGTCAGTGATTATGGCTAGTGGCTCGGCTCAAGGGATGCTCATAGTCCCCAGAGGATTGTCATCTGGTGCAGTTCTCCTCAGGATGAACTGTAATCACTGGAGTTAACTTTTAATTATCATCTAATGTTACTGCTGTTATGATGGTATGATGACATTCCCAGCAGGCTTAGCTGTACTTAACTTGCAACTGTTAACCATGCTAACATGCTAAATTAAGGTGGTGGACATAGCGTAGCATTGTCATGACATGTTTTCCATAACTGAAGAAACGGGAACATCAAAACGTCAGCAGAAACCACAAAACTGTGTATCTGTTACATTATTTAAAGTCCATCAGACAACAGCAGTACATCCAGTGTGACCACAGGGTGACTACATAAAAGAGGCTCCGCATTACTGATCCCTGTTTAAAAATCGTCATCTCCTGCTCGTGCAAAAGATGCTGCACGCGCTGAGGCCGGACAGAAGATACAGAAACAGCGGCATGATTTAAAATGAGGTTGTTGCACACGTGTGTTTGTCTGTGTGATTTGTAGAAACACTTCTCTTGTCTGTGTCTGCACCCATTGAAATGTGTAGTGTCTGTCAAAGCCAAGTGAAAGCCTTGGCTTAATGCCAGAAACCCTCGTACCGTACAAGGAAGGGAATCCTCTCTGTCCTGCTTGAGTGCGCTCTCTCTCTCTCGCTTCATCACACATTTACTCACTCGCTCACACAGTTCCTTTTATTATTTTTTTTCAGCCCTCTAATAAGATATATTGCTGGTGGTCCATAAGTAAAACCAAATATGGGGGCCAAATATGAAACTGTTGTATCATTTATTTAACTGTGTGTGTGTTTTTTCCATCGTGCAGCCCCGGAGTGTGAGTGGAGTGGAGATGAGAAAAAGGCAGGCGGCACACATCGAGGCCCCACCCCAGGCCCCTGGACAGCCCCGACCCAACACCTGCTGCCTCTGCTGGTGCGGCTGCTGCAAGTGTCTCTGGTAAGAAAATACTGATCTACTGCTTGCCCTGTGTGGTTTTCAGGTGGCTACAGGATAAGAATACTGTACTTCCATCCATGCATTTTCTTCCACTTAGCCGGTCGGGTTGCTGTGGCAGCAGGTTAAGCAGGGCGTTCAAGACGTCCCTCTCCCCGAGAGATCCTGAGGTGTTCCCAGGCTTGATGGGCTATGTAGTCCTTCCAGCGGGTTCTGGGTCCGCCCCAAACACCTCCAAGGGGAGGCGGCCACAGGGCATCTTAATCGTCCTTCTGGCATGTTTCGTTGTGAGGGAGCAGCAGCTCTACTCTGAGCTTCTCACCCTATCTCTAAGATTGAGCCCGCTTGTATCTCATTCTCTCAGTCACTACCCAAAGCTCATGATCATAGGTGAGGGTTGGAACATAAGATGGACCGGAAATCGAGAGCCTTCCAGCTCAGCTCCCTCTCCTCCACAACGGTCCACAGTACTGCCGACGCTGCACGAAGCCGCCGGTCCATCCCATGCACAATTTTCCCATCACTCGTGAACAGGACCCTGAGATACTTCACCTCTTTCACCGTTCCACCATGTCCTCAGACTGGTGTGCTGTACCTAAAGCGGCTATAATAAGTTTTTTTTAAAAACAGGTCTCATTCATCCCCTCAGCTTTAAAGAGCTTCATAGACACTTATCAGCTCAATTTTCCCTGTTTTTATCTCCTGTCACGGCTCTCATATCATCATTTTCATCCTCAGCAGGCAGCTGTTTTCAGAGAAAAACCTCTCACTGTACAGCGTTCAGCTTATTGTTTTGGTTTCACAGCAACACATTACTGTTTTGGCTCACTTATCACACTCGATTACGTTATTTCCAGCCACAGTGGGCACCAGTTTTGAACAAAAAGCATTTCGAAAACCAAAGCACACGACCCGCTCACCACAAAATGACAGAAAGTTCGCAACTAGCTGGCGAACATAGAGGGAGCAATTAGCAGCTAGAGCAGAAAAAACGAGTTAACATTGGACGTAAGACGATGCTCAGAGTTAATATTTCATCACATGGAGCGTGAAGTCGAAGCTGTAATCAGCCACAGTTTTATATGAATTAATATGAATGTTGCTGCACTCCGTTGCCAGCCTCATGAAGAGCTTTCCTGAAGCGACGGCTCGCAGGCTGCAGCAGCTATGTGGCATGACTTCAGCGTGGTTTTTTTTTAGCAGCCAGTAACTTTGTTTAATTGGACAAGAATTTACAACATTGTTTGTGATGCACTGGTCTGACGGGGATGCTTAGAGGCAGCATAAATGTAAGTCATCCAGCCAAAACTCTGAATTAAACATATTTAATCACAAGATGATAGAAAAAGAATCACAGTGTATAGCACAGTGTAAACATTGAGTTATTGGATAGTAGCTCGTAGTTTCGTATTCTGTTACTCTACAACTACAAACAGTTGGCCCTGCCCTTAATCCTGCTGCCTAATCTGTGTTGTTACACCGAGTTTAAGTTCATCTGTAAAAAATGCAGACCGACAAAGTGCAGGCTCTGGGAGCCAGTAAACTTTTCTACAAGCTAACCTCCAGTATGTTTCAGCCGTTATGGAGTCACGTCAGTTTTATTTATAAAAGCCAAAACCACAAATTTGCCTCACAGCACTACCTCTATCTTTGATCCTCGTCTCGAAATGACATGGTCATGGAAATGTCGACCACACACATCATCTGAATCCAAAAATTTAAATTTTATTCATTGACGTTTTCGGCTGTTGAAAGTTTTTTATCAATATTTGGTAAAGGTGTGTGTGTGTCCGAGTGTATAGGGTGTTTTTTTTTTTCCCCTTTTCATAGTTGTTGTTTTCGTGTGCTGGTCAGGGATACTGACATTCACAAGGCCTGTGACATTCACTTCAAAGGACCAGTTTTTAGAGGAGTGAATGGAAATTATGCAAAAACAATTTTACCAAATCCATAACACATTTGATAAGATGTAATACATTTGCTTAGCTTTCCATGAAAGGAAAATGTCACCTTATCACATTGATGTTATATTACTGTAACCACAGTTTAGTGCATGAATATTAGGATTTGAAATTAAGCTATAATTCAGATGTTAAAGAGCAGACTTTAAGATATGAAGGAATAGCTCAACATTTGAAAAACTTGCTTTCTTGTTAGATGTCCAGTTTCAGGAAAAGGAAGCTAATATAGCAATCCTAGAGATAATGTGTGGCTTCAAATATGCGAAACCCAGAAATCTGACACATTTTTTTGTATTTCAAAAATCTAAATCTAGTGGACCTCAGTGCTCCTGCTGGATGGAGCGTGGACCTGTGTCAGCTGACCGTGCTCACATTTTCTAGACGTGCCGTTATGTTAAGCCTTTCTCCGGAGATTTGATTGATCATTCACCTTTTGGTATCTTGGAAATATTCTTAAAGGTCCTTCTGGTTAGATGCTTCACGTCTTTGTGTCTGTACTTGCACTCTGTGCAATGACAGTAACGTTTAATCTAATGTACACAATGCTACACAAACAGAAAGGTAAAAATATGTTTTAGTTTTACAGGGAAATCACCAGAAACTTCCTGGAGTCTCTCCGGGGTTTCTTAGTACACAACTCCCAAAAACAACAAAACTTTTTGTGGTTCCAGCTTCTCAAAATATAAATATTAAAGGGAGAAAAGAGTGTCAGCGCCCTAACACTTAGAGATTTCGCCGTACGTCAGAAACAGACTTGCCCCTGAGCAAGGCACCAAATCCAGTAACTGCTGCGTGGCTCCTACAGCTGCCTCACTGTTGCTGCACTCTCCCCGGGAGGAGAGGAGTGAATGAAACATTGTTTTCCGGCAGTGAATGGTGAATGTGCTGCTTCTTTCACACCACTTCATCTCAAGTGGTGGCAGCTTGTGGACTGGGCCCCGTAGTGAGCGCTCTGTGAGTCTGCTGTGTTTTTTTTTTTTTCCTCCCAATCAAACGCTGGAGTCAGATCTCCAGAATGAGCCTGGAAAATTGTCTTCAGTCCCCCCGTGTGTTTATTTATTTTAGCGTTAAGGTCGGGGATGGATAATTCACCTTTTCAGTACAAGTTTGTGCTGATTCATGCAAATCACTGAGCGCTCCCTGTGTCACTTCTCTGCCAAGTCAAGCGGCAGAGGTCGTGAAGTTTTAGGGACCGTCTGAATTTGTTAATCGGTCACAACGTACCGTTAGATTTTGTTTTCTATCTGTCCCTTTTTCCTCTTTTCTCAGTTTTTTTTTCTATCCCTTCTCACCCGCCCTCACCCAAGGCCCTTATCTAGTTGGGGTGTGTTCTATTTCCATCCACACATCACATGCAAAACAGCTGTGAAGAACAGCCTGTATATTTAGCTGTATTGTGAGGGCGCCGGGGGGCCGTGGCTAGCTTAGCCCATTACTGCCGCACAATGGGGACTTTGACAAGAGACAGCAAGAGGAAGGAAAGATCCTCCATGGTGGGGACAAAAATAGACAGCTGAGTGTGTGTTGCATTGTGGACTGAGCTACGATAGACAGAGAGGCTACCCTGTGTGTGTGTCGAGTGTTTTCATAAAGGCTTTAACTGAGGCTTTATTGTTTTGCCGACTTTGAATATATGGCACCGCTGACTGTATATTATTTTCATCGGTTGCAGCTCACTGACGTTTCCAAGCGCAATTAATAGCTGGAAAAAAGATGAACCGGGTAGATCTGCGTCTAACAAGCGCGTCCATTACTGATTTTATCTGCCTGTCTTGCATGTCTGTTTGCATATGGTGGCGAATAATTTCATCTTTCTAGTGCTGCACATGTCCGTGAAGTCGTGGGACTTGGAAGTGAAAAAGAATGGACAAAATCGAAGCAGAAGAAGCCCAGATATCCTCGTTTTTTAAGTCTTTAACTTCAAAAACATTGTATCATACGCCTCCTATAATGCAACTCTTAATAGCACGACTCATTTTCTCAGCTTGGGAAAGCTCCTCCAGAGCCACAGAAGACATCATACAATGAAGAGTAGGCTTCATGTGTCAAATCAGCGGATTAAACCAAAGAGTGCTTTCACCTTTTTAAGTTGTTTCATTATCAGGAGCCTCAAGGCTTTAAGATTGAAATTATTCAAGTATCTTGCATTTAAAAAAAAAGAAGAAAGTAGTTATAATAATTACAATCTTTAATACAAGAAACATGTCAGAGACCAAGACCAGCCAGCCTTACTAATACAGAGGATATGCATGTAAATGGACATTAATAGGGGATAATATGCAACATCTGTTATTTCTCTCTCTGTTCTCTTCTCTTACATAATTTTTCTCGTTGTATCTGCTGATGCTGAGTCCTGATCCTGTATTTATATCTCATGTCTGACTTTTCTATATCGTGCAGCTGCACAGTGCAAATTTAGCTAAAACTGAACAAAGCAAAACTCCAGTTCATCACAGCTTTCTTTTAACGGTTTCCAGTGTCCATGTCCAGTGTTTTGTTTGTGCAAACGTAACAATTTCTCGTCTCTAATACAGGAACGAAGACAGGATGGAGAGGAGTGAACGACAGACCTGCACCAAGATGGACAGTATTGAAGCTGCAGAAGAACAGTAAGTCGAGCAGTCTTTGTGTCGGTGTGATAATGTGTTTCTTTTTCACACACGTCTTAATTTTCTTTTTTTTTCTTTTTTTTTAGACACCCCAGTCTAGAGGAGGTGCTGTCGTGGTCACGGAGCTTTGAGATGATGCTGCGCTCGTTGGAGGGCCGGGAGGTCTTCCGGGAGTTCCTGCGCTCAGAGTACAGCGAGGACAACCTGCTTTTCTGGTTGGCCTGTGAAGAGCTGAAAAAGGAGACCAATCCCACAGTGGTGGAGGAGAAGTCCAGGATCATATACGAAGACTACGTGTCCATATTATCACCCAAAGAGGTAATTAATAATAATAATAATAAGTGAGCTGCCACAGAAACGGAGCAAAAAAACACCTTTTTTTGACTAAAGATTGCTTGTGAAATAAAAGTCAAAACAGTGATCTGACAGGCTGTTGCCAGCTTAATCAAATGCAACTGTTAATGTTTAACACATCTTCTGATGTTTAATACCGTAATAAAGCCAACTGGTGCTCTACAAACCATTTATGAATCTAATTTGTTTACCGTCCCCAGGTGAGCCTGGACTCGCGGGTCAGAGAAGGAATAAACCAGACCCTGACCGAGCCCAGCAACCTGATGTACGAGGAGGCCCAGTTCCAGATCTACACCCTGATGCACCGCGACTCCTTCCCCGTTTCCTCAACTCCACCGTTTACAGAGACCTCCTGGCCAACAGGAGGCGCACCTGCCTCGACACCTAGACCCCCATCCGACCTCCTTCATCGCCATCGTACGCCAACGAGACTACTACTTAAACTTCAAATACTACTATGGTGCCAGAAGTCGGGTTTGGAAAAATCTCTCCCTCTTTTTTGATTGAAAAGACTGAATGACATCCAAGATAGCTGGTTGTTTTTCTTTTTCTTTTTTTATTTATATTTTTTAAGCAATTTATATCCAGTTCTCCACTGGAGCCAGGTCAGCCTTTGCTGGTTGGTTATTGGTCAGTTTAAGACCATTAATGCTGGCCAGTGATTGTTTTGCTAGCAATTTGTGCTGTATGTTAACGGTTGACTGGCCAACCCACGTGTCAGCTATTGGTTGAAGTGGCCAACCTGATGGTCAGCTGTTGGTTAACTGTGGACAAGGACTCCTCAGGCGGTGGGGACAGAAAACAGAGAGAGAGAGACAAAAAGGACAAGCCAACTGTTCCTGTACTGTAATATTTAGACCTCATGCTTTCCACCATCACTTTAATATCCTCTAACTTTACTCATTCATATATTTTTGTTTTGCTAATTCCGTCCCATTCCTCAGATGTGTCTTTACTGTCCAAACATGACACCTAGTTGTTGGTTGGTGGGAGTTGGGGCGTCTCTGCCCGTTAAACCAGTAGAAGCACTGGCTCTGCATGTAACTCTCTCTCTTTCTCTACAGTAGCTTGACGATGTAAGCCACGGACTGCAACCGTTTTTTTGAATATTGAGATGTATTAAGACGGGGGGGGGACCTGCCTCTCTGTCTGGCTGTCTTTGATCAGTGAAGGGAAAAAAAAAAGTACACTTCTGCCAATTTAAAGCTTACTGCAGTTTTTTATTGAGGAGATTTGATGGCTTCTGCAGCAGCAGCACCTACCCATCCATCCACCTGTCCATCCATCCATCCATCCATCCAAGCACTTTCCTTCTTTAGGATTCTTTAACTGGGAGAAGTAAGGGCTAGAATTGTGGTTGGGCAGCTACATGTACTATTATTATTACTTATGAACTTTAAAAAAAAAAAAATCTCTCCACTGAGAAAATCACAATGCCTTTACGTGTAAGAAAAGGCAGCACAAGCGCTGCTGGAGTTTTTTCTGGAAAAGCAACCACAGTTTGTCCAACGATCCCTACCTCCCATCCTTTTTTCCCCTCCTCCCTCCTTCTTCCTCCTCCTTCCTCCTCGTTCTCTTTCCTCCAAACTCAGACCATCACAAGCCTGACAAGCACAGGTGCCCAATGTGGGGAGGGGGGGAGAAACACCACTGGAGAAACTAAAAAAACCCACATCGACTCCAAATAGTCATCAACATTTCGTTGAAAAAGACAAAAAAAAAAGAGGGTTTACCTTCTAGTGTTGAACAACGAATCGAGCATTACGGAAAGCTGGTTCTGCTTGGAGAACGTGAGCAGACGCAGCAGGCACTGATTTAACTGATTGACAGGGTTATTGAGCCCTGGCCTTTGTCTGTAAGGCTTTAGCTTTAGATGCTGTAGGTAACATAACAGTCCCTGAAGTTGGACGTCCAATATCACACTGCAGATGTCAAAAAAAAAACAAAAAAACAACAACGCTGTGAAGAGATATTAGATGTGACTAGAGTCTCGGCCATTCCGGTACACGTCTGTTTGTCCAGCACACGAAGCGGGGAGAGTGAACGGTAGTCCTTCAGTTAGCTACTGCCCATTCAAGACACTCGTTTTGTTTTGTTTTTTTCCCCCACCAGAGCTAGTGAAGAGGGTTAGCGTCATGCTACGTGCTAGCCTTGTTTTTGTTTTTTTGTCAAACGAGGCTAACGAGGCTTCAGCATGCTGTAGGCAAGGAGTTAGCATGCTTGTGCTAGCCATGCTAATCCTCCAACCCTCCCCACTGCCAGCCCTCGCGCACTCTGGTTTGTTTTTCTAATCGGACTTTGACAGCATGCGATGATAATGGCTATGTGTGTGTGTGTATGGTACAGTTACACACTTAACAGAAAAAAAATTGAAAATATATATATATATAAAAAAAAAACTTTAAGAGGGGGGGAGGGGGTCTTGCCAAATGTCCCACTAACATTTTTAGTATATAAAAGGACATTTAGTTTTGTTTTTTTTGATGATGTGAACATTTGAACATGAACTTTGTTCCTGGCCTGTGGATGTGCAGTAGAAAGTGCATGAGTGCAGTATATGCTTTTTTTTTCTTTTTTTTAATAATTATTATTATTATTAACTGGGCCTCCAAGTTTATTGATTATGCCACACGATGGATAGCAGACCTCTCCGTTTTGGTGGGTTAGCGCAGTCTTAAAGTGTCAATGAAACAGTGCCACTCCTCACTGATAAACGTAGGCGTTCACGTTGCCACCTCCTTTATCTACCTGAAGTCCACGTGCCAAGTTTGAGCTAGATTACATTTAGGAGTAGCATGTCTAGCAGACTTTTGTCGCTATAGATTGGGGGACCTGTTTGAAATTACTAACCGAGACACCTTTCAGGATACGAGAAGTGTTTTAATGCCACTGAATCTGGCTGCCTCTAGTTTACAGAAAAGAAATCGATGAAGTCTTCGGCTCAAAACCAAGCTATCATTTTGCTACAAAGGCTTTCAGTTTGGGAATATTGGCTGTAAGGGTGCACTCAGACAGCATCCGGTGGTAATGCGGCGCTGCTGGAGGTGTGACGATTCGTGATAATCAGGAAATAACTTTTTATTTCTCTGATTAACACCGTCATCGATGCCAGTGCTCGCTCACTCTCATTCACAGTGTATGTCTCTCGACCAACGCTCACACTCGCAAACCATCAGATTTTGAAGCAAATTAAACTTCTTCGTGTCACCATTTTGCAGCGTAAATTATGAGCCGGATAGTCCATGAATCTACCTGGTTAGTCTCAATTTCAGAGACATTTCAGGCTGACTGTGGAGGAGTTTGACCGATCTGGGCGTCTGATTGCGGCTGCAAAGTGATGTCTGGCTGCGTTTTTTTCCAAAAATTCTGCGCCACAGGTTGCTGCGTTTTTTGTTTTTTGTGGCGGTCACCCCTGTGGCCAAAACGCACTACCCCAACTCAAATGAATGGAAAAACCGCAGCATCCTGTCTGAATGTACCCTAAATCAGTAAAATTGACACTGTAAAGTAAAGGAGGCAAGTTTAAACCAATAATCTCGACAGTTTTGCAATGTTCCTTATTGAAAATATACTATATTTAATCTTTGGCAATACTCAGTACTCACATGCAGACTACATTAATACCCATAAAGACTTGATTCATATTGCTTGGCTGCTTTAATGAAGAGCTGTGCATGCATGCGCTCAGTTGATCAGAGGCAGAGGAATAAATCTTATACTGACGGATCAGTATTTACACTTACTCCTTGAAGCAGTTTTTATTTCCAGGAAACATTTTAGACGTTGTATTTGGACAACTCTGTAACTTTGTGACTCAGCAGAAGAATGCCTGTCACTCTTGCAGACCTCTTCTGCACACGCTCCCTTGTCGCTGAGTCTATACAGTCATCAACACGAGAATGTTTCACCAAGAACCAGATAATGAAATCATGGTGCAATTAAAACCAAGTTTACATTTATAAATTGTGAGATGTGTTTTACCTTATTGAGTACTCGTAACTCGTTGGGGAGCTAACTGTCCCCGGAGTGAGCAGAGAAGCCAGCAGGTTTAGAGGCTGGCAGGGGACTCTGCCCTGTGCTAACTCTGTTAGCACTCCACAGGGTTTACAGGGAGGACAGACACAGCAGAAACCCAGGTAACAGTGTTTTACAGGGAGGACAGACACAGCAGAGACACACGTTTTCTGCTCATGTCCTTTCCTCTTAATTTATTGTGACTTTTACACAGTAGGGGCGGGGGGGAGTACATGGTTGTTTATTTTTAATAACTGCAATTCGAATGTGGATTTTACAAGCAATGATGACGATGTGAAGTGATGTAGTGTCATCGCTGAGTTTAGATTTTTGTCTTTAAATTTTCCATTGGTACCAAGTGATTGGGTTTTTTTTTTTTTTTGACACATGGCTGTGGTTTTATTGACTGAAAACAAGGTTGAGAGCTGAAGTGTCCTGATTATGGATGGAGGAGGTTTGCGAAGCTTTGGCCTTACTGACACGTTTTTTTTTTTTCTTTGTAAAAAAAAAAAACAACAACAACAAACGTCTCTGTAGGCTTTTCACTACCTCTCATGTTGGTTAATTTATTTCACATCTAGTTGTCAATGTACGAGTTGTTTTTAGATCTACTTGAAGCCTAACACTGTAAACAAAAATGTGCACAGAAAAATGACTATGTATATGACCAGAGGGGTTAAAGAGAGCTTGGCCTAGTCGACATTATTATTATTTTTTTGTTTGTATGTATGTTTGTTTTAAATTGTGTTCAGCTGAACTAGATTTTGCATCTCTGTAAAGAATTCAGGAATCCACTGTCTAAGGGCTAATCCCATTTTTGCCTATGCAAATCTGTTACTGTGGGTGAGTTGGGAAAGGGCGAGCTACCGCACCTTTCACCTGTTTTAGATGGACCATGGTTTACATTGCCCTTTGCTGATATTCTTCAATCTTATTCAGCAAAAATGTACGCTTATTTTTGTTTCTATATAAATATTCTATAAATATAAACACATATGTATATGTATATATACGTATATGTTTATATATAAACAAGTAATATACAGAGAAAATAGTATATGCCTTTGTGATGATAAAAAAGAAACCTTGCTGAAACAAATAAATGTGTTGTTGTTTGACATTATGTGGCTGTGTGCTGGAGTCTTGGTAAGATGATCTAGACGACTGGAACTCAAATGACTGTAAAGTTGACCGACTGAGAAACTCTCATTTCTCAGGCTACGACACAAGTAGCTGAGCCTGTGCAGTATTTCCTAACTGGGTGAGGGGGAGAAAACTTTATTTATTTAAGGAGCAACCAACATCATGACTTTCTGTCACAATTTTTTTGTCATGCAGCCCCAACCAGCCTGTGAGGTTAATAAGTTATTTGGGCCACACAGGACTCGTCCTTGTCGTTTTTCATTGTAATGTTTTGTCTTTTTTTTTTTTTTTTTACTTTAACTTTTATTAAACAAAAGGTGACAGTTAAAGGAGGAGGGTAAATGATAAAAGTAGCACAAGCAGAGAATAATCAAGTCATAAAGTCAACAAAACTGACTGTGAGATCTGTGCAAAACAACCACAAGCTAGTGGTCACACCAGACCAAGTAAGGCTCCGACGCCAAACGCCTTTGAGTATACTGAATTGAGCGCTCATTCATTTTTGTGAGGGTCGACTTATTTCTTCATTTCAAAGGTCACATATTCTACTCTGAAGGGCTGACTTGGAGCAAACCTGGAAACAAGCTGAGTTATTAATGGTATCTGCCTTTGAGATGTGCACTGTCCATACGTAAGTCACACTTTATAACCAGTAATTCATTAAGAAAAATTAAAAAAAAAAAAAAACTCCACATGTCATTAAATAATTAACATTTTAATTGTGATTATGTTTTTGTTGTTTTGTCAGTGCACTCTGCACAGCTGTTAATGAAGTGAATTTGTAATTAAACGAGTAAAGCACCATGTCATCAGCAAACAACAACAACTTATTTTTCTATTCTTCTTCTTCTTTTTGTAGCCACATCCAGTCAGACTATCACTGTGTTTATACAGTAGCGTTGATGCAGAACACATCAGCAGAAGTGGGTTTAAGTGTTTTTTGTTTTTTTTAATACTCCACTAATGCAAGATGTAAGAAAAGTCAATAAGTTACTTACGAGACTGTCCACTCAGCTCTCATGAGCCACTTCTAGCTTCGAGTTGAGGGTTTGATTTAGGTCTAATAATTTATTTTATTACTCTTTTATTTGTACAAAAAAAATGTAGCTCCTGGAAATGAGGATAGGAGGGTTGATGTTGATATTGTTTAGATTTTTCCCACAGTTACTCACAGTGCATCGCGGCTAAAGAAAGAACAGGTTTTATCGAGCCGATTTGTCGGTTTGAAACCTGCGTTGTGCGTTTTCCCTCGGTTGGATTTGGTGCCTCTTTATGCTTCACAACAGACCTCAAGATCTCTTTCTGTCTCTCTTTTTTCTGTCTGTCTCACTTCCTCTCTCTCTCTCTCTGTGAAATCACACATACGAACACTGTTAATAGCAGTTCGAGCGAGAGTTTTACAGCAAAAATCACACTGATGTTTGTTCCTCCTACATGAATACTGTCACCCTCATATTGTCTTATTGTACCTCTTCCGGAGGTGTTTGTGCTACTTTTAGGAAAGAGATTATGTTTGTGCAGGTACTGGTTGAAGTTGGTTTTCAACAGTTTTAGGCAATCACGTTTCTCTTTATTGATTTAGATGCCTAAACCTCTTGGTTTTTGTCATGCCTTTGTAGATAGATCACAGTCGTCGAGAGATGATCTGCAGGTGAAAATAAAAAGAATTTTACTGTCACTTTGGGCAATTAAAAAAAGTGACATTTTTTCTATTCAGCATGCTTTTTGCTAAATAAAGAAATAATTCAGTTATTTGCTATAAACGATACTGTATGAGTATGTATTCAAGTACTGCAGTATGCAGACAATTAAAAATATCAGAAACTCTTTTGAGAGGTTCATATTTTTCTTCTAGTATGTTTCACTAATATTGACGGTTATGGGTTCTTAATTCTTGTTTTGAGTGTCTTATGAATTGCCAGAATGACCCTCTTTGTATTAACAAATATAGACTATGGTTGGTTATTTCCACGTGCATGACTTGCAGAGCAATTTTACCAGGACAGTGCTAGTGCAGCAGGCTTTTTACGAGTTTGGTCGGTCAAGCTCAACTTTTCACTATTTTTCACTGGTTGCTTGACAACTTTTGATGATGACTGAGATCCTGACTGTTTTATTTACATCAAGGCAGATGAAATGTTATCCTTGTGCTCACAAGAAAATGACAGCTGAGCTTCAAACAGTAGCCGATAAAGAATGAGCTCCTGAGTTCAATAGATTGTGCAACTTCCTCGAACATCTCAGAGCACCGTGTCTCTTCGTGGTGGTGCTGCCGAAGGATCTGATTGCTTTTCATCAGGACTTTGAATTTTATCAAAGGAAACTGATCATCAGTCCTCGATCAGCAGTCACCGACTGAAGTGCCCTGAGATGCAGGAATCCCTTAAGTGTAGCATTGACAAGACTTTTCTATCTTAATAGTCCAACTTTGAAAAAAACGCCATCTGTTGTAGAATAGCACAGGAGGGACTCGTCTCATCTAGCCTTGTCTTACAGGGATGTAAATCTCTACTTCAAGACAGAGCTGGTACAAATTTAACAGCACTGAGCATTAGGGAATTTGTACATTGTGAGAAACATTTAATTATGTTAGTATTGGCAATTCTCTGCATGATAGTACAAAACAGATGTGACTAGTTTTCACCAAGGACAGTAGACTCGAAATTAAAGGAAGATATATTTACACCCAAGTCGAGATTAGAAAATGTGTTTGTTTCTGTTAATAAATTTACAGTAACTGTGTAAAACTGCAGTTTAATTTTGATGGGTGTGGAGAGCTGTTAAGAAATACTTTGACATCATTGGGACTTCTTGCTGAGAGTTCAAATCTGTGCATTAACTATGAAGCTGTAGCACCTAGCTAAAATAAGACCCAGACTGGGGATAGACTATTGTTCCAGTGGTCTATAGTCTTGAAATCCCAACAGACCAAATAAATGTCCCATTTGCCCATTATCTCGAAAACAAAAGCCCAATGCTTGAAAGTCTTCGAAACTCTCCTTTGAGTTTTGGACATGCAGTAAAGGATGCAATCAGGTGGTGGTATGGTGACAGACCAGACCAGACTTGTTTAGATTTAGGGAAAGATCACAGTTTGGCTAAAAATAAGTACCAGACTGTGTATTTCCAGAACAACAGGTCTTTGGAGCAATGGACGTTGTTTTCCAGAATAAAGGGCTGTCAGACAAACAGGCCATCGGTCCAACGGGACACTTTTTGGAACAAGTCTGGCTCCGTGCACTTCTATAACTCACTTATTTTATCTTGTTTGTTTATGTGCAAAAGTTTAAAAAGAACAATTTATTGTTTCATGGTGGCTTATACGGGGGGTTAAACCAATCCTAAACTAACTGTCTCCAGCTTCATATCTTCTCAACTAACTCTCGGCAAGCACGTAAGCGTACTTCCCAAATGTCAAACTATTCCTTCAAAAGAAGAGATTAAAATAGTTGAGTTATGTAAAATTTCTTGAGAGGAAGATTGAATTTGCCAATGCAACTGTCCCAGTAAGTACAACGATGCTTCTTTGGTGGATAATATGTGCCAAAATTATAATCTACCTTTTGTTTCAATGTAAAGGGGTCAAAAGAATTGTTGGAATATAAAATCACATGTTCTGTTGGACTCGAAGTTTTGTTCTGTTTTTTTTTTTTTTCACGTTGCTGTCATGGGTTTGTGTCATCTCTCTGAATCATCCACATATTATCTACTTTGTTGACATGTAACCAACAGACCTGAAGACTTTGTACAACAGGCACTGAACATTTTTATGTGTGACTGATGTGGCTTACAAGCAACCATATCAGATCCAACTGAAACTGTAACTGTGTCACAAAAAAACTGTTTCTAGTTTGTTTTGTACTGTTTTAATTTATGAACAGGTTTGTTTTCAGTCATTGTTTTGTTTTATCTGAAAAGACACAAAAAAATTGTTGTTCATCAGCCTTTAACTTCATATGAGTTATCATCACGTCAACAGTTGTGGTACGTTTTGATCTACGGTTCAGTCTCTGTCTTTGTTTACACGATGACATCTTGCATTAAGAGAAAACTCCAATCTATGGTAACTGCCCTTGAATATCTGTAATTTAAATAGTGCTGCTAGAGAAAGAAATCTAAATGTAACAACTTACAATAAATACTTAATAGATTTTTGCCAAGTGTGACTGTGTCTTTCTTTGACCAGAGTGTGTGGGAATACTGAAATATCTCAACATCTACTTCATTGAATGGCAATCACAAGAAGGATCCTGGTTACAAGGATAAGCTAGGTTATGGAGAATGGATGATTGGTACCATTTGCACCGACGTTCATGGTCCCCAGATGTTACAACTGGAGGAGGACTTTGAAGCACCATGAGGTTGACATCTATAGTTTTTGCAGACATTGATGTTCTCCTTAAACTTCCCTTAAAGGACCAGTATTTAGGATTCAGTGACATCTAGTGGTGTAGTTGTTGATCGCAGGGTACTCTACTCTTTTATTTAGTCTATAATCACCTGACAATAAGAATCATTATGTTTCTATAACCTTAGAGTGATCCCTTTATCTTCAGATGTGTCCACAATGTTTCTACAGTAGCCCTGAACAGACACTAAACACTGGCTCTAGATATGATTTGGGCTACTGTACTTTCAGTATTATGCCATGAAGGAGAATAATCAGTAACTATATGCCACTACATTCTTGTTCAGGTACACACTAGTCCTTTAAGTGACATGCCATGAATTACAGATATCATTTTGATTAGAACATATTTGGATTTTTCATATTCAAGCTGTTCAGTTATTTTACTATGAGTAAGACTGAAACCTTTATTTATTATTTTTTGTTTTTGTTGGCTTAAAAAGGTAAATAAACTTATAAAATGCCTACCATGTCTAAGTTATTAATCATACAGCTAAAACCCTGTGCTTAATCCTGCAGGCCCATAGGAGCTGATCTGATCAAATTATTTCCTTTTTTTTCCCGGCCACAATGTAAAACTATTCATCACAATTATGTACTGTCAAGTAGTGCTCCATAGTGTTAGGGAGAAGTGTTCAGAGGAGAGGAGGAGCTCTGAATGCTGACCTGGAGGGCGAAAAGGTCTTAGGGATCATGTGCTGGCCTCAAACAATATTCTGGAAAGCGGAAACATTTACAGCATTATTCATTGGAGGGTTTGCTTTGTATCATCTGAAACGATACAGGATAATTTAAAGTGAAACGTTCAAATATAAAATCTAAAGAAAGGCGATGTTTGTGTAAAACCACCCAAGTAGTCATCGTCCCGACACAAGTACGAACCTCCCATCATAACACACACACACATTCAAACAAAACCTCTACACCATAAGTCACATGACCAGTGTTAGAAAGAGGCAGCCTCATTTAAAAACATCTTTATTTCATCAACCGGATCAGCCAAGATCATGTTTTCAGACTTGTTTACATTCACACAACAAGGTGAGACCACATGCTGAGGACAGGAGAAGAGGCAGGTCGGTGTGCATGGGTGCTCTCTCATACAATCCTCTGTATGAATGTGTATACGTGTACTTTTCATACAGTCCTCTCTGTATATGTGTATGTGTATGTGTATGGGCACTCTCGTGTGTGTGTGTGTGTGTGTGTGTGTGTGTGTTCTCTCTCTCTCAGACAGTCTTTTGATCCGTCGCCTCCGGAGCAGTGGTCGAGGCAGATGCCGAGTCCTCCTGGGTCTTATCTAATCCCTGGCTGTGGCCTCTGTCGCCTGACTGCACGCTGTCTTTAACCGTGATGGCGGTGTTGGAATAGGTCGCGTCTATACTCTCGTATGGCTCTGACGTCCACTGAGAAAGAGAGGAAGAGAGAAGAGGCACATTACTGCGATATTTTCTGTTTTGCATTTTGCATCCAAGCAGCAAGTCAGATTTTTTATTTTCTCACAATGGTTTGATAAGATTGTTATTGTATCCTCTCTGATCTTTCAGATGATGCTATGAATGAGAGGTCGCTAGAGGCTTAACACTGATTATACCTCACAAATAAAAGTGCATCGATTCATGGAGTGTGTTACCATTAGTAGAGCTAAACATGTACGTTTTGTCCTGAGGGTGTATCCACTCTGCCAATTTAATTATGAGCTACAGTAATGTTGTGTGTCTTACTGACATTTTGGCCTCAGGGTAGAATCAGAGGCATAATCACGCTGCATTCACCAGAGAATAGTAGGGCTGTCACGATACTAGATATATATCGATAATATATCGCTGTATTGACACCCCTATTGGGGAGCATCATGGTTACCTTAGCTTAACATAAAGGCTAGAAGCAGGGGGAAACAACTAGCCGAGGAGTCTAGCTCTGAATCTTTTTAAAGTCAAATGTTTTTTTTCAGAAATGTTGTCGCTGACCACACAAGCAATCTCTGAATCCATCCGGCATCGGGTTTAGCCAGCGGATATCTAGAAAATAGATAATGGATATTCGGGCCAAGGATCCCTTTGGAGTAAGATTAGCAACAAGAAACATACACAATTTATCTGCAAATGAAAAACTAAACTGTCGTCAGACGAGAGCCGATGGGTTCCTAGATCGCATTACGGCCAATGTGTTCTGCCTCTTTTGCTTTCTACATGGACTGTTGCACCCAAAGCCGACTAAAACGAAATGTAGAGATTACCAAATAAGTGATCAATCATAAAGCTGTGCAATAAAAAGGAAAGTTTAAAGGAAAAGTTCTCCGAAATACCTTTAAATTGAATTCTTACACAACAGTTTTTTATCATAAGGTAAACTTTATGTATTCTGTATATCTAACTCGGGCTGTGCAGGGTCTTTGCATGTCTACCTGTTGCTTTGTTCCCTACCTGCGTGGCCCTGCTGCTGGACCTGTGCGACGGCCCCATAGCGATGTTGACGCTGGACGAGGACTGTGTATCCGTGGTGTTGCCCCCTTCGGCAGCAGACAGCCCAGAGATAACCAGCCCACTGGAGAAACTACGCTTCCCAAACAGCAGGCTGAGAGTGGATGAAGACGAGGAGACCTGGGCGACAGACACCACAAAGGAATAATGTACAGTAAACACTAAGATGATACGTGGGAGCGCAAATATTCTCAGGCACAAACAATTATCAGAGACAGCAGGCTGTGTCTAAGAATAACTTGTAGTCAGTATTACACTATGATCACATGCTTTGGCCATCAGCTGTGAAATACTTTCTTGGATGAGTTTTTATGATAATGACAAAGAATAAACTCTGAACGTTGGCTTAAACTGTGTAGTAGTGATAACACCAACTCACTTAACCTCTGCACATACAAAATGGAGCCAGACACTACATTTATAGTTATTTGTCTACTTGGAAATGCAACTATTTGGCTTGTAAGAAGAGCTGTACAGGTTTTATTCATTCATTTTATGTGAATATTTGAATTTGTATGTGGTGCATGACGTCTTTACATAATTGATTGAGTAACTAAAGCTGTCAGACAAATGTAATGGAGTATATTTGCCCCTGAGATATATTGGAGCCGTTAACCGACACAAAGTGTGTATGTACGGAGATGTAACTCGGACCTGGCTGGAGCGCTGCTGATGCTGCGCTGCCTGGAGCTGCGAGCTGATCCCACCGGCTCCTGACAGACGAGGGACCTGAAGCCAGAGAAAGATCCTTTCATCACTTTATTCCTTTAGTAAATTAAGTACTTACAACTACGTAATCTGTGTGTGTGTGTGTGTACCTGGGAGAATATAGAAGCTATGGATGTGTTAAAGGACAGCTGACTGTTGGACAGACGCTGGACAAGCCCGTGGGTGGAGCCTGAGTCCAGAATGGGTCCTGATTGACTGGTGACGGGTGGACGCTGACTCTGAGGCTGAACCGACCGACTGCGGTACTCTCTCCTCGCTGCAGAAACACACACACACGAACACACACACACACAATTATCCCAAATACCAAATGTGCAACACGTGTGAAAATAATTTATACAATGTATAGGGTATAGGGGATAGGCGCCCTAATAAGATGCCCGAACCACCTCAGCTGGCTCCGTTCAACGTGAAGGAGCAGCGGCTCTACTCCGAGCTCCCTCCGGATGTCCGAGCTCATAAACCTTTATCCAAGGCCACGATCTCGTTCTCTTCAGTGTAGTCAATAAAGATTTTACATGAGCATAGTGAGACACTTGGTGTGTGTTAGTGTGTACCTGCGTTATGGTGTCTGTGGCTGTGTGTCGTCCTGGCTCTGTGCTGGTAGAGGCTCAAGCTGTTGGACGTGACAGAGGACGGGCGGTTGTGGCTCAGCGAGGATGAACCACCGGCACCGCAGTCCACATCCTCCATGTTTACACCACTGTTACAGCTGGTCAGGTTGTCCTTACGCACCCTGCAAGAACACACACACACACAGCTCTGATTTATTTATTCATGTCTGCATCAGTGCAAGGGACACAACTGGCAAAGGGCCATAAAAAATTTAGCTATTCCAGCTGGTTAGGCACACACACACACACAAACATAAACTCACACAGAGATGTTACATAACTGTGCTAGCATATATGACACACACACTGGTGCAGTCTTCCTATTAAATTAGTTAAAAGTCTTCTGGCAGGACGAGGCACGGCGAATCTCCGTGGCTACTTAGTGAAATTAAGACAGCACCTTCAACTCAAGGCCGATGGAACAGGATTAACAATATAATCTAATCTGAAAGGAAAACTCAGCCACCTAAAAAGCTTAAGACACACACACACACACACCATTAGCTGACCTGCAGGGGTTAATGTAGGGGGTAATGTATTAAAGAGAGATTGAGAAAGAACAAGCGAGGATGGAGGGAGAGAAGGGAAGGATGTAGAGCCAGAGGAACATTTTCTCTCAAGTGCGCACTCCCACTGTCCCTGTACATGTATTTAAGACTACATTAAGTTGGCGGGGGAAGTTTCTTTCCCAGCACCGACTTCCACTAAGTCAATATCTGTAAATCCACAGAGAAGCACTCACTCAGCAGGCAGCCGGAGCATTACACTGCAGTTTGCATATTAACCAGAGTGATTTATAACAAATACAAGCAGCTGAGATGAGTGAATAATATTACTATCATCTCATGTGTCATGCACATCATTTAAACACTAATGTTTCTCTTTAACAGCTCAAAAAACATTAAAATGGTGACCACTGTGGATGTGATGGACATCGTGTGAGGTAATCAACCTAATACAACCGATTTTTGCAGCAGCAGCATCATTGTCTACTCAAGTATGTCCACATCTGAGCAACGACCCTCAGCTGTAGGCTAATTGATTATATACGGCCTCTGAGGCTAGATGACTGTAAGAAGTTTTTTACTGTAAGTGCACGCTCTAAACGATGCCAAATAAATTAAACTGAGTCTTGTCCATCTTATTCAAGGGCCCTGAGAGACTGAGAGTTGTTCCAGGAACTGAACCAACAACCTTGCATCCTCTTTTTACAGACTGAACTGAGCATGAGAAAAATGTTCATTTAAGTACACACTCATGGGAGGGTTTGTCGAGACGAAGGAGGATGCAACTTATGTAAGCTGAATATGCAGAAATAACAGTTTATTCTTAACTGACCGCAACCATTTAGAGCAGAGCCAGGAACGAATGACATCCAGGCTTAAAGCGCCTCCTCCGATGCTGCGGAGCGTCCGGTGTGTTCCTGCATATGATGTTGTTAGGGGTGACACGTACCTGAAAAATAACAGAATAAATGTCAGCAACAAAGGATAGCTGCAAATAGACAGAACTGTAAAGATAAGAGAGTTAAATACCGAAAAGTAAAATATTTTTTGTATGTTTTCATTAATGCAAACTTAAAATTCAATGCTTAGACATTGGCAGCATAGCAGTGTGTCACACATACATGGGGTAGCCCAGCGGCTGGTCGCAGGACGAGTTGACCATGTTCCTCAGAGCTTGCTTTGAGTTCTGGATGCTGCCGCGTTCGGGGTTTCTGTTCCGTAAAAACACCAACTCTTGCTGCTGGCCTGCCCACAGCCCTCGCACACACTCCTTATTGATCTGCAGAGAGAGAGATTAGATCAGATTATACAGGAAATGAAATAAGACTGAAGAGAACATGATGGTCAAATTACCTTTTAAAGGACTATTAAGTGATTAATGTTTTATCATCCTCCTGTGGCATTACATGGTCTCTTATGATATATATATACACACACACACATTATATACTGTATATAATGTCTTCATCCAGGAGACCTTTTAGTTTTATAGCTGTAACATCTTCCTGCCATCACTGAACATCTGAAAAATTTTGCAGAAGAGGATTGGCAGGAAATGAGTGCACTTAACAAAGTAATTGCAGAGTCAAAAAACAACCCTATTAAAATCCACACACGGAAAATGTGGTCGTTGATAAAAGCTTCACTTGAAGGAATAGTTACATTAGAAAATCTCAGATCTGTAGGATAAATATGAAGCTACAACTAGCAGGTGGCTAGCTTAGTTTAGCATATAGACAAAAAGCTCTTTAATTAACATTTTATATCTTGTTAATTTGTACAAAAAGTAAATACTAACAACTTGCAGTGTGGCTTAGTTAGTGAGCTTTGGGGGTGCTCATAGTCAGGCTAGCTGTTTCCCTTCGTTTCCAGTCTTTATGCTAAGCTAAGCAAATTGCCTCCTCTTTGTAGCTGCACATTTAAAGGAAAAGTTTCCGGGAAATAAACTTATTTGTTCTCTTGCCGAGAGTTAGATGAGAAGATGGACACCACTCTTATAACTGTAGGATAAATATAAAGCTACAACTAGCAGGTGGTTAGCTTAGTTTTAGCATAAAGAGTGGAAACAAAGGGGAAACAGCTAGCCTAGCTCCGTCCAAAGGTGACAGAGTCTTTCCACCAACCTCCTAACACTCACTAATCAACGCATTAAATCTCATATAAGTTTAAACTGTGGTGCTCGCAGGACAGAGCCAGGCTAGCTGTTTCCAGTCCTGTGTGGCTGCTTGTTGGAAGCAGCGTCATAAAAATGAGCAGTATTGATCATCTAACTCTCTGAGTGCAATTAAGTGCACGTTGAACTATTCCTTTAACTTCATGCCCTGATGACGAACAGTTTCAACTTGAAGTGCCAAGAGTTAAGTGGATATTTGAGCACTTAAAGTAACTGCAGGGTCAAAAATATTGATCAACTTAACTCAAGTTTACTTTTAATGTTAAGAAATTCTTAATTTGCAGGCGTGCACTGCACTAAAATGACACACTGCTTTGCATTCATTCAGTTCTTGTGCTGGAACTCAGGCACTGTTCAGACCATAGACTGTATAAATAAGGATGTCGTATCCGTGTGAAGCTCAAAGTGTGGTGACTGACTGCTTCTGCTAAAATGGGCAAAGATGGAGAGCGTGAGTGGCCCTGAGGCGAACTGAATGACACCAGGGTGCTCAAACAAGCAGCCTGTAACGCTACCTACCTGTGGATCAACCATGTTCTTAATTATACATAACTTTAAGCCTTTATATAGTCTGAACGGCGACTTATATAAAAATTCAGCCTCAGCACAGTTGTCATGAACAGGGAAATAAGCTATAGGACAAAAGGGTTAGGGACATTATGTTATATTATGTTTATTTCTGCTTTGAAGTTGGACATTTTAATATAGGGGCCTTGTCCAGGTTGGTACAGGCAGGAGGTTTGTCATGCTCACTACAAACCTGACCAGACAGACATTTTTTCTCACACATATAACCCCTTTTTTTTCCACCCTCAGCCCTCTCACCTTGATGACCTTGAAGCTGAGGTGGCGTTTGTACAGCATGATGATCTTGTACTCGTCCGTGCCGTCATCGATCATGTGTCTCAGCGTGAGCAGAGTGTCTCGGCTGGACAGCACAGCCTTACGCCAGGCGGGGTCACTCTCGTGGCAGATGACCAGGCTGGTCCGGTAGTTTGTGATGGCTTCGTACAAGATAGATGCCTCCTCGGTCTCCTCCAGACAGGTGAAGTGATCCTGAAACAGCAGGGAAGGCATGATGGAGGATACGATCAGATTTTAGGGAAATGTCAACTGAGTGGTGGAAGAAGTACTCTGATATTATATTATTGGATTATAATAATTGATGCATTAAAGGACCAGTATGTAGGATTTTGTGGCATGTAGCAGTGTTGATTACAACCCTCTCATCTCACCCTCTCCTGCCTGATGTGAAGGAGAATCTACAGTAGACGCAATTAGGGTTACAAAAACTTAATGATTCTTATTTTTTGGTGATTATATACTAATAAAAGTTATGCAAATTACGTTAAATATCATATATAGAGCCCCCTTTAATCTTACACGCTGGACCTTTAATCATGTATAATCAATTATGTATAGAATCAACAAATGTGTTCGTCATTTTCATCTCGATGTTGCTCATAATTGCTTGTAACTAAAATTAGCAAGTAAATGCAGTGACATAAAAAAGTGCAATATTTGCCTTTGAATTGTAAAGTTTCAGAAAATGACAAGTAAAGTTTAAGTACACTCAAAGTTGCACTAAAGTACAGTACTTTAATAAATGTAGTGTTACTTTCCACCACTGCTCCGGGGATGAGAAATGGTCATTGATATTTAAATGATGCATAAATGTATTTTAATGTGTCTATTTAAAGAAGAGTAGAGTTTAAAAACAAAACGGTTGGACTCAAAGCCATTTAAAATCACAGCACACTTTACCTGATGTAGTTTGAGGCTCATTCTGACTGCAGGGGCCACCACCTTCTGCAGGAGGTCCAGGTCAGCAAAAACCCACTCGTCCTTGGTGGCGATGCGGAAGTCGCCTTTAAACAGGGTGTTGAAACCGTACAGAAATGACTCCAGACTTTGTGATGGAGAGCAAGGGTTTGTGGGTGAGAGAGAGAGAGAGAGGAGGAGGAGGTTATGAAACTTATAAATATTTTTAGAATATAAACAAAGTCATGAGCAGAAATCTGTTTGGACAATGTGTGTGGTTAAAAATTAAGCTGTTATCGCCCCCTCCTGGTGTATCTGTCAAACTGCAGGTAAATATCTGCAGCTCCTGCTCACTCTTAATATTATTTTTACACTTTGCAACCAGGAAAGTCAGTCAGTTTCATTAATTAGTTATTCAATAAATTCTTGTTAAGTTAGGTCATTGTTTCTATGAATGCCAAAATCATTCATTTGTCTCGGAGTCTGTTGTCTCCAGAAGAAGAAGACTGCTGTATAAAAACTTACATGTAACAAAAAACACTAAATAAATAAAAATGAAAGTTAGAAATCAAAAAAAACTGCAGAAAAAAAACACATCTTATCTTTGGGAAGAAGATATAACACAAAATTTTATTCCAAAACGATACAAGAGACTCTCGCTCAATGAAATACACTGAAGTTTGGCGAATTTAAGATAACTCCAGCTAGATACTTTTCTATGACTCTTCTGTACTCATACTACATACCAGGGTTTAAGAGCTCCGTGATCTTCCCACGCAATTCAATTCAGGTTTACCTGTTGGACATGTTGTGTGATGCCGTGCCAAGAGATCTCCTCCCCAGGACGGAGAGGGCGTAACACAGAGTCACCAAAGGAGAGTCTTCATCACTGTCCACAGGCTGGAAATGAACACAAACAGAACAGACATGAAGAGACCAGCTTATAGGACAAATTCACGATGCATTTCTGCTATAAAATGTGAAAAGGATTAGTTGTGTGACGATTTACAACTTTAACTGCAGTTTAATTTTCACTGTAATGCAGCCAAATTAATTACTTAAGTAAGAAAAGAAGAAGTCATAAATTCACTGGTTTCATGTTCATAAATGTTTGCTTGTTTTCTTATCATCGCGACAGTCGACTGAGTATTTTAGGCTTTGGAAGTTGGTAAGTTGGGGTCTGACGTTTCATATAATCATCTTTAAGTGAGGTACCGTCTCCATCTTCCCAGCACAGTACTGGATCCACTCCAGGTAGACGTTGCAGAAGCTGGCACGCGTCACCCCCTGCAGGCAGTGCACGTAGTCTTCATCGATCTTCACACTGAAGACCTGAGGGTCGCGCTCGATGTGGTGCCACTTGGTGTAGGACTGCAGCGCCTCCTGGACGGTGGCATCCTTGAGCCACGTGGACAGTTTGGGGGAGTGGATCAGGTAGTAGATGATACTCTGAGAGGAGAGGGGGAGGAAGGGAGGGAAGAAGAGAGAGGAAAAATCATTACACAACAGCAAAATACTAAACGCAAAAGACAGCAAAAGAGAAAAGACTGAGTCACTATTGGCGAGCTGCCATTTGTAAATATGATTAATGCATAAGATTATTTATGTGCCAATCACACTGTTTAACCTTTTGGCTGGAAAATCTTTAAGAGTCTGTTGGGACAAGTGGATTATTCAATGTTTAGTCCACTAAAAAAAGGGTGATCCAATGGGTCAAAGGTTGATGCATTATTAAAGCTGCACTAGGTACATTTCCATACCAATGACTCTTAATATCAGTATGATAAATAAATGAAATACACAGAAAAGAGGTCAAAGAATCTCAGCAGACCACATGCAGGTCGCTCGGCTAAACTGAAGAAAGTGAGTCCAGCTTTCTCTGGACTGAGTGATCACTTGCTGTCCTTCAGTTTTGGTGTGGAAATGTGTCTTGATATCTAAACTTAAAACCACAAAACAAAAGATGTTTCTTCACCTCCAAATGAGCTAAATTCAGTCCCATTCTTTGATCTAGGCTGAGAAGAGTGGAGTACATTCACAGTACAGTCTGGCCTCGAGTTGCTTTAAATAAGAAAATAAAGTTGAGCTATATCACAAGTAAATTATCACCTTCTTCTCATGCATATGCTGAGATCACAGTATCTGTTTCAGTCATGAAAACTGACATAAAGTGCACTTAAAATCAGGGTAGCTGCATCTTCAGCTCATCTTCAGCTTCTTCAGCTCAATCAGGATAAGACTGAAGTCATAATATTTGTGCCTGAAGCCCAGAGAGACCATCTGTTTGAGCATCTTCAGTCCCTAGAGTTTCACATGAAGGACCAGGTCAAAAACTCTGGGAGTTATTATCACCTCGAGGCTCAACTATTGTGCTAGAATGTTTTTCTATTTTAATATAAGATGCAGCCTTAAAGTGAACCATGCAACCTATGACCTGTAGGACATTTGTCATGGTCAAGACGCCTCATATCTGGACAAGCAAATCTAATAGGGAACAGTCTTACGCTCCAAGGAGAGAGGTACCCCAACATAGTTTAAACATGACACATGGCATAAACTCCCTGTAAAAGAAGTAGTAAGAAAACATGTAACGAGTGATCCGAGCTCGTATTAAAGTGCCTTGAACCTCTAATTAGTTTTTAAATCAGGGAATGCCCTTGTACCAACCTATCTTTCAGATATGCTACATGTTCCTAGCGGGTCCCTCAGCTCATCTGCAGCTGGACTAGTTGTAACTAGAAGCTCAGACACTTTTTAAAAGTCTCTGATACTTTTTAATCCCCTGCGTTTATTCACCTAATTTTAATTTACTTTTAACATTTTATTGGTTTTATTATTGTAGTTTTTATGTTTACTGAATTGGTCCTTGATATCTATGCAGCTTTTTTCTTCTCATTGGCTTTTATTTATTACCATTTCAAAATTGTATGGCCAAACTTTATTGCTAGATTCAAGTGACTTTGGGAACTTTGGGCTGAAAGTTTGCATGAAAGCTGCTATATTAAAAAAAAAACACAGTGGCAGCGAAGCCCCGTGGCAGTGTATTTCAAGGCAAATCACCAAGTTTCCTCTCTCAGATATATTGGCATCGAGCACATTAGATCCCAGAGAAGAGGATGTGATTTAAATACCCTCCAAAGAGAAAGTTTTTCATATCTTCAGACTCTCTCCCTTGAGGTTTGAATCAAGAGGATGAGATCAAACAAGTGGCTCCATCTATATTTATTTTTCCTTGGCGTCAACACATCAGTCTGTATAAATTTTCTTTTTCTGCAACGTATGTTGAATGTAGATGATAGAGACTGTATATATACGTCACAACGAATCGTATATATAATGTGCAAAACTAAAAACAAGCATACATAAACAGCCACAGTAATATGAAACATACCTTCAGGTAATAGGTAATGAGTAGCTTTCGTAGATCGTACACTTGTAGCATCGTGGCGGCGTTGTTCTCACTGATGCTGTAACCCTCCAGCAGGTACTTTGTGGCCATAACCTCCCAAGCCAGCCAGCGCAAGTTGAAGGCAGCATTGCATGACAGCATGTGAGGCAAGTGACCCGGCTCGCAGCAGCAGCACGCGTCGTCTTCCTCCACACCCTCTGTGATGGCCTCCACCTCTCGCTGCTGGCAGTATGTACCTGAGAGACGGAGGTCAGAGAGCGAGTAAGCCTGTCGTTCATTCAGAGAGAAGCGTGTAGAGTAGGTGATCAAAACTGTACCTCTGAACTCCAGACCCCTCAGCTGGAAAGTGACCAAACCGTTGCCGATCTCGATGAGGTGGACCAGGGCGTTGAGGTAGTCAGAAGCCAGAATGAAACAGTCTCCGGCGCTGTAGTTGCCCCATCGGCCCAGCATAAGGTCGCCACAAAGTGAATGCTGCAGCGAGCGAGTCAGGTACTCGTAAAAAATGGAGTTAAGGTTGCTATCATCACAACCTGAGAGAGAAGATAACAGGAAAACATGCAGTCAGATGGATGGATGGTGTCAAGAATAGACGAAGACAAAGTTTGGCTGCTTGCTTCTCTTACAAACAAAGTGAAGGTATTCAATATATCAAATCATTTATACTACGACTCCTCGAGAGGACAAAGTTCGTTTAAGAAACGTGAAAAAAAAACTCACCTGTCTCCTTGTCCACTTGGGACACCAGTCTGCTGTTAGAGTTGTCGATGCGCTTTGTGCTGCGAGGGACGACAAAAACATATGTTGAGACTGTCAAGTGAAACGTACCATTTATGCTGGTGCCCCCAAGAGTTTGTCTTGTAAAACAGGGTGAATAAAATGTTGCAGCTAATGAGACAAAAGCTTACGCATCAATTTGTGTCAGTCAGTCAAAACGGTTTTTAAATTGGCCCACAGGACAGGTTGAAAACTGCTGATACAGACAGTACATCAGCTTGAAAATTTCTCCTCCACAGCGAGTGACACACTTGAAACTAAATATTTTAAGACTAGACTGTTGTCCGTGGTCCCTTTTCTTTTCTTATATCACGTCGTCTTGCCGTTCACATTGACAACCGCGGCCTAAAAACATCAACATCCGACCCCAGCAGACGACGACACTGTTTCATTCGAGCCGTCTAGATATAATCGCAGGCCGCTTCGTGTCAGATCACTGAAGTTTGCATGACAAAGCTGCAGGAGTATTTTTGGAGTGCTTTCAGCGAACTGAAGTACAAACAGTCTCTCACATCAATAAGTAAGAGGGGACAGGAGGGTTACGTTGTGTAAGAGTGAGGAGGAGGAGGAGGAGGAGGAGGAGGAGGAGGATGTCTATCCGCTAATTAGGTGCTTTAGTGAGTTTTTACAGCAGTGAGAGGTTGAATGTGAGATTGACTCAAAATAAATTAGGATTCATGTTCATAGTAATGGAGTAACATGTCAGCCAGTGCAGCAGTGTGGCTCACTGATGTGTTTTTAACAGTTTAACAGCTGCATCACAGTACTTGTTAATGCGGTTAACTCATTGCCTTACTTGTAGTTTCTCTCCCAGAACTTGATGGGCCTCGGATATGAGGAAATGAAGATGGCGCTGCCCAGAAAGGGAGCCAGCGGGGTGTAGAAGACGGTGGTGAGCAGCGTCTGAAGCAGCAGCATTGCTGAGTCTGGACGCACACGCACACCAGTCAAGAAAAGAACAGCAGGTAATGATCTACACACACACACATGCAGGTCTCCGAGAAAGGATACGAGGCACTGCAAACGGCTGAGCGAAGGCATGGAAAGCGCTGCCCCAGGCGATCTGCCAGGGCGCGATGTAAACCAGGATGAAATGGAGCTTCAGCAACAGCTCACGCATCTAAAACAACGCACAGGGAGTCAGACAACCTTTGAAACAGAAGAGAAATTCAATCCTCCACATCACTATGAATGTTAATAAGTGGCGGATACAAACAGAACATAAAACAAAACAGCTCAGTTGAAAATGTCGCATTTCATGTAACATTTCTCTGACTTGACAAAACTCCTGCAGAGGCACAGAACACATTACAAAACTGTTTTCAGTATTTCAGTAAAGAGTGTTACCTCTGTATGATGAGTAAACTGACCTTTGGGTGTAAAATTCTTCCTTCCTGCAGTGTCTGTCTGCTGCTATGTTTGCCCTCATGTCTTTATCTCTCTCTGTTTCTATTTCTGAGTGCGTCTGCATCCATCTATCATTGTGCGTGTCAGAGATAACCGTGTGTCTATCTTTGAGACAAGCTTTCTATCAGACTGCACACCAATGTATTCCAATGCACAGCACATAAGCTCTCTCTCTCTCACACACACACACACAGTCTCCAGATATCATCTCACCTTGTGGAAGACAATAGACATGATGAAGAAGTCCAGCAGGAAGCTCTCGGAGGCGTGCGGGCAGTCGAAGTGGAAAAAGACGAGCGTGAAGAGCAGAGTGAGGAACTGGAAACTGGGGTCGCAGAAGGATGAGCGCAGGAGTTTCAAGCCGGCGACCGTCGTCAGGAGAACATCACAGCTGGAGGCACAAACAAAGAGTCGAGATGACAGGTTCAACCACACGCGCTCTGATGGACAGATATCTAGAATGATGCATGGCTAGATGTGTTGCTGTGTGGCTGTGGCTCCACTCACTGGATTCCCAGCTTCTTGCGATGACTGAGGGCGAAGCCGTCATTAGTGAGCGCGCTCAGCACGATGGCGGGGTACACCACGTACTTCTCGAAGCACAGGAGCCCCACGTACAGACGCTCAAACCACATCAGCACAGCGTCCTCTGTAAGATAAGCAATTATAACCAAACAGATTTGGATTATTTAATCATCATTCAGTAAGGGAAGTCACATTGTTACATCATAATATTGATGCCAAGAAGGCCATTTTGATCCTGTTTATTTCTGTTGAAGTTTCCAGTTTTAAGTACAAAAAAACATCTTAATCTAGTTCTACACCTCCTCTCTCAAGCAAGAATAGGCTGTTTTTTATTGCCTCATTAATATTAATGAGCCTCTCCTTTGATTGGCTGAGTGACCTACGGCCAGGTCGACCACAGATTAACAGAGTTTAGTCAGAGTCTGAATTTCTGGTTGGTTACAGAGATGAGAAGTGAAATGTAGTATAAATACTTTTTTAGGTATCAGGTCATTTACTTTAGAGCTTTTCACTTTCACCCCAGACATTTTTACATAAATATCTGTACTTTCTACTTCAAAACAGGCTTGTTGAAGAGAATTATCGATTATTATTATTTATTTTGTTGCATCTGTCTGTGTATTACACATGACAGACGTAACCAAACAAAAGAAGCAGAAGAGGGGTCAGCGTTACTGTCTCTATCACAATGTGGATGATTACTGCATGCATCTAAATCCAGATGCAGATTAAACGTCTCTATTATCCAAATATCACATTTACAAAGACTGTACGGCCTTGGCCATTTGTGTGTGCTCTCTCATCATTTTCATGCTGATCCAGGGATTTACATATTTAATTATTAACTGGACAATATATATATAGCAGGTATGCTAACCTCTGGGCTCAAACTGGTGGTACTCTTTGGTCTTCAGGACTGGATGGGAGATCCACAACCAAGGGTGATGCTTCCTCAGCTGGGGGATCAGGTAGTGGGTTACAAACCCAACAGTACCCGCGAGAGCGTACAGCACAATGGTCACAAAGGGCTGGAGATGAGTTGGTATATAATAAAAGAAGCAGTTGAGTTACTGTTCCTGAAAAAATGTGATCAGAAGTAAAAGGCAGCATATAGAAAGAGGAAATAATTACACTCACCTTGAGAGACAGAAACACAGTACTTGCAGTGATGGCAAAGGTTAGGATGTAGGCGACAGAGCACACGACTACATCCGATAGCAGAATCTCCTTCTGCAGAGCACAAGGCGGAGGGTAAACATTAATAACCCACACTGAATGGAAACACATTTGTTTGTCTGACTCATTTAGGTGTGTGATTATTTCTGTCTAATCGTTCCTTCAGTTGTTAGAGATCAAAGACGCAGCAGCCTGAGACGAGTTAGGAGCTTCACGATGCCCCATTAATACCACGAAAGGCGTAGGTGTTTGCATAATCCCCCGTAATCACGCACGATGATCGACGGCAAACATTGTTTTATTATCTTGCAGGCAACTCTGAGTTTAGGACTCTAACAGACAGCGTGTATGAATTACACAACTCAGGTGCAAAGTGTTAATGAGTATCGACGTCCTGATGGTAATTAATGTGAGCTGCCATGAGATAGTATGGCTGTCGGCTGCTGCAATAAATCGATTAATGTTCAGAGAAGTCAAATCGACACCAGAGAAGCGTTTTTGTGCTTAATTTGAACCATTACTCATCCCGTTATTGATCAAACAACAAACGTTTTCATTTTTATATAATCGTCTTAAGTCACCATGGAGCTCTGCAGTTTCTCTGGCAGTGGGTCTTTACTGTCTGTGTCTTCCTCCTCCTCTTCTTCACTCTCCACCAAAGCAGGCATTATCTTCGACTTGATTAGAGATCTGTAAATAAAAATGTTACATGTGCAGGACGAGAGAGACATTTTACAAAACTACAAACCCTAAAGCAACTGAAATTATGTGTATTCAGCTTGAAATGAAACCTCTTGACCTCTCAATGAAGATTATTTTCCGCTTGTGTGAAAATTACTCAACAAATAATAAAGTTTTCTATCTGAAATAGAGTAATTACGTACATCTATTCCTCACGTCGATGAATGCACCTCTCTAATCTTCCATTTAGAAACTACTGCAGAGAATTAAGTGTGTCCGTGCAAACGTACACGCACATGTTCGCACTGATACTCACAGCAGTACAGAGGGATCGCTGCTCTGTCGGCTGAGGTGGTAGGAGAAGACCACCAAAAGGCCACAGAAACCAGAGAACAGAGCTGGGGTGTGCTGCTCATCCCACGGCTCCTGTAACCACACACAGGCACACCAGTGTGAATCGAACCATCGCGCACCTTTAAAAACCCGTCTGCTTTTAGTTGGTTTGAAAGCTTCGTCCCACAGCTGCAATCTTGTCGATGCTTTTAAAGGATGACTAGCAACACTTTGGATTCTGCTGCAGCTCTACTTAGTGAAACTGCCTCTACTGCACGCTATTTATAACCGAGCTCCACATCTTCTTCTATTCCTATAATCAGGAGGTTGACCATGAGCACAAAACTCTGAGGGAAGAAAGAGAAGAGGAGAAAGGGGTGATATCATCTATTGAATTTGTACCTTGAGAGCTCCGAAGCAGAAACCGTAGAGCAGAGACAGAGTGATCAGACTGCGTAGGATGCTGTAGATCGCGGAGATGAGGCTCGTAGCAGCTGAGACACACAAATTAGAGTGAGGATGAAGACACATTCATTAATATTTAACAATGAGAAACAAAGCTAAGTGTGGACTGAAGAGGAAGATATATTTGTGATGTTAAGTACAAAAAAAACCCATCTTAATATAGCTTTACATCTCCTCTCTGATTGGCTGACTGTTTTCCTGATTACATACAGCCAGGCCAACAACATTTGAATCAATATCTGATGATAGTTGGTTGGTCATAGTTAACCAAATATGATCAAACTACACCTACATGGTCCTGATGAAGCAGGTTAGCTGAGATTTTTAAATGTTAAACTCTAATAATGAATAATAAAAGATGTTTTTGTTGTGAATATTTAAATTAAAAATTTAAAGCCAAGTACAAACATTAAAAACAGATTACACGCACTGGCATCAAACCAGAGCCATAAAGATGCATCCAGAAACAAACTGAAAATTTTAATTAACATCCATGTAAAATCTGAATTCATGAACACAAGCATTGCCAACCTGTCCCTCCAAAAAGATGCATGTCAATCTGCTCCAGCACGTAGATGGTGAAAGTGTTGATCTGAGGGAAAAGGCCGACCAGGAAGGTGATGGGGAAGCAGTATGTAAAACCTGTTTTAACATTTAAAACAAAAACACATTTGTTAGTATCTCCGAAGGACAAATTATTGTTATTTGAAATGGTAATAAATGCAGCAGCTGTCATTTATCCCTACCCACAAGCAGGTCTCGTATAAAGTGCAGCGCATCGTGGCAGGCGATGGTGACTCCATACAGGGTGGAGACGGGCAGGTCCTTCATCCTCAGCAGCTGCTCCAGCACCCAGATCAGAGCACAGAAGATGCAGAAGTAAGCCGCTCGGCTGTAGGCCACCAGCTGGTTGTGACCCTGGAGACACACACATGAATACACATACACACACACAGGTTAGGACATTCAGAGACACAGCAATTCAATATGTTATCAACTGCAACGTAATACAAACATCTGATCTAAATGCACCTGTATGTGTTTTTTACAGTAACATGACACAACTAAGAGAGCTCCAAAGAGGTCGTATCCTCTGGAGCTACATTACAGATCAGTCAAAACACAGCAAGATGATTCATTTGGAAAAGGGAACTATCAAATTCATGACGTCATATGCCTAACAAGAGCAGTAAAGAGGAACAGCGGTCCTCTTTTCCTCTCAGGCTCGCTGATAAAATAAAACTCACGTGTGTTGGTGAAGCTGCATCTGGTTGAACACTCTGAAAAACAAAAACACGGACGCCAATTAAGTCATTATTTATGAGTAAACATGAGAACAAGTGAAAACAGTATTGTGACTTAGTCAACGCAGAGGAAGTAAGTAGATACAAACAGGAACTGTCAAGAGGTCACTTACATTTCACTTACACACACATTGTGCCACGATGACAACACACTTCAGAGGAACTATCCTCTACTTTCCACTGATATTTTGTGTTTATTTTTTTACCTTGAGTAAAGAATACTGGCAGCTGGCGATGACCAGGCAGAACTGGAAGACCCAGAAGTCTTTGAAGCAGCCGTGGTTGAGAAGCACAAAACCCAGGAAGGAAACTAGGAAGGCCATGAAGACTGCGACTAGATTCTCCAGAACTTCTTGGTTTCTGTACAAAAGCAGCACAAACAAATGCATTTATACGTAACAGTAGTGCGTTCGGTATCTTACAGTATATCCCAGATCATGAGTCACGCCTTGAACTCCATTGAATATTTCCTTACTTAAAGTACTTAAGCACACCTTATCCGTTCACTCCCTCTTTGACCCAACCAAACCCCTATTTCACCTCTCTCCTGTATGTCTTTTGTTCAAATACAGGAACCACAGGGGCTCTAATCCTGGAGAGATGAAGAGACAGCTCCCCAACTCACCCTCTCCATCCGTTTAGGACGCTGCTTTCTCCTTTAATCCTTCACCCCCTCCATCCACCTACCTTTCATCCTTCACTCCCTTCCCTCTATCCCACGTACCTCCTACAGCACATCATCTTGGTTCAACTTCATCCACAATATGCAATAAACCTGTCTAAACGAAATCTATGTCTTTGTTAGTGGATGCTCATTTGCTGTTGTAATTAAGCAGACAGACATTATCAGGGTTGAATTGCTGCACAGACGCGATATTGACTGATCACACCAGACAAACAACAACAAGCGTTGTTGATGGAAGAGATGATTAGAAGATGTACTGAAGGTTTTTCAAGCATCCAGTGACTGATCCTTGTGGGTGAAATCAGCTTGTTGGAGGTGAATCGTGAAATCATAAAAGCTGAGTAATGTGTCTAGAAGAGTTAGCAGGCAGGTTTGTTGTGTATTACCTGTCCAAAAGGGCAAGCAAGGTGAGTCGGTCGTATAAAATGTTGATCCACTTCCCAGGAAAAAGTTTGAGTTTGTAATAAATCTTCCTGGTCGGTTTTTCCTGAGTGGAAGTCTCTGACGACTCATCCAAAGAGTCCTCTTCCTGCACACAAACACAAATCATTTGTATCGACGTGAGTTAAAGTGCAATAATACAAGAAACAAAAATGTTTGATGAAAATGTGATTTCCCATGTAGGGTAATTTAAAACCCAGTCAGGATCCTTTTAAGTCCCCCATAACAACATCTTTTTCACAGTGTCAACACAAGTTCACACACACACCAAGTGGTGCATTAATGATTCAGCAGAGAGTCTGTGTTGTTTCAGCTTAAACAACAGATCCTGGCAGCTTATGTCACCCCTGCTGGGGAGCGATGTACACTAATTCAGGACTGATCATTTTGTCACTGCTTCAAGCTAAAAGAATGTCTCATGTTTTTCTCTGACACACAACTAATCTGATTTACCAGTTGGCTGATTATCATTTATGTCACCCTCTGGGGACTCGTGGCAAAACTCTGCCAGTCAACTCTGTGATGTTAACCAGCAGAAATGCAAAATGAAAACAGAATCAAAACATTTACCTGAATGAATTCAAGTATTATTTTTTTTTAAAGCTGTATTGGCAATGTTGTTATCTATAAACGCTTTTCCGTGTTTGTTTGCTAGCAGCTTAGCAGTACACACATTTCTTGGCACGTTTACCACCAAGCAGCAACCTCGTGTGGCGCCATGTGGAAGTGCCAAAAACTGCAGTTCCTCAAACGTCCACTTGAGGCTGGCTACAGAACGAGTGAATCTCCATAAGCCCCCATGTTAAAATGTCCAACTTCACAGCAGAAACAAACATGTTTACAGCCTGCTACAAAAAACAGTTTTGGTCTCTATAGTTAATTTCCCCGTTCATGATAACTGTACTGAGGGTGAATTTTTATAGAACTCACCTGTTTAAATCATATCAAGGCTTAAAATTATGCATTCTTTATACGGTCAGTGGTTACCACCAACCCTTGCTCAGTGAAACAGCATGAAACCATTGGGTTAACTGGATATCATGGAAAAAACGGAGACCCACTCTAAAAAACATGGTTCAGTTGCACTACTAGTGGTCAAAAACCTATAAATAACAGCAAAACCTGGAAGATCTCCGGGTGCGTCCTTCGCGGTCGAAGCCTGTGTGCGGGGATGATGCGTCGCTGAAAAGGGCAGTCGGCGTGACCACCCACCATGCCGTCCTGACACTCTGAGTTCGAAGATGTTGACAGCAGGTCACTGAAGAAACACACACACACACACATAAAACAGGCTGATATTAATATGTGGGATAAAAGTGATTACACAGGCAGCGATGATTAGTTTATGCGGCGGTGGAGAAAGGTAATCAAGATGAAGCAGTTGAGGAGAACATGCAGGAAAATGAAGAACAGGAGATGTATTTGAGGGTGAAATAAAGATTTGATAACAGTACCACATGTTGCCAGTGATGAGCTCTGCTCCTAGCGGCAGGTTGAGGGCTCTCTCCGCATACAGCTTACGAGGTCTGTCTCCTGGTGAGACAAACAAACACTCTTCAATGAGGGGGGGTAGCATGACATCTGAGACTGAACCAAACAGCTAAACATCTTGGAGATGCTTCAGAAAAAAGTCATTTCATCTATCAGATTTTTGAGCTGTTAAAATAATCCAAATATTATCAGACCATCCGAGCACAAGGGTGCACACAAACATGCTTACTGTGTACAGTATGGAAGGTGTAGGCCTCTTCTTTGTTGGTAGCCTCTGGTCTGCAGATGACCTGCAGCATGGAGCTCTCTGACTGTGAGGTTTGTGAGGGCAGGGAATCATAGTCTGGATCCTTCTCTCTGTCTGTCTGTGGACTGCAGAAAAGAAACACCATCAACTGGAGATTCTGGATGTGAACTAAAATAAAATACATCAGTGTGTATAAGTACTGTAAATGTGTGTGCGTCTTGTGTACCTGTCAGGGGACACTATTGGGATTTGTGTGGGTGGTATAGCCTGAAGCGTGTCGGTAGGTAGACTAGTAGGTGGTTTGGGTCTCTCAGGTTTGTTCTCCGTGTTGGTCTCTGTTATCGTCTCATCTGGTCTGGAAGCCGGGCTCAGATTCTCTGTTAACAGATCAAATGGAAACCTTTAAAATGTTGCCCCTTTTCAGGGATTTAACAGTATTTGTATGTAAATGATGGAACAAGCTAATGTCACTTCATGTCTGCTGGATGTGTATATTTTCACCTATTTGCTAACAGCTCACCATTTTAGCTTCATAAGGCAATGCTGTGTTTGCAGTGTTTTCAATTAGATGAATCACCATTTCAATAATATAATAAAATAACATATATAAATATAAAATATAATAAACGTCTACAAGCCCACCAGCTGCCAGTACTGTAGCCGTGCTGGCCGCGCTCCATTTATCCCATTTGACCAAAGACATCAAGAAACTGAGCGGCCTTTTATATTAGTTTAGTATGGAGATACAAGCTTGCACTAAGAGCAACAGTAGGAATTTATTGCAGCTCATAAACCAATGCTGACATTGCACTGATGTATGCACTTATGTATAAACATCTGCATTAACCATGACCCTATAAAACATCAAGGAGGCAGAGGTAAAGGAACAACCCCTCTTGCTGAGATTCACCTTCCTCTGCTGGTCCCGCTTCCTCTTTGCGTTCTGGCCCCTCGTCTTCCTGTGCGCTGGCACCTCCAGCTCGGGTACTGAGAGACCCCAACAAGGAAACAAACTCCAAGAAGTTGGATTCGTTGGGAATTTGGCCCTCCTTCGCTTCTAGATCTGACTTGGAACTGGTCATGGTGGTCTGACAAAGAGACAAATGTTTGTTATGAATGCATGAACAGATGGATGAAAAATCAACATGCAGAAATAGAAACAAAGCCAACATACTGTGTTATGTGAGCGGCCTGAAAGCAACACGGCATCTTTCCCACTGTCCATGCTCAGCCCGCGGATGTGAGTCCTTCCCCCGGGCCCGTACCGAGCCAAAGCTGCCGGCAGACGCAGGAAACCTTGTGAATCCACATTAGGATCCAGAGGATCCGTGTCATCAGGATGGGAGTGGACATCGATACCTGATGAGCTGTTATCATTTGTCAGCTGCGGGCTCGGCGTGCTGTCATTAGTCATTTGCAGACCAACGTGTTCCTGCTCTGGATCTGGACACTCCAGTGTGGTGAACTCAGAGCTGGTTGTTTCTCTGCACAGGTGAAACTCTTCACTTTGGCTTGTTGTGTGTTTCAGGGTGGGGTCGTCCTCTGAGCCGGTCGCCTCTTCTCCGTCTTCCATCTCCTGCTTCTCCTCCTCGGGGGAGTCGAAGGTGATGACGGGGATCTTGATGTGACACTCTCCTGCATCCTTCTGAGCCTTTAAGACACAGAAAGACACACACACACACACACACACACACACACACACACTGTATTCTCCATATGGAGCAACACTTCAATATAACAACACAATCTCACCATCAGTCAAAGAGAAACATCAGGACAGGTGCATCTGGACTGTTTAATGCTGTCTACCATTCATCAAGTCTGCACGTGAGCTCACAGAGACTTGATGCAGACTACTACAGTGTTTGGCATTTGTTGTATCCATGGCGACGAGTGAGGACTACCTCACTGTGCATTATATTCCCTCGTCGACTCGGAGTAATGACGAAGAACACCCGTAACAGAAAATATAGATCATATTACAAGTCTATTAAACCTCACTGACCTGCTGGAGGATCAGTTATTACAAGCTCACGCTGTGCTGCCAGACATTGTTCAAGTCCACAGAAATGTATTTTGGGAATCACAAAGGTTTAAAAGATACCAAATATCATGTCTGTCATGACATTTACATGTAGAAGTGTTACATCTGATGGGATGATTCAGCCACAGAAACATAGAAACATGAGTTTTAAATAGTTGTCTCAATGTAAACATCACATAGCTTCAATAACAAGCTGATAGAGAACACATATGTGATACTGTCAGGCTGTATAATAAAATAAATAATAAATAATAAAGATGATTCAACAGCCTTACTGCTACTAAAAGCATAGATAAATCAGAAAAACTGGATGTTAAATCCAAAATGATTCTTACCTGTGCGTTCTCCAGAAGGCTCTGCTTGACGCTCTCCTCCAGCTGAGCAGCAGTCTGCGGGTCGCAGCTCATGGTGATGATGATCTTGACTGTGTCGCTGTCGTCCAGGCGTGCCAACACGGGTCCGGGGCCAGAGTTGTCTACCAGAACCACTTCGATCTCATCGGAACAGTACGTCTCCTCCATTGGCTTAACCTGAGAGACAACACAAGAGACAAACGGGGCGATGTACAAAAGGACCACACATTAAAGTCACACCCCTCGAACAGAACATCTTACTCCTGAGGCCTACCTGTGCAGAAGGTTCTGGGATGTCAATTAAGTCATCCTGATGGTCCTGAGGAGTCTCCAGTGAGTTATTGTTGGTATCTGGGGGCTCTTTTTGGCCCTCGCTCTCCTCCTCGCTCTCATCTTCACTTCCCTTGGAGGGAGGCAAACCTTCATCAGCCGTTTCCCTGTCTGCAGCCTCTTTATCCTCAATGTCTTTCTCCTTTTCTATTTTGTCTTGCTCTGAGTCTTTCTCTGTTGTCCGTTCCTTCTCTGATTTCTCTCTCTCAGAGCTCTGAATGTCCACTCCTTCTTTCACAGGAACAGTTTCAATTATTTCCGCATCCATTTTCCCTGTCCCACTAGCAGATCCAGGACGCATCTCCTCTCTTTCAGCTCGGGATGGGGGCCTCTGCTGGGCCTGCAGCAGGGGGGCGGCCTGATCGGGATTGGGGCTTGAGAGGTCATCTGGAGAGGGATCTGGGCTTGGATGCAGTCCTCCCTCCACAGGCCTCTCCTCTGCAGCATTGTCAGCCTGTCCTGGAATGACATGAAATACAAATTGTTGATTGTTGTTGTTGCTGAAGTGCAATATTAATAAAACTGCTCTAAAATCCTGTTGTTTACATTTGCCAGTGACAGATACAGTAAACATCTTCCCATTTCTGTAAAAATGAACTGCAGAAAGAGGACCAAGTGTACTACTATCAAAAACAAAAACAAGTTACAACTATGCAATCATGAATTTGAAGTAATAAACACCATGTTTATATCCCTTTTTTGATCGGCTGGCTTAGTTCTGACTAATCACTAGTGCATTAGGTCATACATTTACTGGAAGCAGTCTGGTAGTTCTGCGCTTGTCTGAGCTTATTTACAAATATATGTGTTTGCAGAAAAGGAAGTTCTCAGTCCACATTGTCTAAGGAGACAACTAGTGCATTAGGGAAGAGGAACAGTGCTGGCTTCCAGCTCCGACTGATTCTGACAATAAACTACACAGAATGCTTGTTTCCCCAAATTACATACAAGGCCTCAGAGGCTACAATACAGAAGTCCTCTCTGTGTCAGTTCAAGAGCCTGCGTTGCAGGAGTGTATCTAACAATGCGCCACTAATGTCAATTAATCAATTAACAGACGGGTCAGATGCACCTTTCCAAAGAAGCCAGACTTTAACTGATGCATCCAAGCACCGCATATTTGAATTTTCTACAACATACCCTTTTCTATTCACAATAACTGACTGCATTGGACTAAGTCCTGCAGCTTACTCAAGCTTGAATAAGCAACTCAGATGTTTTAATACAATTCAAACAATGCCTGGGTACCAAATATTGGAAATGATACAGTTATAAAGGAGCATTCTGCTGGAAATCTGTCTTTTGAGTATCAAAAACTGAACGCCTGCAGGCCCAAAAGGTGGGAAAAAGTGTTAAAATGTATCACTACATGTCTAGAAGGTTCTCCACCATTGATCCATATATCTGTATGTTTCAAACTACAACACAGCTAAACAATAATTCTGTCCCAGTTTGCCTCCTTATTGCTCTAAACCTTTACTACTACTCCCTGGAGTAGAGACGAATTCACGATGACCTGTGGTTAAATGTTGCGCTGTAGCTGGTTGTCTTTCTACATCCTGTCTTCTATAAGTGTATTTATTATCTCTTAGTCATATTGTCATTTTTAGCATCCCACAGATTTACAACATTTCTCTTGTTCAGGATGGAAATATCAGTGGCCAAACTGACATAAGCAGCAACCTGGTCACCTCATCTTCTCCTTTCTAGCATGAAGGAGAGACTACAATATTTGTGTCCTTATTTAGAGCCAGTCTTTAGTGTCTAGTTTGTCTGTTCTGGGCTACTGTAGAAACACGGGTACATTGTGGAAGAGGACCTTCAACCAGACTAATTTTCACCATCTACTCCTGTGTTAAACAATCATGCATCTTAACATCATTTCTATATTACGTAACAAACCATGCTGTCTACCAAAGCGCAGTTGTTTTCTGAGAAATTTAAGAAATCAAATATGCTAAAGCAATTATTTTAAAATGGAACTGCTGGGTGACAGGTTAAAGGAAAAACACCAAAAAAGAGTTCAGAAGCTGCCTTCACAGACATATTCTAGACTGGTCCGTGGCGTTAACTGGTCTTAATTTTGCTCTTAGATTTTTCATCATGCAGATTAGCCACTCTGCCCTCCAGAGCCATGTTTCCATGGTAACAGTCAGTGACATCTGCTGACCAGTGTACCACCAAATGCCGAAATAAAAGAGAAGAGCATCACTCATAATTTGTGCTTGGTTAACAATGTCGTGGAGTGAGTGATGAGAAGAAAGGGCTTTTTTTAGAGGTGGCAGTAACCTGTAAGAAATATAACAGCAGTGAGGACATCGTCCATTGGATTAATGTGCACAAGGAAATTGTCCTGAGCCTGAGACTGTGAAGGCCAAATCATGATTCACATCATATTCCTACTCATGAAAGCATCTGCATTTGTTATGTTTCGTCTCTCTTTTATCCAGTTTCCTTTAATCTGTATCTCAGTCAAACCCAGAGAAAGATCCGCCTCACCATCCACAGTCTTCACCACCTCGTCTGACTTCGGACAGTCCTGCATGGAAGAGAATTCAGAGACACGTGATTAAAAAATAGGACATAATGTAGGTTGACGCTGTACATTCATATTGGAATGCGTCCATCTTTTTATTGTCACTCACCACCCCAATCAGTCCCGGGTCAGTTTCAGTCTGTTTCACTGTAACCTGGATCACTGGACTGGGACGCTTTCGAGCCAACATCGTCATGGCAACACTGTCAGGGACTGTACTGCTTTTTCTATTGACGAGGAGACAAAGACAGAGAAAGGGGAATTTATTTCCAGTCTCTCATCTTATTTTGAACACTAAAAAAAAAAAAGATGATTTATAGAGATGAAGAAGCACTAAAAATAATTGTCTGGGCTTCCTGTTTCATCTCCCTACAAGCGCTTCAAAAATGTCACAAAGAAATAGTAAGAACAGGAAGTGATGCTTTTTTTTTTTTTTAAATAATTTTTTTATTAGTCTCCGTGCAGATCAAGTGTGTCGGAGCGGAGAGGCTGACTGAAAATCACTGACCTCCTCTCATTAGCTCGCTCATTCACTACAGCTGTACTGAGTCTTTGAAATGAAGTGGAAAGAGTACGTCTTCCACTCTGAGACACTTGATCACGAAACCAATCAGATCTCAAAGAAACAGCGTAAACATAGACACATACAGAGAGAGAAAGAAGAGGCTAAAAACGTTGGAAAAAAAGTGGATGTCAAGCATGGTAAGACTCACGGTTATACTTAGTATTAGTGGCATTATTCTAAAAGGAGGTCTTGGGCCGAAATGTACAATTTCATGTTAATAATTAAGTTGTATCATTAGGGATTTAGCCCTATGGCCTAGATTTTGTAATGACTAACCTAGCAGGGGAGTAGCTTCAGGCACAAGGAGTAAAAACCGCCAGTTTCTTGAATGCAAGTCTACTGTATGTCTCTCTCAATGAGCTCCAGTACATTCATAAAGGTGGAACCACATCTGTAGTCTTGAGCTAGAACTTTTTAGCTACTTCAGATTAATCAAATGTGTCTGTGGGGATTCACCTGATGTTGGCGGGCAGGCAGGAGTCTGAGGCATTGCTTTTCTTCTCCGGAGCCTTGCTCAGGTCAGAGAGGCTGCTGCGGATCACCGCCTCGCCCTCGTCGAACATCAGGTGCAGCCGATAGTTGGCCATCTTGATGAGGATGAAGAAGACAGTGATGGAGGTGCAGTAGATGCTCAATGCCATGGTGGTAGGGGGCAGGGCCTGTGGAGAGAGAGAAGAGCTTCATAAATCAACATTTCCAGAGTCGCCACAAGAACAATGTTTGATTCAATCAGTGTTAATGGTAAATATTGTCAACTTAAGCCTCAGTGTGTGCTATATTGACAGAGAAATAGCTGCAAAACCTGCTCTTCTTCAGGCATCTGTGCTGTCATATCATGTACAGTGGTGTAGCTGGTGTCAAGGAAGAACTACAGAAAATTTCAGCTTGGGGTTTAAAGGTAAAGATACAGCTACATGTGAAAAATGAATGGTCAAACTGCAGGAATTAATTTGCTTGGCAATGCTGTGTAACCTTGATTAGCACCCAGCAGCTAACTTAGCTTGCTCAGTGGGTGTGGACATGAGAAGCTCGCACACAATGCATCCTGGAACATGTAGGCGCTGCCGGCATGGCTCTGCAATCAGGAGAACTCAGCTTTCTCAGCCAATATAGCACGCACTAAGGAATTCAGTGCTTCATTTGGCTGCATTTGCCATCAACACTAATTGGACATCCGCATAAAATGTGGCACATTTTTCCCTTTAAAGCACCCTTCTCATCTTATTATATGTACAGTAGATTAAATTTTGCAAAATTTAAAGCTTATTTGGTCACACAGCCGGCACTGCTCCCCAAGCGTATTACAGGCTCAGTGAACCATAAGATTTGATTTGATTAACAGGCGGATTAATGAAGTTTATTGATCTTAAGGAGAGGGAATGGCCCATAGCAAAGAAGAGGAAGATTAAAGACGAAACATCTGCATCACGCTGATACATGAGTCATACAGTCCAGTCATACTGATTAGGAGGTCTAAATCTATAGCCCTGTGTCATTTGTGCTTATATTTGAATGTTCCTCAACTTTCTGCCATCGTGTACCTTGTACGCTGTGTGTTGTGTGTGACCTTCAGTTAAAATGCTAATAAACCTGAAATTTGAAACATCTCTCCCAGATGGAAAGCTTGTGTTGTTTTTGCAGGAGAGGCAGTGGGTGTTTCCAAACACACCGAGGAAACTGTCGGCAACAACATTTTGATATTGCCTCGGTGGCAAAGCTCTCAAACGTCTGAGCTGTCACTCTCACAGCAGAATCTAGTCACTTTGCCTCACTAACTCTTCACTGTAGATGGCTGATTTTGAGATGTGTGTGTGGAGCAATCACGTAATCATAATCTGCAACATATAATCTGGATAAAGGTGTACTCATAATGTAATTGTGGGCTATGTTTGCATGAAGTACCAGGCTGTTTCAGTATGAAATCTGATTGTGATTTATTATTCAGCTAAGGTCAATGTGTTTGACCTATAGCAGCAACTCTTCCCTTCCCATTCATGCCACCATCCTGCTGTATGGCTATGCCTGTAATAGAGGCTTCTCTTCCTGTACATCTCCACCTACAAGCTGTAGTAAATCCTATATGGAGGTTCCCCAGTCATGCAGCCTGCAGCCTGTGTTGAACCGTTTCAAAGGCCATGACACGATAATGTGAGTGAACACACAGTTTCATGCCTCCTGGCTACATCCTGGAGCAGCCATGCGTTCCGTCACCGCATGCAAGGAAAAAATACTGCGACAGTGCTGTTTTTTCGAGCCTAGTATTTCCTTCAGTAGCACCCAGACAATGAAGGGTGTTAGATCCTGGCAGAGACACAGCACGTTTAACCGATGAAGGATTAAAGGGCGCATAACATTTTTTTTAAAGCGTTACCTATAGGTACCGTGTGTACCTCACACCCCCTTCGCGGCCTTGGACCTCATGTTCCCCACAGATAAAACAGAAAACTCACCAGATGGAGAGACAGGGGCAACATCAGGAGAAATATCCACAGATAGAGGTGGCAGGAGTTGTTGAATTTGTTTTGGTCCGGGTCGTGGTACCAGCCCCCGGTCAGGGATGCCCAGACTCCCTGACGCAGGGTCTGCACAACCTGGGAGCCCATCTCTCCTCCAGTCTCCTCCTCTCCGCTCAGGTTGGACGGACGGATGATGCCGCTGCTGCTAGGCTACAATGAAATGATCTCCTCTAATGCATGCTACTGTCGCTACGCCTCCATGTTGGGGAGATAACAGCACGTATCCTGAGGCTGAGGCTTCTCTTTCATGCCTTCTCGGTCTTCCTCGGTGTCGTCCTCTCGTCTGCCTTTTCCCATCCCAATGTCGATTCGTCCATTGCTGCTGCTGCTGCTGATGCTGCCGCGGTCCTCATCTTGTCCTGTTCGTCTCTCTCCTTCTCCCTCTCCTCTCTCTCTAGCTGCCTGTACAGATGCGCAGCTCTGACCGCCTCCCCTCCCCTCCCTTCCCTTCCCTTCCCTTCCCACCCCTCCTCCCCATCTCGCCATCCTTTCCTATTATATGATTCCCACCTTCAGCGTTTATCTGCGCATGGATGAGCAAGCCAAGCGGTGTGCAGGCAAAATTAGCCATGCAATCAAGAGACATTGTGCATATTTGGGCCTATGTGAGCAAGCTAATGTATGCATGCTTATAGGTGATGTATATGCATATGCATATGTAGGCTCAGTTCGTATTTACATGCATACGAGCCATTTATTTTGAACATTATTATTATTTACCTTTACTTCACACTGTCTGTAGTCACTCTGTTTAAAGCAGCACTCTGTGCAATACCACACGTGACTTTACTCCTTCTATCAACATTTTAAATATTGTAGTATATCCTATTTATATAGTATGTTTATATCTATTTATACAGTGACACTTAATACACTCAATACTTGTATATACGTATAGAACACTTATGCATATTCTATTTAAGTATATTTCATATTTTGTTTCTCTTTTATTAGTATTATTATTTTATTGTATTATATTTGACTTATTTAGCTTATTTCTTTATGAGTAATGCTGTTACACTGTTTAGTGGTCTTACTGCTGAGCTGACCGGTGCATTTCATTGTATTGTTGACCCTGTGTTAACCTGCAGATGGCAAATAAACCTGAAACTTTAAACTACTACTACTACAGTTATTATTTATAGATAGATAGATAGATAGATAGATAGATAGATAGATAGATAGATAGATAGATAGATAGATAGATAGAGTACTTTTGAAGAATTCTTTTGTTGCAGCAGCATTACAAGTAACAGCACAGACAGGCGCACACTATATAAAGGTATGAGGTAAAAATCGGTGACAACAGTATAAATAGAATAGAATAAACTCTAAGGAGGAAGAACATATGGTTCCACCTCTAAAAAATATACATAAGAACTTCAATGGGGATTATTATTATCATGGCTGCACTTGTACATTTGTGGGCAGTGTGTAAACACACTGAGAGAGCCACTTGACACCGGAGTCAAATTCCTAGTAAGCCTAAATACTTGGCCAAAATCGTAGTAGTAGTGCAAGAACAAGTAGTACTATTTTCACAATACAATAATAAAATTACTTCCTTGTTCACGTGGTTTGGTTTGGGGCAAAATAAGAGTGTGTGTGTGTGTGTGTGTGTGTCATCGTATATGGTCCACTATTCCCATAACTTCCCCTCAAGGCGCGCTCTCCTCACACATTCCTATAGTAGCTCCTCCTCCTCCCTCCCTCCCCCCCTACTGCTGCAGCGGTCACGTGTCATATAACTGACCAATCAGGGCGCACCGCAGCCAGCACAGAGCGAGCAGCGTCCCTCTGATCCTCGTTGAAGCCACTGCTGCCGCTCCGTCCGACTTTCGTCTGGCGACAACAACGGCGATGGGGGGGTTGTTTTGATTAAAGTTGACGGTTTTTTCTTATATATATATATATATATTTTAAACTTTTATTCCGGCAACTGTTGCGCTGAAATCCAGGATGTTTAATGTGTTTTTTCTACGCCTGGTTGTACCTCTATGCCACCCCCCTAAGTGAGGAGAAACTAACTTGGGAATAACCGATCTTAGAAGCTGGAGTGGAGCAACTTTTTTCCTAACTGCCGTACGAGTAAACGGAGCTGACCTATGCTAAGCTAACCCCGCTAGTTTGAAAGTCCTGTTAAAAAAAAACAAACTTTTCTAACACGGGATTAAGGGTTAGAGGAGATTTACGAGCGACTTTCAGAGAGAAGCCTGTACCTCGGTGCCTCGTTTTTTTTAACGTTATCGGAGCGGACGGTCGGTGCAGGTGCACCTCCTGCGGCACCTGCGAAAACGTTGGTAACTTAGCTCCAACGGTAGAGAGAGCTAACGTTAGCTCGTTCACATTAGCATTAAGCAGATAAGTTGTTGACTAATGTTTCCATCGTAGCTGCGGTTGTTTTTAGACTTAACACGTTATTTCCCATCTTTATGTCGCCGTTTAACCGTCAGCCCACAAACTGGTGACATTAGTTTTTTCGGCTAACCGTAGCCAGCAACCTCGCTGCCTGGCTAGTTGTTGACCCTCGTACACCGGAGTGGCGACGTGGATAACGTTACGGGGTGAGACGCTCTCTCCCACAGGACTTTGGACACGGTTTTCGCTCTGCTGTGGGCTGTGCAGGGAAATCCCCTCTGTTCTCATCGGCTAGTCTCTTAGACGTGACAGCATGAGGATTTCAAAAAGTCACTTTTTACAGTTTTAAAGTTTTCATTTTGTCCTAAAAGCTCAGCACCCTATGGTGCCGCTACGGCCACCGAGAAATGGATGTCTCGCAGGCCGCTTTCCCAAACGGTGAAGGGCGGCCAGGCGGCGGCGGTGGTGGTGGTGGTGGTGGTGGTGGGACCGGCGGGGGACATGCCTGGACTGAGTCCCCCACAGTTCGGGCGTGGGCTCACTCTGCCCCGCTGTGCCCGACTCGGTCCCTGTGGACAGCCGCGTATGACTACGAGGCAAGCGGCGAGGACGAGCTCAGCCTCAGACGAGGGGACGTGGTGGAGGTCCTATCTAAGGACGCAGCTATCTCCGGGGACGAGGGCTGGTGGACGGGTAAAATCAACCACCGGGTCGGGATTTTCCCCTCCAACTATGTCACCTATCAGCCTGCTATATACCGTCTTCCCGCTACGAGTGGGTCAGTGGGGGTACCAGAGAGAGGCCCGAGCTCGCCTGTCCAGATCCCGTTCAGTGAACTGGTCCTAGAGGAGATCATCGGCGTGGGTGGATTTGGCAAAGTTTACCGGGGCACATGGAAGGATCAGGAGGTTGCCGTGAAGGCGGCTCGGCAAGACCCAGACGAGGACATAACAGCCACCGCCGGCGGTGTTAAACAAGAAGCGAAACTTTTCTCCATGCTGCAGCACCCCAACATTATTAAACTGGAGGGAGTCTGTTTGGATGAGCCCAACCTGTGCCTGGTCATGGAGTACGCCCGAGGCGGGACACTGAACCGGGCGTTGACCGGAAGGCGCATCCCTCCACACATCCTGGTCAACTGGGCCGTGCAGATTGCACGCGGGATGCACTACCTACACGAGGAGGCCGTGGTACCCATTATCCATCGTGACCTGAAGTCTAGCAACAGTAAGCAAAGATTTTAAGTGTGTGTTTGTGTGTGTGCATGAGATACAGTATTTAAGATGAACAATTCAACATGAGGATGACAACTGGGGAGACCTCCATCTGTTGCACATGCACCCCATCCTCCTCCAAGTCTGCATGAGTAGCTGTGTTAGTGTTAACTAACTCTATAACCTCTTTTAAAGCAGTTATTTTAAGACCCATCCATCCCAGACTATGTCTCCATGTGTCAGCCTGATAGATTGTTTAATATATAAATCGCGTGTTTGCCACCTAAATTCCACAGCATCACTGCTGCCCTTTACTCAGGGTGGATTTAAAGAGGATGTAAAAGTCCTGTGGGTGTATGAAGAGGTGGTGGGTGGGGGATACCATACCATGTGAAATAAAGTCAGAGTTTACTCAGCTGGGCTGCCTCCCCCCTCACACACACACACACACACACAAACACACCTTCCCACTCCCCCTCTCCACCCCGAGCTTGAAATGTTGTTCAAATAAAGTCAGTGATTTACCAAACACATAACCAGACCCACTCATTCCACACTGTCAGGCCATGTGCTTGACCAACCAGAGCTAATACCGGAGGTCATAGGGTGAAAAGGAGTCAGACACACCAGCTATCTGGGTAATAATAGAGGAAATCATTCACTAAGGGGGTTTTCTTGTTGTCTGTATACTCTCCCAATTCATGTTTGGAAGAATAAAATAGATTTCAGCATATTTACAGGTCTCACTTTTGAGTTTCTCTGTAACTGTATCAGGATCATGTCGTTGGAACTTGGTGCAGTGTAGTAGGCCAACTGTGCTAGTTCCTGCATGGACTGGTAATTGACAGCAGGCCAGCAAACTTTAGTTTCCCAGGACTGAATAATGAATGGACAGGACTCGATGAGAAAAAGAGTCCCGAGTCATGTACCCACTGACACAGGCTACCCACTTCAACTCAAGTGTGTTTATGTGTGTAACATGACTCCAAACACTATTTTCTTCCTTTGTGACCAGCGAGTCTTCATCAACCTGAGGCCATGAGGGGAGCAGCTCTGTTGTACTGATGTTTGTTTATCTCCAGCTGTGAGAGACCAAACATGTGAAATGTACACAGACCCTCCGCCAGATTAAGACATTTTCACTGGATTTGAAAAAGATAGAGGTTTACTCTCAGATGTGTAGACTGACCACGAGAAATGAGTATCATATACTCGGTGATTATAACATTTCTGTTCCACAAACCTGACCTGTATATGGTTAAAGTTTGAGTTAATAATTAGCAGGCATAGTGCAAGCATGGCAAAAGGTTCACACCTTATCAAATCTCAACTAATTTCCACTTAAGTTCATTTATGTTCACAACAAAACGGTAAAAAAAACTCCTCGGAGACCCAATACCAATAATTCTAAATATATTTCTAATACATTAGAGTAAACAGTGGTTGCAAGTAGTTTTTCCAGCTTCATAATAAACCAATTCACTCTCTAAAACACAGTTATTGTGTCAGAAGATGCTAATTATTCAAAGAAATTCCCAACTAAACATTGAAATCATGTATTTCAGGTGCATGTGACGCCCCTGAGGCGTTGTGATGAACAGTGTAGAAGAGCCCAACCGTAAAAGTAGCCTTATCGAAGATGGAAGATGTGCGTTAATTATAGGGCAGATGGAGAGAAAGGATTTAACTGCTGTTTAGACGGTTTCAGCTAATCGGATGTTTGAATGTGAGCATACACAAACAAACTCCCCCGACCAGGCGCTGGTGCTGCGAACACAAGTCAGTGTGTTTATCCTGCCACTTCACTGTGACCTAGAAACAGCATAAGCTTTAAGTATAGAGGGATAATTTACATTTTAACCCATGAGAGATCATTCACAACTCCTAAAGGTCGTAAGCCAGCGAATAAATATCTGTTTTTTTTCTGAATTCAGTCTGCAAAGGAGCGGTCAATGTCAAAATCAGACCAAGAAAGACAGTGTTACCAGTTGCAGGTAGTTGATCGGCACAGGGTCAGATGCCTGAACATCTGCAGTCGATATACAGTCTTATCTAAATAAAGAGCGAATGAAAGGAGCTGTATGTGTTTGCTTTGAACCGGGGCAGTGAGTTCACAAAGGACTCTCTCCTACACACAAACGGCACCCTGTGGTGTGTTGGGGTTGTTTTCCCAGTAAAAACCAGGAATAATGCAGCTTAGAGAAGATGTTGCATCTGCTGGCGTGGGCCTGTTGTCTGTCTGTCTTGGCGTCGAGTGTGCGTCGGTCAGAAAAGGATAAAAGAGTAATGATTATCTACACGGGGGGTAGAAAGAAAAAAGATATTGCAGTAAATAATCAGCGATCTGTCATTTTAAAATATTTAATGAGCAAAATGTCTTCTCTGTCTGTTAAAGTGTCTTTCCGGACAGGTGTAAGACTAAACTTCTCCATCGTCACTCAACTCCTCAGCCTGTCATTTATCATCTTGCAGTGTACACATGCTCCACGCAGACAAACATACAGCTATTTGATCAATGATTAGCCTGTAAAGTAATATGTTGGAAGTCAGCAAGATTTGTCCAATCTCTTTTGTGTTTTTCAACCTAATCTGTAAAATCCCAGCCTGCAGGGAGGAATGTTGCTAATGAGGGATAAAAGCTTAACATACGTTTGCACAATGGACTGGTCAAGCAGCGGTTGCTAGGCTACTGTGGCCAGAAGAATGGCTAGGACTCAGAGGGTCTCAAAGCCCTCGTTTTGTTTTGTTCCGTTCATATTTAATCTCCCAGAGAGCAGCGGTACTCTTTTATTGCCACAAACTGAGGGGTTTCCTTCTTACTTCGTTATTTTTCTCCTTACTTACCTTCCCTTCCTTTGCTCCTCTCTCCTCTCCTCTTGCCTATTTTACAGGACACAATTGTCAAACTTTTTAAACCCTTTTTCTTTTTGACATTAATCAACAAATTTCCTCAACACATCCAAACAAACAAAGAATTATTATTCTGCTAACAAGTCTGTGCATCTGCAGCCTGATAAAGCGCTGTCGTATTGTTGTGTTGACATACCACTTTATTAAAACACGGATGGGTAATATGGTTTGTTTGGGTGAGCGGCTCCACGTCAGGACATCAGAGTTTCCATGTTTACAACACTTTGCTAATTTGACAAGACTTGCAATATTCATTGTAAGGAAGACATATGTCCCCTGAATGCAAAAGCATGCCTCTAATGTGTCCTAATTGTTTTTAAATGTCAGCAGAGACCTATGGATGTATTATGTCAAGCTCTTGTTAGTAATATTTATACTTGATCCGGGTCTTCTCAGGGATTTGTTGATAACAGGCTTTAAATGGATTCGTTGCTTTATCCTCGTCTTATTTATTACATCCTTTCATTGACCTGTTTTACAACTGTGATTTAAACCATCTTCTTCCAGCTAGGAGTGCTAGCATTCAAAGGGCAGTAGATAAGAGCAAGAAATCACACTGAAACCTGGCCACGAGCCAGCGCGCACAAACCCACATCAACTTAGGAGTTTCACGTCGCCGTGCGAGCGTGAGTATGCCAGGAATGTGTGCTCGAACACCACTGAAACTGATGGAGCTCCGCTTAGGAGCGTGTGCAACAGCATTCTCCCATCAATCTTAAGCTATTGTTAGACTTCATCATGCTGTCCATGCCCCCCCACCCCCCTTCTTCCTGCCTGTCTTTCTCAACACGGACATCACTTCGTAGATCTTTGAAGGATTTTCTTTCATGTCAACACACTAAAATAATCACAGATAATAAGTGGAGAGAGCATGTCAAATTCAGAGTCTGGAGTGATAACCATCGCACCGCTGAAGGACCTATTTTGGGGCATGTGCACCTGTTAAGTTATAAGTCACTTTGGATCTGCCAAATTATTGTAATAAATCTATCTTTTTTGCATCCATATAGTTATGTGATTGTACGCAAAGGTGAATCTTCATTTTCCTTCTTGCTGTAGTTGAATTATAAGTCATGCAGCCTTTATGGTGTCCTGATACCAGAATAACAGACTACCAGTTCAGCACCAGTAATGAGGTTATTTGCATCTCCTATTTTATTTTACCTGCTGCACGAAGTATGAAAATACTAAACCAAACCAGTTATCTTTTATAGATTTGGGTTTCCGTGTGAACCAGCCTACTTCTGTGGGAACACGTGTGCAAAAGAGCACCTCTTAAACCCTGCTTTTCATTTCTAGGTCATAACAAGTTCACCACAGGAGGGCTCGGGCTTGGATGTAGCTCAGAAAATTATCCCTCTAGAGGATCTTTTTCTTTGCTCCTGTAATTTTTCCTGTTGTCTTGCTCCACTTCTGGAATAAGTAGAGGAAAAGTTACCAAAGCTTGACTAGGTGTTGCAGGGCAACTTTTCTCAGGCTTTCCACAATTACCCCTGGTGACACACAGACAGTTACTGCCTGTCTTTTCTCTGACAAGAGAATGGGCAGAGGGGAGAGAGGAGGAGTGGAGATGCTTTCACTGTGTTTTTTATGACCTCTCCCTGACTGCACCTATTGTTGCAGGGCAGGGTGAAAAGGAAAAGGGCCCACAGCTGAGAAGAGCTGCCTTCCGAATCAACCAATCCCCCCTCTGTAGCTCCCGAGCTACACTGATAGATGCTAATACAGCAAAAACGCAATGGCTCTACACCTTTTAACATGTGTTATGTTTTAATTAGCCTAGTTATGGGTGTAATTCAAGCTTTAAACAGACACAAACTAAGAGAGGAAGAGGACAGACAAAGAGCAAGTGGCCCGGAGAGACGTGACCATGATAGATGGATTTAGCCAGCCATTAGCCCTGATCCTTTTCCCATCAACCAGAATGCCTGGGGGCACTCTCATTTCAACAGGGGGAGACGGACCAGTCGGGGAATGTTTAGCAGCCTTGTTTCTGCTTACTACAGGAAGCCCACTTGCTCTCATGCTTAGTCTGTTGGCACAGTTACGAAAATACTGCCACGTCAAGTTAGGAGGCTGCACTTTACAGCAACCACGCTGCATCAGTGATAAGATATCCCACAAAAATAAAATAAATTAAGCCTTAAGTTGTAGACTAATATATCTTTTTTCATTTTGTTTTCATGAGTTGTTTCATCGTTGGCATCACAAGGAGTACGGTTTCACACAGCACTGTGAAGAGAAGCAAAGAGATTAAAAGATTTAACTGGCTTTGCGGTTCATTGCTCAATACTGCTTCAAGGCTCGCCATCTCTCTTCTTGGCAGTGCGTATTTGATATATGTATCATATGTATGAAATACTATAACTATAGCCAAATAGTCTCTAATACAGTCAACGTACTAAACACATGAATGATAAGTTTTGTCAGTAGAAAACAAATTTAAGACTTCTTGATGTCAGAAGTTGGAGGGTGTTGCAGCTTTCTCTTCAAAAGCTTTCTTGACATTTTATTCCTGGTTCAACTTGTGCAGAGTTGTAGGGAGTAAAAGTTTTTAAAGCTATTTTTAGTTTGTTGAAGATGTTTGTCCAGACGGTGTGTTTTTTTTTGTTCTTTTTTTCTACCTTGAGGGCTAGAAAGCAATGGGAAGAAGCGTGGGACCTGCTTTGAAGGCAAGCAGCTCTGCTTCTGATCTTCCCACTGTTCCACCATGAAAGATGGGTCTGCCTGAAGATCCACTGTTTGGAAAGGGGAATTAAAAGGGGGTTGGACTGAGGGTGGGGTCTGCCTTGGAGGCATATCCATCTCCAATTGCGTTGCGCTGTTGTCCGTTTCAAAACATTTTCTTTTCAAAAGAGTGAGAAAATATAGACCGAGAAGAAGCCATAGAAGAGAAGAGAACAGAAAACAACATGCGGTCAGAGTTTTAACCTTTTCACACATTCAAGACGGCGATTGTGAAGTACCACAAGACATTTGTCATGTTAATCAATCCACAGTGGAAAAACAGATCAATCTTAAAGTAAATAAAATGTAGAGTATCTGATCCATTTAGATATTTATCACACCAAACTGGTTTCACACATGGAGCTTGTGCAGCTGGTAAATCTATTAATCCAACAGTAAAGATAACATAATTATAGGCTACACACAGCTGCGTTATCACTATGATTTACTGTAAACACACAAGCATTGGCCCATGTCTGAGTATTTGAGAGCATCACCTTCCTATTTTTCTATTTAGTATCCAGATTATAAGTTATAGTGTCTTCATATTTATGAAAAATAGTCAGATTTCTTCCATACAAACAAATAACCCCAGTTTTCATGCATTTGCTATAACCTTCTATAATCTTTACTGGTGTGTAACAGTGTGTGAGTGTGCAGCTCTTAAAATTTCCTGACAAGGTTATTTAGATGGGATTAAAATCATGATCATGAATGTGCAAGTAATAATTAGGTTACCATCACCCCACCTCCCCTTGTCAAACGTATCCTATCCAAACAGGCCTTAGATTGCCTGTAGGAGCAAAGCAATACCCAAGACTGACTTGCCACAGCCTGATTTTTGCGCATTAGCTCAGCTGTTAAGGCTTTGCATCAGGCACTGGATCTATCTTTCCAATACAGGGCGTGGTTTGGCCTGCCTTGGGCTGGACTTTTTAGGATGAGCTTAAATAAAAGTCAACCGGAGCATCTCTTTCTGCTTTTTAAATGCAGTTTTGAAGCTACAATACCAGTGAATTGTCACACTTCTTTTTTGGTAATCGGCACATTGCTATAGTTTCAGCTTTTCAGCATAATTTCCTGTTAGTAACCGAAGAGAACATTAAAAAGCATGTCTGAAAACAGTCATATTTTTAAGAGTAACTTCATTTCAGTTAACTTAATGTTCTTTCTAACATGCAGTTCTTCTCTGTAGGTTATAGTACAGTCAGGCTCTGTAAAATAAATTGATATAAACCTTCTCGATGAAGAACTGTTGAGACTTTTAGAAAACCTTTAGACCAGAGTAAAAGGTTATGAGAGGTGGACTTGTGGCATGTGTTGGCTGGAAGTCAGTCTCCTTTACAACCTGTAATTACATAAAGTATTATCACATAATTAGTCCAGTTTTATGATCTTGCTCATCATTTAGAACATTAAAATACAAAGTATGTGCAGTCCTATAACGAGTTTATTGTGCTGAAGAACTTTTGTTTTTATGTCTGTAATCTTTGATATTTTTATCATCGTTACCATTAAGTTTTCTATTTTCGACTTTCGACTCGACAAATAAAAACATGTCTATGGAACATACACCTTTCATCATTGCTTAAATTGAGCTATTAAGATTTATTATTAATGTTTAGTTTATATATTTTATTTGTTTTAAATTGTGGTAATTCTGCTGTTCAGACAGCAAAAGTTAACAGATGTCAGCTGTGTTTCAGCGGATATTTACGCGTTGAATGCTCAGAAAACGTGAGTGCTTGAGTCACACGTGAGTCACTTCAACATAATAAGAATAATAAAGTTTATTTCTGTAACATAGTTCATGCATAAAATCCAACACATGGTGGTTTGGGCTTTAGGAGATGTGACAGTCATTTTCAATATTTTCAGATATTTTATAGACATTTATCAAGGAAATTGGCCTATTAATCGATGATGAAAATAATATTTTGATTCAGCTCGTGTTGCTTATTCTTGTTGAATTGTCTGTTTTTTTTTTATTCAGTGAGACTTTTTTTTATCATTTCATATGCTTTTGTTACACAGTTCATTCTTTGATAAAAAGCACAGAGCTGAAACAATAAAAAGTGTCTAACTTTGTATGCACGGCTCTGTATGCTTGGATGGGTTTATAAAGGACGATGATGTGTAACTAGGGCACAAAATTAGCGCCAACCATCAGCCAACTGCTGCTAAATTATGAAAGTGGGTGATGGATTTGCTTCATTTACAAGGCCCAAAAAACTGAAACTATGATAAAGTTGGCTGGAGTAAAAAATTACTTTTGCACCGTGCGTGTAACACTTTGTCGTAAAATCACAGGTTAACCAGCAGTGAGTGTGTCGTGTGTTTGTGTTATTAGCTGCTAATACACTCAAACAAAATGGCTGGCTGGGGTTCAAAGTTGTTTTTATAGCATAACGTCAGCATGGAGTCATGTAGACAGGGGCTAGGTCTTTTATCAGAAATTTCTAGAGGGCTGACACTGAAGTATCATGGAGCTACAAAGAAGGTATTTGGCATGACATTCTATAGGCCAATCAACGCAGATGGGTTTATCCCAAAACCACTGTTCTTCTCGGTTGTGTAACTAAGCCATCATAAGTCATTATAAACCTACAGAGCCTGCTGGGAGGAATCTATGGAATCACTGAGAGAGGACTTGACAACAGGAAGTAGGAGTATATCATTGGTCTAGTGAAACCTGTTTGTAATGGAATTCCTATTGTTGCAGCCTGGGTAGAGGATCCCCTCTGTGCCCGAGGCTAGTAATGGCACCAATACCACTGTTATTAGTGGAGACCCGTTGCAGTCACACTACAGTTAAAATGCTGCTTGAAATCATTTCACACCTACTAAAAATACTTGTGCATGCAGGAAAAATCTTAACTCTCACCCTCTGTTACTCTGTCTTCATTATGTCTAAAGAACATAAGCAGAAACTGCGAGTTCATGTGTTTGTGTTAATTAAGATCAAGTTTTCTGTTTGCAGAACACAAAGCTGAATGATCTTAGTAGTCCTAGATGAATAAAAAAATACTTAAATGAATGAATGCAGACTCAAGAAATATTCAAATTTATGAGTGAGGATAGCAGAGTATTAGAAATAAAATAAATACATATCCATGGACAAATTTTAGACTTTAAATTGCCCGTAGGTGTGACTGTGAATAGTTGTTTGTCTCTATTCGTCAGCCCTGTGATGAATTGATGATTTGTCCAGGGTGTGTCCGCCTCTCCCCCAATGCAAGCTGGGATAGGCTCCAACCCCCGCGACCCTGATAAGGATAAATGGTCATAGAAAATGGATGGACACATTTTTATTAATGTTTACACCACAGTTTTACATTAAATGTCAATCAGCATGCTGTAGATTTGTTAACAGGATCTTGTTTTGGCAAGCACAGGTTTAATTATAATGTGGGAATTTAAAAATTATACATTTGATTCAAAATTGCTTCCTTTATTTGTGATTGATTGTATATCCTGACCTCATGTAGGCAACGTGATGTTAGCTGCGTGCAGTAGTGCTGCTTCTGTTGAGTGTAATGCCACTCTCCTAAACATGGACAGCTGTATTCATGTATTTGTTATGATTATATTACTTATGATCAAAAACTAGCGAGTCATCAACTTTGCTAACAGCCAAACATCAAGCAGGTGCAACAACACAAGACATAGCAGTCAGCTAATATTACTTACTAATCCAACAGCAAGAAGCCCAGCTCGGCGTCTGTCTTTCAGCCTTTAATTTCATGAAATCTTCTTCACTTCCTCCGTCATTGTCCTCTTTTGTCTCTTCACCTCTGCTAAGATAGATTGTGCCTGGTTCTGGTGCCCATATGCCGGTGTCGCCCTGTCTGCATTGCCCCACAACCCCAGCCTGAAAACCTCGTCTTCCTGGCAGCCCAAAGCTCATTTGTTCACATTGTAGACACTAACAATCCCCCGGTGCTCTAAACTCAGAGTCTGGGCGGCACGGCTAACTGAGCTAACAGCTGCTACATTGAGCAGCAGTTTACTCTTCTGTCCATCATGAGACTCTGTAAAACAGGAAGAGTTGAGGCAGGGTGTTCGGAACATTTTCTCGATTTGTCGATGGTGTGCGTCCAAGCTATGACTTGTTTTGTCCTACCAACAATCTCATGACAAGATATTTAGTTTATTATCCCATCAAACAAACAACAAATCATCATTTAGAAGCTGCAACGAAAGTATTTTTGCTTTAAAAATGACTCCAGAGATTTTATTATATTTCTGTCAGTACACTGACCAACTATTCGACTTATTCTCTCGTCTCAACCACTATAACTATAGAATTGAATTGTAAAAAGTGCCGGACCCCTGCCCGAATGTCTGTTTCAGTTTTCTTCATACAGATTTTCAGCGTGGAGTCTCGACCGTCCCGCCTACATTTTTCAGTAGCTCTGCTCCAGTCTCGACACATTTGTTGTGTAATTAGTCACATTGTGTTCCTAAGCAGAATTGAAGATCAGTATGTTCACTGTAGGTAAGCATTGCCAGCTGGGCCTCAGATCAACTGATGAAATGGTTTATGTGTGTCCACATGCAAGAACAAAGTTGCTTTTCTGTATGAGCTGTTTGCTGTCAGTCGTTCAGCCTTGTGTTTTGGCAGGTTTTAGTTTGGTGAGGAGGAGCAAGTCCAAGGTCAGTGAGTGATAACACGGTAGTGCACATCTGTTAAACTGCCAACAAATAGCTCTTAAACAGAGTAACCAAAAGTCTACATTGTGTGCGTCTTTATCGTTAAATACTCCTTTCCCATGGGAATATTAGCACTAAAAGTGTTACACCTAAGTGCCTCTATCGAACCACCTAAAGGGACGTTTACAGCTGACAGGACGTGTTCACGTTGACCCGCAGTCATAGGGCTGCATGTAAATAATGAAATGGGGCAGTTTGTAATGTGAGGAGATCTTGGCAGTGGCAAAAACAAATGTTGAAAATAATACCAAGAGAATCAAAGGATCAAAGCGTCTGTTTTGGCTGTTGATGCACCACTTCATGGAAAAGTGGCTTCTGAAATGTTTGGCAGTCGGTTTATTACGGTTGGACAGAAGTTACCTGGCCTGTGGTGGCACAGGTTCAACCAGCTTAAATGCCGAGTGCTGTGTGTAATAATGATATTCATTTTACTACAGCTGGAGCAATCGATTACACTGAAATAGAACTTCTTTGGGGTTTTATTTGGCAAAAATAAGCTTCAGTTTCCTAATTTGAACTTGTTGCTTTCCTCTGTTATATATCATTTGAAGTTATCTTTCGGTGTCAAAACAAGACATTTAAAGAAGTCACTTTGGGCTCATAGGAAACAGGCTCGGACAATTTATTTGACTTAACATCAGAATAAAAGATGAATTGATTCGATAAGTAATACTGAACGTGATCATCAGGGAGTTGTTGTATCACGACTAAATGTAATGGAGAGACGTGTATCCAGCTGAATTGAATTAAACATTCCTTTTATATAATAAGACACAATACCGGGAACACTAATAATAAATGGGTGAACAAACAGGAACATTTTAAAATATGTGAGCCTTATACTGTACTCGTATTTATTTTAAGGTCTCCACAACATCCGATCCACTCTGACCTGCAAAACGAGCGGGCAAAGCTGATCGTGTTACAGCACTTAAAGAAGTCTTTAATTCTTTTCTCCTTTCTCAAATTGATGAGTCGGTGAGAAAGATGTGCACGCACGCAAGTAAATTTCTTTTTTCAGCACGCGATTAGCATAGAGGGTCTTGACTTCACACGTCAGCGGGTTGTAGCGTCGCTGTGGCAGGGCTCTCAGGCCAGGTGTAGTGTTACAGGCAGGTTTGGAGGGTTCTGGCTGTCTTTAATGTGTTAAACAGTTTTAGGACCCGAGGACAGGTGCTTTGTGGCGCTGTCAACCTTCTGTGTCTACAGTAATAAATGACCTGCATACCTCTGCTGGCCCTGTTGAATATCGACTATCATCTGCTCACCTGCACGGTTGTCTTTTTCGCTGTCCCCGCCCCCGACTCTTTGTATCTCCCTTTCTCTTTCACTCGTCTTTCTTTTCTACTCCCCCTCACATCTGTCACTTTCATCCCAATCCTGTCTTTCCACTTTCTCTCAATCACTCTCTGCTTGTTATCCCATTTCCCTCATGTATCTTTATTTACCCTCCTCTTTTCACCTTCTAACATATCCCCTCTCTGCCCTCTCCCTTTTCAGTTTTATTACTTGAAAAGATCGAGAATGACGACATTGGGAGGAAGACCTTGAAGATCACAGATTTCGGCCTGGCCAGGGAGTGGCACAAAACCACAAAAATGTCAGCTGCAGGCACGTACTCCTGGATGGCCCCCGAGGTCATCAAGTCATCTCTCTTCTCCAAAGGCAGTGACGTCTGGGGGTATGACAGATAACACACCACACACATCCCCAGAAGAATAACATATCTACTCTTTCTCATTCGTCTGACATTACGCCTTTGTTAAATATTCTTTCCTCCACCAGCTATGGTGTCCTGCTGTGGGAGCTGTTAACAGGGGAGGTGCCGTACCGTGGGATAGACGGCCTGGCTGTGGCTTACGGTGTGGCAGTAAATAAATTAACTCTACCAATCCCCTCCACGTGCCCTGAACCCTTCGCCAAGCTCATGGAAGGTAAATTAACAGAAGTCATTACAGATTTTTGTTTGTTATAAGATACCCAAAACAGCGCTGTAGTTGTGTAATATTGGTCAAACAACATAAATTATTCTCATTATATTGCAAACTCGACAATAAAACCTGCCACATAAAGGTCTTTTTTTCTAGTATCAGATTAAATATTTGCTATTCATAGTGATTATTTTTGGATGATGTTATAAACACCTTCATTTTGTAGTAATATCTCTACAGTAGTTATATAAATTGCTAAGTTGTTTGCTTTGGACAAGCACTAATAGTTTTGGTGGTTGCTTACTAAAAACATGAAACAATACATACAGTATATACGCTGGTTAACGTGTCCTTATGTTGCATTATGTGTGTGCAGAGTGCTGGGATCAGGACCCCCACGTGCGTCCCTCCTTCTCCTGCATCCTGGAGCAGCTGTCGGCCATCGAGGAGGCGGTAATGGCCACAATGCCTCAGGACTCCTTCCACAGCATGCAGGACGACTGGCGTGTGGAGATCCAGGAGATGTTTGATGAGCTCAGGACCAAAGAGAAGGTAAGGAAGAGTGATGATAACCACAGATACACACAAAAACATGATTATTCAGAGCCCACTGACATGACAGCATACACACAATCTAAAGGCTGCCTCCCTCTCCTCTGCATCACACTGTGGGAAGTTAGAAATCTAAAATACAGTATATGTAACACACGCTCTATCCTTGTTGTATTTTTATTTTTAGTGATGATTCATGTTGACTAATCTGTTATTAAAATTAGATGCCAAATCACCAGGGACAGCTTTTACAGAGAAAGAGGTTTAATTGGTTACTTTCAGTGAACAAGCTAATCAAGCATTTAACAAAACAAAGTCATTAATGCAGAGGTGCTTTAGCGCACTTCCCCTTGTTAAGACCTTAATCTGCTTCCTGTATAAGTCTCCCGTCGCTGGCTTAAAGAGGGGGGTTAATTAGTGTTTGTAGAAACAGCAGGATCAGCACACAGAGTTGGGTCAACGAATGGTGAACTGAATGACACTGAATACTCCACAGGTGCTGTGGCGTTGAGGCTTTTTATATTAAATCCTTTCTTTGTATTATATAGTTGTGTTTTCTACCTTGTTCTCATCTAGCAGTTATTATTATGTTATGTAACTTCCAATGATCCAATTTCACTCTCAGCTGATATAATTTACAGGATCCCACTGACAAAAACTCCGATAATTTTTGCTCACGATGTTAAAAGCTCATTTAAATCAAATCAATCATTTAGCGCTGAGCCTTCACTTAACATTTTCCCATCGCAAATTTCACAAGATTAACTCCATCATCAGATTTCCTGTAAACATCCCACAGTAATCTGTGTCTAGGTGGGTGGCTGAAGGGGCTTGACTGCAAAGCTTCTTGGATGGAAGTCATCCAGTTAGGATTATTATTACTCAGCTGAGAGCCATTCAGGAGAAAATCGAGTGAATGAAGAAAGCTAACCAGTCTTGTCTCCTCCCACGGCTTACTCTGTGTAACTGAAACAGCATGCAGTAATCTCCTGAAACCAACGTATAAGGGAATTATTATTGCTACTTTTTGTAAAAAAAAAAAATTGTGTCTGAACAGGAATACGACTCCAGAGAGAGAGAGAGATTATGAATCCATAAGGAACTCTCATTCTAAACTAAGTCAGTATTATCCTATAAATGTTCGTCTATACCTCTATAGCACTGTCAGACTCACAATGGACAGAAAAAATTAAATAGAATATCATCATATCAACCTGGTGTCTACATTACCCACAATTCCACGTGATTGCCAGTAGTTTAGTTGGAGATTTGGTTTGGCTAATGTTGTCTGAAGCTGCTCAGCTCCAGCAGACACTGTTGAGGTCGAGACCACCTAAACTGAGACCAAGACCAGAGTGTATCAAGACCGAGACAAGCCCAAGACCACTATATAGCTAACATGTAGCTTATATTCGCCAAATCTCTTTGGGTGAGGCCCACACCACCCAGCTTTCTCTGTTCTGCTGTGTGTCTTTTTTTCTTTTGGATGAACTCTGTCGTTTAGGAAGTCAAACTTTATTATCGTAGCTTTGGCTGACGTTTCCTCCCAGACAGACACAATCACTTTCTTGGAGTGTATAAATCCTCCAATATGCTGACCAGGACGGCTGACAGCCGGTAACAGTAACAAACATTTCAAATTAGAAATGAGTTATTGGTTTCATTTGAAGCAGGACGTTTTACCTCTGATCACAGTAATGATGTAACAAATGAATCAGACCATGCACAGGCACATTTAGCGATACAGTTAAATGCATCAGTCTGGTGCACCTTCATCACAAACGGTTGTGACACAGCAAAAAAAAGTCCCCCAGATTTCCCTCCATACATTTCTACTTGTAGTCTTCAGCCCCAACTGATGCTGACTTTCTCCAGATGACATAAACTGATGCATTAAAAAAAAGTGTCTTCTCTCTGGCTCCGTCAGTGTCAGAAGTCTGTCTGCCATTTTAACCACACATGTATCTTAATTCCTGTTTTTCCAGGAGCTACGTTCCAGAGAAGAGGAGCTGACGCGGGCCGCCCTCCAGCAGAAGTCTCAGGAGGAGCTGCTGAAGCGTCGGGAGCAGCAGCTGGCAGAGCGGGAGATCAACGTGCTGGAGAGAGAGCTCAACATCCTCATTTTCCAGCTCAACAAAGACAAGCCCAACGTGAAGAAGAGGAAAGGCAAATTCAAACGTTCACGCCTTAAACTGAAGGATGGAAACCGCATCAGCCTGCCCTCAGGTGAGCGATAAGACTGATGAACGGATGTCTTGACTTTGTTTCAGATTTTAATTAGCAGCATCCCATCACTTATCACAGGCTGTCTGCTGTATATTGACTTCATTTAGCAGGGCACAATCTGATCTAACAAGTAGACTTAAATACTTTTTCATAAAAAATATGAAACAATGGACAAAATATCAAGTGGCTAATACAGAATAAATCAAGTTTCTGCTGTTGCGTCATGCATACAACGATGCAACAACACTAATCCATATAATTCACATGCAGAATGATTTTCAAATACTACAAAAAGTGCAAAAGAAAACCAAATATTCATAATTTTCTCAGACATTTATATCCACGACTAAATGAATAAATCGCTGACAAGACATGGTGGATTTATCCAAATGATCCAAGTTGAACGATCGTTTTGATGTTTGATCATCTGTACACTAGAACATTTCAGAGATTTGTCGACACTTTCAAATCACGACAGTGATTATGCCTGTTTCTGGTTTTGCAGACTTTCAGCATAAGATCACCGTTCAGGCGTCGCCTTCCATGGACAAGCGGCGCAGCCTTCACAGCACCAGCTCCTCTCCTCCCAGCAGCCCCACGCTCATCCCCCGGCTACGAGCCATTCAGCGTAAGTTCAGTGGTTGTTTGTTTTTCCATATTCAAGTTGTGAGGTCTATGATGTGTTGTTTCCTTCACCTCTCTGTGAGTGTTCATGTGGTTCTGTACTTGGTCAGGTAGATTTCTTGGCCTGGATTAAGTCAAATCTGCCTCTTTTTAAAGAAAATATATAATGGTTCTAAAGAAATCACATCATCTCTGTGAGAATTTGGACGCCGGGAACACGAGGACAGCGTCATTCACCACCGTGTCATTCACAACGACGAGAGCTGTGCGAACAAAAGCTCCAGAGCCACGAGCAAGTCAGCCAGTTGTTTGAACAGTTTGATAATGTTATTAGTCACGCACCGACGCCCTTGCAATAACTGGAACAAATTCCTCCTGAGCATTTCATGGTAGATCCTGATAATCGGGCAGACGGCGCAGATTGTTGCACAGAATCACTGTATTTGTTACGATTGGCCCTGATGAACGATACAGATCAAAATTCTGAAATTTCATAGTGGCTTTTAAACCCGAAGAGAGAGGAGCAAAAACTACTATAACATTTAGAGGATCAGCAGAGGCCAGTGCTTAATACAGAGTACTATGTTTTAATGTGGACCCAACTGTCCCAACTTTACTGCAAGATTATGTAGACTTTATCTCAGAGGGAGATTTGTTCCACACAGATTTTTTAGATTTTAGAGAAAAGAAGAGAACACGCATACAGGTACATGCAAAGGACACGATATATACCTGTGGACACGTATGGGGTGCCACAGTAGCTCACCTGGCAGAGTGTGCACCCCATGCCACCGAATTTCCTGTCCAACTCTCCAGCATACATACATTCCTGTCCTTTTCAGTTGATTTCAACAGGTGTCAAGTCAAGTTAGGTTTATTTAGCCTCAAAATCAGGTAAAATGTGCACAAGATGGCAGATACACATCTATACATAAAATACCTGACCAGGTGTTTTATTTGGGGCACTTGCCCTGCGTGCACTTGTGTGTTATATGTTTGATGGTAAGCTTAAAGGCTCGTGTCACCGCGCTCATGTTGGTTCGAGGTAACTCGTATGTTTCCCTCCTCAGTGACGTCTCATATGCAGAGGGACAGTTTGCATGTTTACCAACAGGATGTTGATCTGACCAGCGAGCTCACAGCCTGTTGTGGGCTCACGAGGAAAGGCAAGCTATTGATTACCCACACACGGCGTGGGCGAGGGCGTGGTTTGATGCCTAACAGCTTCCCGTCAGCGGGGATTGTGTGTGCGCTGATTGGCAAAGTTTTTCCTCGTGTGTGTGGATCATAACAAGACTCTTTGGTGTTTGCTGCTGATTTTAATTGTTTCACAGGTACTCTAATTAACAGGAAACTGATAACGAGGTTTATGTCGCAGACTGGGGCCAGTTTGCCGTTCTTTTGGATTGGATTGTTGTTAATTAACATTTTCCAAATTCTGGGAGATTTGGCTCCAGTCTGTTGCTCTGACATGTTGGTGGATCCTGCCTTCATAACAGCTTCACAATGCCTAACACACACCTGTAAGAGGCTTTCATAACGACCACTTTCCGGGTTTTGGTTTCTGCTTTTTGGCTTTCTGGTTTTACATTTGCAGAAATTAATTCGTGTTTGGGGGATATTTTCTATTATGAAATGATTAAACTGTGACTGTGAATCAAACTCACTTAATATATTTATATATTATGTATTTATATAATTAATAGAGCCCAACCAATATGGGATTTTTGAGAGCGACACCGATTTTTAGAGGAGAAAAATGACCAACACGGTGGAGCTGTAATAGGAACAGACTATATAACAATATGACTAGTACTCAGAAGGCTGCTTTCTTAAACAAATAATAAAAAATATAATGAACTTTATCAAAGAATATTTAAGTTAAACATTCTTTAAAGCAGTGTTTCTCAAACTTTTTACACCGTGTACCACCTCAGAACATATTCAGCTCTCCGAGTGTACCACCAGTATAACTGACTTTATTCAGCTACAGACACAGTTCACACAGAAACTTCTCTTCCTTAGAGTTGCCATTAGTCTTTTTAACACATTCATTTTACCTCCACTTACTCATCTCCCCACCATATTTCAGTTTGTGACTAGTCATGGATGTACGCAGGCTACGCACTACCTGCATGAATGTGATCTGACTATGGAGCAGTGTATGAAACAAAATCCAACAGGAAGTGTTAATAATTAAACAAATAAATTAATTGACTTATTCATTGTCAATCAATTAGAGCTGACAAAGAGCTGATTTTACTCTCTGTGCTGCTTGCAGTATTGTAAATGGTGCTTCACTTCAAACAAACATTATTTTCTGAATAACGGGGGAAAAGTTTCTGCATACGCCAACACCAATATATATATTCGATAAGCCAATACTGATCGGCTGATATACTGGTCAGGCTCTTTTAATTAAAAGGCTTATATCATCTCTGTTTTTACACTTTTTAATGAGCTTTAGTGAGGCCACATAAAAAATAATAGCCTACCATTCAAGAGAAAGATTACTGCACTTACAGCCGGTATTATTCCTTTTGAATAATCTTACTAATATCTACACGAGATTCCCTGTCAGGGTCGACAGCAGCTCGCTGCAGTTACTGAGTCTGCGGTAACGCTCGTGGTCTCTGTGTCAACAGTTACTCAAGATGAGAGCAACCGTACATGGGGCCGCAGCACCCTCTACAGGCCAGAGGAGTTCGATGACGTGAAAAAGGGAATCAAGAAGAAAGGGAGGACCTGGGGCCCGAGTTCAGTGCAGAGCAAAGAGAGGCCTGCTGCTGAGAGGTAAAGTGTAAACACACACACACACACACACACACACAAGTAGGTAGGTCTTGGTCTTCTCAAACGTAGTGACTCCGGCCCACAGACACAGTCAATTTCATGTTTTCTTGTCTGTGGTTTTCAGAGTTCGTCCTCTGTCAGACGGCAGCAACCCGTGGTCCACCAGCCTGGTCAAGTCCCAGAAGTCTGTCCCCCTTGCTGCTCTGTTTGCTGAACAAGGTTAGCTGAAAATCCACCGTGATACTGCGCAAATTCAATTTATATAAAAGCTTTTGTATTTGTTTGATATCTGAGAAATGACTGTGGAAACATTTGTTAGTGTCAGGTAGTACTGCTGATGTTTGTATATGGAAACAGGCTTGTTTGGAGAGTCATTTGTTTCTAACGTCTGATTTCCTCGTCTGTGTTCTCAGCAGGGACCGGTAAAGACGAGGCGTTCCCCCAGGAATGTCCTGACAGCAGCTCCAAGCCAAAGCAGCTCAAGTTCCCCAACCAGGTGTACATCGATCTACCTCTGTGGAGGGACGAGCAGCAGCCTCAGAGCCCCGGTGGGCATTGTGGGCCGGGAGACGCCGGGGTCGGGTCAGGAGGTCAGAGTGGCCCACCAGAGACCACAGATGACCCCTACACCACCACGTCCACCTCGTCCACCTCGACCACCCCGCAGCTCACCCCCACCAACAGCCTGAAGCGGACGTCGGCTCGCCGCAAGACTGACTCCGTGCTGTACGGCTGCGGCTCGTTGCTGGCTTCAGTCGTGCTCGGTTATGACATTAGGGAGGCTCTCAAAAACTCCACCCCCGGGGACGACTGCGAGCCCCAGCGCGAGGAGAAAGAGAAGAAGAAGAAGGAGGGCCTGTTTCAACGGGCCACGCGCTTCCGCCGCAGCACCTCGCCGCCGAGTGGACGCCCCCGCAAAGATGAGGCATTGTCAAACCACGTCTCCACCCAACCTGTCAATCTCATCTCCATGTCAGCTATCATGGAGTGCAACTCCACAAAGTGTCTCTTACAGTCGGAGGTGGAGGTGTCAGAGTCCAGCCCCGGGAAGGTCGAGCTTGTGGCTGTCAATCATCAAACAGAGCCATCCAGACCCGGCCCAGCGGCTCCTACAGAAGGCCAGAGTAACAGGACAGCAGCTAACACGCAGACAGCAGTGCAAACCCAAAGCCAGCCACCAGAGCAGAGCAACCACAACACAGGAACGCGTCTACGTAGAAAGAAATACACCACCAACCACAATAGTGAGTAAAACAAAACAGTGGGAAGGGAAGTAAACATGTTGACAGAATCTGAAAAATAATATTTACACTCCAAAAATGTATCCTCATCTGTTTCCAGCCAATGGCCCACCCGCTCTGCCTCCTCCAGCCACACCGAAGAAGCAGGAGAAAGAGAAGGATGGAGCGTCAGAGAAGCCATCAGGCGGGGAGGCCTTCTCCAGACCACGGCCAGTGTCGTTCCGGGCCAAACCCCACGCCTGGGCCCTGCTGCGAGGACGCAACAAGAGCTACTCCCTGGGCCACTACTCCGGAGAGAAGACGGCGCAAAACCTAAACGTGGTGCTGTCGACAGAGGTGGGGATGGGCTGCTCCCTGCTGGACATGGACACAGAGGGCCAGAAACGAGATTGCACTGTGCCGCTGTGTCGCATTCAGAGCTCCCCGGCACGGGCCTCCGTCTTCGAGCTGGAGAAAGAGTTCCTGTCTTGAAAAGTGATCTGCCGTGGTCGTAGTTCATCTTATACAATCTAGAGTGTTCCACAGCATACAGAGAGCTGCATTTTTTTTTTTTTTTTGGGCCTTAAACTCCTGGAGGGTTTCGAACCGGGCTGCATTTTTTTTTATTGTTGTTCTATAACATAGAACCCAGCTTTGTCTTAGGTCTAGAACATAGCGGCGTCAGTGTTCTAGAGCGTAACCAAGTCGGAGACTTCTAGAAAGACCTCTGCGTCACAGGAGTTTCCAGAACGTGGACCCTCATCTCAGTCGGTCTCTCAACATGTGAGGCCTTTACACACTGCCTTGTCTCATTCTTGAACACACACACACACACACACGGTTCTGAAACCTGAGCAGAACGTTGCAGAGCTGGATCAGCAGCTCTTCTCGGTGCTCGACTGCCACCTTCTGTTCGCTCACCTCTCTCTCTCTCTGTCTCTGTCTCTGTCTTACCTTTGTTACTCTCTTCCTTTCTGTCGGTGCAGCTAAACGTTGACCGCTGCTGCAGCTTTTTTTTTTCTCGCAACACAATACCCTCACCTTTTTATTTATATATATATTTTTATAGGTAATTTAATATGAAGAGACTTAACCTTACCTTAGCATCCAGAAGGACATACATTCCGTATCAGTTTCAAAGTTGTGCGATCACGCTTTTAGTTTTTTTTTTTGTTGTTGTTGTTGTTTTTTGACTTGAGAATCATGCATGCATGTACCCTTAAAATGTTGAACAAAAAAAAATAATTATGCCTTGTCTGTAAATATTTCTTTTTATTCATTATCAGCCTGATGTTGGCAGTTGTTTTGTATTGCATATATGCTGTTTTATGAGCGATGTGGCAGTATAGTTTTGTTGTTTTTGGGACAGGTTACATAAGCAAGGATGCAAGTATGTTTCCTCCCAGAAAGCCCTGATGATTTTTTTTAGAGATGCAGGTAGAAAAAAGAAAAGTCCTTCAAAGCAAACATGGAAACTTTTCACTCAAAAGTTCAGATTAAATTTTAAATGACCGTTACGGTCGTGCGTTGCTAATATGGATTTTTCTAAGAGTATTTATAGAAATGTTTGTTTTGTTTTTTTTGGTTACTGTTTCCGATACTCGGCACACTTCAGCAGAGTGGGAGGGAAACAGCCACAGATTTTCATGTCAGGAAAAGCTGCCCCAAATGAATGAGTTCATAATCTAATCCCTTTGATGACACAGCATAATTTAAATCTTGGAAGATTTACTACACAGCCTGGGAGTGGCCACACAGGAGAATTATTATTTGAAGACACTGTTAGTGACCAAATGGCAATACTTGTACCCCGTGCCTTCAAGTACTAAAGTTTAATTTAGTTCATGTCCTCATTCGTATCGTGTGCACGCCGCGATTTTAGAATTTATGCAAACACTTTTTTTTTTAAAACGCAACTTCTCTTACTGACTTTTTGACGGCCACCAGACACAGATGCTACACGTTCAGTGTGCCACTGGAGCTCCTCGCTCTACTACAGGTTATAGTTTGACCATCCACACTCGGACTCTATATATCACTAAAGTTGGCGGGTCTGAGGTGGGTTTACGAGATGGCCAAGGCTGTCCAGAGGAGAATAACAGGCCAAGAGGTCGGGGACAGAGGACAGAGGAAAAAGGGCCGTTCTAGTCAACATTTCAAACCCCACCGGGAGCGCCCCGGTCCGTTTCAGAAGCGGGTCTCCACTCTTCTCCGCCGAGAATACATGACAATCCGATTCAAAATGAAACACCCTGTCCAAACTTCAGATTGTAAAAACAGCCAAAAGGAAAACAATATAACTATGTAGCATATTTAGTAATGTTAGAAGCACATAAACAAGGAAAAATGACCAAATCTGAGCAACTTAAAGTCTTCTGAAACACTCCTGGTGGGAGAACGGACCAAAACATTGATGTGGAGTTTCTAACTCTGCATCTCAGACTTCACCCTCATTGCCATTATTAGTATAAAATACCTAAATGCACTGCGTTTAACTGATCTGACGTCTGGTTGAGTACCTTTATCTTTTATTTGTTGTTTTATTTGAACATATTTATATTTTATTTTTAACAGTTTCCCCACATTTACTATCTCCTAAAGCTCTCAGGAAGGTGTGGAGACATTTTGTGGACAAAATCTGGCTCAAGAGTGAAGACACAGTTTATCTTACATTATAATGTAAACCTCAGGATTAACAAAGGATTAAGAAAACTGATTTGTTTAATAGATTTTCTTCTGGACCTCTGTGAGCAGTACGGAGGTCTGACTATGCAGGATATACACTGTATCCACTTCCACGGTCACTCCCGGGCTCCCTCTCTCTCTAAACATTGAACCGATGAGCTGAACATGATTATATTCCCTCAGCTCTTTAATCGCCGTCTTCCTTCAGTCTGTTTAAGAAGTTCGTCCCACTTCTTTAAAGGACAAAGCAAAGGGCTCATTTAACAGCAAGATATGAATCCCCAAATGGTGTAAATATAATTGTGATTCCTGATGTGTGTATCACTGTGGCATCTTACGATGATTTTAGAATGTGAAGTTCTGTATTTTATGACCACTGACTGTCAAACCAACACTGTAAAGGCCTTACTAATCATCGAGCTGTTAAAAAGGTGCAGGTTACAAGCCAAGATATCACTGGATTTCACCCACTGAGGGTGATCTGTGAATCCTATAATGCACTGGTGCTGTACATTCCCCTCAAAATATTGTGTTTCAGTTTGAAGCTGAAGTCTGCAGTTTGTCGTCCACAGTCACAAATCCTTGTTGGCGGGCGGTTAACAAAAAGGTCTGTGTATAAACGAATAATAAACATTCCACATTTGACAGCTGCGGCGAGAATATTTGTTATGAATATGGTGCATTCAGGCTTCAGGCTACGGGACCAAATCCAACTCTACCAGCACGAAAAGGCCTCTCTGCATTCAGGACCAAAACCACTAAATGAACTAGCTGCTAGTGAGGAGTTCTTACAAAGAAAACGACTCAAAAAAAAAAAAACTTCACAAAACGACCTCAGAGGCTCAAACGCGATGCGGTGCTGTTGCTGAAAAAGTCCCATCACCTTCTGATCGAACAACGAGACTTCCTGTCAAAGTGCAACGCTTCCTTTAAATCACTGAACGTCTACGTCACACTGAATGTGTCAGATTTTAGCTTTGATCTGTTTCAGTGAACGTTTTTTTTTTTTATCATTACAGTATTGGTTATTTCACGGCTGATTGATCAAGAGTATCAAGTTTATCAATATTTTGAATAAAGTCGAAATCAAGACTAATGTTGGCTTCTTGTTCTTTTTTTTTTCAAAGGCTGAATTATGACAATTATTCAACGTCTTGGATTCAGAACCAATGGTAGAAAAACTATTAATAATAATATGTTAAAATATTCAATCACAAGTTACTGCTCAAATTCCTGCTTAAGAGAAATGAGCTAGATGTAATGTGTTACATTATTAGATCATCAGTGCTGTTGCATTAATGCACATTTATAACAACAGTAAGCTGATTGGACAAGAGCCAAAAACTGCAGTTCCTCAAACAGCCACTAGAGGCTGGCTGCAGCATGAGTCGATCTCCATAAGTCCCCATGTTAAAATGTCCAACTTCACGGCAGAAATAAACATGTTTACAGCCTGGTACAAAAAACTGTTTTGGTCTCTATATATTTCTCTGTTCATGACAACTTTTATAAAACTCAACTGTTTAAATTATATTACGGCTTACACTAGATATCAACCATTTTTAATGAACAAAACAAGCTTTTTAACGGTTTAATAAGATTTTATGACAGTAGTGTTAAAGGTTGAGTCTGTATTTTCAGTGCACTTGGTGATATCGTGCTTCATTACCATGAACTTGGGCATCCTGCTGTGTATTCATCCCTGGCTTAAAATAGTCGTCAACAAACACACTGCTCTGTTTGAGTCTGTGAAAAACTACGGCAGCCAGCTGTTTTAGGAAGTTTGTAAAGTGAAACTTATTTGTAAGGTTTTTGTGGCCACGTTTTAGTCTTCAGCAGGAACCATTCGGATTGAGGCTGAGCACCACAGACATGGCAGGAAAGTCGATGCAAACGCCAGCCTTGTCTTTTAAAGGTTAACCTATGAGACAGAATTAAGCAGGGTAAACAGCACCTTTGGCTTTTATTTGAAATGAAGCAAATACATTCGTTGTGATACATTCTCAAAGTTGTGTGTCTGACCGGTGTCAGCTTAGTACGTCACAGTAAAGCTCCCATTATTTATTACTATTCTGGCACAGTGTTAAAGCTCTTTGCTCAAAGTGTATTTATCGATCCTCACGGGCGGAGACACAAACCAGCCTGAGCCTGGCTGTACTGGAGGTAAATCAAAGAGTTTTGAACGTACACAAAGTACATTTGATTGTGTGCGTGTAAACAGGAAAAAGTGTAACAAAATTAAAGGTTATACTACACACCCACGCTTGAATAATGCCGACTAATTCAAATCCAATTGTAGCACTGTCATTCCCACAGTTCAAACCATGCGTCAGATCCTTAATGCTTTTAATAATAAAGTGCATCACTTTTACTGGCATGGATATTTATAGCTGCAGCCGTCGAGGTAGCGATGGAGAGTTAAGCTGGAGTGATGGAGTCCAGTCATGTTTGTCTACAGCAAAGAGAAGGAGAAGAAGACAACGGAGAAAAGATTAATGAACTGCACAAAGACTCCACGATGACATTACCACTGTGCTGCACGTCCGACGCCGAACTAAAAATAGTGAAAAAGGGTGGAGTGAGCAGAGGTAATTATAGTCATTGTGCTAAGATTTCTCCTCCAGGAGTTTCATTTTCCCTCCCTCTTTCTGTCTCACTGCCTCGGGCGATTGTTCTGCGACAGCTGATACTTGACTTCTCATTTGGTAATCTTTTGTTACAACCAGGAGGTTACCTTTCACTTGCTAACGATACTGTCCAGCTGGTCCGTGTGCAGCGCAGACACAATCACACAAAGATACACACACTTGTAACATATTCTCACGGATTGAACTGAGTTTCTGTAGCTACAGGAGACGTTGATGAGGTGATACCTGTGTGATCAGAGCGTAGAGACACATTTCAAAGAGCCACGAGCGCTGCTCTTGGCCTGCAGCAGGATGATGGTCTGGGCTTGGAGGCAGTATACGGCCTTTTGGTTCAGCTCCTTCAGAGGCAGCTTGTTCGAACAGCAGTCCAGCTTATACACCTCCTGAAGAGGAGAGAGACAAATTATGAGTTACACCTGCAGGAAATGTTTTATTTGAGTTGGACAACACGACAGTAAATCGAGCCTTAAAGGACAATTTTGTTCTTCTCTATTTGTTGTTGTTATTGTTCTTCTGCTCTTCCTCTTCCGCCGCCTCTGCCTTCTTCTTCTTCCTCTTCTAGTCTGTAACGTGGCATTTAATATGCAAAGTGTTTCTGATATATACCCGATGTATGTGTGTCACTGTGACTGATTCCTTTAGTGCTAAATTAACTATCAACATCACCTGATTCTCTAAAGTGAGGATTTGATGTTTTATATCACAAACTGAATCTCTCAACACGAGACTTCAGAAGACGCGTTTTTCACTTTGTAGATTAGACTACTGAAGAAACAATTTACAGATTAATCAAGAATGAAAAATATTGTTAGTTTAGTAGTTAGTAGGGAAATATGAATGAAAGAAATCTATTCCTGTCCTAACTGTGAGCTCGCTTGCAGACAGATTTCTCATGTTGTCATGTTTGCATGTTGACTAAAACACTCTCCAGGTCACTGGTTGTCAAACTGTGGCACGGTACTTCCTGTAGTGGTACTTGATTTAGGAGACACCAGCAATTGTAAATCCAACTGAGCGCCATTTTCCATGAAATTAGTAGATTAAGTATGCAAAGATTTAAAGATTAGGTTGATGCAACGACGACAGTATGAAGAGACACGGAGAGAGACTTGACAAGCTGGTCAACAGCTCCTTCAGGGGGCGTGCAGGGCGGCATGTGTGTGTGTGTGTGTGTGTGTGTGTGTGTACCTCCTCTCCACTGGTGTGTATGAGGTAGATCTTGTACTGCAGACTGCTGTGCATCTTCCGGACGTTCGGTTTGGGCGGCTTCACGCGGACCACAATCCCTTCCTCTGTGACGTTCAGCCTCAGCACAGGAGGGCTGATGATGGCTGCAGATGTGAAGATCTTGTTTAGTTTTTTGTTTTTGTCTCTTTTTTTTGTGACAAAGCAACAACAACAAAAATAAAAAATCAGGAATCAGAAGGTTTATTTTGTAGCTTCTTAACTAAAAGGACAGGAGTGTATTTTTTGTTGCACATTAGTCGAGATTCTCTGGCTGATATAGAAAGACACAGCTCAATTGCTAGTATAATAAAGTGACTGTACTGTATGTATGTACATATATTTCAATAAATTATATCTTTTGAGTTACATTCCTTAACTTTAAAGTAGATTTAAAGTTGACAGGAGGACGAGGAGGAGGTGTATGAACACTCACTGTCCCAGCGTGGGCTGAATCTCGGGGAGAGGGCCCAGTCTGACTTTCTGGCGGGCAGAGAGGAGGCGTGTACTCTAGCGTAGTACCACTCTCTGGTTTCAGAGGTCACGCCGCTGAGGTCACAGTGGTGCCTCTGGATCCCCTGACAGCCTTTCACGTCCAGCCACTGAGGCTCTCCATAACTGGGGGATAAACAGAGAAACATGAATCATAGGACTCAGATCTTTTACTTGTAACAGAGTATTTCTACACTGTTATATTTACATAGGTAGTACTTTAATTAAAGATGCATCAACAAAAACACTGAATGTTTGCACTACAGTATGTGTGTACGTGTGTGTGTGTGTGTAGTGTCTCACATCTTCCACTGGACGTAGTACTGCAGGGAAGTGCTGTTTGTGGCGGAGTCCACTCTAGGATGTTTTTATAGTCCAAAGAGTTAAACCTCACCTGAGTGGGCGGTGCGAGCATCACGGGAACTGAGGAAGTTATGGATTATATAGTCGTTTATGAGTCGATAAGAGGGTCAGTTAAATCCACAACAAAGAAAGTAACCCTAACCCTATCCTGAGTGAACATCTGCCATCTGTAAACTCAAACACTTTCTGTCACTGCTGCTCGTCCTGCTTCTTCAACATGCTGGAAACAAACTCACACCTTTCACACACCACAGCCTCACAATCCCCAACCTTTCAGACCTCAACAGTAAAGCCGTTACAGACAGACACACACGGTACAGAGCAACCCCCTCAACTAATCCTGTGGTGTAAGTATTGTCCCTACTGTCACAGCATTTCTTAACAAAACACACCGGTAACCGCCATGTGCTGAAAGTTACATGGACGAGAATTAATTAATGATTAATTAATTATTAATGTATCTATATATTTGTGTATTTATGTGAGGCTTTGTACAGACTGTTGCAACATCTATCTGTCTGTCTGTCTAGTAATGGTCCATTGCAACTAATTTAATCCATCACATTATAATGGATCCTATAAAAGGTCTCTGAAATTATATAAAGAATTCAATGGACAGAAGAGGTTTCCTGAGTGTTTCCATGACTCGACTCATTAACTGTGGTCCTGGTCATCTATTCTTTATCTCTAAAAACCCCTTAAAAATGAAACAACCTGCAGTTAAAGAAGGATTCGCAAATCGATTCACATTTTTAGATACAACAACAGTTTGGTGTATTTTTAAAAAGACAAATCAGAAGAATACATTTTTTTTTTTTTCCAAAAGTGTTTTAAGATTTTTCTGCTCAGGAAGTTTCTCAGACTTTTCACGCTGCAGCCTCATCGATGCGTGCCATTGTTCCTCAAAAACACCCACAAATTGTTGCCCACATGGCATGAAGTTCAGTTCCTCGAAATCATTTATTTTGTTTCAGCAGGTGTCATTCTCAACCGGACACTAAAGTAAGTAAAACTTTCTTCTTCTTGAGCTCAAACAAATATATATGTATATGTATATATATATATAACACATGATGTTTGGATAAGGCAGATGATTGACAAGTATGCATCATTTAACAGATGTTTTTAAACATAAATGTCAGCGAAGTGTTTTGTTTTTTTTCCAAAACATGAGCAGTGATCTGAGAGAGAGCTTTAAGGACAATAAAGACAATAAACCACATGTGGTAATAAAACCTGAATAAAGATATATCTAAGGTTACCTTGCACCGTGGCGTTCAGGTTCCCCAGCAGCACGGCTCCGAGCAGCAGACGGTTCATGGTGTTGATGCTGCTGGTGGACGACAGAGAGGCCAAGACAAAAACAACAAGGCACACTGGGCTGATCGACAACACCACCACCTTTTACATACGGTCAACTTCCCCTTTCCGTGATGCATGGATGCATTTAACACGTGACAGGTTTACAAAACACTGACGGATTACTTTACAAATGTTCTAGCCTCTGCCTTGTTTGTTAGTCAGGAAGCATGCTCAATACCAGCCAACAGTATCCAACACTGATGATATTATTTACACCTGTACTTGTTTTTTTGTTTTTTCCTGGAACAACCTGCCACTATCTGCTGTACCAACATGTTACTGGAAACCTCAACAGTTTACTGGAAATGTATTACATCACAAATGTCAATGACGGTGCAACGATTAACTGTTAGAGAGAGGAGGACGGGGGACGTCTACTTCTTTACACTCACTTCATGTTTCCACTTCATGTTAATTATTAATTGTTAAAGTATTTATAAATATATACAGAAGCCGCTGAGACAATCCTGCAAATTAAAAATTAATATTTTACATCATTACAGTTGGACTGCATTTCTGAAGTCAGAAGTGAACAGGCTTTTAATCAGATTTTTCAACTTGTAATAGATGTAGATAGATCTATTGTGTTAATTCAGTCAAAGTAATATTAGTGCAACTTTTATGTCCTGCAGAATTGATACAACTTCAGTAACCTTTGTCTCTCTCACACTCAGAATGATGGCAGAAGTGACAAAAATTAACCTTTAAAAAAAGGTCATACAGCTAGATTTAAAAGGCTAAACTAGTAAGCTAAAAGTAGAGGATGAAAGGTTGAAGTAGTTAACTAGAAGTAGAGGATGAAAGGTTAAAGTGGTTAACTAAAAGTAGAGGATGAAAGGTTAAAGTGGTTAACTAAAAGTAGAGGATGAAAGGTTAACACCTGATAGTGAGGTCTGTTATCGACAATACTGGAAGCCAAAACCGCCACACACAGCGAAAGAGGAAGGAAACATAACTAACAGACACAAAAGAGGTCTCCCTTGTCACTCAAATTACCGATCTTGGAGGAAGTGGATTGCTGAAATGTCATGTCATGACATCCTGACGTGTGATTCTTCCCTTACGCTATGTGACAGAATCTGATGTAGTGATTTGAATAGTGTGTCAGCGCCAATAACTACACTGAAATACCAACTTCCCTTCCTTTCACAGGCAGCACGTACAGTAATTTGGTAAACACACAACAGAAGATCTGGGAACGTTCATATTTGGGTCACACGATGATCGACAACTTCAGTTTAGATCTATAAAACGACTCTTTATTGTTGACCCTCTGTAATATTCTGTTTTTCAACAGAGGCTCTTCCAGCCTGGGTGAATATTGAACAGACGTCAGTATCAAACCTCCCATTAAAGCTGTAAAAAACCATGACAGTCAAATACCGTAAAATATGCCAAAAAATATGGCTGTGTTTTTCTGTATACAGTTAAATAGTCACATCTCAAAAACTTTATTTAAACTGCATTTTAAGGGACATTATACAAAATAAAGTAATATTTTATAGTAGAGACAGTTAAATATACAGTGAAACACCGTAATATTTAATAGCATACTCGTTTGTTACTGTCATGGTTTGGCTTTTCACTGTAAAATGTGAAAAAAAACGGCAACCTTATACGTGAAATCAACAGTGCTAATATTTTTTTCCTGTAATATTAGAAAAGGTTATACTGTATTTATTACGATAAAATTCTTTTTACCATAAAAAAAAAAGTTTCTTTTTTTAGGAGGAAAGTGTACTCTGTGTGACTGTGTATGGGACTGTCCAATATATTTTTAAAAATACTGGGAAGCATCTGATATTGCTGGAGTGAGGGTGCCTAACGAAACAGAAATATGTGTACTTGGTATATATCCAAAGAACTTTATTGTTAGTCCAAAACTTTGTCTGTGTGTTCTGAGTATGTCAGACTAAAGAAGAAAGTGTTATTAACCACCCAGACAAATTCTAATGATTAAAATATCGACAAGTTTATGAAATTAGGTGTCAAAATCAGGTAAAATGAGCAGTACTCTCAGCTCCAGGACTGTGGGTGTGTGTCTGCTGAACGTGCTGAGGCCAAGTCCACTCGTGGGAGCAGTCAAGCAGCAATTTTGAAGCGACTGCAACGTGTTAGATGAGTTCAGAAAATGACATGACTAACTCTGAAACACTCTGAGCGAGATGAATTCATCTCTATCTCTCTGCTAGGGGTGCAGGGGTATGCTCAGGGTGGCCTCAGCGTGTCATCGAGCCACCCTTTAAGGACCGCCCACAAAACCCTGGACTGAAAACTGTTTTAACCTCTAACTCCACAGTTCAGTAATATATCGCTTAAACATGTTTTTAGCAACTATTTTGCAACATATTTAATGTGTTTTGAAAGAAATCTCAGAATTGCCTTTACACAGAGTTTAGTTAACTTTTTACTGTATTCTGGAATTTTTAAATGTGAGGTACATAAAATGTTTTGCGGAAACTGTGGCTACATATTTATGTATTAATCTGATAAAGAACAAAGGATACAAAGATAAAAAAAGCAGGAAGTACACATTTTAATTGAGTACTAAAAAAAAAAAGACACGTGTAACATTGTGTGGATGAAGGCACAGAGATAAGCAGGTGGATACAGAGATAAGACAAGTAGCATTGGCCAAGTTAGAAAATCAAGTGCTGAAAGAGTTAAATGTGCTGGTCACCTTTCCAAAATCTAAATAAAAACTCAAACAAGGCTGTACCAATTTGACTTGATGTTTCTCGTGGAAAAACAAATTAGAATATTAACTAATGAGTGAAATACACAGGAAATCAGTCAATGGAACATAGTACAATTTTGCATCCAAATGATACAACACAACCTGTGTTTGAAAACGTTTGAGCATCCCTGACATCTGAAACAACATATTTAAACTTTAAGTAACCCTCCTCACTTAAAAAACAAAATGCACCCTGTTTGAAGTTAGTGGACATTTTGCACATATAAAAGCACACTTTCTCTGTTCCATAGCCAGCATGCTGCTGGTTCACTTCAGCCAGACAAAACTTGAACTTAACTTAACTTCATCCTCAGCGTCCCAAATTTCAACCTAATAAATATATTTTAACAACTTTGTTCCAGTAACTTGCTTTACTTTCTCTGATTTTATGTGTCTAAGCATACAACTTGTTCCACCTCGCACTTTTTTTTAATTTGAACATGTAAAAATGAAGATTATATATATTCCATGAGGCATAAATTTAATTTGAAATGATAGGTCTGAAATGATAGGTCTCTCTTGTCCCAGATGCTGGCACGTTTCAAGTGCCGTCAGTCACGCTGTGTATTCTTACATACCGAGCACTCTGAACATGGAAACATAAAACAGATCTAGCACCAAAATAAAAATAAATGACAAGGAGATAAACCAAAATACTCAGCACAAAGATTGTAACATCACGTCACCTCATTCTCATTTAATGAGAACAGTTTTTAAACTGCATTAAACTAATCTAAATCTCATTTTTTGAAAACTGGTGGGTGTCTTCAGAGATTTATCAAAACAAAGTAACACACACTGTACAACTGCAGCATTTCCAGTGGATTATTTACTCCTGTCCCCCTTGTTATCCTCCTTCTCTACCAGCGGCTAAGGGAGGTGAACTTGGAGGTAGACACCGCCCCTTCACATATGTATTTTATTTTTTTTTTTTTAAACGAAATAGAACCAAATCTATAAGATTAAATCGCTCTTGTAACAAAAGCCGACCCAAATGTTCCATTTCACTCAGAAAAAAATGTCACATTACGGAAGTTAACTGCGAGAACACAGAAGTGCAAATATACAAAAAGGACATTTGAAGTATTCAGACATACTATTCCAAAATGAGCACAGTGACCGATGAATATAGTAATGTAATACATGCAAACCACAGACAGATATTACTGTATGACAGATGGATATGGTTATTATTACTAATATGATTAATATTATATATTCATTACCGGAGATGAAGCACTGTTAAATGACTGTGTATGACTAATTACAGTGAGGGCTGGAAAGTAGTCTGAGGGTAGATAGTCCCGTTATACATTACAAACTTTCTCTAACCCAAGATTACATCCAATGCTCGAGCATAGCGTGAAAGCTTGTTGATGTACACATACAGTATCTATGGCATGCACGTTGGACAAAAGCGCCTGCCACATGAATGTAATTTATCGCGTATACGAGATGCTTTCTCGCATACGAGCGTCGTTAGGGTGCATTCAGACATTCAGTCCAGCGCTGTGGTGAATCAGTGCCGGGTGGTGTTTGTCTATTTGTGTTGAACATAAGTGCTGTGAAACAATCAGGAAATAACTGTATTTCACTGATAAACTCCGCTTCATTGAGGCCGGTGCTCCCTCACTCTCATTGACTGTCTATGTCGCTCGACCAGCGCTCGCTCAACTGACCCATATATACATATACACATACATACATACATATACATATATATATATATATATATATATATATATATATATATATATATATATATACATACATATACATATACATATACATATATATATATATATATATATATATATATATATATATATATATATATGACCAATGCCATGACCAATTCTGGAAATGAAAACCATGTTCATGATTTTACACAAAGAGAGAGCTGACAGGTATTTTACGATGTGATTGTTAGTTTCTCACCATTTCCGACAGACTCTTTAACATCGAATAGTGGGTTAATATATACTCAGTATGCTCTTTAGTTGGATAGTCCCATCTTAAACCGATTTGTTGTGTGAGGTTTGATGTTAGACAATGACATCAGCTGATTGAATCCCAAAGCTGATCACAACTTATGTCTACAACATCAAATACAACCAGTGAGGGCATTGGCGTAGGGAGGGAAGGCTGCTACAAACATCAAATTGCAACAGTTAATTGGCTTTATACATTATAAAATATTATGTAGTTTATTCTGACCGCAGTGACTAAGCGAGGGCAGCAACATTTAATCACTTAGTTGCCTAATTGCACATCCTTAGTCAAAATTAACATTGAGCAAATGAGAAGTTCCTGATTCTGTTTTTACTTGGCATGGATGTCGTTTGACAAGAACAACAACAGAAAATTAAATAAACACAACTCCCCCGTCAAATTGCTGTTGATATTGTTCAACACAATGCTCATTTTCTGCGACGTTAGCCCTCAGCCTGTCCATCCTGTGCCTAATCAACCACCGGCCGGCTTTCATAACCGTATGAGGGCTCAACTTTTATTTCCTCTTCATCTTCATCCAAATTGCCGCCTTGCGTGTACCCGCTTACTTCATCATTCTCTTTTTCTCCATCATCACACACACCTTCGTCCTCTGTCAACACCCCGATGCGTTCACGGAATTCAGGCTCGGTAGAGGAAGTAATAGGTGGGAATTCTGTGGATGGAAGCAGAGGCGTGGGCGAAGCAGGCTCCACCTCTGGCACAGAGACTTGGTCTCGAACCACTCCAACGGCTCGGCACAGATGATCCTTAAACGTCTTTAAGACACAAAAAGGAATTGTAAGATTAAACGAGTTTGCATACAACCAGTGGTACATGAACCATAGTTTGAGAACCAGTGTTTTATAGCATATTCAAACTCAATAGAGGCTCATCTAATAAAACCAAAGTTGAACATGCATACCATAGCGGCTGGAAGAGAAGATGAGGGTCTGGTCAATTTTTGGTACACCAGGAAGAGGATAAAAGCCAATGCAATCAAAACCAAGAGGGTGACGATGATGTAGACAATGTACGTGAAATCTAGACAAAACAGACGTAAATAAATAAGTAAATACATTGACAGACAGAATAACAGCCATAAATACACACACAGCCTAACCAAAGAAACCCGTAGCTCTGATTCACTGGAGTTTCTTGAAGGGACTTTTGTCTCCCTGTGGAGACTCCGATGCAGTAAGGAAACTTTCCAGACAAGCATGTCTCTACCGCTGTGTTTCCGACTGCGCGAATGGCTGTTAAACTGATGCACCTCTAACGCAAAGTACAACTCTGTGGGCGCTGCACAGTTTCCATGCTTCATCCCTGAAACAATGCCTCAACTCCGCCTACATGCTGCTCAAATGCTCTGCACACACCTGTGTGAGCAGCTTTGAAGGAGTTGTCTCACTGATGCACACCTTCACTCACTCATCTTAAGGGTTTCCACAGCACAGAACCTCAAACACTGATGAAGTGGTAGCTACGAAAAAGGTGCCAAACATCTGACTCTAGCACATGTTCATAGAAGAAGAATGTAGCCTACCCTAAATATGTTTTCCTTTTGCACATAGTCCCTGTTTTTAATTTTTGAGTCTGACAGCCCTGATCTATCAGTTTACTCATTAAGTTTCAGCTTAACTAACAACCATAACAGCACAAAAACAAAGTTAACTGAATTAAAAATAAAAATGTACACAACCATCTTTCGCAGGTAGCGCTGTTGCCAGCATGGTGCAGTATTCTTGCGTGCCTCGAACAGCCATTTTCTCCATGTCTCCGAGATCTTCAGGCAGAGTTTCTCCTCTTGAGGATCCACCGGAAACTCCTCCTCACACTCACTCTCGTTACAATCGAACTTCATGGATATCCCCTTTTGTACACACAACAAATAGTAAACAGTTGAAATTAATATACTATATTAGTGTCCTCATAGTGTCATAAAAGCTGTGAATCTGTGTGCAGTCTGACCTTGCTGACGATGAATACTTCGTAATTAAATTCAGGGATGACTTCAGTGCGTGCACTGTGTCTCTTCTTCTTCGTAGATTTTTTAACAGGGATCTTATCTCCGTACAACAACCAGGGATGCGTGAAGCTGAACCGGGCGAAGCCATCCTGCATGACGGTGACGTTGACCGCTGGTAAATCCATAAAACCTGGAAACCAACATGACCATGACTTAATCGCGAGTTGAGTGAACATTGTGTTGAAGACATACCGAGATAAGGAAAAGCTAACCTTTACTCTGACTCTGGGATAGCAGCCACAGACTGTTCTGTGTGTGTTATGACATAGGTTATGTTTATGTTTACGCATGGCCAAGGCCTAACAGACACACTGTCTTGCATTTCCTCCTCATAAAAGGAGTTAACTTAGTTATTTTCTGTATTCAGGAAATCTCATTTGAAGCACTGTGAATATTGACTACTCACATGTCTTAGATGCTGCTGAGTTCTTGTTGTAGGTGAAATGGATTCCATCAGGTGGCATTTCGTCAGACACATTCTGGCGAACCACAGCAGATACAAGAAGCATATAGGTGTCAGCTGGATCAGTGTCAAGTGAGAAATCAGCTTGTAGATTAGGCGAGTCCACGAAAATGTCTTGGGTAGAACTGAGGAAATAAATAAAACGAGAGAAACTTTGTCAAGACAAAGTAATCTGAATTATGTTTGTCATTCACATCTTTAAATGTATTTGATTGAGTACATGTGTTTGGTCTCTGTTTAATACCATGTGAATGTGTTTGTTGATTGATGTCAGGCCAGTTTTCATTCGTTTAATAACAAGAAAACTGAGGACAAGCAGAACGACACATCAACAAGTAGCTTTCAGTGGAAAATGTCCTGAATCTATGGAACTGAACTGACTCAAGGATCTAAAGACAGGATTTGATGTAAAACTGTCACGGGACTCAAACACAGGTGTCAGAAAGAGGTGTGGAGTTTGAAAGATGTTAAGTATTACCAAGTAGCAAGGGTCCATCAGAAAAGGGGTGCATTATGGGAAATGTAGGATCAGTATTTTGGAGACTTATGGTATAAACTATAATCACAAGTCTTAACACGTCTTATAAAATAGGTTCTGCTGTACATGTGTGTAAACAGTCAATACATGCTTTGTTATAAAGCAGTATAAGAAATATCAAGTTAAATATCTGTTATGCACAAGAAACAATATCTAATCCGCACCCACCGACCTACAAATGGATATGTACATGAACATAATCACATAATTTGAACTTAATTTCCCCTTCCACCCTGTTTTTTTTTTTTAAAAGAGCAGAGTACTACAGTGATTTGTCCAACTCGAACCAAGCCCATGATTGTTACGTTTAAAATAAAGTTTGTTTGTACATTCTAAAACAGAGATCATCGTAAAATAACAGATATTCAGCAGTGTACAAAGAAAAACATTAATATCTAACCTATATATGGTGCCGACATGTATCCTGAATCGAAGATCTGGGATGAATTCAGTGTAACTCCATTTGACAACTTGGACCAGATTGTGACAGTCAAACGTCACATTGGTCGGTGGCTCCACTGTGGAAACACAAACACAGATGTCAAACAGCAGATAGTCTGAGGCATTCAAAGTTTACATCAGACCACCAAAGTGAAGTGCCGCATATGACAGAACCCAGAATGACACATGCGGTGAAATGTTTCCAGAAATGTGTTTAGAAACCATTTCCATGTACAGAAGAGCTTTCATCATCGCTGACTCTCAGCTCAGTTTGCCGAAGTTCAAGTGTTGTTAGTACCATAAATGTGCCACTGGATGGCGCCAGTACACTCCTGGTGAGCCTTATTCAATTTAAGTGTTTTTCCACATACAAGCACAGTGGCCTACATAACTCTAAAAGACATCAGAGTCTGAGAGAATAATAACAGGAAATACTTTCATAATGGACACAGATCCATTTTTTTATCTTGTGGGGGGAAGCTTCACTCCTGCAGTGGATTCTTTATTACTTTACCAGAATCCTAAGACAGAAAAAAAAGATATTTCCTAAAAGCCTTCCTTCACTGCGCACACTTCCTCAAATCCAAAGTAGCAGAAGCAGAGACAAAAAACAGACAGTTTTCCTTCCTTGATAACCGATTCTCACTTTAGTGCAAGGACTTACAGTTCAAATTTGATCTTTGCAGCACTACTGACTGTGAAAGCAAGGCTGATCTTTACCCAGCGCAGGTTTATCCAAGACTGACACGTTACTTGTTACAGGAAGGACATGCGTCATAGCATTGCTATTGTGTCCACACACCAGTAACTCATTCTGCTTTCTTTGAGCTTTCTGATTTTTTTTTTTTTTTTTAAATAAAGCATTTTATTGTTTTGTTCACACAATAAATCCAAAACACAATTTAATATCATCACATTAGTTCAATGTTGTGGTCGTCTTCAAATTTCTCTTGTCAATATCAATGGAGCTGAACTAGTTTGTTGACTACGCCATCAGATTAACATGACGATGACATTTTATACATGTTAGAAAAGTTGAATAAGGTAGTGTGTTTGGGATTTTTTTGTGTCCTTTTTCAAGCTTTTTATTGTATAGAGACAGCTGAAGAGTGACAGGAATGTGGGGAGAGAGAGACGGGGACTGACATGCAGCAAAGGGCTACAGGTCGGATTTGAACCCAGTGTTTGGGATTTTTAAGCCTGGTGTGGCACTTTAAAGTTCAAGAAACCGTTTGGATTAGATACACCCAAGCACCCATATATGATGAGTCACTTGTGGTATCGAGCATCTCATGAGAGAAAAAAAAAAAAAAAAAAGTACATTTCAGTTTCATTTCCTCTGTGAACTAACATTTACGTGCATACACGTGATAAGATACACCAACGCAAACACAGAAAGTGGCTCGAAAACAACTTGAGCGAAAGAGAAATCACAGATAGGCTTGGGCACATGTACTGGAGGAAAGGTGATAACCGCGACAGCAAACTTGGTCGCTGAGGCTGTCACCACAACGTCACT